>OX336349.1:16652890-17277890 GCA_946902875.1 Nematopogon swammerdamellus
AACGCACCAGGCTCACAATTTCATATTCGTATCACGGCCACCGCCCGCGCCCGCGCCCTAATAGAAAAGTATTTTTCATACACTTAACAGATTTCGCTCGCTTTTTTTGTCTGCCGGCATCCGACGAGCGTGGGCATCGCTACGTTACTGTAATTCGTGCATTTTTCGTCTGTTCCAGCGTGGAGCTGTAATGGAACTTATATGACAGGACGACCCGTGTGATTGGCAATTTTCTGTGTGATTCACTGTTCATTCCATGGAGATGAGAGGTGAGAGGAGTTACTGGCTATAATTTATATTAAAATAATGTTTTATTATAATGTAATCGGGTATGGGTGGCTGGCTGAGTCGGAGGGGCCAGAGCGCATGCTCCGACCGGTCATCATCACCTCCGAGACCAGACCCTTCCCTTTGGATTGCTGGCTATACTAGACTAGAGCACACAGCGGAGGATGCTATGCGCCCACTTACGCCCAGTACGGTGGTACCAACCCAATCGGCTATAATTGATTGAGCCTACCACCTAGTAAGGGGCAAGGGAAGGGACCTACAGTTTTACCACCGTTCCGAAGTGTCGACGGGGCAGTATCAGGGTGAGTGAGTAGCTACCACTCCATGGACGCAACTGACGCAATGCCACGCCCACATCGACAACATAATATGTCCCCGGTAGGTGGCGACCACAGGGCATTAAAGTTGACTGTTGTTTATTGTTTATTTAGCATCTATTGGCAGGACACTGCGCTCAGATTTGTCATATTTACATTGTAACATTCCGCCAGTTCGATTATCACAGCGAAGAAGAACTGACAAGAAACTAGACTGGAATTTTTTTCAATGTATACTAAGTCTTAGTCTACTCTACAAAAATGTTTGCCACTGCCTAAACACGCATGTGCTGATTAGAGAGGAAAAGAAGAAGTTGGTTAAAATGCGTAGTCGGCGCGCCCGCAAGTAAGTACCAATTGACTTACTTCATACTAGCCACGAGATCGCATGTCTCAGTGCAGACGTTGGGAGTAGAAACATCTTTTATCGTAGTGCGGACTAAAATTATGTATGTAAAATGGTAATCATATTTTCAGTAGTAGGTCAATAGTTTGTCAGCCTCGATAGCTCAGTGGTGCAGACAGTCGACTATTGCTATTGATTGTTAAGCAACGCTGGGCGCGGTCAGTACTTGGACGGGTGACCGCTCGATCGTTGGAGGCTGACAGTGGTTCGGATTCCACGTAAAACTGTAGGTCCCTTCCCTTCCTACCTTACTCAGTGGTTGGTACAACCGCACTGAATGAAACGTCGGTCGAAACGGCTATGTAAATAGTTTGTGTTTTCCGTCCAGTTCAGTGTAGCCGGCAAGACCGAAGGGAAGCACTGACGTGGCACCATGTTCACCCGGTGTTATGGGCTGACATCACGGATGTTGTAGGTGTAGCCAACCGTGTCAGTTTCCATAAAAAAAAGTTGTATGTAAAATGGTAATCATATTTTCAGTAGTAGTTCAATAGTACGGACGTTCCATGGCACTTCCAACTCACCTCACCTCACCTATATGCTTCGAGTTTCATTCTCATTCAGTGTCACAACTCACAAGTCACAACACCGTCTTCCGGTAATAACTTTTTCTTTGTGAGCGCATTTCGATGAACACTTTGAGTCACCAGACTCCGGATGTCACGTTTCATCGCTTTTGTTTCAATCATTAGACGCTGTCTGTTTATGTGACTTGAAGTGGTGTATTCGTTTTTATTAATTATTCGATTTCCGTGCCCAGTACGGAAGCATATTAATAAGCCTACAACGTCTGTCTGTCCGTATATTTGTCTGTCTGTCCGTCCGTCCGTCCGATGGCTGTATCTTTGGAACCGTAATAGCTAGCCGGTTGAAATTTTGACAGAATGTGTTATTTTGGCGGATATAACAACAAATAATAAAAATAATAAAAAACTGAAAAATTAAGGGGGTAACAAGAAACGTGTTTTTTCGACCTTTTTATTAATTTGGTCCATAAGGTATATCGCCTTGCCAAATCCTAATAAAGAGGAAAATCTGTAACAAGTTACGCTACCGGCGGCCGTCGCGATTGTATTTTGGTTTTTTAAGTCTATAACTACTCAATTAATTCACCTGGGGTTTTCACTGACGTATTCAGGCACATCTTATACCACTTTATACCAGGGAACAGCTATTCTACATTCATTCATATCTCTATATTAATTTAAATAAGAGTCATATTTAAATAGATCGGTCGAAATCAGGATTGTTGCGGATATCAGCATCCGCGGTACTTCAGCATCATGTTCAATATCAGCATCCTTGGAACTTCAGCATCATTTCCAATATCATCCGCATTGATCGATGCTGATTATTAATGGTGATGTTCGAATCGTGACATGACCGCAGAGGGGTTGGGGCTTATTGCAAGTGTTGTTTTCGCTTGTGTGCTTGGCGAGTGTTCCTCGTGAACAGTTATTCAGCAGTGCTGAGATAATTTACAGACTTTACTAGGTACTTACTAATCTAGTACTTATCTAACTAGTATAATTACTAAACTAGTATAAGATCTATTCTTTTGTTTATTAAAAGTGACAAAATTATTAAAACATCATGTTTTATTTCAATACCAAGGACAACTGTGAAACTTTTGAATATACCTAAATGCATAATTGTCAGTAATTTTTCAATATTTTTTAAGGAATTAATTAAAATCAACCTCAGCATTCGCTGATGTCAATGATCAAATATCAGCATCAGCATCCCCACAGTCCACTTGGCTCCCTTGGTAGGATCCATCAATGGATCGAAGTGGACTTTCTAGTGCACTTGAATCCCTTGTGGAAGGATTCTGCGATAATGGATTATAAAACACTAACTAGTCCACTTGGATCCCTTAGGTAAATTATGAAGGGTTTCGTACAAGAAGGTTTGATGTCGAAGTTTGTATGTAGTAAGTGATGGCTATGTAAATAGTTCGTGTTTTCTGTCCAGTTCAGTGTAGCCGACACGAACGAAGAGAAGCACTGACGTGGCACCCAGTTCACCCGGTGTTATGGGCTTACATCACGGATGTTGTAGGTGATGTTAGCCAACCGTGTCAGTTTCCATAAAAAAAAAAAAAAGTTTCTATGACCATGAACTTAGCGAAGCACCCATCACAAATCAAAACGCGATTAGGTGGGTCATTTGTTGCTAATTAGTTACTAAATACATAGTTACGGCAATTTTCATTTAGTTTAGTCTTTTATTCTTTTGGGTGCTTCGCTAATTTCATATTTTTTATTTTTGCTAAGTTCATAGTATGAACTTAGCAAAAATAAAAGACTTTTTGTATTTCCGAAAATAATTCTTAGGTGGATATAAAAAAAACTAAACACCCTAAAAAATTTAAACACCGTAACATTGCTTAAAAAAGAAAACAAAAGAAAAAAAACAAACAAATATTTTAGGGATTCGAACCCATGGTAAAAAAATACAAATCCTACACTCTTACCATTGAGCCACGAAATCACATAAACGACCAAACGAATATCGGATTCCCTTGATTCGCTTTCGTCACTGAGAGACGAACAGAATTGATCCCGAGCCACTCGTAACTTAACCCTTAATGCAATGACTTAAGGTTACATTTTAAATAATAACAAGCTACGGATCTGACGCTAGTTTAACATTTTTTACCCATCCAAAAAATTGCCAAGCGCCGCTAAAGAAGTTTTCACTTCAAAAATAATAAAAATAAAAGAGCAACAAAATAAAAAAAATATCGAAACTAATTAGCAACAAATTTCCCACCTAATCGCGTTTTGATTTGTGATGGGTGCTTCGCTAAGTTCATCGTCACAGAAACTTCGACATCAAACCTTCTTGTACGAAACCCTTCATAATTTACCTAAGGGATCCAAGTGGACTAGTTAGTGTTTTATAATCCATTATCACAGAATCCTTCCACAAGGGATTCAAGTGCACTAGAAAGTCCACTTCGATCCATTGATGGATCCTACCAAGGGAGCCAAGTGGACTGTGGGTCAGCATCAGCTGATGTGAAAGAATGTGCATCAGCAACAGCCCAGGTTGAAGAAGCCCACAAGACCACGGAGCATTGTTGTTGTTTATTGTTTATTGAACATTCTTACTGCACTCGAACTTGTCACAATTTGTTCTATCCTTCCTATCAACCGTATGTACCGTGTGGGGCCGGTACTTTCAAAGAATAGCCCCACTGCATCTCTCCCCGTGTAAGTATGTCGTAAAAGGCGACTAAGGGATATGACTCCTTTCTTATATTACCAGGTGGTATGGTTTAACCCACCGCTCTGAATGAAAGGTCGGTCGAAACGGCTATGTAAATCGTTTGTGTTTTCCGTCCAGTTCAGTGTAGCCGGCACGACTGAAGGGAAACACTGACATGGCACCTAGTTCACCCGGTGTTCTGGGCGACATCACGGATGTTGTAAGTGATGTAGCCAACCGTGTCAGTTTCCATAAAAAAAATCAAACATTTTATGTTGTAGACAATTCATTGTAGTCAATCTTGCCTAGGAAATTATAAACCGTAGGGATTTAATCTTCTGGTTTAAAACCTTAAAAGTCTGCGTTACTCGATAATGCCGGTGTAAGGAAACATATTTTAATAAGACAAGTTTTCAGTTGGGTTTGCTAAAACGTTTTGTCGCAAGTTTCTTAAAGTCAGACTGTCACAAAACCGGATATGCACTGTTCTGGATTAGACTGCTCACTATAAACGGAAGTTATAAACTAGAAATTCCCAGACCTAATTAGTTTCAACGTCGCTACCCGGGCCGGGCACTGCAGCGGTGCCGCATTGCCCGGTTGTACGAATGACTCGGTTGTAGAGACGACACGGTTATACAACCCGGTTATATTCATAGCCCGGGTGAACTCGGACGTATGCGTGCTATTCAAAAGTAGAGTAACAAGAATACGGATGCAAAAGCAATTATGTCTTATGTGGCTAATGATAGTGATGCACATTTCCGTACTAGCGTAGCAATCGTAATTGCATATAGGAAGTTAAGGAAACTCAACTTAACTTAAGTTTCCTTAACTTCCTATATGCAATTACAGAAACTTAACTTAAATGTTGTTCTTAGCTGTTACAGGCTGCTTTGGCGCTTCTAATGTTTTTTGAAATCTATTTCGAAATGCATGTGATAATCTTTGCTGCCCTATTCTATTATTATCAATTTATAGTAGTTCAAATAATTACCTTTAGTACAGAAATGGTTTTATTATAATTTCAGCATATGTTTCTTATTCCGATGAAAAAGAAGGTAAACAATAATTAAAATTAATTCTGTTTTTGCCAAAAAAGTCCCGACCAACATAAACGGCGACGCATAGAAAAGCTGATTAATTTAAAGAAATGAAGTGGAAAACTCTTATTACAAGCTTTTCCGAAATACCACAAGACATAATCACCGAAAGAGCGTGTCAGTCGCCATTTCTACACCCTGAAGTTTGTGACAAACTTGTGCAAAGTGACATCACAGCCGGGACCAATGGAGCCGGGAAAATAATTAAAAAGAATGGGAGGGCCTCGTCAAGAGAGCTCATTAGAAATAGGCATAAAGACTATTCTACCCTTTGCAATCGACAAAAAAGAGTTCTTCTAATGACACGATTGCTATCTAAAGAACGATTTAGCGTTCTTGTGTAGTACTGTTAAGGTGTGGAATGGGCTTCCGGGGAAAACCTTTTCCTACGAATCGTATATCTTTCCCTACTCTTACAAAGCACAGGTCTTAAAATCGCAGGTAATGTCCTTGCCTCAGCGACTTCAGTCGATATAAAATGGGCTGTCGATGTGAAAATTGGCTGCCTTTGTCGAGGCTCTGACCTCGATCAAGGACAGCCAGTTCGGGTGCAATAAAAAGAAAACAAATATAGGTAGGTACGTAAATCTCTATCGCAATTAGCGGTCTGATACGAATTAAGCAGTTAGATTATTTATTATAGAGACGAAGTAAAATTCTGCAGGGTGTTGCAGCAATCACTACATTTAACTTCGGGAGCAGATTCGTGGGATCAACCGGAACAAAAAAAAAAAAACCGGCCAAGTGCGAGTCGAACTCGCGCACCGAGGGTTCCGTACCACCACGTAATTGGGCGGTTTTTATAATTTTTTGTTTTACTTTGGAGTTAGAACCATAATCACACAAAGTTTGGCGCTTTTATGTATTACGGTTTTTACGATAGAGCAAAGACAAGAAAAAGTTGAAAAAAACGTCTCTTGTATGGGGATTAATTTTTCCCTGAATTTTTTACTCCTTTTTTATTAGTTATTTAATAGTAAATCCGCCATAATAAATAACATATATTATGTGAACATTTCATACGGCGACCTAATACCGTTCAAGAGATACAGTTTAACGATAGGACAGACAGACGCTCGGACAGACGGACAGACGGCGTAGGCAATGCGATATCCCGCGGCGTGGCGCACGCTCGTGTTGCGAGCGACCAATCATGCACAGTACACCACGGTGAGCGTCGCTCGGCGTCACTTTACACCTACATTAGACGAAAGCGTAAATTTTAAAAATGTATACCTCGGAAAAAATACACTTTTTTCCGATGGGCTTTTTAATTACCGCGGTTGTTAAACATTATTAAAAATTTTACGGCTTTACTCCGGTCGTTCTCCAAGTACAATTTCCGTCATCCGCGACTGATGGTGAACGGACAGTTCTGTCAACCGTCCGTCGCGTCGCGCCAGCAATTTCATTCGTCAAGCACGACTCTCAAAATTTACACTTTACAAATTTCAATACAATGTATGACAACATGGCAACAACATGTCTATTATATTCGGATGGTTCGGCAATACCGTGTGGGCCGGTACTTAAAAATAATAGCCCCACTGCATCTCTCCCCGTGCATGTCGTAAAATGCGAGTAAGGCATAAGGACAAGATGCCGTTCTAAATGGCGACAGGCTAGCCACCTCTCACCTTGGAACGGTCCTTCCACCGAGTCATGCAGCGGCTGGGTCTTTGTGCCTTACTTGCTGCTTGATAGTAATCTTGTCCGAATACTTTGCTAAACGTGGTGGTCGGTGTCGTTCTGTAATTTACAGGAGTACCTGCAGCACAACTACGATTACTCTGCTTACCCCGATCGCCGGGATACAGCGTGTGGTATGTATGTACGTATGGTTCGGCAGCGGGGTACTACGATCATCGGGCAACACAACGCGATCCGGGCTGTACCCTAATCACGAGAGCTACGCTACGCTACGCTACGCCGTGTTCTCTGCATCATTTTGTATGGAGAAACGAAGTTCGCAAATCTATCACTAGAGGCGCTGCTCCGTTTCTCCATACAAAATGATGCGGAGAACACGGCGTAGCGTAGCAGGTTAAATCTCGTGATTAGGGTACTGTTGTCCACCCACGGTGGTGGACGGGGAGCGGCGGGCGGCGCGGAGGCGCGTCTGTTATTCTGGGCACGTGCGCGCTGCAATATCCAATCCAACGTTCTGGCGACAGAGTCGTTTGCGCCAGCGCGTTGAGCTTTGACACCTTCCATTTTGAACGACATCATTCACATGGCTTTAAAAGTCCTTGTTTATAGGTGGCCTTTTTTTTATGGAAAAATTAATAATTAAAAATAGACCGGTAGACTATTTCGGGTCGTCTGACTGAACATCCAGCGGGCGACCTGCCTGCCACTGCGAATCCCGCGTCATGGTCGCCAGAACAATACCCGATTACTACTGTGGTCGTCATATCTGCGGCAGATATGCCCCGCCCATTGCCATTTGAGCTTTACCAGCTATTGAGTACCTAATATCAATTACGTCGGTGTGCTGTCGGATGGTTTCATTGGGAATTATTATATTATGTTACATAGTGATCTTCCCCGTACCCGTTTCGCAGCTCTTTGGGCAACCTGTCATTATTAGGGTTCCGTATCCATAGAGAAGCCTCAACTGTAGGACAGACGTCCTACAGCTGTACCCTTTGAACCGTAATAGGTATCCGGTTGCAATTTTCACAGAATATGTATTATTATGGCGGATATAACAATAAATAATAATAAAAAAAGTAAAAAATTAAGGGGTCGCCATACAAAAAACGTGCAAAGAATCTGTAATACATATTCACGCTAATAAATAATAGATAGCGCTACAGGTACCTACTTTACATCGCAGACAGACAGATGGCACCTAGTTCGCCCGGCGTTATGTGCTGACGTCACGGATGTTGCAGGTGATGTAGCCAACCATGTCAGTTTCCATAAAAAAAATTATTTTTTTGATAATGTATGTTATAGCTGATCTACGGAACCTTCCGTGCGTGAGTATGGACGATTCCAACAGATCCGTGTGAAATTAGCTTCGTGGAAAACTTCGCAACGACCTCCCCAAGTGCGAAGCCAAAATAATTAGTACATCGAGCATGTTTTTTTTTAATCTAAAAATCTTTCATACGTGCAAAGTTGATTAAGCTGCTGCTGTCATATATCAATCTATGTTAATAAATAATTGTCAAATTATCTATCATTCATGAAAGTAAACGAATAACTCAATCACATCACATACCGATACACTCCCGGGCGACCCCGGGTGATGAATATCAATTCCGAGTTCACATCGTACATTCTATCAACGAATCTTTAATTGTCGTTCAATCGTGTCTTCGAGCTCAAACACGATAATGGCAACACACGTTTTAGGTTAAGGTTGCCATATGAGGTTGTAATGTTGCCAATAAATTACCGAATTATCAAGGCCTAACTTTTGCCCGCGGCTTCGCTCGCATAGCCTATGTCCATCCTGAAGTCTAAAATATTGGTCAAAGAAGTTTTAGAATCGGATGAGTATTTTCGGAGATTACCCTCCTACATCCCAACTTACAAACTATAATAATATAAGGTATTTCAATAGTAGGTAACGATACGCTAAGGGGTGTATGTGTATCAGATACTGATCACGTTCCCATACCAATTTTTTTTACGATATAAAAACATACTTATTAAGGTGAAATACGCGCACTTCACGTATAAAATTTGAGGAGTGAGTAGGTTTTTTATATCCTTAAAAAAATTGGTATGGGAACGTGATCAGTATCTGATACACATACACACCTTAGTTAGCGTATCGTTACCTACTAATGAAAGACTTTATATATTATTTATTAGTGTAGGTAGATCATGATATATTATACAAGTGTAGATATTTACTTGTAATTCTCACGTTTAAAATTTAACGTTTGCCGGCTGTACTGTACATATCTGTCCAGCGACAAATTCGGCGTAGGGCGTGGATGTGAATAGTTAGGCTCGATGGTAGGCTTTAGTCGCGTGATTCGCTCAAACGATTTATATGCGTCGATGGTAAGACAAGAGTTTACGTTCTGTCACTTCTCACAATGGTTTTAGGCTATAAATCATAAGTTCATAACGCTACGTCATCGGCGGCCTGAGCTGTGAGCAAAAAGGTAAAACCCTAAACACCCGAAGCGAAGCCGCGAGCAAAATCTCGTACAAGATAAATATTTAGATAGAGATTCTTTATTGCACACCAAACCATAACAAACAATGATATGGAAAAAAAGCATACAGGAGAACAATAGAAATATAAACACACAGAGACAAACAAGACATGATTTTAAAATATAGATATTCTATCATCGGAATTTTTTCCTTATTGTAAATAAACATTTTGCTGACTTCGACCATTCAAATGAATGTTTTTTTGTTTTGAGAGTTTGCATATACAAACTCTTTGTAACTTTATTAAGGACTTGACTGAACACTATCTATGCTCTTTGTGTTTTATTAGCTTTTTATGGATAAATATTTTACTTAATATTTTTTATTTTTTGTTTAGATGTAGGTAGTATGTTATAGTTAGTTAACGTTATAAAAATTTACACGTATATTCGAAGTATTTTAAATCACCGCTTTAATCTCTGTTGGTTTTTTTTGCTCATAAAAAAAAAACATAATGCGAGTCCGCAGTTAGTTGGTGCAACCCACTCTGAGGGATTGATATTTTAAGGTCTCGGAGGCAGATGTCTAAGCACTTAAACCAGTACATATTTACGGGTACCTAACCTAGAATGTAGTAGGTATATTAGAAATCCTCGAAATCCAGCCAAAAGTCATAAAAGAATGCAATATATTGTTGTTATGTGATGTTGCTAATTAGCATGGCGACATTTTATGCTTAACGATACTTTCCTGCAGTAGATATGAGGGCAATTAATTACATGGCTAATCTTATCGGTAAAAACGAGTTATTTTAATTACCTTTTTGTATGACTTTTTTTGTGGCTGGCTTTCGAAGATTTCTACTACTCAAGGCTTTACAAGAATGAAGAACATAAAAAGTACACAGAACTATGCGCCGTAAACTGTACAATAACTCAATGTTTACGAGCTCGTTATGCAAGTGGTGGAAAACTGTGATATTAACCATTTTATTAGTTATGGTGAAATAATGGCGTTCACATGCAATTTGCACGGTTAAACGCAACACTATGATAAACTAACTACTTATAAATATGTACCATTAAAAATAACAGCGTTTGTTATAATAAAATTAAAAAAATTTTTGAACACCAATTTTACCAAATTGTAACACTTAATACCACAAAAACAAAATGCATCTGCATTTTCTATCGATAAAAAAAGACAATCTGACCGACGACATTACGCAATCCGCCTTACGCAATCTGCTTTACAATAATGGCTGCCTGTTTGCACCATGCTAATGTGAAATTTTGGAGGGTAAATTCAATAAAATATTTAGGTGTAATAGTAGATAATAACTTAAACTCGAAATTGCACGTTACAGTTGCTTTCGCGAGTCATGAGTACACTTTTCATTGGTCCGTTTGACGGGATGTGACGTCGACGGCACTGACTCTTCACGCGATTGGTTCGTCAGTCAGCGTCAGTCGACGCTCTCGTCGCCTATTGGGCTCACTCACACGCGTCGTTCGACTACTATACACTTGCGTGCAATGTTAGTCCACTGTCCATCTGTGCTCATGATGACTCGTGAAAGCAACTGTAACACGCTATACTTTTTCAAAACGGTACGCAACGCATTGGGCCGCAATCTTGTAAAATCAATCTACTACGCTAATTTTTTTACTTTTTTTACAAATTTTTACTTATTTATAAAAATGCGTTGATATGTTCCTCGGTCATTCTTAAGTATTCGATGTTTATATGTCTTATAATAAATAAATAATGTATATTATATATTTATACTTATTATATGTTTAAATGAAAGAAATCGCAAAGAATTTCCATATTTTTTTTTTTGTACGTTTTTACTTTTGTCAAGCCAATGGGGGCGGAGCAAGACGTCACAGGCGAGAGTCTAGTGTGCTCGAGCATAGACAGAAATTGATACATACATAATCGTAGATAGAATATCTTTAGTGCTCAATATTAATATATTTTTATTATGTATCGTGCTATATATCTAAGACTATGTTTTGTTGCACCTACCCTGGTTTTTATATGTAAAAAGGGTAGGCTGGCGGAAAATGTCATAGGCATTAAGTACTACCTTCTGTACGATTTTATGTGAAATAAACGTTTTTTTAAATTTTGATTTGATATATTTTGACAATAAACATTTGGATTTGATACGCTTTATGTTATTCACTAATACTTTATTGTATCCCGGTATGGGGAAGTGCTGCCCAATGATATTTGCTCGTGGTGCTAGAGCGAGCTCACAGAGCGGTTCTGAAGGTTATGCATAGTAAACCTGTGCCGGACACGACACATCGGTCCGATGCGACGCGGTTACCGCACCCCGCGCCCCTCTGGCGCGGCGTGCGTCCGCGCTCGCCTCGGCCCGCCGCCCTGCCAGTCGATCACACCACGGAGTCAAGTATAGTCGCTTTAAGTCAATAATAATTCTCAGTCGTTTTATTACACGTTTATACACAGCTATCATAGTGTTTCATTTGGACCTTAAACACTAACACCCTACATAGGACACTCGCATATAGTAGCTAAAGTGCCACAACTGGTGACCTACCGACGTGATTCGCGCGCGAGTTAATTGTGGACATCTAGTGTTTTAGTGACATTCAGTGTTTTAAGTGACATTTAGTTTGAGTAGAGACTGGGAATCATGAGTAACGACGGAGAGCATGCACACTTAGTGGCGCAAGATGCAACACCGTGTGGGGCGACAGGTGAATTGGCGGCTTTGTCGGTGTCAAGCCGCATTCCAGAGTTTTGGCGGCAACAACCTAAACTGTGGTTCATACAGTTTGAGGCCATCACGGCTTCGCAGAGGCTGAGCGACGACCAACGGTGGCAGACGGTCATCGCAAAATTGCAGCTCCCCGACCTGCAACAGGTGAGCGATCTGCTCACCTCACCTCCGCCAGAGCGCAGGTACGATGCGCTGAAAGCGCGTCTAATCTCCGCAAATGCAGACTCGGAACTCCGGCAGTTTCAAAAACTGCTCGGAGAAATGCAGTTGGGTGACCAACGACCGTCCCAGCTCCTCCGACGTATGCGGGACCTGGCACGAGATAAGGTGAGCGACGACGCCCTTAAATTCTTGTGGGCCGGTCACCTCCCGACGGCTGTACGCGCTGTCCTGGCAGTAAGCGACAAGGAGAGTTTAGAAGACCTAGCCGTCATTGCAGACAGCGTCCTTGAAAACACACGCTGCACTCAGGTGAACGAACTTGCACCTGCACCTGTCGCATCACAGTCATGTGAAATGCAGGCGTCAGTCGCCGCTCTCGCCACACAAATGGCACGCATGTGTGCCGAAATCGCCTCGATACGCGATGAGCAGGCTCAACAGCGACGCCCGCACCGTCCCCGCTCGCGGACACCGGCACACAGGTACAGATCCAGCTCGCGTACAGGTGCATCGGAACAGAAGGCCGGCTGGCTATGCTGGTACCACCATACGTTCCGCGAGAAGGCCAACAAATGTGAGCAGCCATGCGCGTGGAAGGACCAGACGAAAATGCAATCGGAAAACTAGACGCAGTGCAGCCTAAGGCGGAGGTCTGCACATTGGAAAATTCCAAACGCCTCTATATAACCGACCGCAACTCGGGCATAAATTTTCTCGTAGACTCCGGAGCAGACATCTCGGTACTGAGTAGGAACAAAGGCTCACCCTCCGATTATGTTTTATACGCGGCAAACGGATCGGCGATAACCACTTACGGCGACAAGTCACTTACGCTCGATCTTGGACTACGAAGGCCGTACAAATGGAGTTTCGTGGAGGCGAACGTGCGAATGCCTATACTAGGCGCAGATTTCTTAGAATATCACAACCTGCTTGTGGATCTGAGGAATCGGCGTCTCATCGATGGCACAACGGAGCTCTACGTAAAAACGACAGCGATATCATCCGACCAACCAGCCATAAAAACAGTTTGCTCCAGCGATCCCCTTGCCGACATAATAGCATTGTTTCCGAATGTTACAAAACCATCCCTTTTTGGGAAAGAGGCTGTAAAACATAACGTCGAACACTATATCGAAACAAAAGGCGCACCCGTTAACAGCCGACCCAGACCTCTACCCCCAAGCAAATACAATAGAGTTAAGCGGGAACTTGAAACATTGTTGGAACGAGGCATTATTAGACCTAGCAAAAGTCCTTGGTCTTCGCCGCTACATGTGGTAGATAAAAAGTGTGGTGGAATCAGAATTGTCGGAGACTACCGTAAGTTAAATGCTAACACTATCCCTGACGCCTATCCTATGCCAAGGCTTTTAGATTTCACGTACATGCTGCACGGAAAAAAAATATTTTCCAAGATCGACCTCAACAATGCTTACCACCAAATTCCAGTTCGCGAACAAGACATCCCGAAGACCGCTATAACAACGCCATTCGGCCTGTACGAGTATACACGCACATGTTTTGGACTCCGTAACGCCGGAATGACGTTTTGCCGATTTCTCAACGCAGTGCTGCAAGGTCTAGATTGTGTATTTTCGTATGTAGATGACATTCTGATCGCATCCGAAGACCAAGAATCGCACAACAAACTTCTTCGAAACGTGCTACAACGACTCGATGCTCACGGAATTACCATCAATACGCAAAAATCTGAATTTAACAAGCCGTTAATAACATATCTCGGCTATTTGGTGTCACCCGAGGGAATTCGCCCGCTACCTGAAAAGGTCGAAGCCATCGCCAACTACAAAAAACCGGTCACTATTCACGAGCTGAGACGCTTTCTAGGGGCAATAAACTTCTACAGAGAGAGCACTCCAGATGCGGCGACACACCAAGCTGTACTTAACAAATATTTAGTGGGCGCAAAAAAACGTGACAAGACAATCATCGAATGGACACCGGACGCAATTGCCGCATTTCAGAAATGCAAGGAAAGCATTAAGAGTGCGTGCATGCTCGCACACCCCGCCGTGGACGCCGAGATCTCTATAATGACCGACGCCAGCGACGTAAGCGTAGGAGCAGTGCTAAACCAGCGCACAGAAAAGGGACAAGAGCCGTTAGGTTTTTTCAGTAAGACGCTTAATGAGACACAGAGAAAATACTCTACCTATGATAGAGAGCTGCTAGGTATTTACTTAGCGGTGAAACACTTCCGAAGGTTTATCGAGGGCTCGAATGTCAAAGTATACTGCGATCATAAACCTTTGACGTTCGCGTTCAAAAAGAATGCGACCACCAACGACACGCCGAGAAGAATCCGTCAATTAGATTACATTTCGCAATTTGTATCATCTATCGTGCACGTGTCTGGTGAAGATAACCCAGTCGCCGACTTTTTATCGAGAATCGAAGAGATAGGATGCCCCAGCGCAATAGACTATGAGAAGCTAGCACAGGCACAACAATCAGACGGAGAGTTGAAGGAACTTCTTTCACGAGAAAACTCAACTCTTCGATTAGTTCAGATTCCGGCCATCAAATTGAATGTTTATTGTGACACGACTGGCGGAAAGACAAGGCCGTACTTCACGAAGAACTTTCGCTATCAAGCCTTCACGACCATACATGGTATTTCACATCCAGGCGTAAGAGGAACGCGCAGGCTGATGAAGGAGAAATTCTTTTGGCCCGGCATGCTGAACGACGTCAAGGAGTGGACAAAGTCGTGCCTACCATGCCAGAAGTCGAAGGTATCACGGCATACAAAGTCGCCATTTGGGAAGTATGAACCAAGTGATCGGTTTCAGCACCTGAATGTGGACATGGTTGGTCCACTCATGCCTTCAAATGGATACCGCTACGCAGTGACGATCGAGGACCGAGCAACAAATTGGCCAGAGGCAATCCCCGTCAGCGACATGTCGGCAGAAACTGTCGCGAGGGTTGTCTACGAGCACTGGATTGTCCGTTTCGGCTGCCCCCTACGAATTTCCACAGATCAAGGACGTAACTTCGAGGCAGAGCTGTTTCAGAACCTCGCGAAGTGCATGGGTATTAAAAAAATCAGGACAACCAGCTATCACCCGCAATCGAACGGCCTTATCGAAAATTTTCACCGAAGTATGAAAGCAGCATTAATGGCCCGATCAAACAGCGAGAACTGGGCAGAAGAATTACCATCAGTTTTATATGGTCTGAGAGCAGCTCTTCGAGACGACACATCAATCAGCGCAGCTGAAATGGTTTATGGAACCACTATTAGACTGCCGGGAGAGTTTTTCGAACCTTCACCAACATCGTACACCGTCGACGAGAGCTATGTGGACAAACTTCGCGAACACATAAGCAAAATAGCTTCTGTACCTAAGCGCGAAGCTAGGCAGACGTCAGTTTTTGTGCATCCGGAACTAAGTAGGTGCACACACGTGTTCGTCAGGTGTGATCGCGTGACACGACCTCTCACACCCCCTTACGAAGGACCGTTCCCGGTAATAAAAAAGAAAGACAAATATTTTATAGTAAAACTTCCTAACAGGGAAGTCGCAATAACATTGGACAGGCTGAAACCGGCTTTCTTACCCAACGATGAAAGAAACGGTTCACGCGACGCACCTGCCGACTCCGCCCAAGTACCTACAACGAAGCCTAGTCCCACATCTCCTACCCATAATTCAAGTGAGACAGACACTACAATACCATATCACGTGTCTAAGTTCGGTAGAATATGTAAAAAAACTGTTCGTTTTGCAGACCAATAACTTTCGTTTCATTCTCGCCCATATCGACGACCAGCTGAGTGCCGGTCAGCGTCCCGGTTTGTCTGTGAACCATAAAATTAGTGAAAGTGCAGTGAAATAAACAAATAACAGGTGTATCTGAGGCGCTAAGCCCCATCCAAACAAAGTGCAATGGTGTGGACAAAAAATTACCATAAAACTATTACAAACAATAATGATACTCGAACTGTTTATTGCTTGCACCAGAAACATTATGAAAGGACTAATATTACGCTATTTACTTTATACTTCTTACTTTTATGTCGTGATTATAGTTATGTTAATAATATGTTGCTTAAAATAAGTTCAATGTAAACTTTCTTTGTGTCACATAATCTATTTGAAAGTGATAAATGTGCATGTATTAGTTTTAACAAAGCCGCAATCAATCTTAGAAATCGCAATAACGTTTTGTGAGTTGTATTAGGAAGCATACAAATGTTGGAAAACCTGTCGTTTAACATCCGTCAAGGAAATCTACGACAGATCCGTCAACTTGTTAGAGTATCATTTCATTCGCATCACTTATATTTTATAACAATAGCGCTAATACCTGCTGTTCCAAGATACACTGAATAGTTTGTAATTTAATTTGAACATTTAATAGTTTTAATTTATTGTATAATGTTTAATTTGTAAGATTAGACACAAATATCGCAAGATCGTACGTAGTTATAACTATAACTTATAATAACGCACGTTTCATCAAATGCATTCTTGTTCAAACAATAAACCTCGTTCGTACACACGGGCGTAAAGCACTTATGCTGAGAGATGTAAAGAATTTTACGACAACGGAAGGTTACGCACAAAACTCCATGCCCAACGCTTGTAGTTTTGCCTGATCGCAATGTCGATTTTTCATAATACACTTACTCATTACTTTTACTTAATTAATAATCGTAGTATGCATGCATCTTAACGTAATCAGTAAATTATAGAAGAAATGTATTATATTTTACACAATTATTTTCATACAGCGGTATGGTTTATTGATTTTATGTAAATGTACACCTCATTCTGTGTTAGTTAGTACTTCGAATTAGTTAAAAGTTAGTGTAGAAATTTTAATGGTACGTGTTCTCAAATCTATGCCTATGCCTATCTACGATTGTGTTATGTAATAGGTATTAAGCTTAGTCATACTTGTGTGTGAAATTATTGGCGGTCTCTCTCTTTGCAAAACAAAAGGACTCTCGCCTCAGCGGTTTTTACGACCGCATTGGTGAGCACAATCATCTAGGGTCATTGTTAGGATAGTTTTATTGCACCTCTTAAAATTTTTCAAGTGTCTCTTTTGTAAGCCATCATTTCTGTGGTTCCTGGCACCCTGTATGTTATTGAAATGTTTTTATCTTTCTCATCGTGTTTATATCTCGTTTTTAAAATGTTTTCTATATTTGTAGTAAGTGGAGGCAGTCGTATAAAAGCAGATAACTGTCACAAGTAATGAACGATTCGTAATTAAAGGTAATTTTGGTAATTAAAAGCAGATAACTGTCACAAGCAATGAACGATTCGTAATTAAAGGTAATTTTCGTAATGTTGTAATGACAAAATTTTTTTCATAAAGGGGGAAATTGATGTGCCGGACACGACACATCGGTCCGATGCGACGCGGTTACCGCACCCCGCGCCCCTCTGGCGCGGCGTGCGTCCGCGCTCGCCTCGGCCCGCCGCCCTGCCAGTCGATCACACCACGGAGTCAAGTATAGTCGCTTTAAGTCAATAATAATTCTCAGTCGTTTTATTACACGTTTATACACAGCTATCATAGTGTTTCATTTGGACCTTAAACACTAACACCCTACATAGGACACTCGCATATAGTAGCTAAAGTGCCACAAACCCTTCCGATACCCCACAGAGGCGCTCTATACGGAATGTGAGCTATTAGATATACGGCAAATGTACATTAAGTGCCTACTAGCCAAATTTCAGCAATATCCAATAGATAAGTTACAGTACGTTTCGCACCGATTCCACACTACACAGCAAGCAAGGAAGCTGTGTGTAGCCGCTTGCTAACACAACACACAAGAGCCCACTCCTTCCATGGCCCCTTTGTGATGAACCCCTTTCCACCTCCGTACAACGCGCACTGGGCAGGGATTGCATCCCTATACGCTGGACTTACCGCGGATGCGTACAAATCGGTTCTGCAGATCCTTCCTCCACAGAACCGGTAAACTCTGGAACGCTCTACCTGCCCACATATTTCCCCCCAAGTATAGTCTCGGGTCCTTCAAGAGAGGCGTGAATGGGCACCTGTCAGGCCGGCATGGCATTCGCAACCCCCGCATACGTCCGAATGTCCATGGGCGTCGCTAGACACCTTATGGGTGACTCGGCGCCACATGTCGCGCTGAGTATAAAAAAAAAAAAAAAACCGACTGGATCCTTCTACCAGGGATATAATTAGTGAATATATAAAAAAAATCTATTCACCAGTGGCTGTTTGAAATCGGTCGTGTAAAAACTGCTGAACTGTTGATAATTAGTAAACATCGACAGTTAACTGCCCCCTATAATACGGCTTGCGCTAGGTTAGGGGGCGGGAGTTCGTCCGTGGATAAATTCTTTTCACTGTTAATAATTATATAATAATGTTTAATAAATTATTTTCTGCCACTCCACACTCACTCATGATAACCCAAAGGTTGGCTGGGTTAACCTTTTGCAATTTTTTTAAAGTGCAATAAACATATTTTGATTTGATTTGATTTTACTACAATATCGTACAACATTTTCTACTAATGAACTGGAGTTATGATTTCCTTCTAGCGATAACCGACTGACCCGTGACCCCGCGCACACAAGGCCAGCCCAACTCGCTGAGTCGTTCTCGACTTTTCGTGGCCGGCGCGCGCGGTGGCGCCCCGCAGATCCGACATAATAGCTATATGGGCAATCAGATCAAGTATCTGCCGTATCAAAGTCAAAGTCTAAGTCAAAAACATTTATTTATAAACATGATTGCTCACATTTAATTGTTCACATTCAAATTCACAACCTCAGTAAAATTCCCACAATAATAATTGTCAATAATATAATATTGACAATTATATACGGCCTGCACCCGCCGGCGTGCTTGGAGGCTTGCCTCCCGCCGCCGGCGTACATTACCGTTTTTATTTAGATTTTATATTAATTTTGTGTATTTTTATTACTTTTTGTAAAATGTATGTAAAATTAATATAATATATTTTAAAAACGTGAAATAAAGAATAATATTAACATTTTCTACAGCTAAATACACAAATATCTTCATACAATTATTGAATATTTTCTTTTTTTATTTATTGATTTATTATTTTTTGTTTTATAAAATTTGGTATAGATATATTTTACCATACAAACATTTCATTTGCGTCACATTTGTACTACCTATCGTGGCATTATGCGGAGAGTGGCCGCTTATGGCAGAGAATGCCGGCATATTTGCGCTCTCTCATTGGCTGTAGATGTTGACGTGCGATTTATGAGCGGCCGCGAAGCACTGTGTGCGAACTGCTGTAAAGTCGATTGGCAGGAATTTTGGCGACACCGTGTGTTTCCCATAGCATAAAGTTCTAATATGCGGGCATAAAGAGAGAAACGAACAAAATGCTCTAAAATAAGGTGAGTCTAACATTGCTGGGTGAAGGGAGAACGTGATGCATGCGTGGTCACAGCGCGCAGCGAATGAAGTTTGCGAACGAGTGGTCGAATGCTCGTCTTCGAAGTTGCCTCAATCACCCATGCTATCACCTAAGTCTATCTTATTTTCTTTCTCTATGTCCCATACAGAGAGCTGTTGATTGTTATTGTACTCATTATTGTCTGATCTGTGGTTGGCGCGCGCGCGCCTGCATCGAAAATAAACCAATACATCAGGTGCGCGCGACTGCTCGCATTTATTATTGAAAACGAAATCGTCAGCCGGCCTCTCCGGCGCGGCTGTGGGTCGCGATAGTACAACGTTCTGCATTCAGTTTGATTATCAAATAATTACGTGCTTCCAATTATACAGGATATACTATCACATATTTATCTCTCTTACGTTTTGTTTATATACATCCAGAAATACCAGCCTTCCGGCTATAAAATCCAGACGTCTATCCCTGCACTCTTGCGAGTACAGTGATCATGTATGCCAGATCGAGGCCCCATAGCTGTACAGTTCTTCCGAAATAAACAATTATTAATTATACAGTTATACAGTTTGCCAACCTATTAGCCACTCGTGCAACCCGAAATTTAATACGTATTCCACGTCAAAAGTAGCAAACCGTGCAAACGCTGTTGGCCATAGAGGACTTCGCAGCTATTCCCATCTTTTGTGCTCCCTCCGCACCTCGTCACGACTTGAATTCTTTGTTTCTAAGTATCTGGGCGACCGGCGTCTACACCTACCCCTATTATACCTCTGAAATGCGTAGTACCCGTAACCGATGAGCATGCATTAAGAACATTATGGGAGTGGAAGAGGCGGCAGAGGTGTGTCAGGATCTTGGCACGTGGAGATCCGTTGTCTCTGCCTACCCCACCGGGAAACAGGCGTGACGCTATGTATGTATGTATGTAATACACTCAGGTCGCGCTGTAGTTTTTTTTTATAATCTACACCGAACGCGCAATGACCTGCCAGTTCAGTCTATTTCAATAACTCCCCGAGGGAGGGCGAAGCTCTGTCCGAGCGAACTCCGAAGTTTTCCATTTCTATGTTCTAAGTTATATTCCAAACACTAGGTATAACTAAAAACCGGCCAAATGCGAGCCCGGCATGTCGTTTTTGTTAATTTTGTATTTCCGAAAATAATTCTTAGGTGGTTATAAAAAAAACTAAACACCCTAAAAAAATTTAAACACCGTAACATTGCTTAAAAAAAACAAAAAAAAATTTGAGGGATTCGAACCCATGGTCAAAAAATACAAATCCTCCACCACTGAGCCACGAAATCACATAAACGACCAAACGAATATCGGATTCCCTTGGTTCGCTTTCGGCTTGGACCGATTGTGCCTCTATCGCTTGTTACGCGCTCTCGCTTGCACACACAGGCTCAGATGGAACGTGACATTTTTATGATCATTGATTTGTTGGATTTGTCTCCATCCAGAATAGCAGAATAAGTATGAAAATAGGGGGAAAAAAAACACAAAGAAAATTATGATGAAAATTCATATTCTCATAGATTTTGTATGGAGGCGATACGAAGTTCGCCGGGCCAGCTAGTAAATATGTATATGAAATATGTATAATGATAGATATTAAAAACACATATAAAAGTTAAGTATGATAAATTTCGTTATTAGTAATAATGTGAATACATTAATAAAAAAGTTGTATAGCAATACAGTACGCTGACATTTAATATAAATTTATTATCTGAAACTCACTCTGAGATCTTCTTTAAGTTGTTCATTTCCGAAGGGGTAGCTTTACAGATGTCACAAGTCTGCGTTGAGGTTTTTGACAGTTGTGAAACAATTTTGCCATCTATCATGGTCATAAGCATTGAGTGCTTAACATCATGACTGCCTATTATAGACGGCTCCAGTGCTGCGATCTCAGCTTCAATGAGAGCATGTCCTTCTGTTATATTCAAATTGTTTTCACTTGCAAACTTGAAATAGAGTGGTCTGCAGAGCATTGTGGAAGATGGTTTGGGATTTTCCCATACCTTTTCTTCCCCACAAACTAGACGCAGAGGCACAAAGGAGCACATAAAAATACTGGAATCATCTTTGTCCGCCATACTTAGCATGTACAAACTTTGCCCTGAAGCACCATCAAAGCCCCACTTGGATATTAGTTTTAGTTCTTTGCCATCCAGCGAACATCCCAAACGTAGGAATTTTGCTAGCCTAGCAACAGTTTTGTCCAAAATTGCTTTACTCTTACCGACCTTTCGGTGATTTCTATTGTATCTTTTGGTGGGTAACACTCCTTCTTTGCCTCTAAGATGGCAGTATACGAAGGATAGAGTTGTACTCCTTCTTGTTTTGCACAAGCTCTTAATGTTGTATACTGCCACTTCGAAAGCTTCAACGACGTCAAAATACCTAAAGCTTTATCAACGGAATATACGGGCACAGCTTTCTTGGGCTTTAACAATTCTTTTATCTTTGTAGCCTCTTCGGGATGCTCTGTGACCAATTTTATTATTTATGCCACATCCTTGTTGTTTATACTTAAAACAGTTGCATGAGCGAGCCTTTCAGTGCTATGCGTTAGGAGCTCTTCCACTCTCCTTCTCTTCTGTTTAGGGCTTAGTTCCGAGAACGGTTTCCTTTCACTCACAACTCTTGGTGATATTCGAACAGTGCACGTCTCTGGTTTTGAGGACGTTGATGCACCCTCATTTACACCGAAGTCACTGGAACATGGTTGCCGCTCTACTGACACTAAAGAAGATGTCATCTTTTCCCTCATGATCTCAGGCCATTTTATGTTTTCTTGCAGCCACGTCTCGTACTTCTTCGTGCATGTCTCGTGCGATTACACGAGATCCATTTGTTCCTCAACGAACACACATAAGTCTGACAGAATTGTTTCAGTTCTTTCTTTTCACTTTCTGACAGATCAAGGGCACTCCTAAAAACTTCAAACAACGCACTAGGCTGTGAGAAACAACTGTTTTTTGCCACAAACACGAAAATGTCCAAATTGGTACCAAAACCTTCCATCATAGCACGAAAACAAATAGAACGTAATAAGTATAGTTTTTAGCGCGCACAAGTGCCAAAAGCTACTGAAAGAATTTCGCTGAAACTAAGAAGGCATGGGGCTGGTTATGTGTTGGGGATTAGTATGCGCTGCGAGTGGAAAAAACCGGTTTTCGCTAACTCGTTAATTAGTTGTCGCTCGCTTGTGTGTGTTGTATGTTATTGTTATTATTTTATCAGTGCTACGCTGTGTTTACTATAAAATATGGTTAATTACTGTACTGTCAGTACTACTCAGTACAATAACATCATGAGAAAAGTATTTTCATATTCAAAGCGATAGGCAACTTCATTAAATTACGACTAAGGTTTGATAAATAATTTATCGAAAATTCCAAATTTCAAACGTTTGCTACGCGCAAATAGGCACCCATAGGTGAAGGAATTGTATGTCATCTTGATCGCCGTGTAAGGTGCAATAGACGATGTGAGCACCAGCCCTTCAGTTTCATTCAGTTAAAAAAAAAATTACTTTAAGTGTTTTCATCCATACAAAAAAAAACAAAACTTTTTTTTTCTCACTCGTGGAGCTACGTCTACCCTTCATACTATAATATGAAATAAAGGGAGGTATACCAGAGACATTAGATTGGTTTTCATTTTTATTCCTGACATTAAGGTTCTATGTCTATGGAGCTCGATTTCCAGACCACTGTGCGGCGTACCGAATACCAACTACACTTTCTGTAGGGTTAGAAGGAAATGTGGTACAGTCAGTCAGCGCGTATGCGTCCACTCCATACATACGCCTCTCCAATTTTCCTCCAGTTCTCCCCTCGGTTCCCCGGCATTCAGCAGTACTGAACCACTGCTTCCCTCCGACGTACAATGGTCCTTTTTTATTTAGGGTTCCGTATCCGGTACGGGACCCTATTACTAAGCCTACGCCGTCTGTCTGTCTGTCTGCCTGTCCGTCCGTCCGTCTGTCCGTCTGTCCGAGGGCTGTATCTCTTGAACCGTAATAGGTAGCCCGTTGAAATTTTCACAGAATATGTGTTATTTATTAATTATTATGGCCGATATAACAACAAATAATACAAATAAGAAAAAGTAAAAAATTCACGGGGGTTCCCATAGAAGAAACCAAAAAGTGTATGCGCTCGCCATCTACCGGATAGATTAGGAAGCATTTTAACGAATCATGCCATTTAACTAATATGAAGCATTTCATAACACGCCATAGATGGCGTGAGTGGCGCTAGCCATGACATGGCGATACGGAACCCTCGGTGCGCGAGTTCGACTTGCACTTGGCCGGTTTTTTTTTCCGTTCAATCCTGTATTGCCGGCACGATCAAAGGGAATCACTGGCATATGGCACATAGTTCCGACAGGTAATGAGCTGACACCGCGGGTGTAGCATGTGACGTTAACCATGCCAGGATTCAAGAAAATAACTTCACAAATTCGAAACAGTCCTGCATCTCTTGAACGCTTTACGTTGCTCCCTTCTCTTAAGACTTCTAATTACGTGTACTGCAATTAATTATACAAAGTAACAGAATGATATACTGTATACATTTTTAACGAGACAATGGACGACATTTTCCGTCACCCCCTACACAACGATGACTAGCAAGAATTATACTGCTAGCTCGACTACATTACTTTGTAAAATTAACTTCTGTACTTTTGTTAAAAAATCCCACAAAAGCGAGGTTACCGGACCTGTCAAATCTAATTCAAAGTGATATTTGTTAGGCATCCGCCACTAGCATTCAAAATAGTATAATAATTCGGTTGAGCTGTTCTCGAGTTATAACTTATAAGGGAACATATCTCTATCTCTACATATTATAAAATCCAACGTCTGCCGTCTGTGTGTACGTATGATCGCTTATATATATAACTCAAGAACGGCTCAACCTATTTACTTCCGGTTTTACGACGTAATCATCGCAAGGTTTACTGGCTATATAGCATTACGCCATTATTCCTTTTTTTTATTTTTATGGAAACTGACACGGTTGGCTACATCACCTACAACATCCGTGATATCAGCCCATAACACCGGGTGAACTTGGTGCCACGTCAGTGCTTCCCTTCGGTCGTGCCGGCTACACTGAACTGGACGGAAAACACAAACTATTTACATAGCCGTTTCGACCGACCTTTCATTCAGTGCGGTGGTACCATCCCGGGCGGGTTAAACCCTACCACCTAGTAATATAAGAAGGGAGTCATATCCCTTAGTCGCCTTTTACGACATACACGGGGAGAGATGCAGTAGGGCTATTCTTTTAAAGTACCGGCCCCACACGGTACGAATTACACGGTAATTCCTATGAGCGGAGCAGTGGGGCCGAAAGCGAAGACACACACATACATACACTATAAGGTCGTTTTTTAGTAGGTAACGATACGCTAAGGGGTGTATGTGTATCAGATACTGATCACGTTCCCATACCAATTTTTTACTATATAAAAAACGTACTTATTAAGGTGAAATACGCGCACTTCACGTATTAAATTTGAGGAGTGAGTAGGTTTTTTATATCGTAAAAAAAATTGGTATGGGAACGTGATCAGTATCTGATACACATACACCCCTTAGCGTATCGTTACCTACTAAAGAAAGACCTTATATACATACACATGCATGTAGGGACATTGGAATAGTCGATTCGTAGTCGTAGATTCTATTTTGGTTTATTTTTTATTATAAGCTGGACATAAGGCGCCGAGGCACCCATGAGGAGTCTAACGTAGCCCATGGACATTCGATCGTATTCGGGGGTTGCGAATGCCATGCCAGCATGACAGGTCCCCATTCACGCCCCTCTTGAAGGACCCGAGACTGTACTTGGGGGGAAAGATATGAGCAGGGAAAGCGTTCCAGAGTTTATATTTTCTGTAAACGAAAGATGTGCAGAATCGATTGGTAATACCGCATCCGCGGTAAGTCCAGTGTATACGGATGCAATCCCTGCCCAGTGCGCGTGGTGCGGAGGCGGAAAGGGGACGGCGGGATCGCGTTAAACAGCTCCTCCGAGTACTCCCCATGGAATAAGCTATAGAACACACTTAGGGAGCCCACATCCCTAACGGTGTTGCAGTGGTTCTTGTAATTGTTTTATCTCACGAAGGCTGGTTGATTTTAGGCTCGCCTGCCTTTGTGAGTTAAAACATTTGTATACTGATGCGTGTGGTCGGAAATACGGAGGAAGTCTTATGTCCGATGTTTCCAATAAAAAACGTACAGTATTCCAGTTAAGCTCGGCTTTATTGCTAGGTATATAAGTATTATGTAGAAAAAAATAGCAAGCCACATTACGCGCTAATAAAAGGGCAGATTCCACAAGAGATCGAATAATGGCGGCGGGAGATGTAACAGTAATTTGTGAACAGCACGCACTACAACCAGAGAGGGTCAACTTCAATGACGCACTTGTTTGCTCTATCACTGACGACGCCATTGCGTTAAATTTTGTATCGTCGCGACGACGACGACGGAAGAACTGTCTCTACCAGTCACTTTTGTATGTATGTACATATTCTTTATTGCACACCAATTTATACAGATTAGCCACAATAGGTGAGCTTAATGCCGTGAGGCATTCTATTGATTCTATTCTATGAGGCAACCAACCTTTGGGATGTGGGAGAAATCTATGCAGGCGAACAAGAATAGTTGTATGCATGGATGGAAAAATGTTTGGGAAAGTTTGCCTTGCCATGCTGGTTTGTACTGTCTTTTGGGTCGATGACATATCAGACTGTTGAATGCAGTCCAACTGTGAGTCCAACATTACGGCGATTGGCTGTGTACGTCGGGCCCGCGGCTGACAGAACAGTGTTGCCGAGAAGTTATTCATAAGAAAACCAGCGTTTAAATAGGGCAACACTTGAAACGAGTCCGCTGCATTCCCGGACCGGAGCCTGGTATCGTCGAGCGAGGCATCCCCCGGCGAGCGGCTGAACGACTCCGGTTGTTTAGCCTCCATACGTCCGCTCGCGTCGGCGTCATCGCTCTTTATGGCCGTTTTTCGGGCCACTAACCGCGAGTGCTCGCCGTTTTTGTACAAATACCCGCACTTTTTAGCTGCGAAAAGTCGGCCCCCGGGGCGCAACTGAGCTTTTCGCAGTAACTACGAACGCCGCCGCGGTGTTCATTAATTTTATTTGCTCGACGGCGACTCGAAATATTTTATTAAAATGAGATCTCGTCGGAATTAGCTCGCGCGGAGGTTTTCCAAAGTCCTCTTCATAATCCTCTGCACGAAGGCTTAAGTCTGCACAAACAAACCGACGGATAGACAGTAATCCGGACCCTTAAAATGTATGTACGTATCATATCATTATACGTTTTAACCAACCCTAACATTCGTTTATCTTTCGTTTTCATTGGTATACAAATTAGGGCACGCCAGAGTACCAACGAATATCACCAACCAGGCGAAGAGAACGCCCAGTCGATAGATACGAGTAAAACATAAGACGTTTTCTGAAAGGGTGAAAAGGGCTGAAGTGGTGAGACAAATTACATTATAGAGTAATGGGGATATATATGTAATTGTTTCCTTATCGAATATTTCACTGCCTTCTTTCTTCCAATGCGTTTCGTTCCTTCGCTTTCTTCTATATTCTGATTTCCAGGCAAAATAACTTCGCAGGTATGTATTTAGATGTCTTTTGTATTAGGTATTCTAACAAACTACTTTTATTTAATTTTCATTTCATTTCACTTTTATGTCAAATTAATCCTTTATAACAATTTCGGTAGTTCGGTACAATAATTAAACAGTTTACTCGATATCTGGTTTTATATCTAAAGTAAACTCGGTCGCTACGAGTGAGAACAACACACAGTGTGGCCGAGCTTACACATGTGCCAAATAATACTCGTAACTGAGCAAACAGCACAAAAGCTATTAAGATGGACGGTTAGGTTTCATAGGCTAGGTTATTCTTACATTAGTGCCCGCATCAACCGAATGGGAACAACTTTTGGGTAGTAATTCCAAGGTCGTACCTTTAGGCTTTGCGTGTTACCTAGCGGGAAGGTATTGTGTTTTATACTGCGCACATGAGCATGGCGAAATGCTGTTGATACACATTCTGTCTTCGTCTCGGTCTTCGTAATGGATATAATAGAAACGCTTTATTGCATACCTACAATTAAGAGAACAACAATACACGAAAAAAAACTATTAAAAATGCACACATTTTTTTCTGAAACACGTGAAATTTGGCATCGTTTCACCTACAAGTGGGTATCTAGTGATATTCATGTACATTCCGTGATGCACGGGGATTGTGAATGCCATGCCGGCCTGACAGGAACATTTTCACGCCCCTTTTGAAAAACCACAGACCGTACTTGTACTTTTTAGCAAACTAGTGTTTTTAGAAATCTCTTCTCACCTTGAATATAAAAGGATATATGGATGGATGGATATAAAAGGGAGATGGATATAAAAGGGAGACTGAATTAATCTCCTGCTAATGCTGCACCATCGCACGATGGTGAAGTAGTAGCGGAGTGAAATTCTTTCTCCAATTTCCGACTCACACCTCCTCGCGGTGTATCCTGGAAACTTAGGTGCGTAATACCATAGGTATTACAATCCTAAGGCTGACGAGAGCGGAAGACTCGCCAAGACGTTTGGCCAACGTGGCGTTTTATGGCCAAAACCTCCAATGAAAAGTCCTACAGTACCTCGGCCCCTAGTTCCCAGCGGCCCCGCTATTCCGGATCATCGTGGTGGCGGTCCAGGTTCCGGCGGGGCGAGGGGTGCTAAGAATCCCTGGGTTAGATCTGGCTGCCACACCCAACTACACTTGGCTACCCATAACATACGGACTTTGAGAACGCAAGAGAAACTGGTCGAGCTGGAACAGGAGCTGGCTCATATAAAATGGGACATCCTGGGTCTTTGCGAGGTCAGAAGAAAGGGCGAAGAGACTGAAGTGCTACGTTCCGGCAACCTATTCTACTCCAGAGGAAATCCCCAAAAATCGGAAGGTGGAGTGGGATTTATGGTGAGGCGCAGCCTCGTGAACAGCATCATCGAAATCGACAGCGTGTCGGACAGAGTGGCCTACATCATCATCAGACTGAACAAGCGGTATCAGCTGAAGGTGGTGCAGGTATACGCTCCCACGAGTTCACACGCTGACGACGAGGTGGAGCAGTTTTACGAGGATGTATCCAAAGCCTTAGAAACCAACAAATCCCACTTCCAGTACGTGATGGGAGATTTTAATGCCAAACTGGGCAAGCCTCTGAAGGGAGACAGAGCAGTAGGTCCGTACGGTATCGGTGTCAGGAATCGACGCGGCCAGATGTTGGTCAACTATCTCGAAGCTAACCAGCTCCACGCCATGAATACCTTTTTCCTGAAAAAGGAAAAAAGGAAATGGACGTGGGCCAGCCCTGACGGTTGCACGAGGAACGAGATCGACTTCATACTGGCGGACAGTAAATCGTCGTGTATAGACGTTACTGTCCTTAACCGCTTCGATACTGGCAGCGATCACCGACTAGTGCGAGGTACGCTGAAGCTAAACCTCAAGATGGAACGGCGCAAACTCATCCACAAACCGTTGGCCAAGCTAAACATACCGGACGAGACGCTCGAAAATTTCGAAGCCAAACTCGCGGATGCTTTTAGCTTAGCGCCACGAGGTGAGGATGCCGACATCGACAAGGTGTATACGGGCTTCGTATCCGCACTAACGGACACTGCAGAGCAGCACTTCAGCAAAAGTCGACAGGCACCCCGTAGCAAGCTATCCGCAGAGACGTTGAGGCTTCTGGAAACACGACGGAATATGAAACCGGAGACCCGGAGTAGTGTCGTGCACAGGAACCTCAACAAGACCATAAGCAAGTCCATTCGCCGTGATATTCGCCGAGAGAACATGAAGATGGTTGAGCGCGTATTAGAGAAAAATCGAGGCAGCAAAGTGTTTGCCCGTGCCTTCTCTACCGGCGCTAACCAAATCTCGAAACTCGAGCGGGCGAATGGGGTTGTCACCGCAAGAAAGCCGGATATTCTTGAGGCGGTGGAGGAATTTTATGGCCAATTGTACTCCGCAGCAATCCCTGCCCCAAGTCCAAGCAAACCAGTCGACTCTGATAGGCGTGCGCCGCTCACTAGACACTACACGGAGGATCTACCCGATATTAGTGTCTATGAGATAAAGGCTGCCTTGAAAGGACTCAAAAAACACAAGGCTCCAGGTGAAGACGGGATAACGACAGAGCTGCTGAACGCTGGCGGACGACCGATCCTGAAGGAACTGCAAAAACTGTTCAATGCAGTTCTTGAAGGCGGTGTAGTTCCGGCCGCATGGCGAAATAGTGTCGTTGTCTTGTTTCACAAGAAGGGGGATAGGGCGAAGTTGAAAAACTATCGACCGATCTCACTTCTTAGCCACGTGTACAAGGTCTTTTCAAGAGTCATCACGAGTCGGCTGACACAGAGGCTGGACCAGTACCAGCCTCGTGAGCGAGCTGGATTTAGGAAAGGGTACGGCACCATGGACCACATATTTACTGTGAGACAAGTGGTGCAAAAATGCGAGGAGTACAACAAGCCGCTCTTCCTAGCCTTCGTCGACTATGAGAAGGCGTTCGACTCAGTTGAAAAATGGGCTGTCGAAAACTCCCTCCTCAGGTGCAGAATCGACCACCGCTACATCGAGGTGCTCCGAAATCTGTATCGGTCCGCGACGATGACTGTGAGGCTTCACGAGAATACCCAACCTATCCTCCTTGGTAAAGGCGTAAGGCAGGGGGATGTGATCTCACCCAAGCTCTTCACAAACGCATTGGAAGATGTGTTCAAGATGCTTGAGTGGGACAACATGGGTATAAACGTGAATGGAGATCTTCTCAGTCATCTGCGTTTCGCCGATGACATTGTTCTTCTGTCAAATTCCCGAGATCAGCTTCAGATCATGCTGGAAGACCTTTATACAGCGTCGATGAAGGTTGGTCTGAAGATGAACCGGGACAAAACCAAGGTCATGGCGACCGAGGTTATGACGGGAGGACAAATTGTTATTGGCGGAGAAGTGATCGAACAGGTTGAAGAGTACGTATACCTCGGTCAAATTCTGCGGCTTGGTAGACAAGGTCTGCTTAAGGAGGTGGAGAGACGAATTCAACTGGGTTGGGCTGCCTTTGGAAAACTAAAATTCGTCCTGAAGTCTGACCTTCCGCAGAATTTAAAGACCCGTATATATGACCAGTGTGTCCTCCCGGTTATGACGTACGGGTGTGAAACGTGGACTCTGACGGTCGCTGTTGTCCAAAGGTTGAAAGTTGCCCAGCGAGCAATGGAGCGAGCCATGCTGGGAATATCGCTACGTGATATGGTGCGTAACGAGGCAATCCGCCGACGCACCAAAGTAGTCGATATTGGACACCGGGTGGCTAAGCTCAAATGGCAGTGGGCTGGGCACGTTAGCCGAAGAGACGATGACCGTTGGAGTAACCGTGTCCTACACTGGCGGCCGTGGACAGGAAAACGGAGTGTGGGAAGACCACCCGCCAGGTGGGACGACGACATCAAGTACGCCGGCGGAAATCAGTGGTTCCGTATCGCTGAAGGCCGGGAGGACTGGAGGAAAATTGGAGAGGCGTATGTCCAGCAGTGGACGCTCACACGCTGACTGACTGACTGACTGACTTCTCACCTTACTAGGTGGTACGGTTTAACCCACTCGAGTTCGTTCGTACCACAGCACTGAATGAAGGGAAGCACTGACGTAGCACCAAGTTCACCCGGTGTTATGGGCTGACATCAATCACGATGTTGTAGGTGATGTAGCCAACCGTGTCAGTCTCCATTATTTTTTTTGGATATAATTGGATTTATTATTTTATTAATTATTTTGACATATTTAACTTTATTGAATTCATCTACAACGTGTCCCTGAGTTTTGGGACGTCAAGAGGGAACCAGGGAGTAGGCCAGTTTATGACTACCCAGGGACTCCAAAGGACTCCGATTTTTCTTTCTTATTTTTCCTGGGTAGTCATAAACTGACCTACTCCCTGGTTCTTTTTTTTTTTTTTTTATGGAAACTGACACGGTTGGCTACCATCACCTACAACATCCGTGATGTCAGCCCATAACACCGGGTGAACTTGGTGCCACGTCAGTGCTTCCCGTCGGTCGTGCCGGCTACACTGAACTGGACGGAAAACACAAACTATTTACATAGCCGTTTCGACCGACCTTTCATTCAGTGCGGTGGTACCAACCCGGGCGGGTTAAACCCTACCACCTAGTAATATAAGAAGGGAGTCCCCGCTTGACGTTGAGTTTTGGGACATCCTGTATATTAAGAGACCCAGATAATTTTATACCAGCCAATCCTCTTGTCTTGTTATCCTGATCACGCCGTAATAAAAGATGTCAGGTTAATTAATCGACATTTACCTCAGATTTTCCGTGGTAGGCAAAGGTGGGTAAACAAATCACACCGCATGTCGGCGTTGTATTGACACGTCACCGCCGTCATACGTGAGATAAGATAATATTTATGTTTGTTCGCCGTATCTCAAAGGATTACTGTCGTGCGGTGCGTACATTAGGTGACGAGCACTCAACGCGCGTATGCGTGGGAGATGACTTCTGTTTTGCTTCCGTGAACTGATATGATTACGATTTTTGTAGAAATATAATGTATGTGTTTATGAAGGGCGGTTAGTTCATCGCGGAGTTCTCTGTATAGGCTATATAAAATATAATAATAGAAGTCACGAACTCGCGCGTCTCCGTGTGACGACCGTGACGATGCTCTCGAGGATGCTCTATAACACTGTCTCTTTCTAAAAGCTCGACACGCATTACTTGATGTCGGGAACTGTACAATATATAATTATTATAATATACAGAAGGCGCGAACTGTCAAATTACATAGGTACTTCACAGCTCGGTTTCCAAAAATGACCGCCAAACTCTCCCCCTATCATTCCCTACGTTTAAATCTTATTTTCCATATATATTATGTATAGTATGGCGATAGATGGAGCGCCTTTAGCGGGCCAGTTGGTACTAGAATTGCCATAGAAATGTTAACTTGAACACTTTAATTGTATACGCAGTGGAAATGTAAAAAAAATGCACTACCGTATCGAGCCTCAGTTCACCATACATTGCAATACAGAGATATGTATGAAAGTCGCTCCACCCACACACAGATATATGAAATTAAATTTAAATACGCCGTGCAATAGTCGAGCTGCAAAAAAATGCCCCGCACGTACAATTGCCTCAATCTCCATAAAAGCCTCCATGAACGGCCCACGCGCGTATAAAACCCACATCACATTAGCTCCCCCCCCCCCCCCCCCTCATTTCCTTCTCACATTTCAGCGGGGAGGACGGATTTTCAGCTTATCTTCTCTCCACGCGGTTAGCAGTTTGTGTGGGCTAAGCCGATGCCATTGTCTAGTTGTTTCGTGTTGTGAGTGGCTTCGTTCCTTCTCATCCTGAATCAGGCATCTCTCACGCCATATATGAGCGAAACAATACTGAAAGAGGAGAAGTGGGGAGGGGGAGGGATAAATCGAATAAGGTGTGAGTTTCTAATGGACACTACTCGTATATACACACATAATATGTACACTTGACAACCTTGTTAGCTCAATGGTGCGGTCGGTCGACTGTTTTTAAGCAACCCTGAGCGCGACCGTTGGAGGTTGACCCTGGTTCGGATTCCACGTATAACTGTAGGTCTCTTCCCTTCTTACCTTACTAAGGTGGTAAGACTTATCCCGCCCGGGTTGGTATCACCGCATTGAATGAAACGTCGTCGATCTAAACGGCTATGTAAATAATTCGTGTTTATCGTCCAGTTCAGTGTAGCCGACACGATCGAACGAGGGAATCACTGACATAGCACCTATTTCACCCGTTGTTATGGGCTAACATCACGGATGTTGTAGGACAAGACACTGAGGAACTGACACTGTCAGTTTCCATTAAAAAAACATAACGTCACACCTGTTTCCCAATGAGGTAGGCTGAGACAACGGATCTCCACATGCCAGGTTCCTGGCACTCCTCTGCTCCTCTCATAATGTTCTTCATACAAGCTCGACGGTTACGGTACTTTTTGAGCAAATGCCCGATCTCGTTCAGGTTCTTGATTTTTTCACTCACATTAGCTAAATAAACCTCTTTCCTCTCCTATTATCCATTCTTCCAACATGACCGGACCACCGAAGCATTCCTTTCTCAATCACCATATCTTCTTCCAGGCCACAACTCTCTCCCACTACTATGTTTCTCAATCTTCCTTTCATAGTAACGTCATACATAATCCCTTTACACCACTTTTTGTGCGGAGCCTAAGTGCACCGTCTACTGCAAATGTTAAGAACATTTTGAAAAAAAGTATGACTAATGCGAGTGTTGTGGGCCCAGAAAATTTCATATTGGATAAAGCATAAAAACTCCGAATTTAAACATTTCCAATCTATAAAATGAAATTGAGAAAATTTAATGAAACTCCGATCGAGTGTGCACAGAACTCATTACTTCGATCTGACTGCACTTTGTAATTCCGATCTGGTCCATTAGTGCAATAGCGAATCGACATCCCAAACGGCATAGATATTAAAAGAATTCTCATTTCAACTGCCAGTCTTCCTTTTTTCCTCATATCTGCATTTTTTCTTCGGCTATCACCATTCTCGGAATTGAATTCAGACAGGCGGACAAAAAGAAAAGGAACGCGTGTAATCGTCTTTAAAAACATTCGCGTCTGATAAAAACTCAGCATTTCTTGTTGCCTCACGAAACTAAACGGTCTCCATTTACTTTATTTCAATTTGAATCACTTTTAGCGGACTTCGGCACATCTGAGCCTAGTTCGCAGTAACAGCTGGCGAACTGCAGTGTAGAACAATTTACTGTCCGACAGTTAGTCGACCCGTGAGAGAAGAAACGCCTACATAGCTAGCTAGCGGTTTCCAATTTTGTTAGGCTATGCAACCCTAATTGATCCGCCTATTTTTGGCGGAACCCCATCTCGACAATAAAAAAGTAAATAGACAATAATTTTATTTTTAAGACCCCTGAAACCTTATTGTTTGCATGTTGTAATGTTCGTCTTGAAAAGAAATACTATATTTTGAATTAAAAATCTTTACTGGGCGTATTTAATATGAATAATGAAAAAAAAAATTTCTTCAGTTTTACTACTGTTTTACTCTACGACAATACGCCTTAACTCTTGGAACCACTGTGCGCCTTCCGCGGAACCAGCAATCAGGGTTCCGTTGAACACCTTTTAGGAACCGCTGAGCTAGACAGTCTATGTCGGTCAGCTTACTTTAAACATTATTCATTCGACTGTCCCCTTAGCATCCCCCACTCGCAAATTTCAGCTACTGGGCCAACGCTCGTCCCGTGCGTAGGCGGAAAGACAACAAAAGGTCAGTCAGAGCAGATTGAAGACACCAGCTGTCTGCTAGCTAAATCGACAGTCGAGTCTACCTACAGTGAAAACACGTCGGGCAATTGACGCTACATCTGCTAACTGACCGATCAGAAGCTGACCAAGTGAAGGCCGACCTGGCTCATGAAAATTGGTGGCTTTGAGTGGAACTAGCATATTCGCATCAATACGCGCCGCGCCGGAGGAGGCATCCGGAGGGCGGTGCGCCTCCTGAAAGACTTCCTGGCTCCATCCTGGCTCCTTTAGCTCCTTTCGGCAGACTTCGGCTCGAAGGAAAGTGTGGTATGAGTGATGTTTTGGTGGTTTAAAAAAAAACAGGGTTAATATAAAGAAGATGCGTCTTCAAGACGCATCTTCTCTATATTAACCCTAACCTAATGTTGAGGCGGTGCATGTCGTTTTTGTTACGATTAGTTTCGAGCCGAGTGTTCACGAAAGGAGCCGAAATATCTTTCAGGTGTCGAAGGCTCCGGAGGGCTTTCACTCAATATATACTCGTACCTAACAGCACCGAACTCTGTCTCTCCGCCGAGATCCGCAACGCATCTGAACCACAGAATAGAAAAGAGTACCTGAACCCTCGTCTACGGAAACTACCCGCACTGGCCACAGCTACAATCTTCGTCAACGACGGACGGAGATCTTACAGTTCTCTGCCAACTGTCGCACTAGGCAGAGTGCTCATGAGGATGGGCCATACGCTTGGCCCGAAACGTCGAGCCACATAGCTCGGGAAGAACCGTGAGTAAAGCTGTTTTCTTTTAAAAATAATCGCACCGAACTAAATACTACAGCATATAAAACGCGTTGAAACATTACCTTTTTTTTTATGAAATCCGGTATATGGGTGGCTGAGTCGGAAGGGCCAAAGCGCATGCTCCGACCAGCCAATATCACCTCCGAGAAGGTAGGTGTCATACCGGAGACTTCCCTGGATTGCTGGCTATACTGGACTAGAGGAGAACACAAGCGAGGCTGCTATGCGGCCATCGTACATCCAGTACGGTGGTATCAACCCAGTCGGTTACAATTTGAGCCTACCACCTAGTAAGGGGCAAGGGAAGGACCTACAGTTTTACACCGGTTCCGAACGGTGAAGCAGCAGGAGTAGTGTAGGTATGCACGTTAATTTTTTCATCAGAAAAAACTCATTGGTCCCCGCCGACCGGATTCGAACCGCGGACCTCTCGCATGAGAAGCCGATGCCCAAACCACTCGGCCACCCGCCACCTGCGTGCCTTCGCATGCAATTATTGTTATCACGAATACATTTGAAGGAGCCTATTAGCAGTCGTATCAGCTATGAATGCGCTCCTCAGACGGGTATTTGCTGACAAAAGATGATAAGGTGAGCCATACGACACAAGCATCAGTCATTAATCATTATGAACTTAGCTTGTAAGCTGATTTGGTCTGTGACAACTTTTTTTCGGGAGAGATAGTACCTATGTGTGGTTTGAAACCACAAGTCACAACTGAGTCTATATCAATATCAAATTTAATAAAATCCAACGTCTGCTTTCTGCCTATATGTATGTCTGTCTGTCCGCTTATAACTCTAGAACAACTGAACCGATTTTAAAACAGTTTGCTTCTACGGATAGCTTGGTTCTTCCCATCAATAATAGGCTACATTTCATCACGTTAAATGGCTTATGAGGTTAGCAGAGAAGTCAAATATGAGAGCGGGCGGAGCCGCGGGCAAAGCAAGTATCAAATAAAACCAAAATATACTTTATTGTACTGTACTCCACTGAAAATATGGAACACTAAAGCCGAGTTTAATGCTATGCGGCATTCCATTCCTAGGGAAAATTAAGTGCACAGTGCACAGCCTCGTTGGTGCACAGTGTGGATACGTGTGAAGGTTGGCTGGAATAAATTGCATTATCCAACAAGTTGATAATGTTTCCGCAGAAAGGGATTACAGCAGATAATACAACGCTGATGGACACCACGAAGTGCTCTATAAATCATATTTAATGTTCTACCCCTGTTCTCAATTTGGGGATCCGCGATTATGTCGCAGTTATATATTACATTTAGCCATACTGGCAAAAATAAAAGCTTAACGCAGTATCGAGGTCCAACAAGAGAAAGATAAGAAAATATGACGAATGAATATCGAGTGTCCCTGGGGGATAGCAAAGGACGAATATTTCGTTCGGCGGTATATTCAGAGGATGGAAGCAAGCCTTTTTTTCTTTTCCCTATTCGTTCTGTCATCAAAGCTAGTGAATGTATCACGTACATATAGGTAACAATATAATAGCAATAAATGTACCGCGTGGGGCCGATACTTAAAAAGAATAGCCCCACTGCATCTCTCCCCGTGCATGTAGTAAAAGGCGACTAAGGGATAAGGACAAGATGACGTGCTAAAGGGAGACCGGCTCGCCACTTCTCACCTTGCCACGGTACTTCCACTGAGTCATGCAGCATGTGGGTGTTCGTGCCTTACTTGCTGCTTGATCGATTGAATCTTGTTCGAATACTTTGCGAAACGTGGTGGTCGGTATTGTGCTGTAATTTACCATCGTTCTTGCAGCACAATACCGATTACTCTGCTTACCCCTATTGTCGGAATTCGGCGTGTGTGATATGTATGTATGTATGTGGGTAGTAAAATGTTCTATGTCACTGCAATGCAACAGTTGTGTGTCCGTAACGCAGTAGTTCATTAAGGGGGGGTACTAGGCAAAACATCACATCATATTATTATCCTAACTATAACCATATTTCAATAGATATAACTATAATTTATATGCTTATAGTTAGGTAAAGACTCAAGGTATAATGTGTGATAGATTATTGTAATATAATCTTGTTAATTCTCTGAAAAATAAGTGGGTGAAAAGTGGTAAAAACGTTCGAAAATGCATTTGCTAGATTCGTTACAAATAATATGTACGTCCATACAAAAAACGCTCGCGCATAATTTAGAATGTTCAAATATAGTTCAGTGAAAAACAATTTAGTCTGTAAGCGTTTGAATTTATTTAAATGATTCTTAATCTTATTGACTCTAAGCTCAATGAAGCATTTTTCATATTAGATGCATTTGTAAAAAATGGCGAGGGAAATAGCAAAGGTATTTTTTAACGATTTTACCACTTTTCAACCACATATTTTTAAGGGAATTTATAAGATTAAATTAAAAATAATGTATTCACATTGAACCTTGAATCTTTACCTAACTATAGGCATATAAATTATAGTTAAACCACTTGAAATGTGGGAATGGTTAGGGAAATACGAAGTGCTTTTGCCTAGTACCACCCCTTAATGTTTAGTCATGGGCCTGGCTCCTTCTGCCTCCGCGGCCGTGCGTTCCTAAAGGAAAACGTCTTGTCTAATGCTTTTATGTAATTTCGCTGGATTTCGGGGATTTCTGCTGTGCAATAAATAAAGCGACAAGAGGAGTTTTGATCCGAGCATCATTAGGCGAAGGCGTGATTGTAATTGATGACTTTAAGAGACCCGTACAATAATCTTGGCACAGTTGACGCGATAGATTCATTTCTATCTCCCTCTGACTAAAGAGGCACTTACCGAGAGTGAAAGAGACAACTTAGTAGCGTGGTTACAGTTGTCAGGCAGAATATATAAAGATATATGAATATATGTGAGAAATATTTTACCACGTGCTAATGTTTGCTATGAAGGAAGCGAGAAAGTTTGCCACCATGGTAGATTCAAACTACACCATGGCTCGGCTTCTATACACATAATATCCCTTAAATTTAGACCGTACTAGGTGGTTTTTAGGTTTCCGTATCCGTACGGAATCCTATTACTAAGCCTACGCCGTCTGTCTGTCTATCTGTCTGCCCTACTGCTGTATCTTTGGAACCGTAATAGGTAGCCGGTTGAAATTTCCTCAGAATATGTGTTATTAAGGGATATAACAAGAAATAATAAAAAATAGAAAAAAAAAAAACATTAAGCGGGGCTCCCACAAGAAACGTGTTTTCTTCAATGTTTTATTTTTTTGTGGTGCGGAAACCTCGGTGCGCGAGTACGACTCGTACTTGGCCGGTTTTTTAAATGGAAAGTGCGACATATGGCATCGTTACATCTACCAGTAGGTGTCTAACGATGCTCATGGACATTCTGTGATGCACGGGGATTACGAATACCATGCCGACCCGACAGGTATAGCTTTTGACAAACAGTGCCAGCCCGTTAAATCAAATCAAATGTATTTCATCAGACACGAGATCCATAAAAAAAACCAACACATTCTAATATAAAATACCTAAAGACAAAGGTTATGTTACTATTTTAAATTTTAAAGCCCGTCCGTATCGTCACCACTGCTCTGAGTGAAGCCCCATTTGGAATGCCGTTGAAACGGTTACGAAAATTGCTCGGGTTTTTTGGCCAGTTCACTGTAGCCGTCACGACACGACCAAACTGACGCCTAGCTCCAAAAGGTGTGATGAGCCGATCACGGGTGGCGTGGACAACAATGTGAGGTTCTATAAAATGTATCTGGGTAAATTTACATCGGCAATTTTTGAATGAAACTTCTCTACAACGAAAACTAATTTGATCATTCCAGCGGTGGCGTCAAAGGAGTTGAAAATCTAAAGGGGATATCAGACCGTTCACTCGGATGAACGTTCATTCGGAGTGAATGTTCATTTTTGTTTCATTCCGTGTTCAGCCGACACATCTTTCCTCGGAATGACGGAATGACAGAGCTCCGAATGAATATTCATTTCGTGTTCAGACGTTTCATTTTTCGTTCATTCCGAATGAATTCATTCTTTTGCATGTCCTTTCACTTTCATTCCATCTTTAGACGTTTCATTTCGAGTAAAAGAGGCCGATTGAAAGACGAAAATGAACGAAAATTAACAGTCTGATATCACCTTAACTAAGAAATTAAACAAGGAATTATTTTAGAGAAATTCAGCAAATAGCTTTCCTTATTAATTTCAAGGTGCTTTTAATAAGTTGAATTCATCCAATCAGGGCAAATAAATGTTGTAACCTCGGACCAATTTTCCCTGGAGTCTTCATAAGGCGCTCCTCTGGGAGATAACACCCGGCGAACTAGTATTCTCGAATGGGCAGCGAGAATGAGAAGTCTAAAAAACCGGTCAAGTGAAAATACAGTGAAAATACAAGTGAAGTACCGTGTGGGGCCGGTACTTAAAAAGAATAGCCCCACTGCATCTCTCCCCGTACATGTCGTAAGAGGCGACTAAGGGATAAGGACAAGATACTGCGCTAAAGGGCGACAGGCTAGCCACTTCTCACCTTGGCGCAGTCTTTCCACCTAGTCATGCAGCAGGTGGGTTCTTCGTGTCTTACTTGCTGCTTGATAGTTGTCTTGTCCGTATACTGTGCTAAACGTGGTGGTCAGTGTTGTGCTGTAATTTACCAGAGTCCTTATAGCACAACACCGATTACTCTGCTTACCCTGATTGTCGGGATACAGCGTGTGTTATGTATGTATGTATGTATGAAAATACAGTTTCAGATTATTACAAATCTTTTAGTCCACATCATAGGAAAATCTAGGCAGACATTAAAAGGTTAACTCGGTTCGACTCGGTTGGATCAAAGGCAGCATTATCCAACCGAACTACTTTACAGTAGATATTAAGCGTGGGTGTCAGGTCAGCCCTACACATTTCGTTCCGTTTCATAGAGCCCGCCGCGCCCGGGAGAGTTTTTCTCTGTATAGGCCGAACGATAAATGTATAATTGCGTACTATTTTCCCGATTCGTGAATGTAAGGGAAATTAGGTAATATAGGTCCCTTCCCTTCATACCTTACCAGGTGGTAGGGTTTCAATGGGTAGCTCGTGTTTTCCGTTCAGTTCAGAAGCACTGACATGGCACCTAATTCACCAAGGTGTTATGGGCTGACATCACGGATGTAGTAGGTGGTACATCCAACCGTGTCAGTTTCCACAAAAAAAGATATTTTGGATTTTGGACAGGCCCCCAATCAAACCCTTGACCCCAGTTCAAAATATGCATTGAAAATGTACTTTCAGTTTTTGTTTTGTTTTAGTAAATTTTAGTCAGATGTGTCATGTGAAGATAAATAAAAACAATCCTTTCATACAGTAACAATTTAATAGCGTTCCGTGCAAAATGACAAGCGACGGTGCTGCCACTCAAGTAAATAATATATATCTCTTAAACAAAGCCATAACTGACCTGGACTCAGCTTTTAGCTGGGCGGTACGTTTTGGACTCTTGGTGAACCCGACAAAAACGCAGGCAATTTTGTTAGGTACTCCAAAACTACTTGCTAAATTGGACCGTGCTGCGCTTCCAACCTTGGAATTCAACGGTGTAGTCATTCCATACAGTAAACAGGTAAAAAATCTTGGTCTCGTCATGGATGAGACGCTTTCCTGGCATACTCAGGTTGGTGAGGTCAGCCGGAAATTGTTTGCTAGCATGCATTATCTCAAACGCCTTCAGAATTTTATTCCGGTCTCTACCAAAATTACGCTTGCACAATCACTACTCCTACCCCTACTCGATTATGCCGATGTGTGTTATCTTGATCTTAATGAAGAGCTACTTAACAAACTTGATCGTCTTCTCAACTTGTGTATCCGATACATCTTTGGTTTGCGCAAGTTTGATCATCATACATCGGAATCCGCGGGGCACGAATGATTCAAGGTTGTTTAGTGATGGGACAATGTATCCACAAATATCGAAAATCGATCGTTATTTTAGAATAATATGAAATAATGTCGATTATTAAAACTAAGAGTATTTCTATAGAAAATAAGATATAATAAACAAATGTTGTATTTACTTTGTAGGTACAATACAAATCTGTTCAAACCACAATATTAGTTTTATTAGTATGGAATAGAAAGAATTTGATTTTTTTTACCAACTTACACGTGTTACATCATAATGATATTGAAGACTTTTTTGTTACTGTTATGATGAAACTGAATCGATTAGACTATAAAAATCAACCACCTATTTTTTTATTTAAACACATAAAAAAATATTTTACATAAAAAAAAGGCCAAGGTCCAAAAAAATAGGTCTTACAAAATTAGTTCAGAGTAAGCTAAGGGGGGGTTCTGTATCGGAAATAGATCAATTTTGAAGAACAAAGAATTTTTTTTTCACAAAAATTTTTTTTTTTAATGTTAAATGTAAAAAAAAATTTTTCTTAATCGTTTCGGTTTCGTGCTAGGAACAAAAAAGTCCCCCAACACGTATATCTCTTTCTTTCAGAAATTGTGAAAAACCACAATTTTAGTTTTATTAGTATGGAATAGAAAGAATTGAATTTTTTTACCAACTTACACGTGTTACGTCATAATGGTCATGAAGACTTTTTTGTTACTGTTATGAAACTGAATCGATTAGGTTATAAAAATCAATCACCTATTTTTTTATTTAAATACCTACATAAAAAATGTTTTTACTTAAAAAAAGCCCAAGGTCCAAACATTTTTATATAGGTTTTACTCCCTATATGATACAGAACCCCCCCCTTAGCGTACTATGAACTAATTTTGAAAGACCTTATATAAATATGTATTATATTTACTTAATCGTTAACATGAAGTATACATGTTTATATAAGTACTGTAGGTAAGTAAGTATTCAGTAAGTAAGTATTCAGGTCTGAAATATGACATGAATAAAATACAATAAACAAATAAATATGAGTATCGATAACAGTGTCGATTGTTTATTGATCGCCGTAGTCAATCCCTAACAAGGTCGTATTCGTGCCCCGCGGATTCCGATGTCTGTTGATCATATATCAGATTTTCGAAATCGTTTGCAGTGGCTCGATATCCGCCTTCGCAGGAATAGTCATGTCTTATCACTTCTCTACTGCACATTGTTTAACCCCAATGCTCCTAAATACCTAAGTGATCGTTTTTCCTTTCTCAGCTCCCACGGGCTATCGCTAAGGTCAAATGATAACTTGGTGCTGACTATTCCTTCCCATTCTACTACATCATATTCGGACTCATTCACGATACATGCAGCTCGTCTGTGGAATCAGCTCCCTGTCAATCTCCGTCTCTCTTCTTCCATTCACACATTCAAAATTCTTTTAAAGAAGCACTTTTTGTCAACTTAATTTTACTGATCCAAAAGTATGTCTCTCATGTTCAGAGTTAGTAAATATATATGATATGTAAAAACTAAGTATATTTAGTCTATCTTATGTATATATCTGGTATATAAGTATAGTATTTAATTATTCATATTTAAGTTTATCTATCTATTGTATTCCCGTACATCTGTCATACCATAATATTTAAATTTCTCTTTCCGCCACTCACCTAGCAGTTATCATACCCCAAAGGTACCCTGTTAGAAAATGCCTAGAGGCATTAAGTGTACTGTGTTGTCTGTAAGGTATTAGTACCTTTTGCCCATATTGTATTTGAGTGCAATAAATATATACAATACAATACAATAACTGGAAAAAACAAGCCATGAAGCTGTAGTTGATTTTGATTATGATATTCTAAGATACTGAAAACAGTTTTATATTGCTCAGTTTATGCACAATCGTTATTTAATAATGATTGTGCATAAACTGAGCAATATATAACTGTTTTCAGTATCTTAGAATATCATAATAAAAATCAACTACAGCTTCATGGCTTGTTTTTTCCAGTTATGGCTTTGTTTAAGAGATATATATTATTTACTTGAGTGGCAGCACCGTCGCCTGGCATTTTGCACGGAACGCTCTTAAATAAGCTTTGTTCGCAAACATGCATTTTACATTAATTAAGTTTTTAATTTTTTATTATAGGTACGAATGAACACAATAATAAAGTAGGAATAAACGAAAACTGAACTTCCGTCGTCCAACATCCGGACCGAGCAAATCCTTTTCGGCTGTCGGCGCTTGGGCGTTCCCGTCGTGCGTCCGGAATTCCTCCGGTCCGGACAAACGGAGCCACACAAAAGATAACGAGTAGCAGGATCTCATTTATTTTATTTTATTATCTAATTTCTAGCATTGCAGGTAACTTCGCTCACGTGAAAATAGCGTAAATTTTTTTTATCTTGAGTTTATACCTCGGTTTATTTATACTCATCCATAACTGAGAAAGTTACCAATAAACACAAAAAGTGTACTAAATTTGGCCAGCTTCAACAAACAATGCCTTTTTATATTAGGTTTCCGTATCCCGTACGGATGCCTATTACTAAGCCTACGCGCGGCCGTCTGTCCTACTGCTGTATCTTTGGAACCATAATAGGTAGCCGGTTGAAATTTTCACAGAATATGTGTTATTATGGCCGATATAACAAGAAATAATAAAAATTCTAAAATTCACGGGGGTCCCCATACAAGAAACTAAAAAGTGTATGCGCGCCATCTACCGAAAACAGTATGAAGCATTTTAACTAATCATGAATTTTAATAATATGAAGCATTTCATAAAACGCGCCATAGACGGCGTGAGTGGCGGTGACCATGACTACGGAACCCTCGGTGCGTGAGTTCGACTAGCACTTGGCCGGTTTTGATAATTTTTGCGGACGCGGCGCCATATTGTTCTTTATATACATTTTAAATCTTAAAAGTATTGAGGTGATAGGTACCGACCGACTAGACTAGCTAGATGAGCGCATAATGTTTAATGAAATACCTACTGACACCAATTGCCTCTGCGAGACAGATATCATGTAGTGTAAAGGCTCTGTATAAAAATACGTGTATGTTTTATGAAAAAAAAAAAAAACATTCGAATTTTGAAATTGAAATGTTTACTGGGAATGCTGGCATTCTAACCTTAGACCTCCCGAACGAGAGACCGTTGTCTAACAACCCGGGTGCACAATGCGCGCCACTTAACTTTATATAAAATTTGCTCTTTGTAAAAAAGCCGAGAGAAGGCACGCAGGGAGTTTCGTGAAGCTTGTTGCGTGTTCTTCAAACGAACTTGTAAGAAGTTGCTAAGACTTCCAACGTGATTATAAGTTGAAAAGCGCCCAGGCACGAGGCGGCCCCGAGTCTCCATTGTGCCACCCTATAGCCATTTAATATAAACCCGACACCTAAGATGTTGCTTTGACGTCAAAAGAAACATGCGAGGAACAATATTGCTGGCAATATTGGCAGCAAAGGGTGCTGCTCTGACGAACTAGCATAGCTTATTAGGGCTCGTACCCATACTACGTGACCGATTTTATCCACTTTTCATCTCTTCGGCTGACGTGCCCAGCCCACTGCTACTTTAAGTTAGCTACCCGGTGTGTTCAATATCGACTAATTTTGTGCGTCGACGGATACATTTATGTATAAATTACATATTAAAAAAATTATATTATATAACCAATTGAATAAAAGTTTCAAGAATTTAATTGCGTAGAATTAAAGTTCTATATAATTTTTATATTAAGCTGACGACGTGTTAAACACAGTTATTTTATACCTATTAATATTTTCTTATTGAATAAATATTTCAAATTATCTCAAAGAGTAAATACTTTCAGTGAACATTTACAAGTGTAATAAAATTAAATGTTATTAAAGGAATACCTATTTATTACGAGTATAATGCCTATTTACGTCTATTCACAAAATATTCCCAGAAAATCTCTTTAAAACGCACATAACACAGCAGAGTGAGCTTCTGGCGAGAGCCCGCCCACGCTTTCGAAATGGGATTACTTTTCTGTTATACAGGTATTATCACAGATCGGTGAAATAACGCTAGATGGGCGATCCGGCACCTGGCGTATCGCCGCCGCTAGACTCCCGCATACGAGTATTGCAGAGGGTGTCGACAACTTTCGCGCTCTCATTGGCTGCAGACGTTGACAGGCGATTGCTGTAAGGAATATTGGTTGATTGGTAGGTTTGGCGACAGGTTTTCCCATAGACAGCATATTTTTTTATGGAAATCCTGACATGTGGCGCCGAGCCAATCGTCAGGTTTCTAACGACACCCATGGACGTTCGGTCATATGCGGGGATTGTGAATGTCATGACAGCCTGACATGTGTCTATTCACTTAACGCTTCTCTTGAAGGACCCGAGACTGTAGGTACTTGCGGGGTTGGGGTGAGGGGATTTATGGGCTGCGGGAGTGTTCCAGAACTTACCGATTCTATGGAGAAACATCTGTCGAACCGATTGGTACGCACGCGTACATAGATCCAGATCCAGCACGCGATAGATCCAGCGTGTAGGGATGCAATGCCAGCCCGCCCGGTGCGCTGCGCGTATTGCGGAGGTGGAAAGGGGACGGCTGGATCGCGTCATACAGCTCCTCCGAGCCTCCCCATGGAATAAGTCATGGAACACACGTAGGGAGCCGACATCCCTACGGAGTTCGGTAGTTGCGCTTGCCCGTCTAACCATTGTGTCTCCGATCTTTCGGTATATACAAGGTGTTTGGCGCGTGGGTTTTAGGTACATACTTCTTTCTACGAGCAAAGCGTCTCCTGGCGGTAAAACTGATGCTTCTCTCGTGGGAGTATTTGTCCATTTTATTCCTAAGTTTATTCCATTACTTCTGGACGGTACCATAATCCTGCTCTTCGCTCAACTATACTATTTATTTATTATACTAATAAATAAAAGTAAGTATAGGTAACTTATTATTATTACTTTTAGCTTGGTCAGTGTTGCACTAACCATCAACCTTACCCACACTCCCAGGCATGAGAAAGATTTGCCTCTAGCAAAAAGCGTTATGTGTATATTTTTAATTCTCATTTCACTAAACCGTTTATTTTGTTAGTCAAGATATTTTAATGTCGATCTTGGTGCTCTTGTTCGACAAAAATCTTATTCTATAAAAGCAAAATAAAAGTAAACGCTCATTCCTGTGAGGGTTCTGAATTTCTGATGCTCTTTGTAGGTAGAGTACATAAAATGCTTGTAATTATTGATTAAAACAGTTTAAAACACTACGTCAGGACAGGAGTCAGGACACACGAAAAGAAACCTTATTCATTACATATTTCATATAAGGCGGCGGGTGCCCGAGTGGTCTGGGCGTCGCCTTTTCTTGCGAGAGGTCCGAGATTTGAATCCAACCGGGGGTTAACAATATGTTTTTTTATTTGGAAAAAATGTACGTGGATACCTTCACCCACTCCTCCATGGTTCGGATTCCATGCAAAAATATAGGTCCACCGAGTTGACTGGAGGAAATTGCCTAATGCAATAAGCCCGCCCTTGCCACGCATTAAGTGGTATAAAGTGTATTATTATTATTATTTATGTGTACTAACAAAACTATCAATGTATTTTAAATAGAAGTAACAAGCATTAAAATGTAAACTGGAATAATGCTATAAAAAGCACAATGAGCACAATTTTTTTATTTATAGAAATTGCGACACTTTCCACCGAGTCACCGATAAAGTGTCTACCGACGCAAATGGGCATTCGGTCGTAAGCGGGGTTCGCGAAAGCCCTGCCCCTCTTGAAGGACCCGAGACTGTGCTTGAAGGGAAATATAAAATACACAAAAAGAACTAACTAAAATAATGATCAGAGTGTGTTTTGCCGTATCTCCCGAGGGCGGGCGACGCAATATAATAGTCTGCCTCTATCTACCGAGCTTATTAGCCTTCCCCGCATACTCTGCGACCGTATCTTCAGCCTCGGGCTAAACAAAATCCTACGAGGACGGCGATATTAAGACCAGTTTTTTATTGCTTTTACTAAAGAAAGCTTTTAATACATAGAGAGCGCAAAAAGTAACGCGGTAGGTTTTCCCTATCCCTCTCACTACTACAACTCAACGTCTTCTGTCGGTCTGTGTGTGTGTGTGTGTGTGTGTGTACAGGTGCTGCCGCAGCCACTGTATTAATTACAACTGGGTAATCCTCGTTGCTTTCTGAAAAAAAAATATCTGAAAAGTATGTAGTCACTAACTAAAGTATCTATTTTCAAATATATTAATTTTTAAAATATAGACTTTCGTCTAACTCATGATCAGTAGGTACACGTTACAGCAGCGAGATGGCGCCTAGCGACGAGCGACGCTAACTGTGACCTATTTTAACGCAAGGTGTCGGTCGCACCGTACGCAAACGTGGCTTAGACGTTGTGATTTCGCATTTAGAACATTCATAGAGAAATAATATACGGGGGGATAATAATACGTCTATGAAAACATTAGATTGCTTGTAAATTTTATTCGTGAATATTTTTTAGTCACGCTGAATGAATTCAGATAGAAGGTCGTACACTGTTTAAGGTTCCGTCTGTCTTCCCTTTAAAGGGCTTTATCTTTTGAGCCGTAATAGGTAGTCAATAAAATTTTTCAGATATGTTATTGAGGCGGATATCCTAATAAATAATAATGAGAAAAAAGAAAAGTAAAAAATTAAGAGTCCCCATACAAGAGACTTTTTTTTTCGACGTTTTTTTTTTGTTAACTCTAGTAGTAAAACAACAAATAATAAAAACCGACCAAATGTGAGTCGGGCTCGCGTTTTAAGTATCCCGAACAGATTTTTTTTTTTTTTGTAAATAGTATAAAACACAAATATATTGTGTGGTGGTACGGAACCCTCGGTGCGAGAGGCCGACTCGCACTTGGCCGGGTTTTTTTTTGTTCCTACTATATGAGTCCACGAATCCGCTGCCGAAGTTTACGTAGTGACTGCTGCAACAACATACAAAAACGTCATGCGCAAGAAAAAACGAGCGTGCGCGTCATAGCTCGATAAAAAACATACAACTGTTTGGTCGACGAAGAACACGATAGTTCCTTTGGATTGATGGATATACTGGCCTAGAAGATAGCCCGGCCGAGGTTATATTAAATACGGTTAAAAACCAATTAGCCTATCACCTTGTAAGGGGCAAGGGAAGGGATCTAGAGGTTTACACTGGATGCGAACGTTGAAGCGGCAGATGTACGTATGCACAAACAATTTCCTATCATAAACACTCACTGGTGCACGTGTCGTCGTCGGCGGGTTTCGAACCACGAACCTTAAGACCAAGAGCCTGACGAGACGCAATGAGTGCGCCGACAAACAGCCGCCGCCGCTCTAAATTATTGTAATACTATGTAAAGGAGATGAGTGAATTTTACTCAGTTGCAATTTGGAACTTTTATGGAGTTTATCTAAGTGTGTGGTCCGATGCTCATACTTATAGGTGTAATTTTGACTTATTTCCGCTAGGGAAGGAAGTAGTAAAACTCTTTTATAGTCTCACGAAGTTTTGGCCGGCGACGCGACGACGACAGGGGACAATGTTTGCTTCATAGGTAACACTTTATGACGTGATATGGGACTGTTTCAGTACTGACTGCCCGATTATATTATAGCTTTTGCTCGCAGCTCCGCTCGCGCCAGGATCTTGATGCCACAAGGCATTTTATTCTAGCTAACCTTTTGAATGTGGAAGTGGCTTAGATGCTCTAAGTTAAGGGGAGTGGTGCATGTAGGCGAATACGTGAGAAAAGTTTAAAAAATTAACTACATATGAACACCGTGTGTGGCCCGGTACTTGAAAAAAATTGACCTTTTGCATCTCTCCACATGCATGTTATTTGTGTGCCACGTGCACCTCATATGTGTTAAGGCATTTGGCCGGGTCTGGCATAAAGCGCTTCTTGGCAAGCTGCCGGCGCGTACGGAATCCCCTCTGGCCTTTGTGACTGGGTCACCGACTTTCTACATGGGCGTAGCATTCAGGTCCTCGTGGGCGGCTGCTCGTCGGACGCCATGTCAGTGAATGCCGGTGTACCACAGGGTTCTGTGTTATCTCCCACGCTGTTTCTTCTGCATATCAATGATATGCTGCCACTCGGCAACATACATTGTTATGCGGACGACAGTACGCCACACGCATCCTACACCAGTCACCCTTCAGTCGCACGCGACGGAAAGTTGTGGACGAGAAGAGGCTAGCACTACGGTCTGAACTCGAACAAACCCTCCAGTCTATTGCCGAATGGGGCCAGCCGGAGCAACTTGGTCGTGTTCAACGCATCGAAGACACAAGTGTGTGCATTCAGTGCGAAAAGAACGGCGTTCACGCCAGCTCCTTCCTCCCAAAACAAGTCGCTGAAATTAAGCGACCACCTTGAGGGCAAGGCCAAGCTGGCCTCAAAAAAGCTGAACAAGGTGCGGCGGTACTTCACGCCGCGCCGGGCCAAAAACTGACGTATAAAACACAGGTTAGGTCCTGCTTGGAGTATTGCTCGCACTTGTGGGATGGCTCAGCTAAATACCAGCTTGCGCCGCTAGACTCAATCTAGCGCCGTGCCGTGAGATTGGTTGGTGACCCTGTGGTGTCCCGCGACTTAATACCACTGCAACTTCGTAGGGACGTCGGCTCCCTAAGTTCCACCTCCGCACTACGCGTACATGCACCCCTATTCAATCGACCTACCGACCGGTTGTGTAGGTATTTTATTCACATAACCGGGAAAATGTGGAACGCACTCCCTGCCCATCTATTTCCTCCCAAGTACAGCCTGGGATTTTTCAAACTGGGAGTGAAAAGGCTCCTCTCAGACCGGCATGGCATTCGCAAATCGTAATCCCCGTGATCACATAATGTCCATGGGCATCGTTAGACACTCACTTGTAAATGAAACGATGGCAAATGCCGCGCCATCCATAAAAAAAAATCGTAAAAGGCGACTAAGGGATAAGGACTAGATGGCGCGCTAAGGGGCGACGGTTAGCAACCTCTCACCTTGGCACGGTTCTTCCACAGTCACGCATTGGGTAGGTAACTTCGCATTGGGTAGGTGTCTTGCTTGCTGCTTGATAGTATCTTGTCCAAAAACTTTGCTAAACGTGGTGATCAGTGTTGTGCTGTAAGTTCTTGCAGCACAACACCGATTACTCTGCTTTATCCCGATTGTCGGGATACGGCGTGTGGTGTGTGTACAAAAACAAAATATTATTATATTTTGTCAATATACTCAGAATCCCAATAATAAAGAATTAAAATTATATTGAAAATGTTGACGTTTCCAAAAACAACATAAAAAAATTGGCGGTCTGTAAAGTCGGTTTACGGACGATAGTTTTACGTGATAACGTCATAAAGTGGTAAGACTACTGGGAACGATTGTGATTAGGCCTGCCACCCCTCCGGGTTTGACCCGGAGTCTACGGGTTTGAATGGTGTATATCCGGGCTACGGGTTAACATCGTATTTCTCCGGGTCAGACCGACTCAGACAGGCGGGCGGTGCGTGGAACGCACGCACGTGTCGTCGTCGTCGCGACTCGCGAGCGTCAATGAAAGCCGGCTTTCGCACGCCGCTCTAGTCGAACCGAGCGGTGAATTCGGCTTGACTGACTGAATCACTGGACTGAATGATCGGAGCGGAGTGCGTGGACATCGGACGAATCGGACGCGCCATGCATTAATTAACGAAACCTCTGAAAATTTAAGTTTTTTTGCGTAGTTTCGGAGAAAAAAAAATGTTTTCCCATACAAAATTAATTTTTCATACAAAAGAATTTTTTTTTTAAAGCACCAAAACATTTGTTTTGAATATAAATGTATGTAAAAACAAGGGAAGTGGTATGGGTGAATGTTTTGGTGGTTTAAAAAAAAATATCCACGGTTAATTTATAACCTAACCTAATGTTGAGGCGGCGCATGTCGTTTTTGCATAAATTCCTATTAAAAATAAATTTGTTGGTGCATTTAAAAAAAAAATCGAAAATTTAATTTGTATTTAAAATATTTTTTTCAATTTTTTTTTTCTCCGAAACTACGCATTTCCGCCAAACAATTCTTTCACTATAATTCATCTTTTATCTAGGCCGACACAATAAGCATACCAGCAATGTTCGATTTATTTCCCGCTGATCAAATACTCACCCAAATTTTGAATTTCCTGAATACTCCGGGTCTGCAATTTTTTAAAGGTGGCAGCCCTAATTGTGATACATATTCGGACCCTTGTTTCATGAATATTCTAAATTTGAAATCTTTTCCGACCGGCCAGATGCGCTTAATATATTATGGTACGAGTAACCTCCTTTTAATTTCTGCTGCCCTGGTACTTTAGAACCAGAGAGATAAATGTGTATAAACCGACGCTTGGGCCGATTGTGCCTCTTTATCGCTTGTTACGCGCTCTCGCTTGCACACACAGGCTCAGATGGAACGTGACAGTTTTTCGTGCGTACAGCCGGTGTTCATCAATTTATAAGACGTGACGTTATCACGTCAAACATTTAACCGATAGAGACAGACAGACAGGTCACGTTGCCATTTATAATAGCAGATAAGAGATGTGGTCGCCAACGCAGCTGACTTGAAGAGTGTAATAAATATTCGTATTGGAAGCGGAACTATGAGCATAAAGTTGTTTATTTATTGCTGAATAGTTTTCTGTTTCCTTCGGTCGTCGTCGACTTGGGGATCTCTTTTGTTTGTTTACGCTTACAACTTAGCTCTACAAAATCGACCTCTGCCGTCGTCGGTCTGTCAGCGAGTTTGCTTTCAATTCGGAAACAGCTCTACCGATTTTGCTCACCGATTGCACTCAAATAATTCTATTTGGGCAAAAGGTAACACTTAATGCCTCTTGGTAAATAGGTACATAAATTATGGGTTATTTATTAATTTATTTTCACCATTTGACGGGGTAGAAGCTACACTACAAAGGTTGAGAAACGATCCATTGCAGCCAAAGAAAATCATAATTATGTAATTAGCAACAGCGAGGAGCGCTGCGACACCCGAAAGACATGGCGGCTCCTTTCGTGAACACTCGGCTCGGGTGAATATTTTGGTGGTTTAAAAAAAATTTACCCTAACCTAATGTTGAGGCGGCGCATGTCGTTTTTGTTACGTTTCGTTTCGAGCCGAGTGTTCACGAAAGAAGCCGCCATGTCTTTCGGATGTCGGATCGTCAGGGTTCAGACAGACAGGGTTCCGCATTGCGGGCGCATAAGTCACGCTCGGCACAGATGTAAAGGGTCTGCTGCGCCACGGCCAAGCCGCTTGATCAACCCTTAGGCCTCTAATCCACAAGAATTTCTGCCGTTCTCCGTTCCGGTAAATAAACCGGGCGAGCAGTGATACATGCTCTTCTATGAGAGCTTTTCCACTATCCGGTGCGTTCGTAGACGGCGGATGGGCCGGACACGGTACGGAGATACACTCCGGCGACTCACTGTAGAGCCGGCGCGCCGGGCGTCCAGTGGGACACGTTTTGACATGCTTGTCTATCCACGACCCGGCGGTTCTGCCGTCCCGGTCGAGGCGTGTCGACGCTACGCTCGGTATGGCCGCGACGCGGCCCCCTTTCCGGCTCGCCGTCTACGTACCGTGTCGTGGAAAAGTGTTCACGTTTTGGCTCCCGGTCCGGCGGATATAACGTACCGGTAGAAATTCTTGTCGTGGATTAGAGGCCTTAAGCGGCCTCGAGACGATTATTGGATTATACTGCCTAGCAGCAGTCCGCAAATCTGCTGGCACGGCACCTAACTGAGCGTGATTTCGCGAGGAGAGGTGATTTTAACTCGACTGCACCATTGGTCTCTCGGCACAGCGACCCATGCTGGTTTACATAAAAAAAATTGGATTGTCAATGATTTTTTTCTTATGGAAACTGACACGGTTGGCTACATCACGTACTACATCCGTGATGTTAGCCCATCACACCTTGGCGAACTATGATCCATGTCAGTGCTTCCCTTTGGTTGTGCCGGCTACATTGAATTGAACGGAAAGCACGAACTATTAACTATATATATAGCCCTTTCGACCTACCTCTCATTCAGTGCGGTGGTTACAACCCGGGCAGGTTAAACCCTACCATCTAGTAAGGTAAGAAGGGAAGTAAGAATGTGCACGTTATTGACAATTCCGATTGAAGTTCAATTGATGCAGTTTCAATCGACGACGCTTCAATGTTTTTACAAAGAGTTTGTATTACGTCAATACAAACTCTTTGTGTTTTTGCTCTCAGTCGCTTTTGGCATCTAGAGAGTTCAGTTGGTTTTAACATTTGAATCAACGTTCTCACAGTGTAATGAATACCTTCTGATAGTGATATGAAATACAGATTTAGGGCTTCCTGCCACGACTTTGGATGTCTGCACTCAAAAGAAAGAAAAGAGCAGAAGACGCTGGTGTAAGAAATGCTATAAACATGGGATACTGAACCAGATGATTACAAAAATGACGCGGGATGGCCGCCATGTTTGTTGTCAGACGCGCGAATGACCGAAGCCAATGTCTGGCGCCTGTCAATGAGCATCAATTAAATTATTTATCAATTGCCTCCAATCACGTAATATTGCGATTGACAATAGCTTCAATTGGATTTATAAACGATGAATGGCAAATGTCAATCACGTAGAATCATAAATAACCGTTTATTGGATGAAATCATTACTTATGCTATGTTGGTACATTTTTTCAAATTAATTTACATATTAAATTTAATTTCATCCGATAGGAGGGCATTTTACCTTAAGTTAATCTCCTCCTGTCCCCCTAGTGTTACAGCTACACATAGCGGTAGCTAGCACATAGGTAAAATCAAAGTTACAGAAAAACCAACATTGATGAATTAAAAATATGTATATAATGATTAATGACGAAAATAATAATTGGCAATTGCCATTGATCGTCTCGGGGCCGCTTTATGTGCTTGAAGACGATCGTAGCAGTGCTTGATCGTTTACCGACACGTTGATTGATGCGCTTGACCAGCAAACTACGTGATTAAAGATTTTTTAATTAAATGATTATTGAAATTTAATTGTTTTTTGCGGGGCTGGTTCCGCTTGACAGCGACGCCTGATCGTGTGCGCGACAATAGCGGCGACAGGTAGGCGCTCGTAGCGACAATGGAGAATGCTTGGAAACGGACGAAATACAAAATTACATACATATCACACACGCTGAATCCCGACAATCGGGATAAGCAGAATAATCGGTGTTGTGCTGCAAGAACTCTGGTAAATTACAGCACAACACCGACCGCCACGTTTCGCAAAGTATTCGAACAAGATTCAATCGATCAAGCAGAAAGTAAGGCACGAAGACCCACCTGCTGCATGACTCGGTGGAAGTACCGTGCCAAGGTGAGAGGTGGCAAGCCTGTCGCCCTTTAGCACGGCATCTTGTCCTTATCCCTTAGTCGCCTTTTACGACATGTATGGGGAGAGATGCGAAATTCTAAAGAATATTTGTTGTTTTACTTTGGAGTTTAGTTTACTTTGCGCTATAATCACAACAAGTTTGACGCTTGTATGTATTACCGTTTTTACAATAAAGCTAAAACAATAAAACGTTGAAAAATCACGTTCTGTACGGAGAGCAGTCTTATTCCTCAGGCATTGTCCATTTGTCTTTCCTTCGAAAGTGACAAAGACAGAACAGCGCCAGTTCGCTTAGGACATGTAAAAGGGGGGACTACTTTGTATTGCCAGTTATTGGATTGTTCAAATCAATACTGCACGGAATCGTGCATAGCTTTTAAACTGCAAATAGTTTTAAAAAAATCCTCATATTTTAAACTATTGTTTCAAATACATTTTATTGTGACACAAAAACATTTTTATGTGGGCCGAGATTCGGCATTCTCCTTTCAACGGGCTACCTATTACGGTTCAAAAGAAGATACTACAGCCGTTAGTAAGTATAGAGCGTTCCAACTAAATCTTCCCTTCGCCGTTGTGTTGGCTCCACTGCCAGTGTCACTGTCAGTGCTTAAATTCCTGTTGCCAGATTGTGAAGATTATATTACCTAACAATGTAATAGGTATTTACCATATAATAAATACGGTAAATACTGATAATTACGGGTAAATCTGTACACATAGCAACTCTCAACGCTGTTTTGACAGATAGACAGTGGAGCCAACATAACGGCGAAGGGAAGGTTTATATGGAACGCTCTCTAGTACGGAAACCTGGGTGCGCGGGTCCGACTCGCACTTGACAGCTTTTTTTTTTCATAACCAAAGTAATGGCGAGAAACACTTCATCTGCATAGTGCATTGTTCTTGCTGTACCCACGTTGTTAATCGCGCACCATCCGTGTTAGTGGCCGCTGCCGTTCAGTGAGTGAAAGATTAAAGCTTGAAGCTCTATCGAGCGCGTCGATCACAGCGTATCAAGCACGCTGACGATTTACGCGTTTGAAGCGCTTGATGCTCGATCGTTGCATGTACTTTATATGGCTGCGCTGTGGGACGCAGGCTTTAGCGGACTTCAGCAAGCCATTGCGAAGTGGACACGACCTGTCTTCATTTATCTGTGGATTAAACGTTTGTGCTTGTATTTTAGGGTAGGATTTTTAGCTTGTTTGCAATAAGGAAAAAAATACACGTTTTTTTCCCTGCGAAGTTTCCTGCCGACTCTTGTTCGTGAGTGTAATCGAACCGGCAGAACAAATTATAAGTTCGAGTGCAGATAAACAATATGCTTGTAGATACATAGAGTTTAGATAATTAATTATTGCCCTGTCGTTTCGTTCGTCTGAATTTTCACATCGTAAATATTATAAAAGTTAGTATAAAGATTAAGATAAAAATTAGTATAAAGATTAAGGTCACTGAGATATTACGTACAAGGGGTCAAATTTATTTTCAAGATACAGGTGATTCAGCAATAACTACCAACATTTCTGGATTCTTGACCTCAAAGATACAACCTTGACCTTTGTATTTTTAGGAAAACCTAAAAAATGCACAATTCCCACACACGTATAAAGCCACAAAAATATATAAAGATCGTGAATTTATCTAAGATTTAGAAAATTACAAAGTAAAGTTACTTTAATTAACTTTACCGAGATAATTACGCAGTAGATTTCTTAGCAATTTAAGAATTATTAAAAAAATCCAATCCACCGTACCGGATTTAAGATGGCCGCATAGCAGCCTCGGCTGTGTACTGATCTGAGGTTCACCTCTAGTGCAGTATAACCCGCAATCCAAAGGGAAGTCTCCGGTATGGGACCTACCTTCTCGGAGGTGATGTTGGCTGATCGGAGCATGTGCTCTGGCCCCTCTGACTCAGCCACAAATACCGGATTACATAAAAAAAATTGTCCATATAAGTAAACGTCCAGGTAATTATTGTTTATTTTATAGTATATATTTCATTCATAGGTAGCTAACCCACGCTTGGACATGTCGAATTTAATTTGATTTTTATTAATATTTAATTAAATTGAAAGAAGGAGAAACAATTTCAAAAGAATTTGTCAAACAAACTTCCTAAGTCACAATGTTTGCTTAGTAGGTACCTATCTTATACAGGCTGTTTCAGGATAGGCTTGAGAAACCTCAGGAATAGAAAGTACTCATTATTAGAGGAAGAAAATCCTTATCTTTCAAATCGAAATTCCGTATTTTTTTTTTCATACACAAATTTAAAATTGTAATAAAAACTCGATGGACAGTGAGATTTGGCAACAGTGGTATCTAGCTCTAGGGAGTGCAATGACCTAGTCGAGTTCCCTTTTTCTTTTGATATCATTCTAATTTAAGTGTTTGGTATTTACCTACATGCAGTACACTTCTACTAATTAAGTATGTAAGTTAATCATTTTATTTTTGTTTAATAAAGGCGGACGTTAACCGTCCACAAAATCTCGATGAAACGATTTTCACCAAAAAATTCTACAAAATGACCGAATCTGGGAAAAAGTTTCAGAGCTTTTCTTCTTCAAATATGAACCCCTTTCGAACCCTGAAGTTACGAAACGCTATCCTGAAACACCCTGTATATAAGTAATATAGTTACTCATAAATAATTAACCCATACTACCGCTCACAAGAACATTAATGCTTACAGCATAAACGTTAATATAAGAATCTGACCGCTCTGTACACACACATTAGTACCTATATCTGGTGTACAGTGGCATCATCAATTTCGATACTTATGTACTCGCTAGGTGATGAAAGGCTGAAAGCATAACGAAGTAAACCGACAGACAACAATAGTGAAGCGTGAGCAGAACGACCGATCCAGTGCCTGTCTACCTACAAGTAGCTAATTGAGTAGGTATTGCGACGACGACGCACGGTGACATTGAATGCGAATCAGTAGGACAACTTCGCAGAGTTGTTTAGCACCTTGTCGTTTCGTTCATTCGCTTGCGAGCATGTACAGTACGCGGCAGAAAATAATGCACATCGGGATTAAGACGAGACGGAAGTTAACTTTCTCCATACAAAATCGTCTTTCGGCATTTATGTTTTTTACCCCTCTATGTTTTTTACCTTATCCGATTTTTACCATTCTTTTTTTGGTGTAATAAGGACAGTCGAATGAATTTTTTGAATATCTAACTAAAGTGATGGATGACTCAATAATTAGCCGAATGAATTTTATGACACATACAATTTAAAAAAAAAGCCACAGTTGTACTCCGGGAGTGCCGGCAGAAGTGAAAACTTTTTGTATTTCCGAAAATAATTCTTAGGAGGTTATAAAAAAAACTAAACACCCTAAAAAAAAATTAAACACCGTAACATTGCTTAAAAAAGAAAACAAAAGAAAAAAATAATAATTTGAGGGATTCGAACCCATGGTCAAAAAATACAAATCCTACATTCTTACCATTGAGCCACGAAATCACATAAACGACCAAACGAATATCGGATTCCCTTGATTCGCTTTCGGCGTTACTGTCACTGAGAGACGAACAGAATTGATCCCGAGCCATCGTAACTTAACCCTTAATGCAATGACTTAAGGTTGCATTTTAAATAATAAAAATAAATCTGTCGCTTTTCGAGATCTGTCGCGAGTCTAACATTTTTTACCCACCTAAAAAAGTGCCAAGCGCTGCTAAAGAAGTTTTCACTTCAAAAACATTTTTTTTCGGTCGAAATAAATTTTTTTAGCTCCGGTGTTGTAAGTATATTCATCTAAACAAAAAATTACGGGAACGTAGATTGTCTTTAAGACAAGATTTTTTCTTGTAAAAATCGGATAAGGTTTAGGGGGCTAGAAAACAGAAATGCCGAAAGATGATTTTGTGTGGAGAAAGTTAACTCTCGTCTTGAGAAAGAGACAATCCGGTTGTAGAGCGTCGTCCCTGTCGCACGAACTCGCACGTCTCTGTGCGACAAGGACGACGCTCTACGACCGGATTGTCTCTTTCCAAAGCACGATGTGCCTTATTGCGTACTGTACACACTGGTACGTTTCTAAAATATGTTAAGGATACAGGATATACGGTCTTCCGGTGAGTGTGTTCCCTGCTACCTATGACCTTGGGGTCTTCAAAAGGCGAAGTAAATAAATTAAAAAAGCGGCCAAGTGCGAGTCGAACTCGCGCACCGAGGGTTCCGTATCGCCATGTCATGGTCAGCGCCACTCACGCCATCTATGTATTAGTTAAAATGCTTCATACCTTTTCGGTAGATGGCGCGCATACACTTTTTAGTTTCTTCTATGGGGAGCCAGATAATTTTTTACTTTTTCTTATTTTTATTATTTGTTGTTATATCGGCCGTATTCTATGTATACGGGCCTAAGACGTATTTACGCCCAAAACGATTACTCAACCAGACCTTCAGCATCGCTCCACATGCTCTGTACTGTAATGTAAATTGCAAACAAAATATTGCGCACGCGCAAACCGACATCCTACAAATAGCACTAGCTCACCTGCATATATGTACGTAGGTACCTACTGTATTTAGGCGAGTATTTAGGTATTGAACCAATGTATAGTTTGGCTTTGAAAGATTGGCCATGTCATGTGTGCGTGCAGTGGCATAAGTCGAACCTACCATGCCCAATACGGGATTGTTCCCAGTGAGCATATTGTTAGGGAATATAATAGGGTGAACCAATCAGATTTCCTATACTGGCAACACTGTGAATTAGACAGCTGTCAATAATGGCGCGTGCTCGTTGTTTGGCGCGCCACTAATCAACACTATTTTTGCGGTTCTCGCGATTACGAGAACATTACAATCGACGAACCGACGAGAAAAATTAATACAGACGAGGCTGTATGGTCGATAAATGACCTTTGCCTATCGGGAAAGGCAACACTGAATTGGACGGAAAACACGAACTATTTACATAGCCATTTCGACCGACGACGTTTCATTCAGCGCGGTGACACCAACCCGGGCCGGATAATCCTAACCCTACCACCTAGTAAGGTAAGAAGGGAAAGTGACCTACAGTTTTACGTGGAATCCGAACTACGGTCAGCCTCCAACGGTCGAGCGGTCACCCAACCAAGTACTGACCGCGCTCAGGGTCGCTTAACAACAGTCGACCGACCGCACCACTGAGCTACCGAGGCTGACATATGATGATTCCGCGCACTCCTGTATTTTTATTTAATTTCGTGTACCTTTTTTTTTTATGGAAACTTGGCACGGCTGGCTACATCGCCTACAACATGTGTGCAATGTAGAGTTTATGTACGTACACATTATTCCATTATATAATGTTTGCTGTCGAAACAGCTGACACACATTATTATGTAAATGCGCGCTGCAGTGACATAGCAACAATTAACTACTAACGTCTTCTGTGCGATTATATTCTTTTGACGCACTACAAGATACCAAAGCCAATTTACAAGTGTTCACCTGTCTGTACACAATTACACATCACACACATAACCAAGTAACTGCTATGCGCTCGCGTTCATAAGCGCATTACCATTTTTTAGAACCTTGCCACAATGACGCGAGACGGCGGCGCGCGCCGCAGCGCAGTACGGGCCGCTCCGCGCGCGGTGGACACTGGCGGCGATTGTACGAATAATATGCATAATATTTATTAATTTTCACGCATTGGAAACGTGAAAACACAAAAGAAAGATTTCAGAGGGAAAAAAGCTGTATCTAATAAATAAGTCTTAGAATAGAATAGAATAGAATAGAATAAAATAGAATAGAATAGAAACTGTTTATTGCACACAAATTGAAGGAAGAACAGTACACGACAAGAAACAAGAAATACAGGAGTGCGCAAAGGCGGACTTATCACTACAAGTGATTTCTTCCAGTCAACCTTTGTCTTGTATTGATACTATGTATGATTTTTAAGAAGATTTAATTTGAACGTGCATTTTTCTTGTCTTTAATTTTACATTTAATTTTGTTTAACACCTTTTCAAAATATTTCCACATTTTTAAAAAGCTAACTTTGTCATCATAGCATATAAATGTTTTAACAGATTGTTTATCTTTACTAATAAATCAGCAATTTATTTTTAAGTGGAGCATTTTTTAAAGTCGGGTGTTATTTTCGCTTTAACGTGCGCGTAGCGAAGACATAGCGCGCATATGACAGGGTTCTAGAGGTGGTAATGCATTTATGAACACGACCTCACATTACGGGCGGAGTAAGTAAGCACCTAGATGAAACTAGTGCGCGTGCGTTTCGACTAAAATTAGAATGTACAAGCTCAAAATAAAACGAAGACAACATTTTAGAGAAATTACGATATATTACATAGTTGGTTACTGCGGGGTTTTTATGTATTGTGTATGTATATTGTTAGAGCATTTTTGTAATAGTTTACCTACTCTCGAACTGGTCACATTTTGTTTTTAAAGCTTCTTAAGGCACATTTAGGATGGGGACCTAACTCAGAAAAAGTGAAACGTCACGAAAGTTGCGACGCTTCTCATTGGCCGGACAGCGTGTATTGTTGCCCATGTGAGTGAGCGAGACAGAGTATACTAGAGAAAGGAAATGGCAGCGCGCAGCCAAAGGCGCAGCGCTGCTTGAGCGCCATCTATGAGAGTCTTTTGAAGTCGATATCCTTAATTAACACTAATGTGAAGGTTGGGAAATAATTTTCCTAACCTTCACACTGGTGTGACAGAGCAGTGTGAAGGTTAGTCGGTCGTCACATTATTTAATATATTAGATTTTATATACATACAAATCGTAAAAAGCTTCGCTTCTGTCGAGTGTCCCACGACAACTGACCTTTTTTATATCCGTTTCGATTACACCCACAAAGAACGGCCGGCAAGAAATTCGCTGGTTTTTTATTTGACGTTTCTTGTACATTAAATAAAAAATACTTAATGAATACCTAACCTGCATAATTTATTTATTTAGCTTATAATTTTAGAACAAAATTAACAATTTTAATGAGAATTCAGTCTACAGAAGACTTAGGAAATAGCGTATGCTTCGCTTCTGTCGGGTGTCCCACGACACCTGACCTTTTTTATATCCGTTTCTATTACACCCACGAAGAAGGGCCGGCAAGAAATTTCGCAGGTTTTTTGACGTTTCTTATTACAATATTTAAATAATAAAAAATACTTAGTTAATACCTAAGCTGCATAATTTATTTCGCTTATAATTTTAGAACAGAATTAACAATTTTAACGAGAATTCACACTACAGAAGCTTAGGAAATAAGCGTATCCGGTGTAAAGAGCATTTGTAAAAAATTTTGAACGCTCGACTACATCACCTTGCTGCACAAGGGATGTCAGCCTATTATACATTGTTCCTGTCGGATCTAGGTGCAATGTGTAAGTGGTCCGCTTTGATTTAACATATCCGATCTCTAGTAACCTAGTAAGTGAAGGTTGAACATTTTTGAGTGGAATCCGAAACATCATGTTTCGGATTCCTCTCCTTTTTTTTCCTTTCCATTACGGATTAGAAGCTATGTAAATACGTACCTGCCATGTTTCAAACATGGCAGGTCAGGTACGTATTTACAAGCTTCTATGTATCACGTTCTATTCAGTGATGTGCTAGTAATATATAAGTCAATGGTTCTATTTGACATTTTACGAGTTTCAGTGAACATTAAATTAATTAAACTCGCGCAGGCGGAACTTAAATTCAATTTACAAAATCTGCTACTACGTAAATTATTTGTACACGACATACGACGTTACAATGTTATACAACCTTATTATAAATAGCTTTTGCCCGCGGCTTCGCTCGCGTGAAATTCGTATTTAAAAAGAATAAAGTAAGTAAGCTCGCTACCGTACCTTTATTTCGGCGCGCGGGACAATATTCGGTTTGTATGAGAGCCACATCTCAGCGTAACCGGAACTGAACTTTATTTAGTCTATCCTGTGTCTATGTCCCGTACAGTAAAATGTGTTCGTACTAAGTTTCATCGAATTTGGATGATCGGTTTAAGAGTTACGGAGGAACATATACATACATACAGAAAAGCTTTCAAAAATCATCAATTTAGTTTTAGTATCCTACATAGAGTCTACAAACGGAGTATCTCATAAAAAAAGTAACTTATTCCATGGGCATACCTTACAGATTTATTATTAGTATTGATGTTAGAAATAATAAAATGCCAAACGATCGCATTGCTCTGCTAAAAATAAAAATTCCATTGAACATTGCATCACCGTCTAGTCTAGACTGAATGGCGTAACTCGAAACAGTTGGACCCAGCTCTGTAAGTATATCAATGTGTTTTCTATACAACAAATAAACTATTTGAATTTTAATTATTGGATAATTTGTACATACGACTACCGACTAATTTTGCTCGACTACAGTGAAGACAAAAAGAAGAGTTATTATTTTGACACTCCGCGCTTATTTCATAAGAGTTTTGCGCATCGACATACTATCTATAGACTTGCTCTTTCCATACATCGTTCCCGAAAAGGCATGTTCTCGACCAAAGGATCTTATAAGATCCTTTCAAGAAACAGCCGCTTCACAAGATGTCTCACAAGCGTGTTGAGCGCAAGCGCACGTCAGTGCCGAACGTTAGTGTGGAGAGCAAACGAAAAAGAATAAAGTTGTGTTTTGTGTAAGCGTGATACTGACAGACGGTGTTGCTTATTTCGAATTTGCATCATATTATTTATTTATTTCGCTTTTCCGAATACTGGCGAGAGCGCCGACCGAAGTCGCGCCCCGAGCGCCGCGTGCGGCTTATGTATTGGTGTAAACCACAGATAAATCGGTGTTCTGTGGTGTAAACCGTGTGCTTGTGTGTGTAACTCACCTATCGTGTCGTTTATGTTTCATCGGGCTTTACCACTTCTATATGTCTAGTTCGGTGGTTTGGCGAAGCTAAGTTTACAGTGCCAGGAAATTAACATAGGCGCAGGCGCGGGCGACGTGGCCCGATCGTTGTTCTGTGTTTAAACCCTATCAACCTAGTAAGGTAAAACATAACAAGACAAGAATAATCTTGATTTGGCCATTATAATTATGGTAATGAAATGAGCACTATTTGAGGCCCTTTGACAGATATGTATGACAGACAATGTGGCGACCGACGGCCGCCATTTTGAATTTTCTAAAAAAAATATCCGCTGAGACAAACAAAATGTCACCAGAACCATTGATGTATATTTAGAGATATGCCCATCCCATACATTACTCCTGGAAAAATTTGTTCTCGACGAGAACTGCATAAATTGCAGATTTCACGGAAAGCCGCTTCATACGGCGTGTGCAGCGCGTGTTGAGCGTAAGTCTTACTGTACCGAGTCTGTGGCGCAAAAGTGCGTGTGTTCAGCATGCCCGGTTGCTGTTACAAGTATTGTAACAGCTCAGATCGAAATTACGTAAAGAATGGCGTCTCCTTCCATCAGTAAGTATTTATTTTGCTGGTTTTTTTCTCAAATTTTATGTTAAACAGATTTTTGTATACGTAATTAATATAAAGAGCGAACGAGAAAGAGTAAAGCTGTGTTTTATGCAAGAGTAACAGTGACAAACGTTGTTGTTTGTTTCGCCTGAGCATGTTATGACGTGTTAAGAAGCCATGCTGACATGTCAGGGATTGTGTGACGTAGCTATCGCGTTCTCGTTCCCACTTGCCTACTGATCATAAGAGTGAGCGGAAATACGACAATCGCGCCGATGGGCGAGCGATGACAACTTTCTCGCTCACTCTTATCACCTGTAGGCAAGTGAGAACGCGACAGTAACGTCGTAGGGATCGCGTCACGTGACAGCATGGCGGCGTGTAAAATGCAAACACGAAAGTATCTCGTGGCAGGAGGCGCGGCGCGCTCCGATGCCCGCCGTTTACGGACATGAAACGACTATATGATGTAAGTGTGTGCTTGTGTGAGTATCACAATACTGTGTGTGAATGCACGCACACTTGTTAAGACGAAACATAGTACAGGTTAAATCGCGCGACGTTCGATCTATAAAATTAGACATCGATGACCAGAACAATTAAAATCGGACGAGTCGTTTCGGAGTTACAGTCATTCAAATAAGGTAGATTTAGAAGTATTCACTATTCATAATTAGCTTAACTAACTAATGTCTACCTAGTAGGTATGTCTGCATAATAGGGTAGGCAGTACCTACCCTATTATGCAGACATCATTTCGTCAGATTCTAACACAATTTAATTTCAGTAGGTACCTGTGAGCTGTGACACGTAGCGTTAGCGTTACGTTACGGCGCACTTCGAAGCGGCACACCATCCCATCACCCTTCTGTCAGATAATCAAAATTTGCGGTAATATTTGAAACGTCATCGTCATTGGAGCCGAGTCGTGTTTAGATTATCGTAATGGCGGCCTCGGTCGGAGCACCGGGGCGGGTGGAGGGAGGGGGAGGGTACGTAATAAATGTTGCCAGCCGGAGAGTTTCCTGCATGGCAACAATGCAACGAAATTGGAACAGCACCGCGACGCCGCCGCCGCACCCCCGCATCCAGCGAGCGTTCTCGGTCGCGATCGCGAATAATACCTATGCAATGTGTATGTTATTTGTATGTATGTATCTACTTGTACAATAGATGTACAAGTAGATACATATTTGCTTGAATTGAATCTATGCAGATGGTGTGATTGCCTATATGAAAATGGAGAAGAAATCAGAAGAAATCAAGGAAGTTGGGTAAAAGGATGTGCGTCGTGCCGGTGAAGTGATTGATTATACATTGAGGAACGAAATTACAAGTTTTTTTTTTATTTATTTATAATTATTATACATGACCTTGCAGAGTTATCCGAAACATCATTTAGAGGAATTACCGATTCAGGTACTTCATGACATGAGTCATGACAGTATTTGCGAACTCCCGAACTGAGGAGGCAAATATGTCCAACTCCGGAACCTGTGCAGTCAATTCATTGAGCAGTGTCAAGGCACGGCTAACTGGTGAGTGACGTAGTAAGTTTGTCGGCGACTTGGGCACTAGAAACAATGCATCAGTCCTCGCCCGGCGGTAGTTGTCAGGCACGAACACTGATACCGAACCGAACCAAGCACCGAAGTGTTGTGAATGGAGCCTTTCAATAATCAACACAACTTCCAAGAAGTCTCATACAAATTGTGTGCAATCTCTTAAGGCTCTACCTCCCTAAATTGTGCCTATTGGCCGTTTTTCATACATTTCATTTTATTATGAAGAAATTATACAACTTATAAAAAAAATCCTCTGGGAGAAACATGCATGATAAAATTATTAATGTTTTTCAATAAAAAAAATTTGGTATTCCACATATAATTATTGAACAAAAAAAACTAAAAGTTTATTAAGTTTTAGTTTTTTTTTAATTCTTATATGTGGAGTACCAAATATTTTTATCCAAAAACATTAATAATTTTATCATGCATGTTTCTCCCAGAGGATTTTCTTATAAGTAAGTTGTATAATTTCTTCATAATAAAATAAAACACGCATTGTTAGAGTGAGGGGCACAATTTAGGGACGTAGACCCTTAACTGCTTTCGCCATTGACTTGCAGGTCACGCTACGATGAACAAAGAATGGTAACATAGTATAATTCGCGTTCGTCTATGTATAACAGATTGTAGGATATGATTTAAGTAGGTATAATTAAAACAACAACAATAAAAAAATTATAAATCCCGACTGCTAAAAAAAATTATGAAATAAGGAAAACCAGTAGCAAATAAACCGGTAAACTCTGGAACGCTCTCCCTGCTCATATATTTCTCCCCAAGTACAGTCTCGGGTCCTTCAAGAGGGGCGTGAATGGGCACCTGTCAGGCCGGCATGGCATGCGCAACCCCCGCATACGACCGAATGTCCATGGGCGTCGTTAGACACCTTATGGGTGGCTCGGCGCCATATGTCGCGCTTTCAATAAAAATAAAAAAATGCTTTAGTCGGGCTATCGGTCTTTATTATAATCCAACTACGCGCCAGACTACAGCATTTTCTACCGATCTTTCCTTGTTTCGTTATTTTTATTTAGAAGACGGGTTTTATTAATTGTTTTATATAAATGTTTTATTTAATTTTTTATTTAATTCATTAGGTGTAGTATATTTTTTAAATCAAGTTCTTGACAATGATACCAATTCGAAAGTGTTTGAAAAAAAAATGCCTAACGGCTGCCATTTTGAATTTTAAATTTTTTTTAACCTTTAGCACTCCCGTAATAATTAAGATATGTTAAAATTAATCACGCCGTTTAGGTTACAGGGCGCGCCAAAGCAATATACATAGGTACATACACTCGAAAAATATAACACTCCTTTTAGCTTCACGTAGTCAGGTAAAACAGCAAACAACCGATGAAGTACCCAACAAAATAGCATACAGAACGAATGCTTAGAACAACAAAAGAATACCCTCCCTTTTGCTTCGAGTAAAAAAGGTGAAACACGAAAGAAGTAGATAAATCAATTAGGCGGCTGGTTCTAATAATACAACAATCATGTTTAGACTCAAATTGATTGAAACCACTGCTGTGGTAGATAAATGAATTAGGCTTATACGCTAGATTGGACTAAAGTGTTTGACAAATTGCTTTGATTAATGTACCTAGTCAGTCTGTGTGCAGAATTGTGTTTGCTCTGTATCTACTCTTATGAAACTAAATATGGCTCACAAATGTCTGTGCCTGCAATTTTATAGTTTGATATTTTGTGCTTGAACTTTTTTAAATTTATTTATTTTATTAAAATTGTTGATATAGTGAGGTTAGGTACTTATATATTGTAAAAAGTGGAACATTTTTATTTCATGCCCTTTATAATTTAAGTTATCGTCATGCCTGTATAATAAATATGGTGTTACCGATTAATTTTAAATAAATAAATATACTATTTCTTCCAGTTAACTTTGTCAACGACAACGCGCTAGTACCGTTTGCGAATAGGTTTCCTCGCCGTGTTTTCCTTCACCAAAGTTATGATAAAATTGACACTTGAGAGTTTTTCAACAATTCTAAAAAATAACTAACTGGTGCCAACAAGTCTTTTTTTTTTCAATTTATTACTGGACCGTGAGAAACAAAAAGTGGAGTTATTAAACTAAATATTAGTTAAGGTTCATTTAAAAAAAACAAATAAACAATTATTAAAACAGTATATAAAGTAAAAAAAGAACAACAAACTATATACTAAAATTATATGTACACATATAAAGAGTTCCTCCATTGAGACTGTTATTCTAGTCCCAAGGACCAAAGCAGTGTCCCACGCTGAATGGCCAGGATTATATTTTGAATGAGGAACCGCCTGGCAAGACGCGAGATAATCCCGGACGTCTCCATAAGCAGTTCTGCTTACTACCCAATACTGCTTCAACAATTCTTTGGCATATTACAATATATTTATATACAATATTTACTATTTTTTGCATTTATTACCCACATAGCCAGCTACCTGACAAGGGCCGCCTATATATATTTTTTTTTAATGTAAACCAACATGGGTGGCTGTGCCGACGGACCAATGGTACTGTCGACAGAGCCAAAAATACCTCTTCTCGCGAAACCACGCTCAGTGAGGCGCCATGCCAGTAGATTTGCGGACTGTTGCTTGGCTGTCTAGCCCGTTGATGCGACGTTTTAAGACACCCAGGTTAAAGGATCCGGGAAACACACTCGCCGGAAGAAAGACAGTTCCACACCCTAGCCGTGTGACAAAGAAACTATTTTGAGAACCGATGGGTTCTCAAAATGTCAACAACAAAAGGTGCTCAGTTTCTGTGCGACGAGTGCTGCGAAGATATGACTAGGGGCATAAATAAACTATTGATCTTTTGTTTGGAACCAGGAATTCGAATTACCGACCACTCGCAACAGAGGCGTCAGAGAGAGGTCATGATGACATTCAGCGCGGAGCGGTCAGACGGTCAGCCGAGAGAGTGGCCGACATCCTGGCGATTGTCGCATCCTGTGCGGGGCGAGATAACTTCATAATATGTATATATTGCATTGTTCCAACATGATTTGTTCATTACAATAAATTATATTATTGACGCATACTGCAACTGTGGTTCCTAATACCTCTGAAGGCCGAGAGGATTGAAGGAACATTGGAGAGGTGTACATGACCGGGAGTGGACAAAAAACCGGCCAAGTGCGAGTCAAACTCGCGCACCGAGGGATTGATACCACCACACAATATGTGCTACCTTTACCTATTTCTTTATCAAAAAAATTTTGTTCCCTTTCATTCAGTTCAGGTGCAAGCACTCTCATGTTTGGCAAATTTTTTTATTAATTGTTTTAGCAGTCGGGATTTATAATTTTTTTTTTGTTGTTGTTTTAATTATACCTACTCAAGTCCGCAAGGAGATTAGTGGGGGATTTTGATGTTGTTTTGAAAAAGCTACAATATGCCCTCATTATGCGGTCATTTTATACCCAGTACGGTGGTACCAACGCAGTCGGCTAAAAGTTGAGCCTACCGCCTAGTAAGGGGCAAGGGAAGGGACCTACAGTTTTGCACCGGTCCCGAACAGCAGGTGTAAATTTTTCCATCAGAAAAACCTCATTGGTAACTACACTCCAACTGGATTCGAACGTCGCACCTCTCGCAAGAGAAGTCACCCGCCAATTACTGATATGGTAAGTAAACATATCAGTCTAATAATTAGACTGATATGTTTCAGGTGACAGGTTCAATTAGACTCTAATTGAACCTGTCACCTGTCTGTGGTTACATCACACAAAACAATTGTTTTTACAATCAACAATGATTTGGAACAAAAAGTTTCACATCATGACCATGACAACACCGGAATCAGACAGGGGAACAATAGAATATTTTTCGCTTTCAAACCAAGAACAATACTGATTGTTCCAATGTCATTCACTGCATCTGCTAGGTTCAATATAGTGTGACACTTTTCAAGGTCAGACCTTATCTGAACTACATTTTATTACACCTTGGGGATAAAGTGAGTATAACATTTTCGAAAACGCTATATTACAAATATGTTTTATTTTTTATATTTTTTTTCTGATTGAAACTTACTTCCTCACTATTTATCTGCTCAGAAAAATATGGGATGGAAAAAAAATTCATTAATTTTGAACTATATTATTCTTAATTATTTTGGAAATTATATGAATATTGTAATAAAAATAAAAATTGTCCGGAGGTTTCTCTCCTTAGGGCCCGACCATCGGTAGCTTGAGTATGCCCCGCCGCCGGTGGTGGAATGGAAACTCCATTTGTTTTTTGTATGAATTTTAGATTTTAATATTTAGTTGTAAATAATGTAAAAATGTCAAATTGTTATAAAAAGAAAATGTGTAAATAAAGATATAAAATAATAAAATTAAAAGTTGCATTCTTTTTTATTTATCGTAATACCTAATACATTTCTGAAATTGTCTCTATCATAAAACTGTATTAAATCACCGCCTAAGGTTTATTCATCCTAGGTATGTAGTAAGGTTTCAAATTGGGTTATTTACAACAATCCTTAGGAAGTGAGACCTTACAGGTACCTACTACAATGAATACACTTCTAGGAAACAAAATACGTCGAACAAGTGAATATAAGTTAATGGTCTCAGAGACAGGAAGCTACAGTAGGCAGGACGAAGGAGCAACTGTGAAGAACGAAGGAACATTTTTTTGGATAATAATGACACAATTTAACTAATCAATTTCTCACAAACACTCAACCAAAGTACGATTAAGAGAGCGTCCTTACACGAATGCGTTCGGCTCAAAATGCAGAGTCGTGCAACTACCGTGATGTGCCCGGTCGAAAAATTGTTTTGTCTCCTGTCTGAAAGGCACTCCAATTGAGTAGCCAATTTTATTGACAGTTTTCATCATCTTTTACCTAAATTCTTAACAATAGCCATGAAACAATGATAAATTTTCAGCTATACATATCCAATGATATTCACCATCTTTCTCGGTCTGTTCAGATGACGATCTCAGGTCCAGCTCATTTACAGTATCTTACAAGGATGCCCTATTCATGAGGGTTACGACAATTATTTACTTCTAACATAACCATGACAAAACACTTTCGAGACCGCTTAAAACTAATCCTGACGACGGTACCATAGTTATCCTATATAATTAAAAACTACAAAAAAGCTTACCTTATTGCGTCGTCACGATTACTCCATTCAAGTATTGTTTTTTGCAGTAGTACGGCAGCGTTTTATGCAGACACAAAATTTTGACAGTTCGCAGTGGTAACTGCAGAAAAACAGCTATATGGCACAAGATTCGGGGAATAATCCTCGTTTTTGCACGGAACACAGTCGTCACAGACAAGTCAGCTTCACCGCTCGGTGATATTTTGGAAAAGCATATGAAAATAAGATAATCACACAGAACGCACTACACCCACCCTCGCGGAGCACTTTCGCCAAACTGAAATAAATGAATGAACGAAACAAAAGGAAGGAGGAAACTGAACTGAATGTCAGAGCAGTCTTCTGTCATGCGTTCTGTCAGTGTCAGTGTGTTCAGCTAAGACCAAGGATATGATAGTCTAGCTAGAAATCTAAACTTAGAAAAGGGCAGCCCTTGTCAAATTTGAGTGTTTGCGCGATGTTCATGTACGTACACGGTTCACGTGCAGGCATGCAAACATTTTTACATTCCAAACTTTTTATAGTACCACTAAATGATGGAACGATGTTTTTTGCACCGAAATTTTTGCAAAATACACGAATACGCTAAGCCAAGTGAGTGAAGTGCCGGCATAATAAAAATACAATCCAATACAATTTTAGTTTTATGTTCTTTGCCCAACATTATAAACTGAGGTCCGCCACCTGACAGCTCAGGCGGCTCCCGCGGATCCTGCGGAAACTCCTTTCGGAAACACTCGGCTCGCTCGAAGGAAAGTGTGGTATGAGCTTCGAGCTGCTCGAAGAGTATGAGTAATGTTTTGGTGGTTTTAAAAAAAAAATAGCCAGGGTTAATATAAAGAAGATGCGTTGCCATGCGACGCATCTTCTCTATCTACCTAGCTACCTAACTAGCATACCTAACCTAACCTAATGTTGAGGGGGCGCATGTCGTTTTTGTTACGTTTGTATTTCCGAAAATAAAGCTTTCTTAGGTGGTCATAAAAAAAAACCATAACCTAATTTAATAGTGCTCTAGCGGTCGATATCGACCGCTCCACAGTCAACGGGTAAAAACTAACATTGATTAAAAAAAAACAAAACAAAACAAATTTTGACAAAAGGGATAAAAACCCACGGTCGAGATCGAAAAAATAAAAACCCTACACTCTTATACCACTGAGCCACCAAATTACATAAACGACCAAACGAATATCGGATCGAGTTGGCTCGCTTTCGAGCCGAGTCAACCCTAGCTGTGTAATTCCGAAAGGAGCGTAGGAGCCGCAGGATCCGCCAGAGCTTTTAGGTGTCAAGCCGCCTTGTCGCACACGCACTGTATAGTGCGCGGGACGGATCTCGGCGTGTCGTCGCCGCAGCGGGCGACCCGCCACGCGAATACACTACACAAGTACGGTGCGGGTGCGAGGGAGACACCTGACGAACCGCTGCGGAAGCGACACGCCGAGATCCGCCCCGCGCATTATAACCACGGCCCACCCACCCAAGCCAAGCACGAGTGTCTCTTTGTAGTAACAACCTGACAGTTAACTTTTTTTTACGGAAAGGCAAGGACAGTGTGACCGTAGAGCCACAACAACCACTAAACACAGTTAAAGAAAAGACTTAGCCTGCGCAAAATCAAGACTGGGGCCAAATATAAAACAATACAACTTCAGGAAAAAAATGTCATACAAAATGGCGACTTCCGCTAATTTATTTTCAATAGCGACTTAGGATTGCCTCTTCCTCCTCCTCCTCTCCTCCTCTTCCTCTACCTGCGCTGCGGGAATTGCAGCCCCGCCGGCCGTCCTTGCGTAACACAGCGCAGGCAGGTCAGCACAAGCCGAAGCTGTGGAGGCGAGCAAGGGTGCCGGTGCTGTGTTGCGCATGGACGGCGGGGCTGCACTTCCCGCAGCGCCGGAGAAGAGGCAATCCTAAGTCGCTTTTGAAAATAAATTCGCGGAAGTCACCATTTCGTATGAAATTTTTTTCGTGAATTTTTTATTTATTTTTGGCCCCAGTTTTGATTTCCGCAGGCTAAGTCTTTTCTAATAGCAGTGTTTTGTGGTCCTTTATGCTCCTGTATTTTTGTTTACGAGGTGCAACAAATGCAAATGAGTAGAATAATGAAAAAACACGACAGATAGCTATACGGTCAAACTATCCTTGCCTTTGGGTAAAAAAAAAAAGTGAAATGTCAGGTGCTTACGACAAAGAGACGCTCGTGAGAGAGAATCACAGATTACCACTGTTGCCAACTTAGCTACTTTATAGCTAGATCTAGCAACTTTTGGATGTTCTCAGCTACAAAATAATCATTTTAGCTACAAAATAAATCTAGCTACTTTTCTAGCTACTTTGGTAAATATGTAAGATTTATAGGCTATAAATCTTGTTGCTTGAAGTGTTGCAAGCTATAAATTATAGCTTGCAACACTTCCCACATGGGAGTTTTGAACAGAAAGCATTGTTTATGGAATCGGGGGAATTCTCGTCACCTCTTCGCAATATTAATTGGTTCGTTTCGTATTAATAGTAGTATCGTATCGTATCAGTCCGACTGTTTCAGTCATATATATATCACGCGTTTCGTATGGCGTTGGGCGGACATTTAAGAAGATGAAAACTTTTGTGAAATAGTAAGTTTTTTTTTATTTCTCTACTTACATTTATAAGGTGTAATAAAATAAATCTATAGCCTTTAAAGGGGTTAATCTGTATGAGGAAATAAGTCTATTCATAAAAAAACCATGACAAAGGACAGGTATTTTTTTTTAATATACATTTAGCTACTTCTAGCTACTTTCAGATTCTCAACTAGCTACTTTTCTATTTCACCAGTTGGCAACAGTGCAGATTACCAACCAAGAGAATTTCAAGTGGTAATAAAGTGTGCAATTTCAGCCCTCATTTTTGTGATTGTGTTGCTGTTGTGACAAAATCCTAGAATTGGACAATAGAAATGTGTGATCGCTCATAAAAAACAGCTTTTTTTATCCAGATCGTAATAACTGGCGCTGAGATGGCGTTTCTAGAGGTAAGAATTCTCCCTCAATAAAACTTGTCATTTCCTGTAATATTATGTACAATTGGCTTGTTTTTTTTCAGCGGCTTTTACATTATCTTTTTATTGTTGAATCTACACAATTTAGAGACTAAAGTGATGGATGACTCAATAAAGCTAAATGAATTTCATGGTGTACAATAAAAATAATTATCATTTAGAGATATTCGTCCTACAGAAGGTTCAATCAAATTAGAACTGATTTCCGTGTTTAGGCAAACCTTAGTCACCTAAATAGGGTGCGCTGTAGTATAAGTGCACATAATTAGAAAATTGCTGGTATGCTTATTGTGTAGGCCTAGATAAAAGATGAATTATAGTGAAATAATTGTTTGCCGGAAATGCGTAGTTTCGGAGAAAAAAAATTTTGAAAAAAATATTTTTCATACAAAAGAAATTTTAGATTTTTTGATTTTTTTTTAATGCACCAAAACATTTATTTTGAATAGGAATTTATGCAAAAACGACATGCGCCGCCTCAACATTAGGTTAGGGTTAATTTATAGAGCGACGCATCTTCTATAAATTAACCCTGGTTATTTTTTTTTAAACCACCAAAACATTCACCCATACTACTTTCCTTGTTTTTACATACATTTATATTCAAAACCAATATTTTGGTGCTTTAAAAAAAAAAAATTTTTTTTTATTTTGTATGAAAAATTTATTTCGTTTGGGAAACATTTTTTTTTCTCCGAAACTACGCATTTCCGGCAAACAATTCTTTCACTATAATTCATCTTTTATCTAGGCCTACACAATAAGCATACCAGCAATTTTCTAATTATGTGCACTTATACTACAGCGCAGCCCCTAAATAAATATGTTTAGGTACTAAAATTCGTGTAATGCCTATGATTATAAACATACAAATATTTGACATGTTTCAGTGGCGCCGTTTCAACTTCTTCGACTTGCACAATGAGGCCGACCGGGGAAAACTCGCTGAAGCATTGCAGGTAAACTTCCCAGTATTGCCCCTTACTAGGTGGTAGGCTCAAATTGTAGCATTGGGTTGCTACCACCGTACTGGATGTAAGATGGCCGCATAGCAACCTCGGGTGTTCTCTCCTCTAGTCCAGTATAGCCAGCAATCCAGGGAAGTCTCCGGTATGGCACCTACCTTCTCGGAGGTGATATTGGCTGGTAGGAGAATGTGGTTTGGCCCCTTCGACTCAGCCAACCATACTGGACTATTACTAAAAAAAAAATTTAAGACCCCACATTTAAAGTATCAGGAAACACTCGCCGGAAGAACATTTCACACCCTAGCGATGCGACGGGATTGATTTTGATAAAACGATGCATTCTCGAAATCCCAAATCAATAACAAAAGGGTATTTGGTTTCTCTGCTGCGATTGCTGCGGAGATAGGTTGGAACACAACCAAAGGGGGAAGCACTGACATGGCACCTAGTTCACCCGGTGTTATGGGCTGACATCACGGACGTTGTAGGTGATGTAGCCAACCGTGTCAGTTTCCATAAAAAAAAAAAAGATAAGAAATATGGAATGCAAGGTCCTCAGAGCAGCGTCCGTCATATTACCTGTAGAACCGATTGAGTGATACTACCTACTATCCTCTGTGGCTCTGTAGCTCAGAGACTCCAGACCATCGGTGAGTTTCAGGCCTCCAACAATACGGACGTCTCGGCGCTGTATACGTTGAGTCTAAGGACGCCAACAGATTCTAGGAACTGACTTTTTTTTTATATTGCTTTCCAACTGGGTGGCTCTGCCCGAGGTCGAAGCCTCAGGCGCAGCCAATTTCACCGCCGAGGAGGTGCCAGTCCGGCTTGGAGGTGGACTAATGTTGCTGGGGAAAGGCCGTGACACGTGATTTGAAGATCCGTGGATTGTAGGAGACTTCCTTGTATGTTAAAATATCTGGAGTATAATGATCTGTATTTTTTTTTTATGGATACTGACACTGTTGGCTACATCACCTACAACGTCCGTGATGTCAGCCCATAACACCGGGTGAACTAGGTGCCATGTCAGTGCTTCCCCCTTTGATCGTGCCTGCTGCACTGAACTGGTCGGAAAACACAAACTATTTACATAGCCGTTTTGACCGACGTTTCATTCAGTGCGGTGGTATCAACCCGGGCGGGTTAAACTCTGCCACCACCCGTATTGACACCGGTAACGTCGGCAGGACACAACAGTGCGCGTGGTGACGAGCGGGAACGCACACATGCTGGTGTGCGACGCTACGGGTTGGGTGCACATAGTCTCGCGCGCCTGGAACATCACCTCCTTCAAGGCCTACGAGCTGAGCGTGTCGCTCGCTCACCAGCTGCAGCATGAGCCGTTCCTTGTCACTGTCGGAGTGAGTACATTTGTTTCTTTTATAGAAAAAACTATTTGAAAAAATATGAAAACTGCCTTCAAAAATTTATGAAATAAAAAAAAATCAAACCCTAGAGGTGAAGGCAGTCGGTTATTTTTGCTCGCCTTTAACTCTGGGTTCGATTATTTTTTATTTCATACATTTTTGAAGGCGGTTTTTATATATTTTTCAAATAGTTTTTTATTTCACAGTTTTTTTTTAGTAATTTTTTGCTATTAATGTACTCGGCGGAATCTCCGCCTCGCTCTTGATCTTGACCTCGATCTTGACCAAATTGAAATAGGACCAAACGGGAAGCACCAGCTTTTAAATAAAAAAATAATATTCAAAATTGGTTCACCCAGTCGAAAGTTCTGAGGTAACAAACATAAAAAAAAATAATACTGTCGAATTGAGAACCTCCTCGTTTTTTTGAAGTCTGTTAAAAATAGACATACATGTGGCATAGAGCCAAGGAGGCTAAAAATGCAGATCCTTCCTCCACAGAACCGGTAACCTCTGGAACGCTCTCCCTGCCCACATATTTCCCCCCAAGAATAGTTTCGGGTCCTTCAAAAGAGGCGTGAATGGGCACCTGTCAGGATGGCATGGCATTCGCAGCCTCCGCATGCGACCGAATGTCCATGGGCGTCGCTAGACACCTTATGGGTGGCCCGATGCAACACGTCGCGTTTAATATAAAAAAAAATGTCCTGGACATTTGGTGATTTTCCCCGGGTGTCACGAATGCCATACCGGCCTGACTGGTGCATATTTACGCCCCCTTGAATTACCGAATACTTGTACTTGAAGGAAATATATGGGCAGGGAGAGCGTTCCAGAGTATAGCGGTTCTGTAGATGCGAGATGCACAAATTGATTTATAAAATCGGTTCGTATCTTAGAATATAGGGTGTAATCGAACCGGATAGAACAAATTGTGACAAGTCCTAGTGCAGTTTTTCTGCCATGTGAATGATCATTAAACAATAAACAACAAATAAACATGTTGAGTGGCCCGTTCGCTGCACTAGGATAGTAAGCAATAAATTGTATGCTGTCGCTCAGTGTGGTGCTACTCCATCCACCCACGTTCTTCCATGAAGTAGAGCTACCTCTTTGGGCATTTCAGAGGCCTTTGGGGAATGTTGTTTAATTTGAAAAAAAAAAAATATATATATATATATATATGTATACTAGCTGTGCCCGCGACTTCATCCGCGTGGACTTCGCGACGCCATCTACGGGGTGCAATTGTATTTTAAAACCAGCCGGGGACCCACTCAAATATAAACACAAAATTTCATCCAAATCGGTCCAGCCATTTAGGAGAAGTTAGGTGACCAACACACGTACAGAAGAATTATATATATAAAGATTTGCTGAGAAACATCGTGAGGAAACTGTACACTAAAGTTACTGCAGCGGAGCAGCGTGTCACGTATTGTCCATATGCAATACAATAAGTTCACGTTTTACAAGGCAGAAAGGTTTAATACGAAGAATGTTATAAGAGTGGAAGAGGCGGCAGAGGTTTGTCAGGTACGTGGCACATGGAGATCCGTTGTCTCTGCCTACCTGCCACTGAGTGCCCTCTCGCCTCTTCCTAAGTTCTTAGAGTAAAAATATCTTTTTCTTTTCAGGACGATGAAGCGGGCGTTAACCCAATGCTGAAAGTATGGGACTGGTCACGGATGGACCGGCACGGCAACCCAACCTGCGTCCGTGTTAGTCGAGCCGTTCCCTCACACATGCGACCTACACTCGCCACCGCCCTCGCTGTACACGAAAATAAGGTTTAACCTGTGCTTGGATTGTTCTATGATTTCCTTCAGGCATTTGATGCAATTGACTAGTAATATTTACCCATTATTTTCAATTCATTTGAATTTATTTCAAAGTGATGAATTTCAAGTATTTAAAAATGTTAACAAACGTTAGAATGAGCTTGGGGAATAAGATTAAAATTAGTATTTAATGTAATACTGTGCAGTGTACTGCAGGGTTCTGTTCTGAGCCCCCAAATATTCTTGCTTTTATATCTTTGAATGCTGAGGGAAACAACATGATGAAAACTAGGAAACAACTCTAACATACTAAATACAGGTCATCAATCTATTCTGGGATTCCTAAGATTCATATGACTTTATTTCTAGTACTAGTTCTTTTCTCTCTCAGTCTCTCTCTCCCTCTTCACTCTTACTCTCATGCTTGAGTTGTTCACTTTCCTTGCCCTAGGAATAGACGCCCACGTACCGCCTGGCCAAAATAAATAGGTAAATAAATGTTTGTTGCAGAGTCTCCTAGCAGTCGGGTATGAGGATGGCTCCGTGTCTCTCTTCCGAGGAGACCTGACTCGTCAGCGCAGCAGCAAGATGAGGACCCTTGGCGAAGCCGGCAACACTGCTGTCACTGGCCTCGCTTTCAAGTCAGTTTTGTTTTAGGCTTTATCCTTATCAATAATGTTTAGGGTTACGTAGCCATCCATGCTGGCAGTTGCAGGTTCAGTATATTTATTAATCAAACAACTGCCTTTTGAATTTAATTTTTTTATTTTTTATATTTACTTTTGGACTTTAGTCGTATTCCGACTATGTCACCATCATGGCCCCTTGAACTTGAAACAGAGGAAAGTGAAGCTTCTTTTTATGAAATTATGTGAATGGATTCTGAGTAAAACACTTTACGATCTCACATATTTTAATGCACACATGCATGTATGTATAATTTGAATTCAATTCATTGTTTTAATGAAATGTTGGAATTGTGTGAGTACTTGTAGATCTATCATCTTGAAACTTAAAATTTTTGGAGATGCTTATAGTAGTAGTAGACAACAAAACTTCATGGGTGACCAATACAAGTGACCTCAACTAATACTCAGGGATTGGAAATTCACCGCATTATTGAATGTAAATTACACAGGTTGCAATTTTGATAGTAAAATAATACAGATAACATTTAGCAGAACAGATAAACAAGAAACTACTGCATTACTGTTACATTACAAGACATGAAGTTACTTGATAATATTTTTTTATGCAATCCGGTATGATTGGCTGAGTCGCTGCTCCAATCAGCCAATACCACCGCCGAGAGGTGCCATACTGGAGACTGAGCTTTAGAATACTGGATTATACTGAACTAGAGGAAAACACATGCGAAGGCTTTTATTTCATCAAGTACGGTGGTAGCAACGCAGTCGGCTATAATTTGAGCCACCTAGTAAGGGGTAAGGGAAGGGACCTACAGTTTTACACCATTTTACAAAGTAATCTTTAACAGCAATACTCGCAAACATTTCATAACAGAGTGGTGGACGACTGGAACCAACTTCCGGAGGAAATAATAAGCGCACTTAGTACCAACCAATTCAAAAATAGACTATATAAATATCTAACAAATAAAACATAATCTCAAAGAGAGTGCTCAAGAACGGTAATAAAAAAATAATAATACAAAAATGTAAGATAATCGAAAAACAACCAATTTTAACTAGTTTTTGACGTATCAGCCTAGGCTGCCTGTCTAAAATAAATAAATAAATATAATTTAAACTAAACATAAAGAAATCAATCTCTTTTTCAAAAACTTTCGCGGCTCTGCAAAGCCCATTTGTACAAGAGAATGATTTATTACGTTGTTGATTGCAGGGGAGCGAGTCAGCTGTATGTGGTGTCTCGTTCGTCGGTGCTGGTGTACTGGCTGTCGGGCAGCGGGACAGAGCGCGCGCTAGACTTGGACGTGGACGGCGGGGGTGCCGCGGTCGGCTGTTCCGTGCTGGCCGATCAGCACTTCATGGTCGCCAGGAGCCATGTGAGAAAAAATTTTTTTTTTTGGAAACTGACATGGTTGGCTGCATCACCTACAACATCCGTGATCTCAGCCCATAACACCGGGTGAACTAGGTGCCATGTCAGTGCTTCCCTTCATTTCATGTCGGCTACACTGAACTGGATGGAAAACACGAACTATTGACATAGCCGTTTGGACCGACGTTTCGCTCAGTGCGGTGGTAGCAACCCGGCCGGGATAAACCTGGAATCTGGAATCTGCATCTGTAAAAAAGGTATTAGTCGTAAGACTATCACACCGCTACCGGTCTTTTTTGCGCGGTAGACCGCGCGAGGCCTGCCGTCACTTTGTCCGCCCTATATAAAATAGGGCAGTCGCCGTGGCCGGCCGGCTGGCGATTTAGTAGCGGTCACTTCGTCCGCCCTAAGTTAGGGCGGTCGCAGTGACCGACTGCTGGCTAGGGGTGAGCGGCATCGAAGCCGCTACTGCTGCTGGCACGTTCTGCAGTCTCTCGACTGCTGCAGCTGCCTGTGGTGTGGAGAAAAGCGAATGAGTCGCGAATGTAGGTCGAACCGCCTGCTTGCTCGACGCTTGCTGGAAGAAAAACATGTCCGCCAGTTCGATTATCACAGTGAAGAAGAACTGGCAAGAAACTTCACTGGGTTGCTTCCTGGACGTCGGCGGCTGCGCGGCGTGGAGGCTCTGGACCTGCGAAGTTAAACGGATGTGTTAGTATCGACAGGGGGCGCCTGGTCGATGGATCCCGCAGTCGGTAGTCGCAAGCGCTAGCGATCAGCGGGTTGTCGTGTCGGTACGCCCCCTTGAAGAAGCCCGTGGACAGCTTCTGGAGATACTCCTCCAGCGGTGCTATCCCTAGGTCTCTGTGCAGGTTGGCGTTTCTATGGTAGATAAACCCTACCACCTAGTAAGGTAAGAAGGGAACTGTTTCCCGGCGAGGCTTCTACATGACCTACAACATCCGCGATGTCAGCCCATAAACAACTAACACCTTGGTGATCTATTTGCCATGTCTGTGCTTCTCTTGAGCCGTGCTGATAACACTGAACTGAGCGTGAAACATATTCATTTCATCATCATCATCATCAGCCTGTATCGGTCCACTGCTGGACATAGGCCTCTCATTCATTTAATGCAAGTAAATTTTATGTGAACATCTATAACTGTGTACTTAGCGCATCACTGCTCCTACCAACATTCCGCTACACATGTCTAGTTTGCTCGCCGTGCGGGTAGCTTCGAAAGAGGAGACGCAGACGAAGGGAAAAAAGTGTACGGCGGGTAGTTAGCGGACGACCACGCGAGCGCGAGCCACGCCAGGTACGGAAGCAACGAAATAAGCTATTTTATAAGGGTTGGAAACGAGTTACGGACAGGAGTGTGTGTGTAAAACGTCACTGGAAGCATCCTACAGAATATGGATAGGTAGAGAGAGGGAGGTCGAGAGCCGAACTGGTGGTTTCCCCGCGTCCTAGTCAACGCAGACTAGCTGACGAGGGCTTGATGCGAGCCGAAACGTGAAGCATGCGCGGGAAATTTAGAGTGGCCACTCGCTAGTCCCGGCCTCGATTAATACCCTCCTCTACTGCCGATGGGCCCGGATATGTTCGGTGAAGCCATCGCAAGCTTAGTTCCACACCTTCCTGTGATTGCGACAGTGACATTTTAGAGTGAGTAGTTTTTAAGTTAATTCGTGAGGACTCGGACGCTGCAGAGCACGCCGGCTCTGCAGTCCCTGCGGTGGTGCACATCCGGCCGTCTGCGAGGATTCTAGAGACCTACTTCGCCCGGTGAGGGAGCAAATTACCTACCTTTCCTGTCCCTGCGCTAAGTACATGTTACACAATATCTTTTCCATAAAAACGTGAAAATAAAAACATGAATTAAAAAAAAACACTTTAACAGGCAATCTACTGCTACACAACAGACGGCCGCGGCCCGTGCTACGCTCTCGAGGGAGAGAAGAAGCGTCTGGACTGGTTCCGCAGCTACCTCGTCATCACCACCACCGACGCGCCCAAAGTCCCCTCCGGCTCCGCCGCCTGCACCAATCACATTACCATCCTCGACATACAGAACAAGTTCATCGTCTTCTCGAAGACATTCGACGAGATAGACGCGGTAGTGACGGAGTGGGGCTCGTTCTACATCCTGACCAAGAATAAGGAAGTTCTGTTTCTGGATGAGAAGGATCTGCAGTCGAAGCTCACGATGCTGTTTAAGAAGAATCTGTTCGACGTCGCTATCAGGATAGCCAGCAGCCAGCACTACGATGCGGAGGGGCTGACCGATATTTATAAACATTACGGAGATCATTTGTACGCTAAGGTGAGAATGGAATGTCAAGTGCCAATTTAAAAATCAACCTAGAAAATGTTTTATTGATGGGACGTGACCTGGGGCTACACCGTCTGCTACACTCGTGATGTAGTTGACAGATGTGCATTTCATACTGCGCAGAATAATAATATTGTTTTTTTTTAAACTGACACGTTTGGCTATATCACCTACAACATCCGTGATGTGAGCCCATAACACCGGGTAAACTAGGTGCCATGTCAGTGCTTCCCTTATTTCATGTCGACTACACTGAACTGGACGGAAAACACGAACTATTTACATAGCCGTTTCGAACGACGCTCAGTGCGGTGGTACCAACCCGGCCGGCATAAACCCTACCACCTAGTAAGGTAAGAAGGGAAGGGACCTACAGTTTAACGTGGAATGCGAACCACGGTCAGCCTCCAACGGTCGAGCGGTCACCCATCCAAGTACTGACCGGCCCAGCGTTGCTTAACAATCAATAGCGACAGTCGACTGTCTGCGCCACTGAGCTATCGAGGCTGACATTGATACCACATTGGTCTGTATATTGTTACATGCCTCTATGGAACGCACGACGTTGCATTAAATTGTTGTCAGCTCATACCGCCTTATTTCTGTGGGACAGAGGTGCCACATCAGTGCTTCCCCTTGGTCTTAACTTCGGGGCTATTCTCTATGAGCAATTCATCGCTACTAGCAATTTCTCATGATCCGTCTCCCTCGTTCCAACGGGCCTTTCAATGCGTCTGGTGAGACAGAGCTGCGACTACTGAAATTTTTGCAACTAATCGCTAATAGAGAATAGGCAGGCTGCACGGAAATAACATTTCGGCAGCCATTCATTCAGTGCGGTGGTATCAATCCGGACGAGGTTAAACCCTTACCACCTAGTACAGTGTTTTAGAAAGAGTTATTTGCCAAAGACAGGTGTACAAAATTCTCACATGTAATCAATAAAATTGCCTTGAGCTGATCTAAGTGTTCACATTGAACCAAAATTTCGAGGCCACAGCATGAAACAAAATCGCACAGTATTTAACACCAAATTTGCAAACATTAAATAACAAATAGTGTGGTGGACGACTGGCACCAATTTCCAGAGGAAGTAATAAGCACTCTTAGTATTAAAAAATAGACTAGTTAAATACCTAACAAATACAGAAAACTTAACGAACAATAAAATAAAAGAACAATAAGTAAAAAATATATAAAAACATCAACGCTACAACAATCCACGCTGACGGTGCCAAGTATCTGGCATATAAAAAAATATAAAAAATGAATATATATTTTTTTTTTTAGGTACCTATAATAATTACATAATTATAAGTACACTAATACACTAAAACTAAAACTAATCTAAAATTAATATCCAGAAAACCTACAAAAAATAAATTTCTGAAAAGTCCGCCGAAGCCCCGTCTCTGCCGACGCCAAGTGTATCCAGTACGCTCGCCGCGTTACCCCTCTGAATCTCAATACTAATCCGCCGTTTAAGGAATGCTTTGGAACGACGGTCGCCAGTCCTCTCCGCGAGAAGCTTTCCCAGCTTCTCCGTGAAAACCTTGGTTTCAGACGACCATGGTCCCAAAGTCTCCACGGCGAAAGGTTGAAACTCAAAGCGGTCACGCAGCGAGCTATACAATCTCGTCTTGGCGGCGGCAGCCTTGTTTGCCTTTTTTTTTTATTTGAATAGGACTTTGCCTCCTTGCGACTATGCCAGTCCCATAGTACCTATTAAAAAATTCTCCAAACATGTCTGACCTCTATAGGATAGAGATGTTTGCAAAAATGTAGTCAGTATTTTGCATTCTTCTATCAGCTTTTCACCGAATGTTCTGTGGATCGCAAAAAGTAAATTTAATCTGTCGTGTCTTTAATTCTATGATTGAGTCGTTTCTTATTATTCCGTTCACACTCTAATAAAACGTGAAATTGAAAAGTTAATGATAAAACCAACAACTTATAACTGGATTTAGATTGTATCACCAACATATTTGTGTTTTTTTTTTCACACAGGGCGATATAAAAGGCGCGATCGAGCAGTACGTGAAGACGATAGGTCGCCTGGAGACGTCGTACGTGATCCGCAAGTACCTCGAGTCCCGGCACCTGGAGCCACTCATCTTCTACCTGCAGCGGCTGCACGAGAGCGGGCTCGCCACCGAGGATCACACGACGCTGCTCCTCACCTGCTTCGTGAAGATAGACCAGCACGACCAGCGGGGCAAACTGAAGCAGTTCATAGATGCCAACGATAGCATACACTTCGACGTGGACATCGCTATAAAGGTGAGCGGCGAATTGGGCACAACTCTAACAGTATCAGTGTGTTATTCTTTATTTTTGAGCATTCATACACGTATGTACACTGCCTTTTGTGAAATCGTTGTATTGTAAAGCAATAAAGCGTATTCTATTCTATTCTACACTGCACTTGAATTTGTCATATTTTGTTTTTAAAATCCTTTCGTTTACACCCACAAAGATGAGCGGGCAAAAAACTGAGACTGAGAAAAAGATACAGTTTTGTTGCTAGACGGTATCGGAATTGTGTAGCAGACTAGTTGATGGAACAGCTAAGACGGGGAAAGAAAAGAAAATCTCGCAAAAGGCAACTTGTTCTCGTAGTTTTTGGGTTTCACGGCCCAAATAATAGCTTCTGCCTCGTATAATTCGACAAATTTGAAAGTATCCCACGCACTCCATTTTATTGTATTGCGTGGTGCCACTGTTTTTGCACTTGACGCCGTTTTGTTTCATCCAAGTGAACTTTGAAAGTTGAACCCTGCCCAAGTCCACTTTGATTGGACACCAACATCTAAGGGAGTTTTGATCACTGTTGCCACGATCAATGTAGCGTTCAAATAGTATCGAAATTGCCTTGTCCAAGAGAACTTTGTGGAAACTAAACACTAGAATAAATTCAAGCGAATGATCAATAAAGAATAAAGAATATGTCATTGCGGGTGTACCCGCCAGCTTTCCTTATCTTGCATCAAGTGTACTTCGAGGGACCATTGAGCCAACAACAGCAATCCCATTCATTTTCTGTTCCGGCATGCTTGTGTTTCCTTCCTCAGATGTTTCTATAGCGCCTGAGGGCTATAGAAACATTTGGAAGACAGAGAATGATCTTTGTACTGAGACTATAAGAAATCTATTGTTATTTCTCCCAGGTGGTGCGCCAAGCGAGTCCCGACGATGCATTACTTCTAGCGAGCAACAACAAGCGGCACGACTGGTGTCTCAAGATCCTCACTGAGGACAAGAAGGACTTCAGACGCGCGCTCGACTACATCGCCGACCTAGCGTTCGATGACGCGGACTTCTATATGAAGAAGTACGGCAACCTGCTCATACAGAACATTCCAGAGGAGAGCACCGAGTTTTTAAAATGTAAGTTTGTCTTATAATATGTGTATTTGTAAACGGGCAATGCAAGATTGGGCAACGTATGGAACTATGTTCCATATGTTCGCAAGTTGCTAACAATGCCCTGCACTTAGATTAATTACAAATACCTTACCATGCCTTCTTTTCAAAGGATCATTTTAAAATTGCTTGGGTTGTACTTGGAGGAAATAGATGGGCAAGAAGTGTTTGAATACGTACAGAACCCATTTATATGTAGATGCAATTCCAGCACAGAGCTCTTTGCAACAAAACCTGCCTACCTCTGTAATTCTTCTTCGAGGGTTTTTGTTGTTGTTATTGTCGACAGCTGCTGATTCATTGAACGCACTTGACACGAGCCGTTGTGCTCAGTAACCCTGCTATGGGTTCATTGTAGCCAGCTGAGTTCTTCGACAAAACGTATCAGTTATTTGGGGTCCTTCCACGCTTGGGGGTCATCCTTTTCAGAACTGAAAACCCCTGAGCGAAATGTCTCCAGATATCTACATTCCATGACTACGTGTGCCGGGGTCCCCCTGCCTCCAAGCAGGCCCTACATGTTGACTGACTTTGATACCAATAGTGTACATTGCTTGATAAGTTGGCAGTGGCCCGTGAGTAGGCCCGTGAATGGTGGTATTGACAACTGTGGTCTCAGAAGCTGCAGGAGTTGTTTCGTTAAGTCTGCGTCTGGTGCTGGATTGGACTACTTCCCTGGATTGTCTGCAGTCCGTCTTAGATGATCATCTCACAGTGTTAGCTTGTAGTACAAGCTAACACTGTAGCGAAATTACGACCTGACTGTACAAGCCTTGTACAGTCGGGTCGTAATTTCGCTAAAGGGGGTTGGTACATGCGGTTCTGGTCCGATATAGTTTCGGCAGTTCAGAAGCTTAATTCCAATAATGTTGTGTGTTGGTGCAGTGATGTGCACAGACTACAAGCCCCGCAGCGAGCCGCTAGTGGACGAGGGGATGCTGAGCGGGCGGCGCGGCGAGCCTGACCGCGCTTCGCCCGACCACTACGTCCACCTGTTCCTGTACAACTCGCGCCGGCTAATAGACTTCCTGGAGCACATGATCGCGGCCGAGCCGAGGTGCTCCAAGTTGGTGTACAACGCGCTGGTGGAGCACTACCTGCACGTGTGGTGAGTGTGTGTCTACAGGCTTGTACGTCCACCTGTTCCTGTACAACTCGCGCCGGCTAATAGACTTCCTGGAGCACATGATCGCGGCCGAGCCGAGGTGCTCAAGTTGGTGTACAACGCGCTGGTGGAGCACTACCTGCACGTGTGGTGAGTGTGTGTCTACAGGCTTGTACGTCCACCTGTTCCTGTACAACTCGCGCCGGCTAATAGACTTCCTGGAGCACATGATCGCGGCCGAGCCGAGGTGCTCAAGTTGGTGTACAACGCGCTGGTGGAGCACTATCTGCATGTGTGGTGAGTGTGTGTCTACAGGGTTGTACGTCCACCTGTTCCTGTACAACTCGCGCCGGCTAATAGACTTCCTGGAGCACATGATCGCGGCCGAGCCGAGGTGCTCCAAGTTGGTGTACAACGCGCTGGTGGAGCACTACCTGCACGTGTGGTGAGTGTGTGTCTACAGGCTTGTACGTCCACCTGTTCCTGTACAACTCGCGCCGGCTAATAGACTTCCTGGAGCACATGATCGCGGCCGAGCCGAGGTGCTCAAGTTGGTGTACAACGCGCTGGTGGAGCACTATCTGCATGTGTGGTGAGTGTGTGTCTACAGGGTTGTACGTCCACCTGTTCCTGTACAACTCGCGCCGGCTAATAGACTTCCTGGAGCACATGATCGCGGCCGAGCCGAAGTGCTCCAAGTTGGTATACAACGCGCTTGTGGAGCACTACCAGCACGTGTGGTGATTGTGTGTCTACAGGCTTGCACGTCCACCTGTTCCTGTACAACTCGCGCCGGCTAATAGACTTCCTGGAGCACATGATCGCGGCCGAGCCGAGGTGCTCCAAGTTGGTGTACAACGCGCTGGTGGAGCACTACCTGCATGTGTGGTGAGTGTGTGTCTACAGGCTTGTACGTCCACCTGTTCCTGTACAACTCGCGCCGGCTAATAGACTTCCTGGAGCACATGATCGCGGCCGAGCCGAGGTGCTCCAAATTGTTGTACAACGCGCTGGTGGAGCACTACCTGCACGTGTGGTGAGTGTGTGTCTACAGGCTTGTACATCCACCTGTTCCTGTACAACCCGCGCCGGCTAATAGACTTCCTGGAGCACATGATCGCGGCCGAGCCGAGGTGCTCCAAGTTGGTGTACAACGCGCTGGTGGAGTACTACCTGCAAGTGTGGTGAGTGTGTGTCTACAGGCTTGTACGTCCACCTGTTCCTGTACAACTCGCGCCGGTTAATAGACTTCCTGGAGCACATGATCGCGGCCGAGCCGAGGTGCTCCAAGTTGGTGTACAACGGGCTGGTGGAGCACTACCTGCACGTGTGGTGAGTGTGTGTCTACAGGCTTGTACGTCCACCTGTTCCTGTACAACTCGCGCCGGCTAATAGACTTCCTGGAGCACATGATCGCGGCCGAGCCGCGGTGCTCCAAGTTGGTGTACAACGCGCTGGTGGAGCACTAGCTGCACGTGTGGTGAGTGTGTGTCTACAGGCTTGTACGTTCACCTATTCCTGTACAAATCGCGCCGGCTAATAGACCTCCTGGAGCACATGATCGCGGCCGAGCCGAGGTGCTCCAAGTTGGTGTACAACGCGCTGGTGGAGCACTATCTGCATGTGTGGTGAGTGTGTGTCTACAGGCTTGTACGTCCACCTGTTCCTGTACAACTCGCGCCGGCTAATAGACTTCCTGGAGCACATGATCGCGGCCGAGCCGAGGTGCTCCAAGTTGGTGTACAACGCGCTGGTGGAGCACTACCTGCACGTGTGGTGAGTGTGTGTCTACAGGCTTGTACGTCCACCTGTTCCTGTACAACTCGCGCCGGCTAATAGACTTCCTGGAGCACATGATCGCGGCCGAGCCGAGGTGCTCCAAGTTGGTGTACAACGCGCTGGTGGGGCACTACCTGCACGTGTGGTGAGTGTGTGTCTACAGGCTTATACGTCCACCTGTTCCTGTACAACTCGCGCCGGCTAATAGACTTCCTGGAGCACATCATCGCGACCGAGCCGCGGTGCTCCAAGTTGGTGTACACCGCGCTGGTGGAGCACTACCTGCACGTGTGGTGAGTGTGTGTCTACAGGCTTGTACGTCCACCTGCTCTTGTACAAAATTAAATCTGCTAAAGAAGATGGTGAACTCATTGCGATGACTTCACCGAACATATTCAGGCCGATTGGAAGTAGAGATGAAAGTAGGCCGATTGGTTTGACTTTGATCACTTCCCTAGCGTTACTGTGACACACTCCTGCACCGTTGCACACGCGGACTTTCTGGTTTGCTCTCGACCGGCGTATATGCGTACCCGGGAGCGGATGCGATGCACAGGCAGCAGCGTATTTTGTTGGTGCTTCCTGTAAGGAAGGAAGTGAAGTGGGAGGAAAAAATCGGTATGGAGAACACTAATTTTAATGTAGGTAGAAAGAAAAGAATCTGATCAGTCTGTCAGTTGGTGCGGAAATTCAAATGTCTACCTGAAACATTATTTTATTGTCTGTGTTTGCATTGACCAAGGTTGTCAATCTAGGTTGGGACTAGCAAGTGGCCACTCTGTGTAGTTCTCCAGCATGCGTTACGTTTTGGTTCGCAGCAAGGCCTCGTCAGCTAGTCTGCGGTGACTAGGGCGCAGGGAACCACCAGTACCGCTCTCGACCTCCCTCTCTCTACCTACCCATATTCTGTAGGATGCCTCATTCCGGTTTAAGATGGTGAAAGCACAAAAAAAGAAAAAATCAAATGTTAATATTATGTTGGGGGTAATGTGATCAGGTCGAAGAGTCAAGCACCGAGCGAGAAGAAAGAATACGAAGACAAAGTGATGCGAGTACTGCACAGTGCGGACTCCGACTACGACAAGGACCAGACCCTCATCATCTGCCAGATGCTGGGCTTCAAGCCCGGCATTCTCTACCTGTACGAAGAGAATAAACTGTTAGTATGCCGTTTTCGTTCAAACCTTAAATACTCCGGGCTTCCTTGGTTTTTTTTCTAACCTGTAAGGCGGCCAGCACGAAAGTAGTTAAAGACGTTCCTTCCACACTGCACTACCAAGCTGCACTACCGGTAGTGCTGTTTGGAATTGTTTGTCCCATCTGCACTACTGCACTACCAGCTGCGAAACCGGTAGTGCCGTTTGGAATTATTTCTTCCCTTTTGCACTACTGAGTAGTAGTGCACAATAGAATTTTAAAGAGCCTTACTTTTTATTCATTCCCAACTGCACTGCCAAACGATTGTATATTATGCGAATTCTTTGGTGCTATGGTTTTTCCTTATGATACCCGCTACTTATGATTCTGAATGATCTTGTTTGTGGAACCAACGGATCTCATAAAAATCTGTTGATTTTTTTAGGAATGTAAAATACCTATTTGACGATTTTTACCCGACTTCGGCAAAGCCAAAAGGAAGGGTTTTTTATGATTTTAGCAGTCTATATACTCTATGAACTATTGGAGTAGTAGTAATCTACATTACTACTACTCAGAAGTGCAAAAGGGAAGAAATAATTCCAAACGACACTACTGGTTTCGCAGCTGGTCTAAGTAGTGCAGATGGGACAAAAAATTCCAAACAGCACTACCGGTAGTGCAGCTTGGTAGTGCAGTGTGGAAGGAACGGTTATAGGTCTAGCCAATTTCACCATCTCCAGTTAAGTATATGTTAATTTATCTGATGGTTAAAGTCGTCACAACCGGCAGCTGCATTTTAGACAAAAATGTTTAAATCGGCCCATGACCGCATTCTGAACTTCTAAACACAGCCTGATAATTAAGACTTTATGACCTATGTTGAAAACAGAATCTTCTAATTGTGGCAGATCGGGAACCTTACTATTTGTACTGTGGGATTGCATTCGGAGCCAGAATTTGCAGAGGGAATTCATGAACTAACAATAAGTTACATAAAATGCAGTCAACTCCAAAATAAAACCTTGAAAAGATATTCAAAAGTTGAAATGAAAGAAAATATACTTTATTGTACACCATTGTATAAAAAGGTGACAAAAGGCGAGTTTAATGCCTTGCGGCATTCTTTCCGAACAAACCTTTGGGATGTGGAAAACACGTAGGGGCGGACAATGCAGTACTAAACAGGGAACAGTTCTATGAGTCTTTGCCTTTGCTCAGTATGTTTCAAAATATTTATTCCCTCCTCTGTGTGAAAAATAAACATGGCACACGATTGGAATAGACCTTTAGGCTGAACCTTTGTCAGTCTCGGTAACTCAGTGGTACAATCGATCAACTGTAGTTTGTGATTTTAAGCACACCTGGGCGCGGTTAGAAGTTGGATGAGTGACCGTTCGACCATTGGAGGCGATTCGTGGACCTTAGTAGGTGGTAGGGTTTAACCCGCCCGGGTTGATACCATGGCACTGAATGAAAGGTCGGTCCAAATGGCAATGTAAATAGTTCGTGTTTTCCGTCCCTTTCAGTGTAGCCGGCACGACCAAAGGAAAGCACTGAAATGGCACCAAGTACACAAAGGTGTTATGGGCCGAGATCACGGATAGATGTTGTAGATGATGTAGCCAACCGAGTCAGTTTCCATAAAAAAGAAAACTATTTTATTAGGGCTGCCATAGTTGTTGGCTGAAGCGCTGGCGGAACCTTCTTTTGTCAGCCTCGATAGCTCAGTGGTGCAGACAGTCGACTGTCGCTATTGATTGTTAAGCAACGCTGGGCCGGTCAGTACTTGGATGGGTGTTGTAGGTGATGTAGCCAACCGTGTCAGTTTCCATAAAAAAAAAACACAGGAAAATATTAATTATACAGTCAACTTGGAAAAATCCTTCTTTAAGTTGGAATATTTAAGTTGGTTAAAAATAAAAATAGCAGAGTGACGAGTGTTTGCGTGCGTGCGCGCAGGTGGCGCGCGCAGGTGGGGCTGCACATGCGCGGGGGGGACGCGGAGGGCGCGCTGGGCGTGTGCCGCCGCCGCGGCGCCGCCTGCCCGCAGCTCTGGCTCGACGTGCTGTGGTGCTCGCCCCCGGCCGACTATCTGCCGGAGCTGCTCGAAGTTATCGGTGATTTGACTGTTATTATAACCATTTTATTGCAGAGATAAAAAATATATTATGTTTATATGTTAGAGAGCGTTCCATATAAAAGTTCCCTTCGCCGTTATGTTGGCTCCACTGTCTATCGGTCAAAACAGCGTTGAGGGTTGCTATGTATACAGATTTACCCGTAATTATCAGTATTTACCGTATTTATTATAGTAGTAGTTGTGACTGTCAGTCTATGCCATTCTTCATTACAAATACTTCAAATGAAGCAATTGCAAATATTTCATCAGCTCCCTTTGCCATGTTCAAGTTCTGTCGTGGCAAGATTGCCTCGTTGATGTATGTTGCTGTGAACAGGGAAGGAGAGGCTGCTGTCGCCGATGCTGGTGATAGACAGCCTCGCCAGTACCAGCGCCTACAGCCTCGGTGACGTCCGCAAGTAACTATCTACATACATTTTGCCAACTTACCTACTCCTTGAATCTTACTATAAAATCTTGAATCTTTTTGATGTGTAACAACTTAGTTCTCGATGTGGGCAGTCATTTTATTAATGAAGCGGAAATTGTGTTAAGAAAGTGACGTAATTTTAGAGTGAAGTATGTTATGATTCTCTGGTGTAGCCTACAGTTGGCGCATATCAACAGCTGTCAACCGTGCTTTTATATAAACCCTTTCCTACATCGTGTGTAAACTCGTGTATAAACACGGTGTGAAATAAACATTACACATGGCACTGACATGGCACCTAGTTCACCCGGTGTTATGGGCTAACATCACGGATGTTGTAGGTGATGTATGTAGCCAACCGAGTCAGTATCGATAAAAAAAAAAAAACATCTTTGGCGACTACTGTAAGAATCCTTTTTTTTTTCATATAACTTCGCTTATAGGCGGTCAAAGTTTTATTGTACACAGCTGGACATAACGCCTCTCCAATATTTATATAAAATTTTCCCAAACTTCAACACTTGCACAGCTTCATTCGTATATCAGTGGACCTCACGTAAATGTTTTGACCTAGAGTTTAGATTTCAGGTTGTGTGAAATTGTTATAGGGTGGCATACTGAGTTTTGAGAAACAGGAATGTTGTATGAAACAAAATGTTTGTTAAATTATTTTATTATATATAAAATACATGGTACCGATGTCCATGAAGGCCTGTTGACATTTGTGATCGTTTTGACAGCGACAGGAGGGGCACTTGACTCGAAAGTTTTTTTTGTGTTTATTTATTAATTTTTTTATGGAAAGCAGAAAATGTGTCAACATTACACTTACAAGCAAACACCTGTTTAACGATGCCCATGGACATTATGTGATGCACGGGGATTGCGAATGCCATGCCGACCACACAGCAGCCTTTTCACGCGCCTCTTGAAAAAACCCCAAGCTTGGGGGGAATTAAGATGGGCCGGAATTGCGTTGCACATTTTCCTGTTGTGTCACAACAACGCGGTCTTTTCTTCACGCAGATATCTGATGAGCGTGCTCAAGTTGGAGGTGGAGGTGACGACGCGCGAGCAGCAGCTCGCTGAGAAGTACCGCTCGGAGACGGAGCGGATGAAGGAGCAGATCCACAGCATCCAGCACGAGCCGACCACATTCCAGAACTCTCGCTGCACCGCCTGCAACCAGCTGCTCGAGCTGCCCACTGTTCACTTCCTCTGTCGCCATTCCTACCATCAGCAGTGAGTACTCCACTTCACCTCACCTCACCTCCCCTTCAGAGCTTTCTCTCTGCTTGCCCTTCTGAATCCGTCTCCGTGTCTCACCTTCCTCCCTCTCCCTCACGTTGGAAGGTAGGTGCTACCTTCCAACTTGACTCTTCTCACCCTAAGGGCGGTTGTTCACGACAAGATTTTTCGCCGTAGCTAGCGACGGCGCCAAACCGGGCCTACAGCCGGTTGCCAGTCTTGTATGTAATGCTATGGAGGTATGTTGACGAGCCGGCGCGGCGCCGGCGCTGTGCCCGGCGTTCGCCCGGCGATTCGTTACTTGGGGGGAAATATGTGGGCAACGTTCCAGAGTTTACCAGTTCTGTGGAGGAAAGATCTGCAGAACCTGTTAGAATAGAATGCCTCGTGGCATTAGCTCGCCTATTGTATCTATCTATTTGTATAAATTGGTGTTCAATAAATAACATATACAATACATACATACTGTCCATACTAGTATAGCACACACAGAGTGTTGTTTTTAAATTAAAGCAGCTTTACTCACGGTTCCGCTCCGAGCTATGTGGCTCGACGTTTCGGGCCAGGCGTATGGCCCATCTTCATGAGCACTCTGCAGAGAACCTCTGCCAACCGAAAAGTTCTCTGCCAACCGTCACACTAGGCAGAGTGCTCATGAAGATGGGCCATACGCTTGGCCCGAAACGTCGAGCCACATAGCTCGGAGCGGAACCGTGAGTAAAGCTGCTTTAATTTAAAAACAATGTCTAACAACCACGGTAATTAAAAAACCCACCCATAGAGTGGTTAACACACTAGTGTAGAGGTGTTGTGTAGCGTGGTGTAGTAGTATTAGTGAGCGACGCGCACGCGTGCGTGTGCTTGCAGCTGCTTCCAGAGCGTGTCGAACGAGGAGGAGAGCGAGTGCCCGGCGTGCGCGACGCCCCCCGGCGCGCCCGCCCCCGCGCCGCCCGCCTCCGCCGAGCAACTCCACTCGCGCCTTCAGACGGAGCCCGAGCCGTGAGTATCGACCGTCGCGTACAATACACCCGTAGCCCTTAGCGCAAGTGATGGAATTAATAACATTCGCGGTTAGAATTCATCGTTAAGACCCCGTTCGCCGTTTACCCCGCTAACAGTAAACTGTCGATGAAGGGAATTAATTTATTAACGCTCGGCTCGGGTTCATACATGAATATTACCTGTTAGCCTTAGCATGCTAAGGACATTGTGTTAGCAGTTGAATTAAATTAAACAGAATTAGCTTTAATCACCATCACTGCATAGCACCTTCACAGAGCGACGCTAACAGTGAGGTACGACGGTGACTGCTCAACGTCACCGTACGTACTAGTTGGCATTACAGTGCCGCCCCGACACAGCCCACAGTCATCAGTCTATGAACGCGTGACCTGTCGGATGGCACCACTCCGAATGGTCCCGTAGCATTCAATTGTGCGTTGGCAACCTGAAGAAGTAAGTGCTACTCGAATGTTCACGGGCGTCGTTATGGGTGGCCGGTGGCCCTGCGCCTCGTGTCGCACTTTAAAAAAAAAAGTGAGACAGCACGAAGACAGTTGGATGAGTTAGTGGAAGAACCGTACCATGGTGACAGGTGGTTAGCCTGGCGCCCTTTAGCACGGCATCTTGTCTAATGGTCGCCTTTTACGATATACATACACAGGGAGAGCTGCAGTAGGTATTAAAAATGTTAATACAAATTTTACTCACGGTCATCTCCGAGCTATGTGGATCGGGCCATACGTATGGCCCATCCTCGTGAGCATCCTGCCGGTGCGACGGTTGACAGAGAACAATTTCTCTGTCAATGGTCCGTTTTTCAGATGATCTCAAAGCGGCGAAGCGGTTGCGAAGGAGGTTTACAGTAAATGCGCGGTTCGTGCGCGCGACGCGTCCAGACTGGTGTGACACGTGTAGGAAGTTACATTGCGTGCTCTGTCTGCGGCATTACATAATCTCCCTTTCTCTTCCTCTCTTATTGGAATACTTCGTAAAGATATTATTGTTTTCTTTATAGACTTTATTTGTATACAAATTCACCTATTAGAAAATCACAATAAAAATAAAAAAAAAAACTAAAATTAACACCTATTGTTTAGTCTTCGCATGTTTAGTTTTATTTGTTAGATGTATCATTGTTTGTTTGTTACTAGCCACAATAAATTATTTTCTAATTAGCTTGTTTTCGTTCATCGACAACGAAATCTCAGGTCTCATGGGTGGAAGGAGTCTTGATGCATTGTTTTACACCAGAAGTATACCACGGCGCTCCGGCGGCGAAATGGCTATTGCCTGCTTGGAGCCCCTCCCCCGCGCGCCGGACACACCGCCCCGCGTCTCCTCCGCGCGCGCCCGGAGTAGTTAGTCGTAATCAGCTATCGTTCGTTGAGCATCGAAAATCAATCTCTCGTGATCAAACCATTGACATTGAACTCTTACGATCGAAACAACTGTATGGCATTCAGCACCTTCATCAATTGTAGTAATATCCTCGGTAATATCGCATGCGCATGAACATTAGCCTGTGGAAGTGAAGTGCCATACCAGAGTGGAGGACGGCAACTCGCTAACCGCCGGCTATCCAAGGACTCCTGCTGGTGAGTAATGCTCGAGATAATTTGAAGCCTGTTGCCTCCTGAGATTCGTAACACCTATTAAATAAAAAAAATTTCATCCATCTCCGCCGACTCCCCCACCGTACCCAAAACACTAGCCGCGTTGCCCCTTTGAATCTCCGGCCCTATTCGCTGGAGAAAAAAAGATTTGGCGCGGCGGTCGCCCGACTTTTCTATTAACAACTTTCCGAGCTGATCAGAAAAGCATTTTGCGTCGGGCGACCACACGCCAAGGGTTTCCACGGCGAAGGCTAAAAACTCAAAGGAGCAACACAGCGTAGAATATTTGCTCTTCTTCAAATTTTATTAATATTAATTATTTCATCATCCTAGTTTTAAACCGAAAACTCTGAATGTGAATAATGATAAGACTGGATGCGCCGGACTTATCAGCAACACTATTCTTATCTAAATCCTTAATAAACCTCAGAATATGTGAAATCGGAATAAATAACACTCAGCTTTATAAGGTGGCTCTCGACTTGCTAAATCTTGCAGAATGTGCACATCTCAGACTTGGCAACCAGCGGCGCAGTGAACGTCCCCATTCTATGTTTGCTTCGTTTTATAGGTACATGATTATGATAATGGTTTAAAGTGTGAAAGATATGGCAATATTATGTATATTATCGTTACAACTTTAGAACCACTTCAGCCACACTGTTTTCACACTGTACTCACTGGCAATTCAATAAAACAGCTAAGTCAACATATCCATCTGCGCAATTCTGTTCATGTTCTACCTGCCCACTTACCGACAGAGGAAGACAATGGACTTTAATTTGTATTACAAAGTAGTATCACGAAAAGCGAAAAGTAAAAGAACCACATATATATTTTTTTTACATATAAATGTGTTTTTCTGCTAATTTAAAAATTTAAAGTTTTTGCGGCAATTTTTTTAAATTTTTTGCATGAAAGTGAATACAACAAAAATCTGTCGTGTCTGTCTGTCCGTCTGTCACACCTTATTTTCTCCGAATCCACTGGACGAAAAAAGTTGTAATTTGCTACATATTGAGTTTGATTATTCACATCAGTTTTGGGGGACAAATTAGAAAGTTAAAGAATGTTTTTAATGCATGTGAGTCACATGTCGTATGTCACATGATGTGACATATGACATGAAAGAACTTTTTATAAGAAATAACAATAATATATATTTTTTGTAATTTTGTAATGCATAGTTTAAAAGAAAATATACGAAAATCTAGCATCACAGCTAATCTCCGAAATTAAGCAGTCTAAAACATTGAAAAAAAAAAAAGGTAGGGTCTAGTTTACAGGAAAACCTAAACGTAAATCCAAAGTCTTAAAGTTCGCATGGAAACCGGAACGGAACTCTTTCCACGCGTTTTCGACTCGCACTTATTTCTTTTATTTGTTCGATTAGTGATATCAGCCCATTACGCAATGTTTCTGCCGGAACTAGTGCCACATCATTACTTAGAGCAGATCAAAGTTAGTCACATGTCAGGTATTATGTTTTCCCGACCCCTAAACCTTATCCGATTTTTACTATTCTTTTTTTTTTTGTTGAAATAAGGACAGTCCAATCTACGTACCTGTCTTTTTTAACCGACTTAAAAAAAAGGAGGAGGTTCTCAATTCAACTGTATTTTTATTTATTTATTTTTTTTTTTTTTATATTTGTTACCTCAGAACTTTCGACTGGATGAACCAATTTTGAAAATTCTTTTTTTATTCGAAAGCTGGTGCTTCCCGTATTGTCCCATTTTAATTTGGTCAAGATCGGATTGGAAAGCAATAATAAAGCAATAATAGCAAAAAATTACTAAAAAAAAACTGTGAAATAAAAAACTATTTAAAAAAATATAAAAACCGCCTTCAAAAATGTATGAAATAAAAAAATCTAACCCTAGAGTTGAAGGCGGTGAAGGCTTTCTTTCATGTATAATTTTTGCTTGCTTTAGCACCGCACCTTTTTTTATTTCATACATTTTTGAAGGCGGTTTTTATATTTTTTTAAATAGTTTTATTTTTATTTTTTTATATCCAAAGTAATGATTCAATAAAGCTTAATTAACTTCGTGACAAATTAAAAATAATTATTTTTTCGTTCGAAAAAAAAATTTTTACTCTGGCTTCGAAGATTTTATCTAAACAAAAAAAGCTACAGGTCCTCGTACGTAGACTGTCCTCGAGAAAAATAACCCTTGTGTTATCTATCTATAGATTACCTGATATTGTTTTACTATTCTATAACTATATTGCTCTCAGAATCAGATGTCGGGAAAACCAACCTCAGTAGTCTAGAAGATAAGCACTGTCTAAATAACACGAAAACGGGCATCCGCAAAATCTATTTTTATACTTACAATTTGTATTTTGCAGTTAGAATATATAGCACTTAAGTACAAACTAGAAGCCTACTCGCTCGGTCGTTTTAAGATAGGTACACTAATGAAGCGCAAAATCTGTAAGCGCCGTCGCGCTTTCGTGATTCTGTGTTAGTCTATACTCAATAATTTCACATAGGGCGGGAACGTTTTCTGCCACTACTACTACTCTATACTAGTATATTATATTTATATTCATTATATTATATTTAACATTTCAACACTCAAGTATTTTGCCCTCTTTGTCATCTTATTCAGAGGTGAACATTTGTCAATTTCATGATAATTTATTCTTTAGAATGGTACATAAATCTCAAGTGTATTTTTTTTTTCAATTTTTATATAATATACCATTATCTGGATCTGTCTGTTGCTTTTTAACAGACTTCTTGCTTGAATTTTTGAATAAGGGTGAAGCTCAAACTTCAACTCCAACAAGGTTCAAATTTGTTCAGGAAACTGGCTCAAATTTCACCCGAGCGTAGGCACATTCCAAAACTAAGCAGTTTAAAATATGCTACGGTCAGACAATCTGGCATACTTGAGACCTTACCCAGACGGCCTCAGTCTACAGACGAAGTTATCCGTCTAGATTGTTCGCGTTCTGTTCGTCTAAGCAAGTTATCGCAGCCATATAAACATTACGCCTCGTGATAGATAGATAAAGAGTTCTTATCGTGAATGCCGCTATAAATTTATTGACAACAGAATCGCCTCAGTGTCGGAAGAAATCTTGTACACTAAAGTTGTGTGTGTGTGTGCATTGATTGAACTATACACTAACTATTGAATGTGAAAACCTTGTGTGCGTTTAAAGAGTGACGTTTTTATATAATAGGCACATAATCTATGGATATGATACCGCCACCGTTCGCGTGTTGCGTTCATCCAGTTGAAGGGAGGAAGTATAATGGGTATTTATTTTTGTATATTCATTAAATGCATTTTTAGTATCCCATTGCAAAATGCGAAAAAACGGTATGCGATCTTCTTTGTCTGTATGAAAACGTGTCAAGTTTCCATAAACAATTTTTTTTTATGGAAACACGTTTGGCTACATCACCTACAACATCCGTGATGTAGACCATAACACCGGGTGAGCTTTGTGCAATGTCAGTGCTTCCCTTCATTTCATGTCGGCTACACTGAAATGGACGGAAAACACGAACTATTTACATAGCCGTTTCGTCAGACGTTTCCTTCAGTGCGGTGGTATCAAGCCGGGCGGGATAAACTCTACCACCTAGTAAGGTAAGAAGGGAAGGGACCTACAGTTTTACGTGGAATCCGAACCACGGTAAACCTCCAACGGTAGAGGGTTCCCATCCAAGTACTGACCGCGCTCAGCGTTGCTTAACATCAGTCGACCGACCGCACCACTGAGCTACCGAGGCTGACAAAATGTCGGCTACACGCAGATATTATCTCCGGATCTAATGAACGGATTTTGATGAAACTGTCGCCAAATACGCAATTATTTTGCCCGCAGACATCCATTGATAAATTTGTGTAATAGTTCAGTGGAAAGTAAGTTGTTTCTTAATAAATAAAGTATTACTTATGTCATTCTATAGGGATTGTTGAGGCAATTTTAAAAATATATCACATGGCTATAACCACTTCCTTTAACAAATATTTCGTTTAAAAGCTGATAAAAATTCAGTTTAATCACCGAACTTTTTCCTATTACTGTTGATAGGAAAAAGAAATTTTTTTGTTCTGATAAAAAACATCATAAATTTTGCGAAAAAGTTAGATTTCTGAAGGACCACAATTTCACTATTTTATGTAATGGCAAAATAATAAATTAAGACGAAAGTTTTAATAATGAAGAAACATCAAGGCCAAGGCTTCCCTCAAATACGATTAAATTAATTTTTTGCAATCCACAGTGCATTAGGTGAACCCCGGATGAAAGAATGCAAAATAGTGACAAAATTTTTCCAAACATCTCTAGCCCTTAGAGGTTATAAATGTTTTGGAGAATTTTTCAATAAGTACTATGTGGCTTGCATAGTCGCAAGGCGGATAAAGCCCTATGCAAATGAAGAAAAAAAAAACCTCCCTCGATTATATGAATTTATTTCTGTGCTTAGTAGAGTACTACAACTTTTTGTTGATCTGTCATTAAGAGTTTGTTCTGTTAAAAGTTTCATTCAGCAACAGATAAATGTGTTGATAACAATTTATATGGTGGTGCCAATTTGTTTGGACCGGGTTTGTGGTATTTAGATAAACTTTTATTACTTTGATTACTGTAATTTGTGAATTTATTAAAACGACAAGCTGTGCCCGGGGCTCCGCCCGCTCTCATATTTCACTTCACTGCTAACCTCATAAGCTATTTAGCGTGATAGTAAGTAGCCTATAGTTGATGGGAAGAATCAAGCTATCCGTAGAATTTTGTTTTATTAAAATCGGTTCAGTGGTTCTCGAGTTATAAGCGGACAGACAGATACTCAGACGCTTTCTGTCTTTGACGTTGGATTTTATTATAGGTAAGAAAGGATATGAGAATGAAAATATTTTCATATCTATCATTGCACAATTTAGAACAAACTGATAAACAGACCAACTTCTGAAGGCATTCTTCCAGTACTATAAGCACACCTGGGTGCGGTCAGCACTTGGATGGGTGACCGTTCGACCATTGAGGCTGACCGTGGTTCAGATTTCATGTAAAACTGTTGATCCCTTCGCTTCTTACCTTACTAGGTGGTAGGGTTTAACCCGCCCGGGTTGATACCACCGCACTGAATGAAAGGTCGGTTGAAGCGGCTATGTAAATAGTTCGTGTTTTCCTTCTAGTTCAGTGTAGCCAGCACGACCGAAGGGAATCACTGACAAGACACCTAGTTCATCGAGGTGTTATGGGCTGACATCAAGGATTTTGTAGGCAATGTAGCTAACTGTGTCAGTTTCCATAAGAAAAACACGTAATAGAACAATCACTTTTAAACCACTTGGCTGCAGGAAACATTTTACTTGTGTCGATTTTGTATCGATTTTTCACTCAACATCTGTGTCTCAGTAGGGACAATTTTAATATTAATTTAATAAAATAATCTTTAAAGAAGTTTTTTACTTACAGTAATCTTAAATGTTAGTATTTAGTTTTTTTTTTATTTATTTTTTATTTATTAGGTTAATTTTGTCAATGTTATACATTGTTAGTTAGGTTTTAATTATTTAGTTATTAGTATTTATTTTTTATATTTGATGAAAATTTATAATAATGATCTGTGAATGACTAAAAAAAAAATTCATTATACATATTTCTATGGGTGGTGGAACAAAGGACATAAGTCAAAAAAAGTGATTTTACAGGAGAGCGTTTATTTCGTTTTAAAATTCAGTCCTTTACTGTTTTAAGCTCAAAATATTTATATGAATATAATTTTATAATACCTTTCCAATACATTAGTACAAATTTGGTTATTGCCTGTTTTTCCTGCTTTTCGATCGATGTTAAGCAAGTTATCAAAGGATTAAGTCGATTTTTCTTTTTAAATTTTTATTTAATGTGGCGGTAGTAAGAGCATAAATACAGATAAGTCTTTAGAGCCAGCGACAGTATTAAATTCAAATACAATAGTGGCTGGAACAAAAAGCATAAGTTTAGATAGGCTCTATGTACCGCGGCAGTTTGAATGAATTTGATTTCGTGCTTTTAGTGCCACATTCCATAGCTTCCTATTCTGATGCAGTAGACTTATGTATGTAATGCCGTTCGATAGATTTTTTTTTTCTGATTTTTTCTGTAGACATAAGTCAAAAACGACCTTTTTTGACTTATGTTCTTTGTATCACCACCCATAGATTTTATGTAACCGATAAAAATGTTCCTACAGAATAGTGGTGGAAATTAACGCTAATTCTGCTTAATTTTAACTCAACTGCTAACACAATGTCATTAGCAGACTAAGGTTCGGACTTCATGCATCCGTTTCTCCCCAGAGTTGACTAAAATAGGCCACACCCACCGGTGCGAGCGACAGAGTGAGAACTTCATGCATCCGGTTCTCACTCTGTCGCTCGCACCGGTGGGTGTGGCCTATTTTAGTCAACTCTGGGGAGAAACGGATGCATGAAGTCCGAACCTAAGGCTAACAGCTAATATTCATGTATGAACATGGACATATGGTGGTCGTGCATGAAATGAACCTCTTGTTTATTTTTCGTTTGGAAGTGAATATTGAATGATTAATTCAACAGTTTACTGTTAGCGGTGTGAACGTCGTTTTGGAGTCTTAACGGGTGAATTCTTAACTTCGAATGCTATTAATTCCATCACACACTTGATACAAATTTTAATGTTGACCTTGTGAACAGTTTTGAAACAATCGTTGGATTACGTATTTACGTATTGATATGTATTTCATGTCTTAAAGGCGATGGGGGGTTTTTTTTTATGTAAACCAACATGGGCATGGGTGTCTGTGCCAAGAGACCAATGGTGCATTCGACAGAGCCAAAAACACCTCTCCTCGCGAAACCACGCTCAGTTAGGTGCCATGCCAGCAGATTTGCGGACTGTTGCTAGGCTGTCTAGCCTGTTAATACGACGTTTGAAGACACTTGTTAAAGAATTCGGGAAACACATTCGCCGGAAGACAGTTCCACACCCTAGCGGTGCGACAAAGAAACGATTTAGAGAACCGATGGGTTCTCAAAACCTCAATGTCAACAACAAAAGGGTGCTGAGTCTCTGTGCGACGAGTCATGCGGAGATAGGACGGTGGCAGGGAATAAGGGATGCCAGTTCCACAGAGCAGCGCCCGTGATAGTATCTGTAAAACAGACTAAGCGAACCTACAAATCGTTTGTGCCTCAGAGACTCCAAACCATCTGTAAGTTTCGGGTCACCAACAAGACGGATGGCTCGGCGCTGTATCGAATCCAAGGTACAATATTTGTGCTAACATTGTTGACTTGGACTTTGCAGATATTCGGTGGTGTCGGAATACTTCGGACGCGGGCTCTTCAACAAGCTGACGGTGGTGAGCGAGGCGAGCGCGGTGGAGCTGCAGCCGCTGCCGGCGGCGCGCGTGCCGCCGCCGCCCGCGCCCGCGCCCGCGGCGCACCCCACCCCCGCCGCGCACCCCACCGCCGGCCCCGGCGCAGAGTCGCGCCAGAGGCTACGCGAGGGACAGAGCAGGGACGGTATGTGTGTCATGTCTACTGTTACCCTATCTTACCTTACTAGCTGGTACGATGGGACGACGACCAGTTACTAAGTACAGATGTTTTATCTCACGAGCGCGGGTGAGCCATACTTGTAGTTGTAATGCGTATAGACACGCGCTCCTGTGTGCGTTAAGTACAGGCAGCGTTAGCAAACTCACACACACACAGGAGCGCGTGTCTATACGCATTACAACTACAAGTATGACTCACCCGCGCTCGTGAGATAAAACATCTGTAACCGTGCCTAAGACACTGGGTGGCTAAGCCCAAATGGCAGTGGGCTGGGCACGTCAGTCAACGTTGGAGTAAACTGATTCCCTTCTTACCTTACTAGGTGGTAGGGTTCAACCCGCCCGGGTTGATACCACCGCACTGAATGAAACGGCGGTTGAAACGGCTATGTAAATAGTTTGTGTTTTCCGTCCAGTTCAATGTAGCCGGCACGACCGAAGGGAAGCACTGACGCGGTACCTAGTTCACCCGGTGTTATGGGCTGCCATCACGGATGTTGTAGGTGATGTAGCCAATCGTGTCAGTTTCCATAAAAAAAAAAAATTTACGTGCATAGCTTTTCACAAAGGCAACTGAAGGTGACAACGCGAGGGTAAGAGTGCTTCCACCTATGCGTACTACTAAAACAAAATTTAAAAAAACTCCCAATATGTTTACAGTATACTTATCGGACACGAGCAGAACGTCCAAAGCGACAGGCGTCGTCCCCATCCCCGAGAGCAAGATGCGAAGTCTCGAACGCCCCCAGTACAGCTCCAGTCTCGAGGCGAACCTCAACCGACGGCACGAAGACATCTTCAAACGGCCCGAAGGCATGACGACGATAGAACGCTCGTCCCCGGTCGTGCACGGTAAGCTGGCGAATAAACGACAAGCGTTCGTCGAACAGACGAGCCTGCCGACCAGCGCCGCGTCCTCACCGAAGGTTTCCAACGCGGCACACATACCCAAACAGCCAGCGGTCAATCCGTTTGAAGAAGTCGATGAGAATTATGATGAGTCGAAGAACCCGTTCGCAGACGATGAGGTGCAGCCGAAGAACCCGTTCTCGGAGGATGACTATGACAAGAATTTGAATCCGTTCTCGTAGTGAATTCACTCAGAAATAATTGAGTTTAAATCTTGTATGTCGGTGCCGTGGAGGAGAGTAGGGAGATTTTGATCTGAGCGGACTGAGTACATTGTCACCGCCGACAGGGGGCGTACGCCATCGAAGTTGGCGTGATATGCATCAGAAGCTAGCTAGCAACAACTTTTCTCTTCTCTCCTGCGTGATCAGCACTAATTACTGGAAAGCAGGAACCATTTAAATGTCTCAAGCTCGTCACTCATGATCTTTGGAGAGACTTTAAAAGCCTTTAGGTAGGTACCTATGATCGCGATTGACTGAAAAATTATCGAAAAAAATTGTTCCTGAAGTCCTGACGATGCTAATGTGCTGTCGTATAACCCAATTTTTATAACTGTGCACTTCGACCTGTCAAAGTCGTTAGGTTGGCAGGACTGAATTCACCCCCCGCTTACTTCCTCACGTCTCCGCCGACGCCCATCAGTACACGCCCTTGCTGTGTGTGTGTGTGTGTACTGATAGGCGTCGGCGGAGAGTTGAGGAAGTAAGCGGGGGTTAATTCAGTCCTGCCAACCTAATGACTTTGACAGCTCGAAGTGCACAGTTATAAAAATTGGGTTATATGCAAGGTTGAGTGGAAGAAATTGCACTGTACAATAAGTTTGCCTTCTGAACCGCAGTAGAGTGTGAAGCTTTTAGATTAATTTGTACAGCAATTAAATGGCACTCAAGAATGTCACTTGGAGTATGACATAATATTAAGTAATATAACATTTCAAACTGTAATATAAATGAATGTCTCTAAAAATAATAACTATAGAATAAATTAACGCATAGTTTAGATGTACATTATAGCTGATAAGTGTTGCATTGTGTCATAAATCAATTCCTCGTTTACTTTCAATGGCTGTCCACAATCTTAGCTCAACAGTTTACTATAAGTATTATCAAAACCTCCTGTCAGGTTGGGCAATAAAGTTTTTGGCTTTGCGCCATGGCGCCGTGTGCAGATTCGCTTCCCTAAGCCATATAACTTTATTGCCCAACCCGACACGAGGTTTTGATAATACTATATAGATAGCATAATGATCTCGATTTATTCCAAAGTGTATATGTTTCGCTCTGTAGTGTCATGTGTCAGCTTAATTTTGTGCTGCAACGAATATCTCCAGATTGATACCACCGCACTGAACGAAGGTCGGTCGAAACGGCTATGACAAAAATAGTTTGTGTTTTCCGTTCAGTTCAGTCTAGCCGAAGAGAAACCTCCTTTAATATTATTGACTGTTAAATCAACACTCTGTATAACTGTGGGTTCATTCGTATTGAGAGTGAGAAGTTCATTTATATAAATTCTGCCATTTTATAATTCATAAGATACTTCTGGAGTGGCATCATAGTGCTGCTAGCATTATAGTGAATGAATTTCTAGATATATAGAATAGAATAGAATAGAATAGAATAGAATAGAATTATCATTTATTTCACTTTTTGGTACACTTACATACTAAATTAAAATAATACAATAGATAAAAGTGAAACGGGTCTAGGCGCAGCTTGCAGGTGAGCCCATTGTGCACACCTTGCTGGTTTTAAGCCTATCCTTTTCCAGTAGTTGGTAAGTAACTCTTATATGCGAAATGTTAGCGCTTAAAATTACACAATATACAATGATTATTAACTATTTATACAATTTATTAGGTACTTCAGTAACATACACAAAACAAAAACAAAGGCAGGTGAAAAAGAACAAAAATACTAACAATATTAACCAGGAATAATAGAATAAGATGTAGATATAACAACAGATATAACAATGAAGAAACTAAACAATTGAGAACCGGATAAAAATATATACCCATATATATATAATGTTAGGTGATGGACTGGTGGTGTTATGTGTCCACACATAGAATAGAATGAGTGATAAGTGTTATGTGCGTGTGTGCGTGTGTTTGTGAAAGATATGCTTCTACAGTTTCAGCGCATGTATGTAGGCATTAGTCTCATAAAGATTGTTGTTAATTACGATATTTGAACATCGTTTTTAACCACCATTCTGTTGCTGGCTCAAAATAAATCTTTTCAGTTTCAATTTGAAGGTGTTTGTATTGTTTGACACTCGTATCGGTGGCGGGATGTTGTTCCAGCACCGTGAGGCAGCATATTTGAAGCTTCCTTCAAATGCTGCCCCACGGTGCTTTGGTACAGCCAACAGCTTACCCACCGATCTGGTTCCAAAACAATGACCCTCTCCATACCATCTAAGTTTTTTAAATAATTTTGTCGGCTTTTGCGACTTGATAATTTTGAATAATAGCACGGCTTGATGAAGTCGCCTACGACCGTCCATCTTGAGCAATCCCAGTTTGTTTATGTAGGGTGTAATATGGTGCCTCTTTTTTATGTTGGGCTCGCAAAAACGTATGCAGGCATTCTGCACCCTCTGTATACGTTTCTTAGTCTTCTGTAGGATACAGGGACCATATACTGCGTCACAGTAGTTAAGTGGAGATAGTATTAATGCCTCAGCCACCGTATGCCTAACTTGTATTGATAGATGATTTCTAATCTTGTAGAAAGTTTTAAGTTTTCCCATCGCTGCTCTAAACTTTTCCATCACGTGATCTTCAAATCGGAGGTTAGCGTCCATTTTCAGCCCTAGGTTACGCGCGCATTTCACAATTGGTATAATGACCCCGTTTAATTTGATTTGGGGGTTTAGTGTCAGAACCTTTTCAACGGACTTCCTACCCCCTAGCACCATAGCTATGGATTTCTGAGGATTTAGAGCGAGCCTATTTGCAGTCGACCAAGTCCATGTATTTTCCAAATCTGTATTGACTTTCATTACTGCATCGTTTATGTCACTTGCGTGGAAAGCGTATCTCAGTTGTGTGTCGTCTGCAAAGAGCTCGCACTCTGTGTACTGAAGGCAGGAAGGATAGTCTGCTGTATACGTCGTGTACAAAAGCGGCGAGAGAGAGGAACCCTGTGGACTACCTCGAGACATACTGACCTTGTCCGAAAATATGGCAGTTCCATCATCACCGTAGCACTTCACCACCTGTGTTCTGTTCGTGAGGTAAGTTCTCAGAAGACTGAGCGCATTTACTGAAAGGCCATAATATGATAGTTTTGACAGCAGAAGGTTAGTGTCCAGACAGTCGAAAGCTCTTGAGAAATCTAGTAGTATTAAGATTGTAACTTTTCCTTCATCCGCTGCGCTCAAGACTTCATCTGTTACTTGTAGGAGGGCTGTACTGGTACTATGACCTGTGCGAAAACCATGTTGACAATCAGGAATTACGTTATTAGTCTGTAGGTATGTCGTAAGCTGTTTAGTCATGGTTTTTTCGAGTAATTTTGAAAAAGCGGGTAAAATACTAATTGGCCTGAGGTCCTTCATTTCAGTGGCATCTTTCTTTTTGGGTATGGGCGTGACCAGTGCAGTCTTCCATACCTCTGGGAATTGACCAGATGCAATTGACTTGTTTAGTATGTATGTCATAACGTCCAAGGTGAAAGGTACAGTCATCCGTATCATTTGGATTGTCACGTCATCAATGCCTATTGCGTTAGACCTTATTTTCTCAATTAGGACTCCCACGTCTGTTGCATTAATAGGATCAAATTTAAATTCCTGTATTCCGGTTTTGAACCGACTATTTGAGTAGCGATCCAAGGTCTCCTTGCTGATTTCTGTTGTAACTGGCAACTGTTGAAAGTGTAGATTGATAGCTTGAGGTTCTGATAGATATTTTGGAATTGGTTTCGCTGTCTCTCCTATCGTCGTACATCTCCGTAGTCCTTGCCATAACTTTTTGGAATTATTGTTGTTCTGGTTGACAAAAAAGTCAAAAAACGCACCCTTTTCCCGTCTGATAGCACTAGTAACTTCATTTCTTAAATCTTGGTAATACCTGCGATGAGAATCCTGATTGGTACGCCTAGCTCGAACTCCAGCACGGTCTCTTAATTTTATCATTTCTTTTATTGTCTCTGTGAACCAAGGTTGTAACAGTGGCTTGCATCGTCGAGTAACTACAGGAGCGTGCGTATCAAATAAGTGTTTGATGAGAGAGTAAAAAATTTGTAGCATGTCATCGACGTTGCTGCATCCATAGATACTGTCCCAAGGGAGCTGTTCATTGTGTGAACCAAAGACCGACATGTCTATGTCCCTAAAGGATCGGAATGTGACATTTTTGTGGTGGGCTCGTTGAATGCCTATTTTGAACTCTGCTAGCACTAGACCATGGTCACTGAGGTCAGGGTTGTGAAGTACTAAGACAGATCCAAGGTGTTCACTGGCATTTGTACATATTATATCTATAATAGTCTGTGTTTCTGTTGTTACCCGTGTTGGCTCCGTGACGACCTGTATGAGCCCAAATTGTTCAAAGGTTTCCTTTACGCTAAGTGTGAGAGATTTCGTTTCGTCCATCATATTTACGTTGAGATCGCCCAGAAAAAAGACATAATCAACAGTGGGCACAAGTGCTTCCAATTGGTCTGCTATCAAGCTGGTAGCGAAAGCAACATTTACTGATGGTGGACGGTACGCTGTTCCTAGAATACATTTTAGTTTAGGAAGTTTTAGTTGAATCCACATCTGTTCGAGACCGTTCGATGGAGTTTTTATTATTTTGTACGACAGTACATTTTTTATGTACATGCCAACCCCTCCTCCCCTGGTAGTTGTGCTACGAGGAATGTGATGAAAATTATAGTTTGGAATTTCGTATTCTGCCGTATTATGAGATTCTTTAATCCAAGTTTCATTAATAAACAAAACATGCATGTTTCGCGTTAAAACCGTGTTGTATAATTCGTCGAACCCTGTGTTAAGTGATCGCACGTTGATAAGACCGATTGATAGGTGTGATACTATTTCCTCCATTTCATTAAAATAATAATCACAACAAGGTTTAATAAATCAATATAATTGTGTAAATTAACTCTTTTGTTAATGTTAATATGAATGACGATTCGTTTTAACGTAACTTTTATACATAGACAATCTACACACATACAGACATATACGAAAAACTTCACAACGACATAGCAATATTCTCTAGTGCTATGCGACAGAAAACAGCTCAAGCAAACATCACAGGACAGCACATTACAAAAATATATATTTAAACACGTTTCCTCGATAGTATTTAGACAATTATAAAATATAACACTTGCTCGTGTTTTGTAAAAACGACTCGATGTAGTATTGTAGACTGGGTTTGAGAGAACATTAGAGTTGTAAGGAATTTCATCCTGCATCGTATATCCTGGACGAAAGACTCGATATGTATATAGATAGTGTAGAATAGTATAAACAGTGCAAGTGTTTTCAAAGTTCTGCATACACGCGCAGTTATTGTTGTAACTAGTCATGCTCATGCTTACTATTGTACAAGTTGTGTCCCGCTCACATGGAATCTTCTTCAGCGCGAGTCGTCCTGGGGCGGAGCCTATTTCATAAACCGGTTTCATAAAAGAAAAGATGATAACAATATCATTGAATGTTTGAAGACAAATTTTCTGCGCGCGTGTATTATTGTAATAATATGTTGTTTGTGTGGATGCAGTGCTAGGGAGATATACCTGATCACAGGTGTTTAGTGATTTTGGAGGATTACTGTGAAATGTATGTTTACAAAAGTGTTCAGTGTAGTTTATGCAAATATTCGTTTGCGCTTGAAGGAGTGTTAGGTGAGAGAGTGAGTACAATGCGAGCATGTAAACAATGATTTTGATATTGTGATAATGAATTAAACACAGATCATTAGTTTTAACAACACTCCAAATAAGACAGGTAGGTACACGTAATCGATGAAGGTATTTCTCGATTTTCGGATATGTAAATATGATAGAAAACAATCCAAAGCGTATAATGTAAAATTTGATTTTAGTATTAGATAAACTTATAATAGTTCTACTGTCCCTTATCATTTGAATGTGCAGGTTTAACTTTATTCTGCGGTTTAAGTGAGTTTTCCTGGAAGATTCGAAATAAATCTTTTTCATTGGATATACGCATCGCGCGGGCGCCATCCTGGTGTCTCGTGTATATCCCTCCGTCTCTCACCCAGATGTATTTATGGCCGTGTTGTCTACCAAGGGCTCTGGTTTTTTGGAGCAGCTGCCTGTTGTTGCGAGTTAGACGTTCGTTGATGTAGACCTGACTGGTAGGCCCAGGAACGGAGATATCTCCGGTTTTGAGGCCTCGGCGCTCCCGCGCGGCCTTGAGAAGATCGTTCCGCGGTGCACGTCTCGTCAGTCGGAGTACGATGGGGCGCGGTCGTTGTAGTTCACCGGGCAACCGTCGCGGCCCTGCCCGAGCCACGCTGTCGACGTCCGTCTCGCGCAACTGAATACCTATTTTCGTCGCGACCACTGAAACAATATGCTGCAGGTTTTCGCCCGGTGTCTCGTGTATGCCTATTATCTCCACTTCATTCTTCATCGCCGCCTGCTCTCTCTCCTCTTGTTGACGCTCCAAGTTGTCGATGCGTTCTCGTAGGGTTTGGACCTCAGACTCTCGCTCTCGGTCCCGTTCTTCCAGCACCGCCAGACGAATCTGAACCGCTTCAAGGTCTCTTGTTGTTTCCTTAAGTACTCCGTCGCACCGTTGTAGCGACTCCTGGAATTTCTTGAGGTTAGCTACTATTTTTATATTTATATTTATATACTATTTTTATTTTATTTATTGTGGTAAACTTACAGTGCAATTACTCATAATATATGCATACAAATATACTCGATAAACACCAATTACAAGTTTACACATATATAAGGTGTTTTCATACTAACTGGTAATATTTTGGGAGGGACAAATAACCATCATAAAAATGTTAAGCAAAAAAAGAAAAAAATTGCATTAGTTTTCGAGAAATTTAAGAAGGCATACCTATGTTCTAGCGATGCAAACGTGCCACTAGGTATCTAAACAGCTGATTATTTGAGGTCATAGACTCTCATGGCCTTATATACATACATACCACAACCTGTATCTTGACAATCGGGGTAAGCAGAGTAATCGGTGTTGTGCTGCAAGTACTCTTTTAAATTACAGCACAACACCGACCGCCACGTTTAGCAATGTATTAGGACATGATAACTATCAAGCAAAGCAGCAAGTAATGTATGAAGACCCACCTGCTGCATGACTCAATGGAAGGAGCGTGTCAAGGTGAGAGTGAGTGGCTTTCCAGTCGCCCTTTAGCATGGCACCTTTCCTTATCCCTTAGTCGCCTTTTTCGACATGCACTGGGCGAGATGCAGTGGCGCTATTATTTTTAAGTACCCGACCCCACAAGGTTTAGTCATATTTAAAGAAAATCATACATTTTATAAGTGAGCGATGTATAGTGTGAAGATGATTTTATAATGATTATGTACCTACCTAATAAAATGAATATAACTTATGATTACAATTAATATGGAAGTTTTTTTAAAATCTGATTTCCTCCTTTTCACCAGGTTTTTTAAAGTGTCTATCTTTTTTTAGTATTATGATTGTAATAATTTTAGGGATAGGTAGAAAAAATTAATAATGCAACAGGGACCTTTTTAAAGCATTTTATTTATGACCTTTATAACACTGTGTATATATTTCGATAGTACATACATTTAGCAATAAGTAATTACCAATTATTACATTGTTCATACTTTTTAAATCGAAATGAAATATTAGTTGACAACTATAAATAAAACAACACACGTGCACAGCGTAAAATGAGCTGTCCGATAAACCACACAATAAAATGATCATTACGAAGACATAAAAACAACAATAAAACTTGCCCCACCTTCATTTTAGACTCGGGAAAGACAAAGAATACATTTTACGCTGTACACATTTTGTCATAACATCTTTCTTTATCCATCAACAATCACTAAGTTGTGTTCTAAGTACTGCCTTAGTGCGTCCGGTGACCTCTCGAGTCCTGTTACGCAAATATAAGTCTATTATTTATAGCTGATTTTACATGGAAGGAGCGGGCAATTTTAAGGGTAGAGAGCGTTTCAACTAAAAGTTACTTTCGCCGTTATGTTGGCGCCACTGTCAGTGTCACTGTGAGTGCTTAAATTTGTGTTGCCAGATTGTGAAGATTATATTACCTAATAATGTAATCGGTATTTACCGTATAATAAATACGGTAAATGCCGATAGTTACGGGTAAATCTGTACACATAGCAACCCTCAACGCTGTTTTGACAAATAGACAGTGGAGCCAACATAACGGCGAAGGGAAGTTTTAGTTGAAACGCTCTCTATCTCCTGACATAATACAATATTGACAGTTCAGCAGCTCTGCTATGGGTTTTTTGACATTTCACTTCGATCAATGATCTCGCCTGAACAAAACAGATTGTAGTATGGGAAAAGATCCCAGAGCCACTAGCGAGCGATTTGGGTACTGAAGACGGTCATATAATTTTGTCAGAAGCGATTTCACTCTTAAAAAAAACTCGTAATCGGCACGCAGATTCCGATCTGCGATCTGTCAACATCCAATCAAAGATTAAAAAGTGAACAGAAAGCTAGAAAATGATTTAATGCACAACAGATTTTGACATCTCGTCTCAACACCTAACCTCTACACGCCCTCTCCCAACCCCGACAAGATCGGTGGACAAGATACACTATGTACATTCAATCCGCGAGTTTTCAACAAAAATATGTGGAGCGGGCTCTATAAGACATGTAGCAAAATATCCGCAAGTCATACATAATATGTTTTAGTAAAAAAATATATATTCTAAGTCTTTGAAATTTTACAAACTTAAACTTTTTAAACTATAACAACAAATAAAGCAGATTGCGTCGGGTCCAACGGCCGCGCTGCCAACACTGGCCAAGTGGGGCAGCCCGGTCGCACTCGACCGATACAATCCTAATTTCGTGGTAACCTGAGTGCGCTTCATACATGAGAAGGTCCACAACTATTCCAATTCTATAGAGAATAATCTATTGAACTACAATAATGATCGAATATATGTAAAGTTACAAATATTAAAATTAGCTAAGCGCAATGATCACAAATGAATGATCAAATATAGGCAACAAAAATCTTTGGAATGTTCGCAGGTGACTAGAAAAAAGTGTCTTTCGAGATCCTCCACCGCTCAAACACACTAATGGTATCCATTCAACAGTCAAGCATCAACGTCGAAATCAGTAGAAGTTGTCTCTCGAGTATAATTTTTAATTTCAAAAAGATAAATAACACGCAGAAGGACTATATTCTTTACTCTGGATAATACTTTTTAAACTTACTTATTAACTTGCTTATGTCTATGCTATAAATTATTATTATCAATTTATTTGCTAAAGTATCGTTATAGTCACTGTGTACAAGCATTGTGTGTTCTATAGCTGGAGGCGCCGATCCAACGCGCCCTTCACAAGCTCATTATTTTGCTGTATTCGATACTGACTGCCAAACGCTCGTCGTCTTGATTAATATAGAGCGTTCCAACTAAAAGTTCCCTTCACCGTTATGTTGGCTCCACTGTCAGTGTCACTGTCATTGCGTAAATGCGTGCTGCCAGATTGTGAAGATTATATTACGTAATAATGTAATCGGTATTTACAGTACAAAAAATACGGTAAATACTAATAATTACGGATAAATCTGTACACATAGCAACCCTCAACGCTGTTTTGACAGATAGACAGTGGAGCCAACATAACGGCGAAGGGAACTTTTAGTTGCAACGCTCTCTAATTCATATGATCAATATTCAATAATTACAGCTAATCTGGTGATAATATTGCGCGTGTGAAGGCCGCGTAATGCAGTGAAGTGCGGTGGGGAGAGGGGCACACGACACCAACACCACAGCACAGCGTAACATCGAGCGAATCAACACCTAACGTGATCGAGTTAAAAAAATATTATCTCCTAATAGCTATTGGAGTAACAAGTCACATTATTTTCCAAAATTAAAATATATACTTGTACGCAACTCTTGTGTTCCCAGCGAAGCTCTAACTAATATGACAGCCGTCAGTTGTGTCAATAACCCATCTCTATCTACATAGTATAAAAAAAGCAACGTCTGTCGTCTGTATATTCGCTCATAACTCGAGAGCGGCTTAACCGATTTACATACGGTTTTCACCAATGCAATCCTAACATATCTTCGGATTTTTATAGGCTAAACACCAGGCCATTATAAATACAGACTGAGCAGTAGGGCAGAACTGCTTGAAGGCAGACAAAATCGGATTTGTTAATTCCAACTGATAACTAGTCACAACTATAGGTAATAGAGCTTTTTTAAAAATATTCTCTATCAAATGTAAGTCATACAATGAAAATGATTGTGTCATGCCACAGCGCAGAGTTGTTTTTAGATCCTAAACCTATTTTACAGCCGCCTACATTCACAAAAAAATGACTAGAAATACAACATTTAACACATTGTAGTAATGTTACCACACTACGGCCCCTCGGGTCCGGCTGTGACCGGTAGCTATGTTACCACACTACGGCCCCTCGGGTCCAGGTGTGACCGGTAACTATGTTACCACACTACGGCCCCTCGGATCCGCGTGTGACCGGTAGCTATGTTACCACACTACGGCCTCTCGGGTCCGGGTGCGACCGGTAGCTATGTTACCACACTACGGCCCCTCGGGTTCGGGTGTGACCGGTAGCAATGTTACCACACTACGGCCCCTCGGGTCCGGGTGTGACTGGTAACTATGTTACCACACTACGGCCCCTCGGGTCCGGGTGTGACTGGTAGCTATGTTACCACAATACGGCCCCTCGGGTCCGGGTGTGACCGGTAGCTATGTTACCACACTACGGCCCCTCAGCTCCGCGTGTAACCGGTAGCTATGGTTACACCTATTTATAGATACTTTTAAAGTTTGGAACTAAATTACGTTCAGCTTAACCTACTTTATACAATGTAAGGACACAATATTTTTAGGTGCCTACGATTCAATTTTACTAAACATTTTACCATATTATTCGGTCCGTGCACGAGATTCATAGATTTGTCAAAGTGGCATGTTGTCCTTAGGGTCATAAAAATAAGGGTTAAATTAGGTTGGCAAATCCACAAGATCGCGCATTTCATCCGTCCGCCATATTTAGTAAAAGATGCACACGGAATAGTGGACTTAAAGTACAGCAATATAGTGTGGCGTATTTTAAATAACAACTCAGCAAATATCGTGAAGATCTCTCAACAGTTACTCCAATAAAGAAGCATGGAATGAGCTATGTATGACTTGCGCCAATAAAGAAAACATATAAAAGAGCACAACATCCATGTGACATTATATTATGTATGACCTCACTCTCACGGCTGCTTTTTTTAAATTATGTTTTCTTTATTGGTGCACCTTTTACAAAGATTATCACGGCATTTGATAGAATAGAATAAGCTAACAATATTATTTTGTCGACAACACTAATGAAACTGACGCGAGAAACATTTAGCTAACTGGAAAAAAAATATATTATGACATTTAAGTAAACCTGTAATAATCATAATTTAAGTACAGTTCAGTTCACAAGTGGACACATTATCTAGAAGGAAACTTTACCCATCTTTTCAATTATATTTTGACCCCAAATTCCAACGAAACACTTCATATTGTATCCAGTACCAGAATTAAATATGCTTTCATTTTCAATTCGTTTTCCTCCACTGCAAAAGACCGGCTCAGCCCACAATGCAATTCACTCTAGTCAATTGTAAACGTTTGCAAACATATTACAGTTTGTTGTGTACGTCCTTAAGGCGCACTCCACCAGACTAACAAATAAAATAATAACAATATGGAATTTTTCAAATGTTCAAAATACTCCAAAACATCATAGAGATGGCACAAAGTCTGCAAACATTATAGGACTTCGATCCATATATAAACCTATAAGGACCACGGTACGAAAATTTCACTACATAACTATAGGTTAGGTATGTATTTACATAGAACAGTAACGGTGTCAAAAAAGGTGTACATACAAAGCCTGTCCCTCGTTTGAGCCTCAAAATATAATTTAGCCTAAAATTCAGCTCATACGTATATACAGATCCACTTACACATTTATTTATTCGACATTAGAGAAACATCAATATCCTCATTGATTACTTTAATAGTTAGAATATATTAAATTCAATCTATATTATTTACGTAGCGTTCGGTAATGGAGTCTATTGTGGTTGTAGCAAGGTACAGGATGGTTTGTGCGCGATGCTATGTAGTACGGCAGGCGGGATGGGCTAGTATCTCTATCCACACCCAGCCTAAACTCCTCTGCAGACACACACACACCGACCCTTCGTTATCTCTCTCTCTCTCTCTCTTATTCTGAGTCGTTTAAAGAAAAAGCTCTAAAAAAACTACTAGTATAAAAAGGAAGTATCCGGGCGACCGAACTTCGATGTCGGTCACCGTCTCGGTTGGCACAAATAATTTTGAAGATATTTGGCATAATTCGAACCGCCACTGCACCGCAGAGCAGCCAAATAATTCAAATGGGTAACTGTTCACATCACATACAATTTCCTTCCCAACATAACATACAAAATGTACGTATACAATTTGCATGGGATGGCTCGTGGCTTGCTGATAGATGTGTTAGACCACAAGTGCGACAGAGACAGAGATATATTTGTAATGTCTGCGTGCTACGCATTTGCAATTTCTTCACCTGGTAAACGAGTTGATCCTTTTAAATTATTTGACAACAGGTAGGTATTTAATAATAATTAACGCATACAACCGATTCAACCGATGTAGAAAAATCAATATAAAATCTAATACGACTATACAAAATACTGACGGAACCGCAACCGTAGCGCCCTCGCTTCGTACTAAAAGTACTATCGCGACCGTTCTCATAATAACAACAATAAAATTTTAAATATGAATATTTATTATTATTCTCTCTTACCCCGATTCTGTTACAAATCACAGTACACTGGTTTGGTCCCCCCGTCGGCCTTCTTCGATCCAACGGAACATTGACATATCGAGTTCAGAGTCTCGTTGAAACTTCTTATCAAGACTTGATCGAAGTGGATTATCGCAACTCTCGCCAAAGATATGTGAAACTAATTGAAACATTATTGCATTATTGTTGGGACACCATTTTTTCGTAGGCTGTTTTGACGAAAATGTCTCCCTAAAGTATGAAAATGTGTATCATTGTAACTAACATGATACGCATGACGACAGGTACAGACCATTCAGTTATTTTACCTCTAGCATAAAGTTGGCTAACCTGAGCTTTGTGTGTTGCCATTATCGGTTTGTATGATTCTTCTGTACGAAATATTTTAATATATTTATCAATTTATGAATAACAATTTATTCTAAAGATTACGCAGTCCTTCTTTAATATGAATATTTGTATGTTAGGTAGGTCATAGATTCCCAGACATAGGAATCCCAGATCTTGATAGTACAACAGATACCTATACGTAATTTTATATTCCATTACCCCAGGGAAAATATAAATAGCAAGTAACAGTTTTTACGACCATAGTACTAGTCACAGCAAGTGATGTAACTTAGCAGGAGATACAATATGTCAGAGGTAAAATCACTGTGAACGGTCTATAGCTGATAAGGGCCTATTTTACCATCTTCAGTTAAAATTCAACACCATGTTAACTCCTGTCAACTGCATGAGAAATGTCACTTTAACCGATCGGTTAATGTTATCCGAGGCTTAACTGACATGAAAGATCTACCAGAAGAGTACCTACCCACTGAATAGTATCTATTTTTTGTGTCACACTGACAGCTGTCACGCTCATGAGCCCTGTCACTGTAGTGAATGAAATTTTTTGAACTCGGATGCTATCTTGAATTTATAGGGCTAGGATACCTAGGCCTATTTGCAGTATTGTATTGCCACTTAAAAATATTTTAACACTCATCGCATCATGTTACCTACGTAAGATGACAGCCGATTTCTTTCAAAACCGGTAGCACTTTCGACCGTAACTACAGCAGTCGCTCAAACACACCAAACCAGTGGCCGTGCTGACGTTTAACATTCTACACCCTGTCCGTTAGCATTCCCGATGCACCTAAGCAAACCCCAACTTTTACTAATAGTCATGAAGAAACAATCATAAAACTGTAATTTTATCGTAGTTTATCATTGATTTGTTAAGCACAATTTTAACTTACCAACATACGACAAATTAGAGTTTTACAACGTTTAAAAATTGACAAAACCTTTCCAATGGAGACGCCTAATCCAGGGTTGGAAAAAATATTTTCATACAACTTCAAACATGTTCGAATCTGTTTTAAACACGTTATTTACTTAAGATTCTTTTTCGATAGATGTAACGCCACGAAAATAAATAAAAAACAATCTTGCCCGACCAGGATTATAATCTGAATCACAAAATATTATCGGCAGAGCGATGACAATTTTGTCACTCAGTGGATGAGCAATCCTGTCTTAGACACGGTGTTACATTAATAGCTGGTACTTAGTAACTACCCGAAAGGTGGTGATTCTACGATGAAACTATAAAAAAAATTTCTACTAGATAATTTTACTTTGCTTTCTTCATACAAAAGTGCCGAAATAAAAAGTGTTAAGTCAAAAATGGTTCAGTTTCATAAACATTCAGTTTTCAGTTATATCCAAAAATGGACAATGTAATTATATTTTTTTTCATCGATGATGGCAAGTGGCCTCTTGTTTGATTTTGAGGCTCAATCAATCTACTAATGTTGGGCTAAAATGTATTCCGTGTACCTATATGAAATGCTTTGATTTTAGTGACTTTACATCTATCACAGAATCACAATTTGAATATTTTAATTACTCAGTACTAATAGGGGAAGTCCTTGTACCTTGGGTCAGCGTGTGCCTCGGGCCTTTTGAATAGCTCACTAATAGAACACATCCATAATTCTTTTATTTATATTTTAGACATCTGTCAGTGTCACAAACGTCGTTAATTCTTTTGACACAGACAGCTGCAACCGTTGCAAAGATAAGTGTTTTTTTCGATTTCCAGACCTCCAAATCTAGTTTTTTACCATCTTGCGAGAAGATTTTACAAGGTAAGTAATTTTGTTACCATGTATTGCATTTATTCTCTAGACTAGCAACTTACATGTAAGGATTATTTGATTGAAAAAGCCGACAAATGCTTGAGCATATTTCTCGAGAAAAATCCTTTATTTAATAGTCTTCACATCATGGTAATAATTTCAGCCGAAATACGTTCACTGTTGTACATAGGGCTAACCCATACCCCTCTTCGACAAAGTTAACGATTTTCTATTTAATTTGCTGTCTTTATTGTAGTTATTGTATCTGACCCAAAGTACAAGCCATCATGGCCCAAGGTATAAGACCATCTTGTACCTTAGGGCAAAACTAACTTTTAAAAAAAACACTTATATCTCCTGATCAGCAAAGAATGTATGTTCCTGTAAATAAAAATCATAAAACCTATTAAATTTACCTTAGTATGCGGAAAAATCCGTCCCAATTGCATGAAAGGTTTTAATTCTAGAGGGGTTCAAATTTTGAAGGCCCAAGGTACAAGGACCTCCCCTACTATAAAAACATTCAAAGTTCTCTAAACAGTTTTTCTCATGTTTGAAACAGTTGAAATATTTTGTTCTCGTCCAACCCCAGCCTAACTTGAGCGTGAGTGAGTGGGGGCGCGGGTCGGGGTTCAGTACCGCTGCAGGGAGTGTGGGCTGTGTGCTACGGACCTTTCGTGTGCGGCGTACCTCGTGACGATGCATTTAAAAAACCAGAATAGACTCCATTGTGATGGTGTCTCATGGGGCGTGCGGGGCGAGCGCGGCGGGCGCGGGCGCGGCAGCCGCGGCGGCGCACGCGCCGTCAGCGGGCGGCGGATGGGGCTTGTCTCCGCCGCGACGCGCCGAGCGCGACCTGTCGGCGGCACACTTCACGCGTGTATACAAACATGGCACCCTCCAGCAGTTATGTGTAATAAGCATTCTATGTACATCTCATTCACTGCAATACAATATGCGACAGAGCAGGAAGTGTACACACACCTGCTTAATGTAGAACAGAGATATCATGTCATTAAAATGATGTAATTAGTATTATATACCCGGTGTTTGATGACCATAGGTCATAAAGCAAACCAGGTACTCCTGAGCCTATTTGGAGCAAAAAAGTTACATGACATTTTGTTCTACGGTGACCTTTTTTTTCCATACTAAACTAAATAAATTGTATTAAGTTTAGTATGGAGAAAAAAAGTTCACCGTAGAACAAAATGTCATCTAACTTTTTTGCTCCAAACAGGCTCAGGAGTACCTGGTTTGCTTTATGACCTATGGTCATCAAACACCCTGTATACACATCATCTTTGACGGCTAAAAGTCAAAATAAAATAATAATGGTTGTATTAGACTGAAAGCCATCCTGCGTACCGCATATCATACTATAGCGAAGGAGTCAATTCGGAGCCAGGGTTGGCAAACTATTTTTAAACGGTTTTAAACAGCCTATGATTTTTGCCAACCCTGCTTAGCATGGGAAGCAATAAAGTGATGAATATAGAAAGTGTTTAAAATTGAAAATAAGTATGCATTGTATAAAGGTAATATTTTATTATAGGCAGATTTCAGATTTGTTTGAACAGGGATTGCGACAGGGGAGGGGCCATCTAAGTAGTTGATTTCAAATGACAGTTGGTACAAGTACGGAAAATTCCTTCTTATGAGTTTCAACAAGGGAATTTCCTTCTTTTGAGTTCCGTCTATTCTAAATACATTATTGAAGTAACAGTAGTTGTAGTTGAAGTAAGTACCATAAATTAATTGGGGAAAAAAAATTATATTCACGAAGAATTGATTTTGGAAAATTTTACTCTACTAGAATTACACTGAATGAGAGACTAAATGTAAAAACGTTAAAACAATCTGAATAAAAAAAGGGGTCAAATTATGTAAATTATGACCTATGGGCAGGTGCATATTCCCAGCTCTATTATGTTTTTTAGCAAGACGGAGGAAAGTGACATTTGACTGACATTAGAGGGTCGCACGCTGCACACAACTAGTGGTTGAAGTCGATAAAAATACTATCGACTTTTATCAAGTGCATACTCTTTAGTGTTAGAAGTCTCAAGTGAAAGTAACATTATTTTCTGTCTGGTATCACTCACTATGCACCTTCACAAATATGCGCTACTTGTGGTGTTGCCAAATTAACTTTTTTCTAGCTAGATTTAGCTGAAGATCTCGTCAATTATTACAGTTTACAGCATTTCATTAGTTAATCAATCGATAAAATTATTGATAAGAACTACATGACTAGGTATTTTAAATATTTTGTCGGTAAGTGGCAGCACTCTAAACGTCACTTTCCTAAGTCTTAAAAAATATACCATTAAAGTTCGGTCTAATTTTTATAGAAAAAAAAACAGCGGCATTCCGCACATTTTACTTGCTGACAGTTAAAACGTCAAAGTATGACAGCTAAATGCACACATGCGAGATGTCGATGATTGAACCCCACCTCGGATGAAGAAGGCTCTGTGAACACCTAGTGAGTGAACCCCATATTGTGATGTGGGGTTAGGTTTTGAGAATAGGGTTGCCATTCGTCCCGGTTTTCCTGGACAGGGTCATGTTTTTCTAGTGTATTCGGGGAAACAAAATGTCCTAGTTTTTTTTTATTCTTCAAAAATATAATTATTTTCTTTCTAACTTATTCAATGTGTAAATATGAAGGCTTCACATTTTAATTTTTGTGGTCTGGCCTTGCCCATAAAGTCAGAAGGGCTTTTAAGTCTATTGATTGATCGTCCTCTAACAAACAAATAACAAAATTTTACAATTTTATCAAGATATTAATGTTATCAAATAAAATGGAAAATTAATAAAAAAATTCAAATGGTTTAGAAGTGATTATTCGATTAAGTTAGCATGGCAAGCCGTGAAGTACAGCACCTATTAAAAGATTTAGATGTGACAACCGCAATATGCGAGTGAAAGCAGAGGCGGTGCAAGGCGTGGACGACGTGGGCGACCGCCCACGGCCTCGCGGCCCGAGGGGCCTCGCGCCTCGAAAGTTCATGCAGCTTTGATTCATGAAAGACATTCAGCTAGATCTATTAAAACGGACCCCTATTAAACATGTCTGAACTTAATAAAAGGCAAACTAAACCTTGCTATAAAGCCTTTATTCGCAATAATACAGTGGCTGTAACATTGCTATTTGATTATGTTGTTGAATGTATTGAGTATTGGCAAAATATACAGGATGTTCGGCACATCGACCGACAAATTTTTTTTGTAGGTAATTGGGGTCATTTGCAACGTTTTGACCCATACCTTTTGTATCATGTCACGTGGTATCGAGATACAATTTTTTTTCTTTATTTTTGAAAATTACCAAAATCCCAGCTTTGTTTCAGCAACCCTTGTAACTTTTTTGTTTATTATTCTATCAGAACGAAATAAAATTTATTGAATTTTACGATGTATCCTTGTTCTAGAAAAGAATATTACTTGATGAAGTTAATACCATGAAAAGGTTTTATGACCTCCCAAAGTCCCGATAACGAGTAAAAATGTGACAGAATCCTAATTTCTTAATTCATTTTAAAAAAACCGACAGCAATTGAACGCTTCATTTTCTTTTAAAAAGTTTGCTAGTTTACGCCCTTTCCAACGGTATACCACATGTCATACAAATAATTCACTATGTGGTCAAAATGAGGCACGAAGACAGAACAGAACGACCTACAAACACTTACCTACAAAAACATTTTGTCGGTCGATGTGCCGAACATTCTGTATAGGGCCTCGCAAAATTTATCTTGCCCACATCAAATTAAGTTCGCGCCCCGCCACTGAGTGAAGGTGTTGTGTGGGTAGAAATAGAAGGAAGCAGTATATGTAGATGGTGGATATTACCTGATCTGTCCGGCGAGGAGCGGGTTGATCGCGTACAGCCAGTCGTGCACTTCTTTGTCGCCGAGCGTTTGGAGCAGGTAGCCTCGCTCCTTGCTCACCACGCTGCATGCAACATGTTTATTTATGTACCTATTGTGTTATTGGACAAGGTTAACTGGAATAGATCTCTTTAAGAGATATGTCCGCTTTTGCACCACACACACCTTTTAATTTACATGCTTTAGACAGGCAGACTAACTAGGCTGACAAATGGAGCAATGATGTTTACGTACGGTGCCACGCTACAATTTAGTTAGGCGGGGCGGGAGGGGGGGGGGGGGGGGGGGGGGGGGGGGAGTGGTCTAAGCGTCGGTTTCTCTTGCGAGAGGTCGGAGGTTCGAATCCGACCGATTGGTACACACCAATGATATTTTCTGATTTGAAAAAAATAATTCTTTAATTACCTTCACCTATTCTTTGGTTCGGATTCCATATAAAATGTAGGTCCACTGGATTGCCTGGAGGGCATTGCCTGAGGCAATAAGCCCGCGCTTGCCACACATTAAATGGCATAAAGTGTATTATTTATTATTACGTATCACCGGCACTACCTAGCTAGATAATTAATAAATACCCAGTTTGTTTTAATGGGGTAAAAAATTATCAGCCTGCAACCTAAGTAGCAAAGGTAGGTTAGTACGATAATTATTAAATTATAATTGAAGTAAAGGATTGGGCACGGAGGTGGCGAATTCATCATTCTAAACGACCGGCAAGAAGGCCGCGATGTGCACGCCCTTCCCTACAAGAACATTTGACTACCGCGCTAGAGATAAGACTGACCTGAAAGTGTTGGGCATCCGCACCATCTGTGCCTGGTCCTCGGAGTACTCGACGTGCGCGGCTGCAAGGTTGATGACGGCGCGCTCGATCGGGTCCTTCTCGTCCCGGTAGATGAACACGTAAGGTCTCCGCACCACCTGCGCACACCCATCGAGACATCACCTCGAGTGAACATTATGTGGTTACCTAAGCCAACACACCTGAAGGAAGGTGTTGAACTCAGCTTGGCTTCACCGAAAGTCTCTGCCCAACTAACATTAGGGTGTTAAGACAGGCGTTATAAGAGCTGTTTAACAGAGGCCCATTCTTACACAGGTTAAGGTTCTTTGGTGACTTTACAATAGCGTTAATAAGTGATTTATGGGTGGGACAAGAGCTCTACAGTAGTGACGCGTTATATTAATCCAATATACCACTTTAAGATCTAAAACAACCTGCCGTTAGCACCAATGTGTTTGTTGGGCGGGCCCATTGGCAGTAGAATAGGGTGTCAATCGACGTCGGGACTAGCGAGTGGCCACTCTGTGAAGTTCTCCAGCGTTACGTTTCAGCTCGCGGCAAGTCCTCTTCAGCTAGACTGTGATGACTAGGACACGGGGAACCACAAGACCCGCTCTCGACCTCCCTCTCACTACCTATCCATATTCTGTAGGATGTCTCCAGTGACACTTTCGAAGCTCTCTCCATACGATCTTTACAGGCCTAGATTCTTGAACCATTACGTAGCAAATGTAGGTAGGTACGTATGCATGATCATATCAAAGAATGGAAGATAGGAGTCTATCAAATGACATTTGTGGAGGTAATGTAAGTGGAAGGGTTGCTCTAGCTAGATATATGTGCCTAGATCAGCATGCACTCCAATGGGTCAAGTGGGAGTAGTTGGGTAACCCCAAACAGAAAAGCATGTATAAAAACATTGTGAGTGAGGAAGAAAAGTCGGCGGTGTTAGGACAGTGGCATGTAGAGATTTCTTGTTTCTCTCAGGTATGGATCTGTTGCCTTTGCCAATACTACTGGAAAACAGGCGTGACTTTAAGAATGTGCGCTGGGTATTATTACTTAAATTCACTGATGCACGCAGTGTATTGGAGTGGAGATCTCTAGCATCTCAGCTTAAGTTTTATCCTTTTATAAACAGCCGTCACGGGTGCCCAAATGCTCAATGGAAGATCAGACACAGCCAATAATACCACTTCTCGCGAAACCAGGCTCTAGAGGCGCCATGCCAGCTATAAGGCGGACAAAATGCCTACGTTTAATGAAGAACCCCAGTTTGTAGGTAGTAGTGAACACGGTCACCGGAAGACCGTTCCACATCTATTTACGCGACGCACGACACAGATACGATTTGGATACCCTTAGGCTAACATCTAATATGAGCTTATACGCACCACCCATCGCTTCTTCCACCCGTGCGTGCCGTGTTGCAACACGTTGAGGTGTCCGCGGCGCGCGACCGCCGCCGACACGCGTATCTCCTCGCAGTCGGGCACGTACAGTGCGCCGGCGCCGCCCGCGCCACCCGCGCCGCCGCACACGCCCGCGCCCAGCGTCCACGCCGCCATCGACTTCTCCAGGAGCGCGCGTTCCGGCGAGCACAGCCTGTTAACACACAGTTCACTGGCTTATCACCACAATTTGCCCGGTGTTAAACTCATGTTGTAGAAATTCAATACTCTCGTGTTTGACATTCATGGGATCTCTACAATTATTCACATGATCATATTATGTGGTGGTGTTGGTGTGGTACTGTGTGGGGTCGGTACTTAATAAGAATAGTTCCACTGCATCTCTCCCCGTGCATGTCGTAAAAGGCGACTAAGGGATAAGCGGCCTTCAGACACCCCGGTCGACTTGTGGCTTTCATGGAAGACATAGGCTGGCTGGGGTAGCTGGAGTCTGCGGGGTTTTGCACAAAGGTCCCCAACCAAGCGGGGTTAGTTTGCAGGCCTAGAGCCAACCCCAAACCAAAACAACAACAACAACATGATCATATTATTTATTCCTCATTTTTATGGTAGTAAATATACTGTCTACACGGTAACTGGGTACCTATTTCACACAGTCGTTAGTCCCTACCACTCTAGTTCCGTACCTAAAGAGGAAAAAGCGGTACCCTTTTAGGATCACTTTTGTGTCTGTCTATCTATCTATCCGTCTGTCACAGGTTATTTTCTCCGGATCTACTGGACGAAAAAAGTTGCAAACGAAAACTGAAATTTGGCACTTTTATACCTAGAGTTTGATGACCCAATCACGGACGTATAGCATAAATGAACGAATTTCGATTTTGGGGCACAATTTTGGTCAAAGGTCTGCATGACGCTCTTGTCCAATAGTTGTTGTAGTTGGAGCACTGGGATAACACACACACACAGTCCATTGTACGTACGACTTGCCCGATATCGAAAGATAGACTAAAACAGGAAGGTACTGACTCGAGACTGCCCGCACTGTGTATGGAGGACAGCAGGCTGGGCGTGGACATGTCGGTGGAGACGCCTTCGTCCACGGGCGTGGCGGGCGACGCCGCGCATCCGGACACGTCCTTGCTGCCTATCCTCCCTGCAAACACCACATACATCTACGTCACTGGCGTGGCATCTAGTTTAACAAACAAGAAGTGATGGTGTGACATCACGGCTGTAGTAGGTTAACCATGTTCAGGCGCGTAGCCAGGATTTGTATTTGGGGGGAGGATTAACTGTGCCAGCCCAGACAGAGGCTAGTTGGCTAGTAGAACAGCCACGTTTTGAATTGTGGTGAAAGGGTTGCGACATTTCGCGATACAATTACAAACGGCGGCGGCGGCAAGGTTCGAACGCGCCGAAAAATACATCGGAATTTTTGAAATTCCAAAGATTTTGGGGGGAGATACGACACCTGTCTACGCGCCTGACTAGGTATGTTCGGTTCCAAGTGGCTGAACAAGTCTAGACTGCATACGCTACCTTGTATGAGCTTGATGTACTTGGTGGCGAGTTCCTTCTCGCGCGGAGACATCGCCCAGGGCTCATACACGGAGTCGAGGTGCGCGGGCGGGTGTGCGCCGCCGCAGTCGGCGGCCGCCTGCAGCGCGCGCGCTGGCGACGCACCGGCCTTCGCCGCCATGTTGCACACCTCCTGAATGGCAATACGGAGCATTTTTTTCACATTTTCGATGACAAAGTGGAGTGTAGACGAGTGGTTGAGTTGCCGACGCCGGCCTATCTTGTGAGAGACGGAAGCTTGAACACACAAGGAGTTTTTCGAATTTCCGAAGCATTTTCGAAGGAAACCTGCACACAGACAGTGCCATAGCGTTAAGAACAATGACGACTGGATGAATTCTGCAAACATTTCTGACAGGATCGTAATACACACACATGCGTATGTGCACATTTTAAGAGCTTAGTTAAATATACTTTGCGTGGTACTACTGCAAGACTAGCTTGGTCACTGTAAGAAGACACATGGTGGCAGCTGTTAAGCACTTTACAGTTTATTTGTAAAAAGTAGTAAACTTACCTATTGTTACTAGGGCAGTATATTTAGTACAAAATCAGCTGTTACAGATATTCTGGCTATGTGGTGCTATATTGTGGTCATGTAGTGGCGAATTTTATTTGCAAATTATGGTTTTCAAAGATAATTAAAATTACGCTATCGAAGGATTTCGATCCTGCAATTCCAGATTGGAAGGGAATACAAGTGTGCGGCCGTAAACCATAAAGAACCAAGAGAAATTTCGTCGTGTCCTGTGGAGCACGATTATATGCAATTTGACCTCCAGCAGCAGCAGGTGCCGCGTGCGCCCCACCTGCTCCAGCCGGGTCATCTTCTCCAGCTCCCACTATGTGTGCTATGTGTGTAGTTACATACCTTCTCAGTCTTAGTGAAGTCGTTGGTGGCGGCGACGATGTTGGAGTCCGGCTGGTGCCGCAGCCGGTCGCGCAGCAGCAGCAGGTGCCGCGTGCGCTCCACCTGCTCCAGCCGGGTCATCTTCTCCAGCTCCCACTATGTGTGCTATGTGTGTAGTTACATACCTTCTCAGTCTTAGTGAAGTCGTTGGTGGCGGCGACGATGTTGGAGTCCGGCTGGTGCCGCAGCCGGTCGCGCAGCAGCAGCAGGTGCCGCGTGCGCCCCACCTGCTCCAGCCGGGTCATCTTCTCCAGCTCCCACTATGTGTGCTATGTGTGTAGTTACATACCTTCTCAGTCTTAGTGAAGTCGTTGGTGGCGGCGACGATGTTGGAGTCCGGCTGGTGCCGCAGCCGGTCGCGCAGCAGCAGCAGGTGCCGCGTGCGCCCCACCTGCTCCAGCCGGGTCATCTTCTCCAGCTCCCACTATGTGTGCTATGTGTGTAGTTACATACCTTCTCAGTCTTAGTGAAGTCGTTGGTGACGGCGACGATGTTGGAGTCCGGCTGGTGCCGCAGCCGGTCGCGCAGCAGCAGCAGGTGCCGCGTGCGCCCCACCTGCTCCAGCGGGGTCATCTTCTCCAGCTCCCACTATGTGTGCTATGTGTGTAGTTACATACCTTCTCAGTCTTAGTGAAGTCGTTGGTGGCGGCGACGATGTTGGAGTCTGGCTGGTGCCGCAGCCGGTCGCGCAGCAGCAGCAGGTGCCGCGTGCGCCCCACCTGCTCCAGCCGGGTCATCTTCTCCAGCTCCCACTATGTGTGCTATGTGTGTAGTTACATACCTTCTCAGTCTTAGTGAAGTCGTTGGTGGCGGCGACGATGTTGGAGTCCGGCTGGTGCCGCAGCCGGTCGCGCAGCAGCAGCAGGTGCCGCGTGCGCCCCACCTGCTCCAGTCGGGTCATCTTCTCCAGCTCCCACTATGTGTGCTATGTGTGTAGTTACATACCTTCTCAGTCTTAGTGAAGTCGTTGGTGGCGGCGACGATGTTGGAGTCCGGCTGGTGCCGCAGCCGGTCGCGCAGCAGCAGCAGGTGCCGCGTGCGCCCCACCTGCTCCAGCCGGGTCATCTTCTCCAGCTCCCACTATGTGTGCTATGTGTGTAGTTACATACCTTCTCAGTCTTAGTGAAGTCGTTGGTGGCGGCGACGATGTTGGAGTCCGGCTGGTGCCGCAGCCGGTCGCGCAGCAGCAGCAGGTGCCGCGTGCGCCCCACCTGCTCCAGTCGGGTCATCTTCTCCAGCTCCCACTATGTGTGCTATGTGTGTAGTTACATACCTTCTCAGTCTTAGTGAAGTCGTTGGTGGCGGCGACGATGTTGGAGTCCGGCTGGTGCCGCAGCCGGTCGCGCAGCAGCAGCAGGTGCCGCGTGCGCCCCACCTGCTCCAGTCGGGTCATCTTCTCCAGCTCCCACTATGTGTGCTATGTGTGTAGTTACATACCTTCTCAGTCTTAGTGAAGTCGTTGGTGGCGGCGACGATGTTGGAGTCCGGCTGGTGCCGCAGCCGGTCGCGCAGCAGCAGCAGGTGCCGCGTGCGCCCCACCTGCTCCAGCCGGGTCATCTTCTCCAGCTCCCACTATGTGTGCTATGTGTGTAGTTACATACCTTCTCAGTCTTAGTGAAGTCGTTGGTGGCGGCGACGATGTTGGAGTCCGGCTGGTGCCGCAGCCGGTCGCGCAGCAGCAGCAGGTGCCGCGTGCGCCCCACCTGCTCCAGCCGGGTCATCTTCTCCAGCTCCCACTATGTGTGCTATGTGTGTAGTTACATACCTTCTCAGTCTTAGTGAAGTCGTTGGTGGCGGCGACGATGTTGGAGTCCGGCTGGTGCCGCAGCCGGTCGCGCAGCAGCAGCAGGTGCCGCGTGCGCCCCACCTGCTCCAGCCGGGTCATCTTCTCCAGCTCCCACTATGTGTGCTATGTGTGTAGTTACATACCTTCTCAGTCTTAGTGAAGTCGTTGGTGGCGGCGACGATGTTGGAGTCCGGCTGGTGCCGCAGCCGGTCGCGCAGCAGCAGCAGGTGCCGCGTGCGCCCCACCTGCTCCAGCCGGGTCATCTTCTCCAGCTCCCACTATGACAGGAAACGCAAGCTATAACCTCACAATATCAGCAAACACATTCACACCATCAACGTTCCAATAAAATACTGCAAACTTTCCCATTCCATCATTAATGTTGCAACAGAATAAATACAACAGAAGTTCCATTTAAAGCATAGTGAACAGTGTTATCTCATCACGCGCACAGTTCACAGTGGTCTAGATTCGAGCGGCGGGTGGCCGAGCGGTCGGGTTCTCTTGCCAGAGAGTCGGCGTGTCCCAATGAGTTTTTCTGACGGAAAAATTTACGTGCTGCAGCTGCTTCACCGTTCAGACAGAACCGGAGTAAAACCATAGATCCCTTCACTTGCGCCTTCAAGGTGGTAGGCTCAAATCGTAGCCGATTGGGTTGCTACCACCGTAATTGATGTAAGATGACCGCATAGCAGTCTCGGCTGTGTTCTCTTCTAGTCCAGTATAGCCAGCAACCCAAAGGGAAGTCTCCAGTATGGCACATACCTTGGTACTGATTGGCTGGTTGAGCATGTGCTCTGACCCCTCCGACTCAGCCACCTTTGAATAACCCATGATTATGATTTTATTATGATTTGAAGTGTGAGAGTTAAGGCACCTGAGTCCTGTTGTCATTGCGACCTAGGAAGATCTAGTGTGATCATTCAAAATAACCCATACCGGATTACATTTAAAAAAACCTAACCTTACCTGATGGTCAAAGATGAGGGAGTCACCGCGCGGCCTCCACCCGTGTAGGTTCTCCTCCCCGCGCACGTACGTGCTGCTCGTGTCTAGCACGCGGCGCTGCCGGCGCTGTACGCCTGCACCCACACACTACCTGTCATTACAAGTTATCTACGCCGCCGCCCACACGTCAAGCCAACCAAACTATTCATAATAATGGTAAATTGTTGGCCAAGACCCTTAGCTGTTCCATGCTCCGAAGCATGAGGCCCCTTTTTGGATCCCATATAGCATAAGGCCTATTTGGACTAATCAAGACCAAGGTGGATCAATTCTGACAGCTTATTAATTAACTAGTTTTTTGTTGAAAAGGCACCGTTTTTAGACTATTTCAACTTAATGTTAGAAGAAACGTAATGTGACAGACTCCCCGTATCGTTAGCTGTCACATAACGGTATTCCTAGCACTAAGTACGAATTGAAACACCGGCCCTTAATCATGGGGCCGCGATGACAGTTGTCCATCAGTCAAAGTAGCGCCTTCCACAGGGCCGCCGCTCACTTTCAAGCGTGCGACTTGTCGTCCTGTAGCGCCCACCGAGAGTTTCCCACGCGCTCGTCAGTAGCAACACTCACCGGGCTCGAGCGCGCGGTGCAGACTGAGCTCGTAGACGCCGGTGAGGTGGTCCGCCTGGCCGTGCCGCGAGCCGAACAACGCGCGGCGCAGCGAGCGGCCCGTGCGCGCCTCCCGACCCACCACCACCATGGACAGGTCCTTCGTGATGATGGCGGGGCGCGCGCAGTTGTCTACCTGCGTGTCACAAGCAAAGCGAACATGCTATAATCTAGAGCAACGTCTCTACGTTTGTCACAGTTGTGGGTCAATTGGTGCACAATATTTTTTATGTGTCTTAGCACTCGGTATGAGCAGTAATTTTGTGAATGAAGCGGAAATGCATTAAGGAAGTGACGACACTTGTAGCATAAGCGCCATCTAGTAGTTTGATGTTGTACTGTTAGGGAGATTGGTTTAACTGCATTAGGTATAGATTATTGTTCGAGTTAGAATATGTACCTCAAGGTATGCGCTGAGTGTGATGTAGACGACCTCCCCATTGGCGCTCACTCTGTTGAGAAGCGGAGACCCGTGAAGGCTGCTGTCCCATGCTGCCTCGAATCTGGAACAAGTTCATTTAACACAGCTTGAGCTAAATTACTGTCGGTAAGACAGATGAGCATATACTTCTGAAGTAAAGTGTTTTTCACGGCCAATAACATAAAAGAGCCTCTTTGTCAAATTGGAGGGCAGCTTATAAAGTGGATGGCAATATTTTTTGTGTGCAAGTTACAGAACTGCACACAGTGGAATTGGCAACTACTCCAAACACTGTGACAGGAACCTTCGTAGACAACACAGCAGCGCTGGCAGTCCACAGCGACTTTGAGAAAGCTTCACGATACTTCCAAGAAAACCTTGCACAAACGGAGAAGTTTGTGTTGCAGAAAATTGAGGATAAAATCCAACAGCGACAAGTCCACACACATCACGTTCACCCTGCGAAGAGGAACATGTCGCGTCTGTCAACCTGAACGAATAATAGATACTACAAGCGATTGTTTATACCGTAAAGCATTTATTAAGTAGTTGTGATGTCAAATGGTACCTGAAGACATTGCGGTCGTCGCCGGGCGGTGCGGGCGGCCTCTCTCCCGGGAACAGGCCGAGGGACAGAGCTCCGTCCTCCTCACCCTCCGCGCACTCGTCGCTCGCTTCCGGCGTGTTGCGGATACGACCTGCACGCAACATTCCTTTTGTTTGAAAGCATTTCCCGGCTACACCAGCGAAAATATCTAGTCCACTTTCAACTTAGTGAGGACAGCTCCTAAGCCCGAAACGGTCGTACAAGTCCAGTAGTGTGCATGTGTCTGCGAAATGTAAAATAGTGTTGTATGTGTGTGTATCCTAGATTCAAGTTTTAGTCCCCCATTTTGTAACAGCGCGAGTAGTAAATCCTCTCTCATTCTTCGACCTATTATTATCATAAGATGACCTAAATGCAAAAGGTAGGGCAAGCTCATTTATTCCCTTCATATTTTTTATCCTTACCTTTAATAAAATCTAACGTCTGCTTTCTGTCTGTATGTATGTCTGCCTGTCCGCTTATAACTTGAGAACCACTGAACCGATTTTAATGCAGTTTGCTTCTACGGATAGCTTGGTTCTTCCCATCAAATTTACATTTCATCACGTTAAATGGCTTATGAGGTTAGCAGAGAAGTCAAATATGAGAGCGGGCGGAGCCGCGGACACAGCTAGTTTATAATAAGAAAGAAAAGGACCTCAACCCAGTCTAACATCCGGCTCGAAGGACCAATTGTACGTTCACTATATTAGATACTACTGCTAAAAGAAATCAAGACAACAGAATGTATAGAGTATGTACGAACCGACGACGAGCTCGCGGACGTCGCTCCACTTGAGCTCCGCGCTGGGGTCGTGCACGATGGTGATGCGGATGCGGCGCTGGATGCCCTGGTGCAGCAGGAACAGCCCGCGGCACGGCAGCTCGTCGCTGTGCTCCACCACCTGCTTTCAGGCGCGCGTGCTACGTCACTCACATATTGCTGCTACTACAGCCCTTCACTCACATGCATCGTTTAGACCTAACCAGCGGTCGAGCGCTCCACCTTTGTTAATAGTTGTAAATATGAGTATGGTGTGCAAAAGAGTATCTCTCTTTTATAGGTGTATGTTCTCGGAAGCAGTATATTGTAGACTGAACGGCTCTCTGACTAGCTGTCCGGAGAAGGTATAAGCGCATCTATGTACTGTCGATATATATATATATATATATATATATTTATCTAACATCTTCATAGGTACTTGCTTCAAAGTGCGTGATGCGTGAACTCTCAGTGGACATTACAGGGGGTTTTCTAATGCAAAGACCAAATAGAAGTACTAGTACCGGCAGGATCATTGTGTGCTCTATGGTGACGTAGCTAAGCATATTAGATGCTAAAAATATGTAAGTATATAGTAAGCGAAGAAGTCGCGCTAGCTACTCACGGCGGGCACGTACTCCCCGCTGGGCGCCAGCTCGCAGATCTCGAACCACACGAGCAGGTCGTGCTTGGAGTGCAGATGCGAGGAGCTAGACGGAGGCGCCACCGCCGCCGCGCCCCACTTGGGGCTTCGCACCGGCGCTGAGATCGGGATCGAAGGCGGAAGCATCCGCCGAGGAGGCGTCCGGCCGGTCACTGGACCATCTTGCTTCGCGTCCTGTTTGACATATTGTTCCACTTTGTTCACCTTTAATTTAAACCCCACTAGCCCATTAGTTAGTACCATTTGTCAATAATTGATTGATTAGGCATTGTTAATCTTTAAAAGAGATCTTATTTTATGAAAAAGATAAAAACTTACACGAGAACAAGAAAAAAATAGAATCATTCAACAAAAAATACCTTGTCCGCAAGATTAGGTTATGAAGGTAATAGGAGGTTAAAGGACATTATGGAGATGATGCGAGAGGATATACTGGACAATGTTTCAAGCTAGAGAGAAATAAAAAAAAAGCTAGAGTACAAATAAATACGAAATAAAACATTAAGAACACATCTGTAAGCTAGAGGAAGATAGAGCAATAAAGCAAACATAAAGGTAATTCTTGTTAGAAAAATTGTGGCATTTTTTTCTCAGTAGCGAGGAAACCGACTGAAGCAGGCAGGTATGTACAGAACGTACGAGAGACTAGAGGAAAGACAAAAACAGGATGGTCACTAACGATTGTTACCTTATGGAGCGGGTGTTGCTGGTAGTGTCCGAACACTTTGAACACTATCGGCTGGGTCTTGATGTACTCGATGAATGACTTTGTGACTGGGACAGTTATCTGAAACATCAGGACATAAATAGGTGTAGTTTTTAGAGAAAAGGTTACTTTCAGGCTACAACTTGATAAAACATATTATTTTTTGGCACACCGCTAGGGTATGGAACTGTGTACGGGCGATTGTGTTTTCCGAATCTTTTAACCTGAGGAGTCTCAAACACCGTATAACGCTGTATAGCCTTGCAATAGCCCGTAAATCTGCTGTCTTGACTCCCCACTGAGTGTGATTTCGCCAGGATGGTCGATTTGGCTGTGTCGACTATTATTGGGCCTTGGAACAGACACTTAGGCCGGAAAGTAAAGTAGACTTACATTTTGCACATGGTAGAATCCGAGTGGTGTGCTCTTGCCGGTGTTTTTGACAGGTTCCGTGGAGAAAGCTTCATCGTGTCGGTGGAGGAAACTTAAAAACGAAAACCATATTGCTTTATTTACATATATTTGGGATTTAATATAACAGTCTTCTGGCAAGATATACTTAAACAAGTAATCTTATTCAGATTGATGATGATTGATGCAGAAGAACACAAAAAAAAATTTCGCATTTTCCAGTAGGTATACCTACATAATACTTCTCAAGATATTTTTCCACGATGCACGATTACGCCCTCAAATTGGCTAGAACTAATTGCCTAAAACTCTCTATCTCGACCTAGGTTTCAAATCACTGACTATTGTTTGAATTTGTGCCATAACCACTAGTTCACCCTCGGCAATCAGAAAAAGCACTCACTTGAACTGGCAGAAGACGTCAGCGTAGTCAGCTGCGACGGCGTGGGCCTGGAGCACGGTGACGCGGAAGGTGAACTCGCGGCCGAGGGTCAGGTGGTCCGGAAGCTCCTCCTCCTTGAGCTCTGAAGCCAGCGAGCTGTCTCCGCGGCCGCTGTCTGCGTCACACTCCACCGCTAGTTCTGCGAGGTCATACAGGCTACAGTGATAGCTTCCGCATCAATCAAGACATAGGCTAGCTGCTGTCGGTACGAGGACAATTTCACTGTTTCATTGAGGGACTACATGTAAGCGCAATAGCCTAAAAAACACTTGAACCACATGGTACATTTTTTTATAACTCAGCCCGCACCCCACAAACACATAATGTCTACTTTCACTTAAAAACGAGCTTAAAAATCATTTTAAGATCAAATCGCACAGCCTGGTCACTGCGCTGCAGCGATTGAATCTGATACTGAGATTTAGCTATTTATTATCATGGATGGGAAACGAAAACAGAAAGGGTGATCCAGAATTTAAATAAACTAACCTAGAACTTAAATTGAATGGATGGACCCTCAGCTTCTGGTTGTGGAATATTTGTTCAGTTCAGGATAGATGTGCAGTAGCGGGATCTATTAAAATTAAATACTTAATTCCAGAAAATTGCTTTACCAGGCAACCGCCAGGCCGGCATGACATTCACAACCCCCGCAATGACTCATACAGTCGATGGGTATAGTTTGTCACCTTATGGGATGCTCGGTGACACTTGTGGCGCTTTCTATAAAATAATATTACTGGAGCTCCATCTCCGAGCAACATGGACAATAATACTGGATCCATCATTAACGTCGTCAACAAAGCAAACCGGGGTCGCCGCGAAAGGGGCAAGAAGACGGCGAGGGAGCGGGGAACGTTGCGTATGCGATGTTTTTCCATCTCTGTCGATCACGCAGTCGCACAGTTTCCTCGTCTACGAATTCACCTACACACACTTAAAGAGGAGAAAGAGATAAGGCGATCGAGTGCCTTCGCGAGTGAGCGAGATGCAGTTCACACGCGCTCAGGCAGTCAGTGAGCCTGACGCCCGTGCGTGGTTACTCCGCTCGCCCATGTATGATCGATCCAGTATTATTGTCCATGCCGAGCAAGACTTAAACTGATTTACCTTCAATCTTAACGTTATTATCATGCGGGTCTCCTATGCGGTCGTCCAGATTGAGCGCGTTGTTCTTGTCGACAGCGCTGATGGTCTTGAGGCGCGGCCGGCTCGGCACCACGTCGTCGTCGAACGAGATCTTCGCCGACTGCTTAACGCCCGCTGCAAAGTCCGCGTTGTCTGTCCAGACAGGTGACGTTAGGAATGTGAGCTAGTCTCAGCATTTCACGGATTCATTTAAATTGCGAAAGTATTGACATTCATTTTGAAGTATCCACAGAAACTAAAAATAGTTATTTTCCAAAGCAATCTTGCTTCTTGATTGATTTCATGATAATTAAAATATTTCATAGTTTCGCATTTAAATGTTACCTAACTATTGCAAACACCCGGGATCATTACTGAGAGCAAGAACATTTAATAGGTAAGGACGTCGGACGTTCCCCGCGCCAGTGTAACACGACGTTTCAAATGCCATTCGTTACCAACCAATCATAGCGCGATACCGCCCGATACCACCCAATCAGAGCGCGCGCCGTCCCCTCCTCTACCCGCGGAGCTCGGCGACGCTGTTTCTCATATAAGTATTGGACTGTCTGACGTCCATACCTATTTAAATGTTCTTGACTGAGAGGATAGCTCAGATGCTCCGGGTTCTTCAACCAAGGATTGCAGATTTAAGTGTTGTCACAAGGTGTGTAATGCGGAAATGCGTAAAATTGAGCAGGGTTTATTGCAGATGGAGAGTGGTCCAAGGGGAAAGTCGAAATGTCGACACCTTTGTTGTCTCTTGTGGTTCTTGCTGCAGCAAAACCTTTAGTTACGTACGCATCAAAACCTAAACTAGGATGTCGTATATTACATAACTTCCGTTCATTCACCATCTTAGTATGCCAGTATCTGATTGCAACTGTTATCCTCATGTTCATAACCCTAGGAACTTCCTCGATAATCGTTATTTTTGCAAAAATACTTGAAGCAGACTTACTTTTCTCGCTGTCGAGGACGGCCTGCACGGCGACGCGCAGGTAGCCCTTCACGTCGCCCTTCTCGTTCACCACGGCCACCTTGTGGATGAGCGGCACCGGGTACAGCAGGTTCGACAGGTACACGAAACTCCTGCGCAACACATGCACGCACCTCTGTTTACCTTTAAGAGACGGGTGGGGTAGAACTCGACCAGGCACTAAACCACTTGATTCGGGGAGGAACATGCCATGCCCATGCCTTCCCTTGCCCCTTACTAGGTGGTAGGCTCAAATTGTAGCCGACTGGGTTGCTACCATCGTACTGGATGTAAGATGGCCGCATAGCAGCCTCGGTTGTGTTCTCCCCTAGTCCAGTATAGCCAGCAATCCAGGGAAGTCTCCGGTATGGCACCTTCCTTCTCGGAGGTGATGGTCGGAGCATGTGCTTTGGCCCCTCCGACTCAGCCACCCATACCGGATTATATAAAAAAAATCTAAGACGGGCTTCACAAGCTCAATATTTTCGTGTCAGTGGATAATAATATACAACGGAGCTCGTGGCTTGTATGTTATGTATGAGTGCATCAATACTTGGAAGATGATTTATCCCACGCCCGTAGATAACTATTAAAAATTACATTTAGTTCTCGATTTGTCCACTTAATGGTGTGGTTAGGAGATTCTGCTTTGCTCTTAAGGTATATATACTCGGATTCATCGGGCAGTGTCCAGAACGCAGTCTTAGATGTGTAACGATTTCGAGTTTGGAAATAATAAATGTCAAAGGACTAATGAAGGTTGAATCAGGCCTCACGCACTCTATGTACTTGCGCGCGCTAACTACCTACCGCCCGGCGCACCGCCGGCGGTGAATTTCAATGGGCTGCCCAAAGAATATAAACATTAAACAGCCGCGCGGCCGGCGCAGCTGCAAAGCAATAATCACTTTACACTCGATCGTTAAGGTACATTTTCGCACGCAGCGATTGGCGACGTGAAGCAGTAGGATATTAAAGCCCGAAGGTAGGAACTTTTTCTATGGAGTGATTTATCTGTTAAGAAGTAACTATTTAGTAATCTGTGGTTGAATCTAAAATGATATTACCTGCCCACCATGCGGAACCAGGGGAAGCGGTCGTAGAAGGGGTCGCCGCCGGTGACGGACTCGATGTTGTGGTCCGGCGAGGTGGGCGACATCTCCGCCTCGTTGTGGTACATCTCGCGCATCAGCTCCAGCCGTTGTCTGCAAACCGACCGATCTTCTCAGACGTGTCAAGTTGCGAGAATACGATGTGCCAATATTTGTTATATTTAAACATGTTTGACTGACAGTTTGTTTGACAGTGTAGTACTGTGTGGGGTCGGTACTTAATAAGAATAGTCCCAATGCATCCCTCCCCGTGCATGTCGTAAAAGGCGACTAAGGGATAAGCGGCCTCCAGACACCCCGGTCGACTTGTGGTTTTCATGGAAGACATGGAAGACATAGGGTGGCTGGGGTAGCTGGAGACTGCGGGGTTTTGCACGAAGGTCCCCAACCAAGCGGGATTAGTTTGCAGGCCTAGAGCCAACCATAAACCAAAACAACAACAACATGTTTGAAATTACCTACTTTAAAAGGTTTTTAAACAGTTTGAAGTTGTTTCATCTGTTTTAGACATGCTTTAACCAATTTGAACAATTTCAAACATCGCACTATCTTGAACTGCTTAAAACGGTATGGCGTAAACGTTTTAAACATGTTTTAACTAATTTAAGTGTGTTTAAAAATTTTGATGTTTTTTTGACGCTGACCATTTTCGAAGCAAAAACGGTGGAAGTTTTTAAATTTAGATTTGCATATTATGCAAATTTAGGTATGCATACAGGCAGATACAATAACTAGATACGCAAATGATACATAGGTAAAACACGAGTTTTACACATAAAAAACAATGCCAAAACATTTTCAAACAGCACAAAGCTCAAATATTTCATATAAAAAAATTACATTTAATAATTTACATTCGTAGGCAGAGTTCTATGGTTCTATATAAAATCAAGAAAGCCACAAACTCAAGCAGATATTTTAACGTGTTAGGTGGTGAAATTTAAACATACTAGTAAGTAATTTTAAGGCATGCATAAAATATGCAAGATGATTTACATAGTCATATACTATTAGTAACAATGATGCTTGATAAAATTTGGAGAACTTTTAGATTAATATGATTATTCAATTAAAGGTTAGTTTATCTAACTGAATAGGTACCAAATCTCAGTGGATAGATACTAATAGATATACATATATGTTTAGTATGATTCAGGCTCTATATATCAACGAGGACACGTATTTGGAAAGAAGAAATGCAACATTTGAAGAAATAGTGTTTTGCGATAGATTTTTGCTTTCTACTTACATATTAAAGACACAACTTGCAAGAGAATAAATACTTGTAATGCCTTAACATTTCACAAAATTCAACTTATTTATGTTCATTTCTAAAGAAAATTAACACAAGGGTGTGAGTTTTTATTACGCAACGTTTCTTTAATATGATTTTACGTACTACATACTATAATTGAATTAAAATATAAAATTTTCAACACAATTTTCAAAATAATTTACTTTTGCATATTTCTGATTTGAAACTCAACGGTGAAGAACCTGACATAGGGCGAGAATATGCAGGTAAGAAAAATAAAGTTTACAATAAACATTTGTCAATGTATATTTCTACTGTTACAAACAATATCAGCCAAACAGCTGTAAAATAAAACACATTTCATAGAATCCACGGTAGCATCAATTGGACACGCAGGCCACAAAAGGCGAGTTTAATGCCATGCGGCAATCACACAGAAAGCGTAGGTGCAAAGAAGCAACATCGGTCCTCAGACACATAAGCTTATGAAATAACATATTTCTTAATAAAGCACATTGAAGCCATATTAGCAAATAAAATATTCCATGACTGCCCAATGTTCTGAGATGGAATCCGTCTCCAAAAATTGTTTATCATGTTCATTAAAGCGATAATTTCATACAATTTATGCCGGTACATTCCAATTTGATTCCTTATTTCATATTCCCTTGTTAATATTATTCACCTATTTTAGAATTAATAAAATATCACATTTTTGCTCCAGTTATGTTAAAGAAAATGCTCTAACTAAAGCCTTATGTCCGAATTATTGGAGTTGACAGTGCACAAGCATGCTCTATACAGTGGTTACCAACCTAGAGAAAATTTGCCCTTAAGAGAGTAAAACTGTTTTCCCTAGGGGCAAATGAAAAAGGCGCGACATTTATTACCATACGAAAAGAAAAATAAGGAAAGCGCATAATCCTAATAATAATATTTTAAAAAACTTACTTGGAACCAGTATTACTTGCTTGGAGTACAATATTCTCAATCGATTCTCGATTTGAAAGTACTATAATATATTTTTTTGTTGTGTTAAATTTTTCAATTGCTGTTTGAAGTAATTGAGTTACCGTTTAGGTTTATCGACAAGTATAGAAAATGTCAAGTAAAATATTTACGAAAAGGTTGGAAACCACTGCACCTACCTACATGCCAGATGGATTAGTGCGAACAGAGGGTATGAGACTACATTCATAATCGTCGGTGTTATACTAAAATGGACGAGTAGGTAATCCATTTCGTCCTTTTAAATGGCCACGAGAATTTGACAAAATGATTAACTTTCCCTTTTAACAAATCACCCACGAATCGACAAGTAATCGTTCTTTCAGTGTGTGTTTGAGCACGTCGTAATATACCAAGATAACATACGAAAACATTTATTTTAATAATAAAGGCCAATCATTCTTCAGACGAAAATGTGTTAGGTTAGGTAGGTATGGTACATGTTTTAAATGTTTCGTTTCTTTAGTTTCTTACAGTATTTTTATCGACCCTGAGCCATATATCTGATACAGTACGGAGTAGAGGGGGGTAAGTAGTACTACAAAACCACAGAAAAAGTTTCAGTGAAAAATCTGGAATACTAGGTACCTAAAGTTCCAAGCAGCAAATAATGCGTGTCGAGATTTAGAAAGAGACCATCCGGCTGTAGAGCGTCGTCCCTGTCGCACATAGACGTGCGAGTTGCGGGACGACGCATTATATGCTGCCAGGAACTGTACCTACTAGGTACATATGTTGTGAAGAATACTAACAACCGCCAAGAATCAGTGTAGCCGGCGCGAAATGAAGGGAAGCACTGACATAGCACCTAGTTCACCCGGTGTTATGGGCTGACATCACGGATGTTGTAGGTGATGTAGCCAACCGTGTCAGTTTCCATAAAAAAAAAATAAAAAAAAACCCTGGTCGCTGTATATGGCCAGGGTTTCCACGCATTTTCAAACGTCATACAATCGCTGCTGTTCTGAAAGAAAACTTTGCTATTAAAAAATGCAATGCATTCAAGATGGCCGACTAGTAGACTGACAGTTGCTGTCATAATTAATAAAATGTTTATCCCCTAGAGAGAAGGTCATTTGATGGAAAGATATTCGCCTTCTACTGTTTGTATTAAACTAACATCTGTCAGTGATGGAAATGGTTCTGTTTTGCTAGGTTCAAAAGAGCAGCGATTGGTATTTGGTAACAGCACGCACTCGACCTCAGCACAAACCTTGACGGCAATAGGTTAGCGAGGGAGAGGCGCGTATGCTGCGCGGCGGCGGTGAGGCACTGCAGTATGTCCGGCGGGGAGGGGGGCGCGGCGAGCGCGAGCGGCGGCGGCAGCTCCTCCGACTCCTCGCCGCACGCGCACTCGTTCATGTTGTAAATCTGACGCATCAGCTCCAGCCGGTGGCTACAACAGCCAACCAACTGCGGTATAGGTACCCACCGCTTGCCTAGCACACCTATCGCTCTCACACAATTTCCACACGAGTTTAAACCGCTTCACACGCGCTTAGCACGCTTCACACGCGCTCAACACTTCACACGCGCTTAACTCCAGCGCGTTGAACAACCTGACTGTCTTCAGAATGTTGCACGTGACAAAGACGGGTTCGTACTCGTCGAGAGCAGGAAGAATAGAAGGAAGAGGTGCAATAAGCGTGGACTGCGCCCCCTGAAGAGAGCAGTTTGAAGGCAGTTCCCCGCGCGACTCCCGTGCACGTGTCTCGCCTGCGAAAGGACATGAAGATCGAGGAGCTCGTCCGCCACGTCCAGGACAAAGGGGAGCGCGTTGAGATTGTCGAGGCTGTTTTCTCACTGGACTGACAGGAACTTTTGCGCTTTCAAGCTGTGTATTATTGCCAAGAAGGTTAAGACATTTCTTCGCGGCGAGTTCTGGCACTCCTTCCGGTGTGGTATTTCGGCGCTACAATCGGGACCCTCAGCGTGAGGTCTTGGGCTCTACGTATGCTGAGCCCGCTCCGGAGTTGGCTGCCAGTGCCTTCCTGCATGTCAGGTCAGGATACGCACCCCGCGCAGATGCGTTGCCGTTTTCGCCGGCGACGCATCTTCGCCCACTCCACGCGCACCTGATTTACCGCGTCAACAGACCAGTATGATGCCTAAGGGTCTCTGTTGAGACGCGTACAAACTCACATGGAGAAAAAGTAATTTTAATTCTTAGATTAAGACATTTAATATGTATTTTTAATATGGCCCCAGTTGGCTAAGATAAAGAAATAACAATAAAATAAATTAACACGCCTCACACGCGCTTAACAAGCTTCACACGCTCGTGACAAGCGTTCGACACGCTTCACACGCCCTTAACATATGTTTAACACGCTTCCCACTCGCCCAACACGCTCAATATTTTGCAGTTAGTATTACGCACATACGCACACATTCATTCGCGCACGCCTGTTTCCCAATAGGGTAGGTTGGCAGATACAATGGATCTCCACATGCCAGTGTCTTGCTTGACACACCTCTGATGCCTAATACATGATATTCAGTACGTTATAATGACGTATTATGATATTTTTACGATAAACATTTGCATCAATCTTGAAAACCGACAAAATACATATATCTATAAATATTGACTGGTGTTAAAGCACGGATCACGTTGAGTGCTTTACTAGAGAGTAGCGATACTCCCTTACTCCTCTCGCACCCCTCGGAGCTTTCGTAAAGCACTGGTGAATACTTGCACGATACCTCTTCCGCGCAACGCATACGTCTCAGCATACTGTAAATAACCTGCCTTGTAAAACACTTTTTTTTTTAAACCTAATTGATTCAAGAATAAATTTATTCTAAAATAATATGCGAAATTTAACAATATGTCTTTTAAGTTGCTGTAATACGTCAAATACCGATGATTTATTATATAGCAGACACACTGCGGATGCCGAGTCTCCATAACATTATGGAATGTTTTTGGTTTTTGTATTACGTATAAAAGATTTAAAACTATGTACTGTACAAATTCAAGGGTATCGAACTAATTATAATAAAATTACTAATTTTATTATCTAGTTTTACAAATTTTGACCTAAGCATTTATTCTGTCAGAAAAATACACGAGGTTATTATTTGATTTCATTGCTATTCTTAAATGGAAGGAAGCAACAAAAAATTAAGTAATAAAAATTAGTATAATATTGTTAATATAATATTAAAAAAGCGGCAACAAAATACAAGCAGACTGTACAATAAATAAATTACATACTTACATGCCTAAACTCGTTCTAACTAACCTCTACTGACAGTTAGAATGTTTTTAGAAAATATTCTTTAATAACTTACCTTTCAACCTTAACCTATGCTTTACTTGACTTTTTATACAAATAGTTTATAATAAATAACATACATATTATCGGGAGGGACATATTTTACACAAACACACATCTGTGTAGACGTTTTTCAGCTAAAGCAAACAAAAATTGTGTAGTAAGGGGTATGCAAGAACTTTGAGTAAGTAAATATTTACAGGGTACCAAAACTTTGCATGTATTACGGACGAATATTGATGCCAGATTCATGAAATTAAAGCTATACACCACACTTCACAAACCCACACCTTCTACCATTCACCACCACCACCACAACATTGCCCATTTATGAGGACGTTCCTGTGGTCAATACTGCCTATCCCTGAGGGAGTTACTTTGGGCAATGCGTCTATCCCTGAGGGAATTACTTTGGACAACACTGCATATTCCTGAAGGAGTTACTTTGTAATTACTTTGATCAATACAGTCTATTTCTGAGGTGTTACTTTGGACAACATTGCCTATCCCTGAGGGAGTTACTTTGGGCAATGCTGTCTATCCCTGAGGGAATTACTTTGGACAACACTGCATATTCCTGAAGGAGTTACTTTGTAATTACTTTGATCAATACTGTCTATTTCTGAGGTGTTAATTTGGACAACATTGCCTATCCCTGACTGAGGGAGTTACTTTGGGCAATGCTCTCTATCCCTGAGGGAATTACTTTGGACAACACTACATATTCCTGAAGGAGTTACTTTGTAATTACTTTGATCAATACTGTCTATTTCGGAGGTGTTACTTTGGACAACATTGCCTATCCCTGAGGGAGTTACTTAAGGCCAGTACAGTCTATGCCTGAGGGAGTTACCTAGGGCAGTACGGTCTATCCCTGAAGAAGTTTCTTTGGACAATACTGTCTATCCCTGGGAGAATTACTTAAGACAATAATGCACCTCTTCGGGAATTACTTCTGCCTCTCTATTCTTTGTTATGTTAAACTACATAACTAGGGTTTCAAAAGGCTTGTCAACAATGTAGACAACCTTTTTGTCCGCCCCATAGCTGGCATAGCGGCTCTCTGAGTGAGGTTTCGCGAAGATTGGTTCTATTAGCGGTGTCTGATATTCCGACAGACTATTGGTCGCAGCCAGCTGTTCCAGTTGTTTATAAAATAAAAATATATTAAAATTAATATGTAAGAATACATTAGCTTGGAAACTTCTGTCTGTCCCTAAAACAATTCTTGTACATAGGTAGATTTTTTTAAACACAACAGTATTACATTTTATCCTGTTGTGGGTACATGAATCCCAGAGTCCGAAGTAAAGATGTTATTATACTGACCGCAACTTCTCAAGGGTCCAATAGTGCGTGGCGCCATTCTTAGTGTCAGTGACCTCGACTGCGACGACGGTAGGCGGGCAAGGCCGGCCGAACTCATCCTCGTCGAGATAGTCTGGTGTGGGACGTGCGCCGAACTCGGGAGGCAGCGGCGAGTATGGACTGTCTGTCAGTAGGGTGAATTGGAACTGCACGCGCTTGCGTAACTCCACGGATATCGCGTTTGCTTCCTGTGAGGTGATAATAGATAGTTAGGCACACCGGCGATTATATTTTTTTACCCAAAATAATATGGTGGCTGAATTCGAGGTTGGATTCGGATATACAGCCAACTTCCGTCCCGTGCACTCAGGCCCGTATACACAGAGCGTACTCACATAGCTTCTTAAGTTCAACTCAGTAAAGTCGTTCTCCAATCTTACTCGCCCGAGCGTACTCAATCGTATTCATAGACAAATTAATGTTGTCAACGTTTTCTTGATGCCTGGTTCCATTTTTTTCAATCATATGAATTGATTAATAGTGCAAATGGTGCGAACTTGGATCGCAAAGTTTACTTCGAGCTGAAGGATGGCGGTTGGATTTTGCTAAGTCGTGATATTCAAGACTTGGGTTGGACTCGGCTGAGCCGAGATTATTGTGAGTGAATGTTGCGAGTCTAGTCTCAAGCACTATCTATGTATGCCACATTACGAATTGAGGGCGAGTTTTCGCCGAGCCAGCGAGAACAGAATTCTTTATGTGTATGGGCCTAATCCTGTTATGATTTGGTAGTGAAAAGAGTATTTTAAGTATGTTCCACTATGACAGTAACTTTTCCAAATTTTTGAGGTGCCATGCATGAATACTCTATAAACCGCCCTTTGGAAATGTGAGATTGTGTCGTTTTATACATAAAACAAATGTCCTTCAAGTGCAGCAAAATTGTCAAGTAGTAACTAACGCAGACCAAGAGGTACCTATGGCACATTTTCCTGCAATCTTATATATACCTTGATACATCAAGTAAAAACAATAAGGCAGATAAAATTTACCTTTAGGAATATGGCATTGCCCCACAAGTCGTCGCGCAGGGAGGTGAACTGGTGGTACTTCCACTTGCGGAACGCCCACGCCGCCAGCCCCACCTCGCGGGCAGACCAGCACTCCGTCTCGAACAACGGGTTCACTGCACAATTAAATTAGACTTAGAAGTCAGCTTTGAATGAAAGCTTCACTGAAAATACACAAGCCTACTGCACATAGAGGGGGATTAAACCACAAAATTGGAGGCTGGAATAGCTACTGAACGACCGAACTTGTACTGAAAGGACGACGAACATTCTACTTACGACATTTTTGTCTGTAGTGCGATAAAAATTGCCCACTCAGACTTGTTTCTACTGCGGCCGATCGCCCGCACTACGTCATGTAGTCAGCGTCGACCGCACGCTTTCTTTCCCGTCTATCCTGCTGAAATGATTTGTGGATCTAACCGGAAAGTCGACAGATTGCTACATTTTATGCAAGCTGCACCAAAACAATCAGTTTTCCTTTAAAAATTTCAACTAGTCTTCGCTGGCTCGAAGATGGCACATTACCGCCTTTCCCGCTTAATTCTACTGCCCTAAGCCCTCCTAATGCTCCTAAGTTTCCAGATCTATGTTATGGCAATTCTTGGGAGGCTTAGATTTTGTATTAACCCTCCACGTTTGGCTTTGAGACTTTTTTCATGAATGAGTTTATAGCTTTACCTTGGAAGTCCTGTATCTACTTGGTATGATGTTTCTGGTTGGCCTTGAGATTTTTTACGTTACAGTTTTTAAATTTTATTCACGTACAGATATTCGAAGGACTGGAGGAGAATTGGAGAGGCGTGTGTCCAACAGTGGACGCTTACACGCTGACTGACTGACTGAGTGACAGGTTTCCGAAGGATGCCTTTGATTCAAATGCTTATAGTCACAATATGGAGAAACGAAATTTCGGGCTAGCGAAAAGAGACATACCGAATATGTCGTCCTCGTTGTGGAAATCCTCCGGTGTGTAGGAACTGTACATGGACATGGTGACGCTCTGCTCCTCCACCTGTCGCTGCAGCGCGTCTATACGCGCCTCGTAGTTCTACAACACACTTCAAGTCAATCTCACCACTCTCAAGCAGTTCAAAACATCAAGATGGACTTGGTCTAAGGTGAAACCGCACAAACATGTTTGATTACATTATAAGGACACGGCGCGCAGGTCGGTTGAGGGGTTCTTGGGCTTAGGCAAGCATTATGTACACACAATCAAATAAACGACAGACTTCGCATTTCATAATATAATGCGATAATTTTAGGATTAGAGAAATATGATCACCGATAGCCCGTTGAATAAGTGTAATTAAGAAAACTACGACAACAATTTGTGGCGGGTCGAAAGAATATCGTGGTCTTAGAGAATTTTATGTCTGCTAGTGAATAATCAGAAGTAGGCGACGATAGCAAGCGAGCTGACCTTCCTCTGCTCCTCGAACTGCTGGTCGGCATGTTCCTTTTCGCGGCGGAATTGCTCCTCGAGCGCACAGAGCCGCTTCTGCATCTCCGCCTTCAGGTCGATACCTTGCTTCTCCAGCAGCTCGCATTGTGCATAGTCCCAGTCCACCGTCTCCGTGTCGCTTCCTGGACGACCACAATACAAATTGTACCTCTGTCAAGTAACTACATAAGTAAACTATCATACGACTTGTATTTAAGTAAATGTACCTGGAGTATCTGACATACTGTTGGGGACACGCTCTTCCCTCGGCTGCCCTGGATCAGTGAAACGGAAAACGTGGTTCTTGCCAAGGATAACACGCGATCCCGTCTTCAATATTATTGGTTCCGTTACCTGTAAGAACATCATGATATTAGTGCACTATTCATGAACAGAGATGTACAAGGAACCGGAACTCATTCGCCGAACCCGCAAAACCTCTTTGTAGTCGACAGAAGAGTTTTTCGTATGTACGATTATCTAAATCGTTCTTGCTTGTGTCACACTGCGAAGGTGTGGAATGGGCTTCCGGGGAACACCTTTCCCTACTCCTACAGTTCATGGATCTTCAGTTCGCAAATGAATGGCCTTTTCCTAGAGACTCTAGTACGCTTACAAAACGGACTGGCAATTCGTCTAGGATAAAATTGGCTGTGCCTAAGGTTCCGACCACGAGGACTGACTGACTCAGTTCGGATGAAAAAAAATACAGAATTGGTCGTTACTTTGACCACAAAGAGCGGTCCAAAAAATTATGCAAGACTCAAGTCTACAAGTTCTTAATGATCTAACCAGAATTAAGGTTTGCCTAAGTACTGGTCCATCGTAAAAAAAAAAATACACTGGCTTAACTATAGCGGTAGGTGTTGCTGCGCCGAAGAGTAAGTTGGTGTGAATTCAGCGTATGAGCGCAGATGAAAAAGAACCTGCCCGACGACAGGAAACCTTACCTCTCTGCCGTTTACATAAACGAGCGCAGAACGATGCGGTATCAGACATATAACGCCATCTGCGTTTTCAAATATGCAGTGCTCGCTCAGAATATGAGGTCCCGACAGCTGAATGTCCTGTGGTACGTTTGCTTCCGCTGTGCCCAGGCGAGTTATACCTATGGGAAAAAAAATTCATTTGTATCCTGGTCATGGCACCACTGTATAATATAATTCCATCATATTTGTAAAATTTTATCTATTGATAGACCATTTGAAATCACAGCAGAGTCAGTTCCTCCCATAAATTCAACAGTACAAAAAATATTAAAACGGTAATTTTCGATGCTTTTGAAATGGTAAAACTCATGTGCGTGCTTTGAGGTCAAAATTGTATGACGCAGTGAAGCTATAGCAATGCGTAGAATTTGATAAGTAGGGTGTTTTTCGCGAGATCGACTAGTTTCAGAAAAACATTTTTGTATATTAGATTAATTTCATTATACATTTTTCTCCTTTCTACATTGTGTAATTCACCTCCATTTCCTTAACGCATCATTTAAATATTCTAAACACTAAAATACGTCAAAAAACGCACCATCCTTGATATAATACAGCAGACACTCAGAGAGATTGGGATCTTCGTTCAGGTTAACCAGATGTGGAGTCTTCTTGGGCGAGAATACTCCGACAGTGATGCCCTCCTTCACTGCCACGCCCATCTCCGCGAAGACGGCCTCTCGCTGCACGCGGATTTGCTCGGTACGCTTCAGTTTCTCTTCCCAGGTTTCGTTCAGCTCTGCAACACCGTACATTTTTGAGTTCACAACTTGTTGCATGCGATTCGTGCGAAGCATTGTGGAGACTTTGTGGAGTTAAACAAAACATTCGTTAAGTTGTTGACTGAGGACGTTGACATGTATATTTTTTATATTGTCTTAGATTATAAATAGTACAATTAGGTACTCGAACTTGTAACATTTTTTTTTATATCCGTTTCGATTACACCTATGAAGAAGAGCCGGTAAGAAACGCAGGTTTTTTTTATAAATATATTATTTCAAATATATTATTCAAAATCGTTACTTGGTCAAAGAAGAGTCATAAATTCGAGCATGCGGTCAAAACACAGGCTGGGGGTGGAATCTGCTTCCGGAAAATATATTTTCCTAATCTTGTAATTCACCTGTTCAAATCGCGGGTAACGGCCTTTCTCCATCCATACACTTCAGCCCAACTACAATCTGACTGGAACCTTCACGATAGTGAAACTGGCCATGTCCCTGAGACTCAAACCTCTAAATCAATTACTAAATAATCATGGGAAAAAAATATGACGTAGGTACCTGCGATGAGTTTCTCGGAGGCTTGCAGCTGATCGACCGCCTCCTCCGCGATGGTGGTGCCGGCGCGCGTCAGCTTCGGAGACAGCACCTCCGCCTCGCTCTTCTTGCGCGTCGGATTGTTCTCCTCCTCCACTGCAATCAGTCACAGTCGTCTACAACTTGCAAGCCTTTCAGTCTCCACAATCAGCGGTACGATCGCGCGGAGCTTGGGTTTCAATGGACTTCACTGTAAATACTCGAGGCTATTTCAGGCAGCAGGATTGGACCAGGAAACCGGAAGTGTTTTTTTAAAGAAATATAAAGATCGCGTTAAACTAGGAGACATACTAGTGAAACTCATTTTTCCACCTGTTCAAATGAACCAATGATCCTGCCAAATTGCCCTCTATCTATTATTTCCTGCATGTAATAAATGGACGGAATTCGGATATTAAAGTTTGTTTCATTTCTGTGTTTTCATTTGAGTAATGAGAAAGACGTAGGTACAGTGCACAGCTAAAATATTATAATCGTAATAACACTCAGTGCAAAATGCATCAAAACATTAAGATTAGTCTTTGATAGACTCAGAGGTGCAGTGACCAGACTGAAGTTTTATTTTATAATTTTTTTGTTAACCGGAGAAGTATCCCTCCCAAATGAGAATATAAAACGAAATAATGACCAAGGACAGGAATGTGCAAAATTAAGGATGTCTAGACAATCATTTGCAAACTAATGGTTGAAAATTTCAACAGAATTAAATTTTCAATCAGACACAAGGAAAATTGATATAGTACACTCTCGTTGCCAAGATAGTTTTAATAATAACAAAATACCACAAATAGATTTCAAAAAGGCGATGGCAATATTTTTAAATATATATTTTAAAACTAACGGTATATAAATATAGTAGGTTGGTGAAACATTGACAAAGTGATCTTGTCTAGTTCCAAGTGGATGAGCGTAATAGTTGTTCAAATTATACTGAAGCTATTTTAAGCAAGAGCAAGAAAGCCTTGTCATTGCCCAGTAATGGTTAAATGCTACATAAGGCACAAACTTATACATCGGGATAGTACGACATTGAATAAAACATGCTGCCACAGGCCATTTCAAAATGCTGACTGACTCTTTGATATGACCTGTACCGTGATATACTTTTACCAAATCAAAGAAATATATATCGTTAACCTTATATGCGATATAAGCTGCCTGCGTATACATACTGAGGTTACGGTAAGCATATTTGGGCATAAGCTAATTGAAGTCGAAGAAAAATGTTGCTACCCTACAGACGCCACAAGCTTTGGATAGGGGTGCTATCACAGTGGGTCAAAGTGTTTTGTGATACGGCAATTCCGAGCGTTCGACCGTTGTGCTCTCGAGTTGCCAGACGAGTCGTAAATGATCGAATTGCGTTTTTTTTTCTTTGTGTTTGAATCCTTTGTGTCGAATTGCGTATTTTTTTCCTGTGCGCATCTGGCAACCCCGTTCCGGTGATACATTTCAGGCGCCAAGCGGTAGTGTGGAAGATGCAAGACAAAACGAGTAAGCGTCGACGTACAGGTTACTTACTTATTAACGGTTCTTTCTTTTCGTACAAGACTCTACCGTCGGGTCCTAGTGTTGTGCCGATTCAGAAACAGAATTAACGTTTCGGTTAGTATTGTGTGGCACTGGGGTGTGACTTAGTGCTTCGGGAGTCATCGATAAAACATACATTGAGACATCGTAGCAACTTTGGAGGACATGACCATCTATGGTTAACACGGCGGCTAAGAGCGATCTGACAGGGTTTAGTAGTACATAGCTAGGTATCGATCTTATGACGTACCTTCGTGGACGTCTATGCCTTCCGCCTTGAGGAGTTCGCGGAGCTTGAAGATCTCTTCCTTGAGCTCACGGATGAGCTTGGCGTTTGCGTCCTCGTTGACAATGGCCTTGCAAACGATCTGCTTGGCGCGGTCCGCGTATCTGTAAAGTTTTGTCTCTATAACAACCTAACTCTCTAAATTCTAAGAGACCTTAAGTTTATTAAAGTCCAACCACTGGTAAAGTCAAATCACCACCTGGAGACCGCCTTTATTTGATTTCAAAATTGTATGTTGAAACATTCCGTTTAACAGCGGATTTTTTATTGTACATAACAGGTTTTAGGAAGATATATTGGTAAGTCAGAGGACCCAAACATTGCAGTAGACTTGGCAACTTTATTGACGTCCTATGGAGACGATACAGACGATAGATTAGACTATAGAAATTCCGTCCCGGATAAGGTTCTATCATTTATATTCTAAAATCTTCTATAACATTAAAGGTCCCGAACATCATGGTGATGTTCCTAAGATGAACTGTAAAGACAAAATGTCCAAAAAAGAGTTGAGTGGCACTTGACAGGATTATTGTTGAGTACCTATGTTCCGTAATGAGTTAGATGACCAAAGTGTCACTAACAATAATATTATTGGTCACTACGACAGAGCGTAAGATGAACTAGACTAGTCGGGGCGGTGGGCCTGTCCAGAAGATCCAACCAGCACTTTTAAAAATAAGTTATACCTACTAGTATTAGTAGTAGTTATAAGTTTTTAATTATATTTCCGTATTTTTTAAATAGATTTTTTAATATTTTTGTAAGCTCCCCTGATCAACTTTGCAGACATGGCCCTGGTGCCCTAGAAGTCCTACCTGAGAGTGCTGGATGTCTCGTCGTAGTTGATGTCTGCTGGGGAGATGGCGGCGATCATGGCCGTCTTGGAGTTACCACCGAGGTTCTCTCGCAGCAGCCACGTCAGCACAGAGTCGCGGTACGGGATAAGGTCCTACCTGAGAGTGCTGAGTGTCTCGTCGTAGTTGATGTCTGCTGGGGAGATGGCGGCGATCATGGCCGTCTTGGAGTTGCCGCCGAGGTTCTCTCGCAGCAGCCAAGTCAGCACAGAGTCGCGGTACGGGATAAGGTCCTACCTGAGAGTGCTGAGTGTCTCGTCGTAGTTGATGTCTGCTGGGGAGATGGCGGCGATCATGGCCGTCTTGGAGTTGCCGCCGAGGTTCTCTCGCAGCAGCCACGTTAGCACAGAGTCGCGGTGCGGGATAAGGTCCTACCTGAGAGTGCTGAGTGTCTCGTCGTAGTTGATGTCTGCTGGGGAGATGGCGGCGATCATGGCCGTCTTGGAGTTGCCGCCGAGGTTCTTTCGCAGCAGCCACGTCAGCACAGAGTCGCGGTACGGGATAAGGTCCTACCTGAGAGTGCTGAGTGTCTCGTCGTAGTTGATGTCTGCTGGGGAGATGGCGGCGATCATGGCCGTCTTGGAGTTGCCGCCGAGGTTCTCTCGCAGCAGCCACGTCAGCACAGAGTCGCGGTACGGGATAAGGTTCTACCTGAGAGTGCTGAGTGTCTCGTCGTAGTTGATGTCTGCTGGGGAGATGGCGGCGATCATGGCCGTCTTGGAATTGCCGCCGAGGTTCTCTCGCAGCAGCCACGTCAGCACAGAGTCGCGGTACGGGATAAGGTCCTACCTGAGAGTGCTGAGTGTCTCGTCGTAGTTGATGTCTGCTGGGGAGATGGCGGCGATCATGGCCGTCTTGGAGTTGCCGCCGAGGTTCTCTCGCAGCAGCCACGTCAGCACAGAGTCGCGGTACGGGATAAGGTGCTACCTGAGAGTGCTGAGTGTCTCGTCGTAGTTGATGTCTGCTGGGGAGATGGCGGCGATCATGGCCGTCTTGGAGTTGCCGCCGAGGTTCTCTCGCAGCAGCCACGTCAGCACAGAGTCGCGGTACGGGATGAAGTCCGCCTTCTTTGACTTCTTGCTCTTGGATGCCTGATCGCATACAGAAATGTTATTTAACTACCTACCTTTCTTTTGTGTGAAATGTTGAACGCATACCTTTTTTATGCAATTCGGCATGGGTCCCTCGCGGGATTGTATAAGTGTCCCAACCAGCTAATTTTACTTAGGAGAAGGTGCCATACCGGAGATTTCCCTTTGCATTGCTGGCTATACTGGATTAGAGGAGATTCGCTGTCACACCAGAATTATGTTACAGGTTTATATCCCCTCGCAAAATTTCAGGTAGTTAAAATATTAGAGAATAAGGTAAAATTGTATATTTGGGTACATTTCAGTATTTCATTTGGTAACGACTGATGAAAAAGGATTATAAGAATAAATTTTTTTTTCAAAACTAGTGAAAACCATTTTAGCAGTGGGGTACCTATATACAACTGAATTGAAATGTTAACACAGATATTGTAATAAGCGACAAATTCTTAGCGTCACTTATTCAACCTATTATTATATTTACTACAGCAATGCTTCTTATTGTACATACATATTGACAGACAATATAAACAAGTGCCTTTTCAGTTATATCAATGAGTAATGCTTTGGTTCTCCAAATAATTTAAAGTAGGTACCTACTTATTTTAGAGATTACAATGAACGACGATTTTTTTACCTTACTAGCTATCATAATTTTTAGCGATAAGTACATAATTGTTAAATAATATTTTAAAAAATCTGGACCATTAAAGTATAAAGAACTAAAATCAGTTAATTATAGATAGTAAGTAACTTGATAGGTGACAAAATAACAGTAAAATACCACAGCCTTGTGTAATAATATTTGACGAGGAATATACCAGTATGTATGTATATTCATAAATATTCATTTTCCATGTAAACTTTGTGCTAACAATAAGCATCATAGCTTCTTCCCGCCGTGTCAGGTGTCACGTGGGCACGTGGTCACAGGAAATTCTACAATGTAGGTAGTCAACTTGAAAACTTTCACTTAACGAAGCGCCAGCTACTTCCGTGCAAAATTTTGGCCCACATTTGGCTGGGTTGAGTAGTTTTTTATATAAAAAAAGTTTCTTCAAAGTCTGTTTGTTAGGCAAAATTTGCACAGAAAAAATGAACATGAATATGAGTTTAATACACAAAGCTATGCATACTCACCGACTATAAAAGTCCGGAACGCAGCGGAGTGAGGAAGAAAAATGACGGATGAAATAAGGAAAACACTAGCATTTATTGATATACTACAATCATAGTAAAATACGAGCCAACTCATAAGACAACCAGACCAGAGGTTTTCGACACCTAGTTGCTAATGCCACAGTAGCATAAGAGGCTAACGCTAGCGCGGCGGGTGTTAGGTCTGGGGGCCTCCAGATTTGGCCAAAGTGATATAATAGTTTAAAACGATAATTCATATGTACGATGAATTATTTATAGTGATATTGTTATAAAAAACAGTTGTTTCATATATTATATTCGTGGTTATATTATAACGAGCAATGCAATGCAAGTGCATGAATCAGCGACCATAGAAGCAAAAAGTGCCCAGTGTTCACGACAAACACATATCCTTATGCAATTGTAGACCTTATTCCCATTGCCACTGATTCTAAATAGCTCCAGATCTGTTCGGGAAATTCGAAGTCAGATTGAACCGAAACAAGAGAGATTGGCAAAAGCTTCCTAGAAGATATTCTGGGGAAGATATCCTATATTATCTGGGGTTTCTAGGTCACCATAAATCACCCTTTTTATCTACCATTTTTGGCACGTAACCCTAAAAAAAGGTGCAAAAAAGAGTGAATTCAAATCATCGCTCGAACAGACCTGTTACTGTCAAAAATTTTCTTTATCTCTGCTGAGTCATCACAACTCAGTACTCACGATTTCGGCAAGAGCGGAGATAACTTTTCCCAGTGTCGTGAGGGACTTGTTGATGTTCGCTCCCTCCTTAAGTCGCGTTCCCTTCGCTCCCGTCGAGTCGGCCCTCTCCGAGCCAGCCAGATCTACTAAGGAGATCTTGGACACCTGCAATAATGTTTCAGGTTGAAGACTGCTGTCCTTTTCAGTGTTTCGTAGAGAGCGACGCCTTAAGGAAACTGTCACTTTGGGGACCCATAAAAGAAGACACAAGTTCGGTTCCTTTAAGGCCTATTCACGCATAAGAGAATCTAATCTCTCTCGCTCCATCGTTCTCTGCCACGCAAAGTGTTTTATGTCGCCCCAGCTTCGCCGAGAGAGCCTCGCTTGGGTGTAAAAAGTGGCACCTGCAGGCATGTGTCTTCCTTTATAGGAAGCTCGGTTATGTGCTATCTGTTCTTAGACGGCTAATCATAGGCATTCTGTGGTTCATGGGAAGTATGTCAATATACATATCTTGAAAGACAGACACTTCACTGCTGACAAATTTACCATTCTAAATTATCAGTCCAGAATGATTTAGAAAATCATATTGTTCGAATAAATCTTCTGTCTACGACAAGGAAAGTTTCACAAGAGGGCGGCGGGTTAGTCAGATATGGACTGAGGCAGATTTTTATTACGCTGCGACGTTGTATGCAGGTATTCTATACCCCTGCCTGTAGTTATTCGAGGAAAAAACATGCAGTGTAAGACCCGCGGCCCTTGTCTGGCTGTGCTGCAACAAATGCATCGCAAACTGAGGAGTGTTACAGCACCTTTTCCGACATCAAGTCGGTGGTGACGTCGTGTCGCTGCTGCGTGAAGAATATTGTGAAGACAGCGTGGGAGCGGCTCGACGTTTCGTTCATGTTCGTGGCGGCAACGGTCCTAGTGACATAACGAATAACATAACAGCTAGACATAAACTTTTGTGGATTTATTAATTTATTTTAGAAAGGCCAGTCTAGGCCCTATAATATATTTAAGCATGTAATATGCTGAGAACAGCTGTGCGAAACACACGTTAAATTTTTTTATTGGAGCATTAAATACTAAAGAGGACTGATCACAGAATGAAATAGGAGAATAAGTAATGGTTTGTGATGTTGTCGAAAAGAAAGTCATTATTTCTTGGATATACTCAATATGAAAAAGTAATCAAAGAGCTTGCATTCTCAACAATCTTGCTAAGGAAAGTGCTTCCAAACAAGAACAGTAACTCTCGTCGACTCTCTCTTCCCTGACAGCGCGGAGGTGATTTCAAAAACGTTATCCTGTTGTCCAATACCTAGCCTTGTTGCCCTCGTCGATGAGGTCGTATATGTCCTGGTACGAGGTGACGGCCAGCTTGCTGAGGTCCTCGACGTAGGGGCCGAGGGCGGGGTGCTCGCGCACGCGCAGATTGCCCTTGTTCTTGGGGTTCAGCAGGTCGCGCACTCGCTCGCAGTATATCTCCATGTACGATACTTCCACCTGCAACGCGATTACTCTTTCTTCTAAAAAACCTAAAATTTCTGACACCGGGAACCTAGTTTCAACGGGTTGACCTCAGTCAGGAATGCTATATATTATGTCACAAATAAGTTGCTCATATCTCATTTCAATTGAAATACTGCGAAGAGCTTTCAATGGCATCATCAATGCCCGAGGAAGGCGACAGTAACAACACCAGCGAGTAACGAAATAACAGTAGCGAGAGGCTACTTTTCTTGTGCAAGCTGCAACAAGAGGTTTCGTTTTGCATAAAAACTCTCACCAGCTAGCCGGTTCGAGCTAGGACGTCCCATATTATGAATTTATATATTCGTTTAGGCTTTTACCGCTATTACGCATTTTAATTAAAGTGTACCGTGTAACCGAAAACATTATTAAAACAAAAAGGAAAAAAATATCGACTTTCCGGTCATTTACTCTGTCGAATGTTTCAATTCCCCAGTCCAGATGTTCTATTTCGCTTAGAAGGAAGGCATTAGGAAGATTTCCATGAACCGGCTTATTGCATAACATGGATTTCTTACCAGAAGATATCGATTATAGACCTATTTCAGAGTCCGTTGTTACCAAAAGGACGAATAAAAATTTAAATATACATATATTGAGCGGATGAACGCGTACCGAGTACTTGAGGTCGTCGCAGGTGGTCTGGCGGATCCTGCGGAACAGATCCTTGCAGATCTGCGGAATGATTCCCTCCTGTGAGTCCTCGCCTCGCCCCATCATCGTGTACGACTTGCCCGCACCTGTCTGCCCGTACGCGAATATGCAGATGTTGTAGCCTGTACAAAAACAATACTAGGTATATTTTGGAAATTATTCGTCCATGAAAATGTTATCACAAGAACTCAAGGGTATAGACATCTGGTATTTTGTTACCGCAGGGGAACTACATGTACTAAGCTTGCAATGGTTTGGAAGGATGAAAGAAGGGGCATTGGTTTATCGTATTTATGAAGTACTAGCTGTGCCCGCGGCTCCGACCGCTCTCATATTTGACTTCTCTGCTAACCTCATAACTCATAAGCCATTTAGCGTGATAATAAGTAGCCTATAGTTGATGGGAAGAATCAAGCTATCCGTAGAATTTTTTTTTTATTCAAATCGCTTCAGTGGTTCTCGAGTTATAAGCGGACAGACAGACATACAGACATACAGACAGAAAGAAAGCAGACGTTGGATTTTGTTATAGGTAAGGAAGGAAGGATGTTTAGGGCACTCCAAAATAAATACGTTCAAGTCACCCATTTTGTATCTAATTATGTAAATACATATTTTTGGCAGCCATAATGGGTTAGCCCGAGAAGCGTCTCAGTCACAGCAAACGGTTATTCCCGCGGAGGTGCCAGTGCGTTTTGTAAGCGGACTGACGTTTCAGGTAAGGGATGCGAGGATTGTAGGAGTGCTCTTTTCTGTTGGAGCACAGAAGCTGGTAACAGGATCTAGTTGTATTTCTCACCGTCGAATGCGTGTTGCAGCATCTCCTCTCCGATGTCCTTGTACACCATGATCTGTGATGAGAACTCTGGGTCCGCCGGCTGTGGACATGCATATTCTTTAGGCAACTGCTATACATCAATAAGTGGTCATTGTGAAAGTTTACAGTGCCTCTTTTGAAGTTAAGACGCCTGTGAGGGAGGCGAAAAAAATTTCGACCGGTGTCAGTGGTGGTTCTGTGGTCGGTAGGGTCATTATCAGTGCGTCCGCATTACAAATGTTTGTGCCCTCGATAAATTATCAAATCAAAATCAAATTAAACCAAATAGTTTATTGAATCAAGCTTAATTCCTCAACAGGCACAACATTCAAAATATAATTGAGATAAAAACACAAAAGAAACAATTATCAAATGAAATAAGATTATGAAAGTGTAGTCGAACGTTGGAGAGATTATGTTAAGTGGGTGAATCAACTTTTTCTTGTAACGTAAAAACCGGCTGCAAAGACAAATACAAAAAAAAGTTTATTACAATTTATTACTTAGTTGAAAATCAATAAGTATAAAATACTAAGGTTGATAGGCAATTGAAATAAAAGAAGAGAACTATTTAAAATAAAACATTAACAAAATTTTTAGGGGTTACCCAGGGGCCAATTTTGTCCCCAGTTTTGTATGGAAAAAAAGGGTTGTCCCCAGGGTAACCAATATTTTTTTTTAATTACTCAAAATTCTTTGTGCAGCTTCTTTCTTATTAATTAATTACTTATCTGAGTTGCTGTAACTATTAAAATAAGGCGAATTTATCAAGATAATATCTTGTTTCACCCAAGTATCGCCTTATCTCTTTCGAATGTGCCCAATAAAGGTTTGCCGTCTGTACCTATTTATAGTCACTTCTTTATATAGAAATTATTTATTCTAAAATCGATGGCTAAGGCTTTACGGTCTCTTTTCATTTAATCTAATAAACGGACCGCCTCTGCGGTTTCAACATGAGTATTCCGATGTCACTTTAGTTAAGTATCTTCGGAGAGTAAGGGTTGGAAAAAAATGTTTTTCGATAAAAAACTATACAATTCGACGTTTCTTCACTCCTGCGCACTCAGACGTAAAATAAAAGGGAGTCTAGGTAAAAAGAACAAGTGAACCGAAGTTAATTTATACAAAACTAATTTCTAAATCGAGCGTACTTCATGCATATTCAGCTTCCCGAGAGCAGCTCCAATAATAATTTAATAGAAATGACGTTTTGTAAGAAAATTTAATTTGCAATGTAAATGTGACCCCGGTCCGACAGATGGCAGCACTAGATCCGACGGACAGACAGACCGAAAGAGTCGCCCACTTATTACATTTATTCCACGTCTGCGCCCGCCTTAGGCGCCCCCTGAACGAAAAAAATATTTAATTTCGTCGAAGAAGGAACAGTCTTACTGAACTGAACAACAACGTGAGGCCTTGTGGCGGCGATATTGTTTTTTTTTTTTAATAAAGTAATGGCTACTTTCACGCGTTACACGATCTATTAGTTAGATGATATGCTATGCCTGTACAAGCGCAGGCATACCAGCAACATAAAGTGAAATAAACCAATCACGAAGCTGCCATTACTTCTAATTTCCGGCGCCAGGTGGCAGAGATGCCTCTTTTAGAACAACGTTTAAAAATGTCCAACATTTGAATATTTCCGCCAATATCGGCGATGTAGGCAGGCAGCAAGCCATGTTTACCGATTTTTTTTTAATTTCCGCAGATCTAAACTGAGAGTGAACTGAACTGTGTGACGAACGAGTGGTCGTGTGACGAGTTATAGCTCTGCAGATTCGCAAAACAGCTGACCTGAGGCGTCACACGACGAGAACATCACCAGGAGCCCTGCTCCGGCATAAATATACATATTATATCATTCAGGGGGCCTGTTGCCATCTGATACGATAGGCGAGGTTTTAAGATACACACAGGAGGTAGGTAGGTATACTATAGGTAATTAGATGGAAAATATATCTCTCTGACTTCGCCAGATTCTAGAGTCTAGATCACAGTCAAAATATCATCCATCTGTGCTGACGGACAACCACCCCATCGGATTGCTACCGTCGTCGCCTTCGCCGCAATCGCTAATAGGTTTCCGGTGCTAATCCAATATGGCCGAGCCGACCAAAACAAATGGTGGCGTCTGACCGCCAACTCGGCGGGATTGAAGCGGAATCTCATTACTCGTGCGTGTGCGATGGACCTAGGGTTTCCAGATTCCGATAATGGAGTACCTACGGACATTCGAATTGGTATTTTTTAATTAGAAAAATGCAAATCGAAAATCATTGGAAAAAATACGTCCCGTCAATAAGGAACCGTGCAAGTTGACTGTTCGCAAAAATTATGCGACCTCATGAAGGTGCAATAAGAACGAACATTTGTAGATAATACATAACGGCCCGGTGGTGTAGTTGGTTATCGCGTTGGTGGCTCAAGCCAGAGACCCAGGCCAGGTTCGAATCCTGGTCGGGATGTATTTTTTCCAATGATTTTCGATTTGCATTTTTCTAATTAAAAAATATATATAAAGCGAGTGCGTGCTTAGTACTAACATATAAACATAAAAGATATTTGAATTGGGTTCCGGGACACTTGGTAAAACAGCTTAATGATTGAACGGTTATGCTGTCAGTCCTATACGGCTTATTGTCTATAGAAAAACCACAGCGGCGGCAATACCTACCGCGGCGCGCATTTGATGCTCTGTGAGAAAAACTGATGTTCCCCTCCCTTAAGGCCCCCTTAGTCACTCACATCCTCACCCTCAGGAGCCTCCTGTGTGCACCTCATATTTATTGTTTTTACATGTGTGAAAACTTTTACTCAGCTTATGTTTAGGTTAAATTTATTTTCGTTATTAAAGAAAATAAATTGTTCATAAAATATTTCTATTTCTTTATTTAAAAAAAAAATTGTTGTTAATTTGTTTTTAAAAATAATTATTATTAAGATATTTGTAATTTAGTTATAGCTGCAGTTTTCCGAATAAAATAAAAATATTTCTGAATTCTTTGTCCATTTTGTAGATACCAAGGCAATGATATAGTTAATGTGAATTCACCTTTACACAGTTGGCTCTGAACGTGGCTGAACGCTCTTATCGATCGCCCGGTCGGCGTTGCGTGGTTTCCGATTAAACGGATCTAAATTTAGAAAGCCGACCCGCCACGATCTTCGGGTTTCTTTCTCTCTAACATTTTATTAGAGGCTAATCTATTTTGGAGCCAGCCCCCCTTAACCTTGCGAAAATACTTATTCTGTAAGCGATAAGGGCAAAAAGAAAATGATGAAATTTAAGCTGTATCTCTGGCTACATATTAATTGTATATTTTCGTTAAAATTTTATTTTTGTGATTACCAAAATTTTACAAACAAAATAATTGTAAATGCTACAATTTTATAGATAAATAAATTTGAAGTCGGTGTTAAGAGAATGGGATTTAGTTTTAGAAAGGCAATTTCAATCTAAGTATATGAGTTAAAAAAAAATTGATGGGTCGGTGATGTGATGTAATTTACTAGAGTTCCTGCAGAACAACATCGACTACTCTGCTCACCCGACGGTCGTCATAAAACCGGAGTGTAGAATAGTTGTTTTGCTTATCTCCTCAAAAAAACGAGGACCAGTAAGTTCGTAAAAGAACACAGATAATCTAGAGACACAGCCTGTATATATACGATAAGATAAGACAAGAGAGGATAAGATAAAATAAGCTGAGATGAGATGAGATAAGATGAACTCACGTCGTGGGACCAGTAGGAGAAGTCGAAGTTGAAGTTCTTGGCTGCATCCTTGGTGCCGGGCGGAACTTTTGGATTCACGATCACTGTTGACAAGCAAAAAACACTCTGGTTACAAAACAAGCTTCAACGTGTTTAAAACCAATTTACTGTTCTGTTGAATTATTTGTTTTTATGGGACCCGACATGCTTGGGTATATTATCATAATATGCTACACCCTGATGTCAGCCCATTAAGCTTGATTCCTGTTTATTATATGTTCCTATTATGATACCAACCCGACCGGGATAAACCCTACCACCTAGTAAGGTAAGAAGGAAAGGGACCGACAGTCGACCGACCGCACCACTGAGCTACAGAGGCTGACATTTCAATATCAATAAACTATTTCTCGTTATTAGTTTTATTATTGTTTTATAGTTAGATAATATATTCGTCCCCGAACAGGATTTAAATTTTCATGTGGCATTAGTCCGCCAGCCCAATGCCAACTTCCGTCTGGTTAATTTGCGCAATGCCTGAGATGCACCTTCGGAATCGGACTACACCTTTGCGTTAGTCTGGCGCGCGCCATATGTCGTGCTTCCCATAAAAAGAAAAGATGCTGAGCCAAAACGCATCCAACCTCTCTCTCTCTACGCAGAACGAGAGAAAACTCCGTGAAATATTCCCCAGACAACCGCCCTTCAAAAGAATCAACGAACAAAGGGGGACGTCTGCTGAAAGGGATCGCAAATGAAACAGATGAAAGGATTTCAAGTCTGCTACAGCACAAACCGCGAGAGCGACGACTCGGCGACAAAACGTGCGCCTGTATATTTACGCTGTGAAAAAATATCCTCAAAATGTTGAACTGTCAGACAATACACGCACAGTCTACACTAGGGGGGACACGTTTCTAGTATGGGAACCCCCCTTAATTTTTTTCTTTTTCTATTTTTATTATTTGTTATATTCGCCATAATAACACATATTCTGTGAACATTTCAACGGGCTACCTATTACGGTTCAAGAGATAAAGCCCTCGGACAGACAGACGGACGGACGGACGGACGGACAGACGGACAGACAGACAGACAGACAGACGGACGGACAGACAGACGGACGGCGGAGGCTTAGGAATAGGCTTCCGTACGGGATACGGAAACCTAAAAACTAGGTATAAGTTTATGCTTTTGTTATTTTCGTTGCCATTACCAGTAGCCCCCTTGTGTTTGTGCCGGCTACACTAAATATATAAAAGACTACGAATACGGTCTTTACTCATACATAACATAAGTGAAAACAGCATGGAGACTCGCCGCCGTCGCCGTCGCGGCGTCGTGGCGCGCCGTATCGACCGCTGCGGGAGGCGTCGGCGTCGCGACGCCGCCATTGAAAAACGACGCCTGCCTTTCTGTAAACGCTAGTTCTAGCCTAGACGGAAATAGGTACGATGCTGAAGCCGAGGTCAGACTTGCTACGGACTGTTTCATGCAGAAATCATGAAACTGTAAACTTTGCGGTTAAATTTTTTTGCAAAATACATTAATTCATTGGGAAATGAAGGATAAGTCATTCAATTGTATTATGATCGTTTTTTTTTTATTTTTGTCTGCTTCTTTGCTCGCGTACATACATACATACCACACGCTGTATCCCGACGATTGGGGTAAACAGAGTAATCGATGTTGTGCTGCAAGTACTCTTGTTAATTATAGCACATACCGACCGCCAAGTTTCGCAAAGTATTCGGATAAGATAACTATCAAACAACAAAGTAAGGCATGACCCGGTTGGTGGGCCGCCGACCGCCGCCGTACCAAGGTGAGAGGTGGCTAGTATGTCGTTTTTTAGCACGGAATTTTGTCCTTATCTTTGCTCGCGTATCACATAGAAACAAACTTAGTTAGCAATTAGAATGGAGCTTCAGAAAGCTCACTCATCAACACGAGTGCTCATCAACATTCAAAAACACTCGTTAAAATGTTCAACGCGAGCGGAGCCGCGGGCACAAGCTAATCTCTACAGTCTCGGTTAACATTTATCTGACTATTCAAGTGAAATTTACCATACAGTTGACAGGAGTTTACCTGATATATTATAGGCGAATGTGGTGGGGTGGGAATAGGCCGTTAAAATTCAGTCTTAAGGCTACGTTGTGTTATTCTGTACAAAATATTGATGATTTTATTCAAACGTTGGAAGGTCAATTTTGTTACAAGATTAAAAATAATAATAATTGTACTACAAATTATGAGTTTGTGGCCTTCGCGGTAGAGACGCTTGGAGCATGGAGCTCGGATGCCGTCAGTTTTTCTAAGCAAATAGGAAAACAGCTTATTGAGGCATCCGGGGACCGTCGAGCCGGATGCCTGTAGCTATTGGTATAACAAGCTGAAAGATTGTTGTTCTATTTACCTCGTTCTTAATTCAAAGTCATGTCACACGATAATCCCACTTTGACAGACAATGTACGCAACCTTGCCCCTGCCCCACACCGCCATATTTTTATCCGCCTGCAACCGACGACGCCGTGACGCGACGCCCACCACGCTATGCCACCCACACACGCGGTGAGTCATGCGTAATCCTTCGCGACAAGGCCGCATCGCACAACTGTACAGTTCCGGGCAGCAAATAATGCCTGTCGATCTTTTGAAACAGACAATTCGGTTATAGAGCGTCGTCCCTGTCGCACATTGGACTTGCGACAGGGACGACGCTCTACAACCGGATGGTCTCTTTCTAAAGCTCGACACGCAATATTTGCTGCCGGGGACTGTGCATACACAACCATCAGTGCCATCCGTGATCCGTCCGCCTTATCCCCGCAATACTCGTCGCAGAGACTCGGCGCACTTTTGTTGCTGATATTGTACTTTTGAAAACAAATCGTTTCTCAAAATTCGATCCTTTGTCGCACCGCTAGTGTGTGGAACTGTCTATCGGCGTGTTCAAATATCGCATCAATAGGCCAGACAGCCCACCAACAGTCCGCAAATCTTCTGGCATGGCATCTCACTGAGAGTGGCTTCGCGAGAGTCCTGAGTCCGGGCAAACCTCTGTCCCCTCTTGCAAACTCGTTGTTGTTCATAAATAAAAAAAAAAAACAAAAACGTTTATCGGTTACGGGTGCTACGCATATGGCCCCGATGCTACAAGGCTGCACGTATACCTGTTTACTATATACTATACATATGAACTGAAGGACCTTCTCCCGCCCGCCACACGCTTCGTTAGCGCTTGGAGTGCAAGCGTGCAGTCAACTAGCTCGTTCGAGAAAGTTATGTGTATCCTCCATAGAGATGTATCGTTCATTATTAAGACTGTTCCGAGGTTGTATTGCTCCATACAAAATCGTCTTTCGGCTCTCACGTTTTCTACCCCCCTAAACCTTAACCGATTCCGACGATTTTTTTGTGTTGTAATAAGGACAGTCCAGTCTACGTACCTATCTTTTTTTTATTTTGATAAAATATACGAGACCCGAGCTATAAATTGGTTTTAATAACGAAAAAATTGGAATTTTAAATTTTTTTATGACATGAAGTTCATTAAGCTCTATTTAATTATTACTTTGTATATCGAAGAAATAAAAAAGACAGGTACGTAGATTTGACTGTCCTTATTACAACAAAAAATAATCGTAAGAATCGGATAAGGTTTAGGGGGGTAGAAAACGAGAGAGCCGAAACACTAATTTTGTTGTAATTTGTACATATATTCGCTGAGAACGTGCAGCTGTCCCTATTACACGTTTCGGTGAGGTACGAGCACGGGGGAGGGTGTAGAGAGAGACACACAACACACACACAGAGATAACTCTAAGCCATAGTGTTGTACCCCAATGTTATCGATAGCGATAAATCTTAGTGATGTGAACTATGTCATCGATGTGCAGATATTTTCAGCCCCTTCTGCGGGAAATGAACAATATATCCCGAAATATCTCAATATTTAGGGTTCCGTAAGTAAAATCAGAAACCTATTAGTCTCAGTTCAATGTCAGTTCGTCCATCCGACCGTCTGATAATACTGATGTCACCCAATGCTACAAATGGTATTAGAATTGTAATCAGAGGCGTAAATTCTGGTAAATGTATTAATATTTACCCACGACGACGGAACGGAGAAGCTGTATGCGTTACTTTCCAGGTTTCTTTCTTTCTTTCGAATTTTTAAAATAAAATAAAATTAAGTAGGTACCTACCTATAGTAAAGTATTTTATGAGATGTGATGATTTCTTTCCGAGTTAGAAATATTATAAAGCGGCGGGTGGCCGAGTGGTTTGGGCATCGGCTTCTCATGCGAGAGGTCCGAGGTTCGAATCCGGTCGGCGTGTACCAATGAGTTTTTTCTGACGAAAAAACTTACGTGCATACCTACACCTGCTGCTTCACCGTTCGGAACCGGTGTAAAACTGTAGGTCCCTTCCCTTGCCCCTTACTAGGTGGTAGGCTCAAATTGTCCGCAAAAGATGGCCGCATAGCAGCCTCGGTTGTGTTCTCCTCTAGTCCAGTATAGCCAGCAATCCAGGGAAGTCTCCATTATGGCACCTACCTTCTCGGAGGTGATATTGGCTGGTCGGAGCATGCGCTTTGGCCCCTCCAACTCAGCCACCCATACCGGATCACATAAAAAAAACCAATTATATCTGTAGAACTTTGTCACAATAGCGTTCACTCAGAACGTAAAGTGTTCAAAACGGTGCGCAGTAATCTAGTAAGTGTGACAAGGTACTGTACCTTTACGGAACCTTCTATATATTTTACTAAAGGAATTTGACTTATCAAATTTTTTTATGCATGTGAATAAAAAAAATAAAATGTTGTTTTATTCACTCAAATACAAATTAAGAAATTAACTATAACCTACAAAACCTAAATTAATTATTAATTATAATATAACATATCGAAAACTAAATGAATCGAAATAAAATAATACAATAAAGGTGTACAATAAAACAGTGAGCACGTCAGTTGAATATAATATATTACGACCGTCATGACCGTTATAGTCCGTAAGCCCGCTCAAAAATTGCCTACGTCATATGACATCACGATAAAATGCATGGTACACGGTCGGAAAAGTTGTACTGAGCAAGAATCAGAAGATTATCGCACCTAAAGTTGGCCGGAAGTTTGAGAAAATCCTTCACTTCCGGTAAAAATTTTAAGGTTATATTTACGTCATATGACATAATTACGAAACACGTGGCATCATTTAGCCGTGTAATTGTAGAGAGAGTAAACATAAGTCTGTCTGTTCTGAAGTGACCGGAAGTACTTGACAGACTGCGCCAAAGATGGTCACATTTTCCGACGTCATGTGACATCTTGACGAAAATTATTATAAAAGTATTTAAATATAGTGTCTTTAAGAATAAATAAGTCTGCCATGCCATATCTGGCCGGAAGCATTTTAAAAGTGATTTTTTAATAATTGCTAGGTGAACGAATTATGTTAAATGCGCAAAATTTTACAAATTATAATCGATTAATAAGGATTGTCGACTCATCCGTCGTGTTGGGTATAGATAGTATGAAAGAAATAATTACTAATCTAGTAAAAATAAAGTCGCGTCGTACCTATTTTTTGTTAGCCAACGTTTGTTTCATCTTTATAGTCATTAATTGTCGATTTTAAAAGGTAGTTTGCTTTGGGATCAGGGGCAACGTCACTTGTATCATAGGGATCCAAATCTAATAACATTTTTGATGGATCTATCTCGGCTCTGCCTTCATAAGGCGCAAGATGTCTGTTTGAAACAGTTGTCTTGATTCCGTCTCTTAGTTTAGTCTACATATGAGTAGGAAGGATTCGCTTCAATTAGCTCGACCTCATCTACTGAAGGTTCGTATTTACTTGTTCTGAAAACACGCTCGGGGTTCCTTCGGGTGGACGGTGAGACATCATGCTCTTTTCTATTTCTAACATGCAAAATTATTAGTTTGTTACCTCGCCGATTCGCTATGAAATTTGACTAATTTATTCTTTATATGCTTTCAGATTGTTTATTCTCTTTGCGTCAGATTTGATTTATAATCAAATCTAGTCGTTCAAACTCCACATTGCCCACCAAGCACGACGGGGACGTTCAGCTTGAATGTTTGGTGCCTAAAACTACCATGCGCATATCATTAAACCTATGTTAATCTATTACTTAGAGCTAATCTAGTATGCTTAATCTAATTGTAGGCGATCGACTCAAAGGAATTCAGTTTCCAACTTTCCTCGTGGAAAATCAACCTAGAACGACCTCCAGGAAATGACAATGCTACCAAGTGAGAACAGGGTGCACAGCACTCCCCTTTACGTAAAAGTCGCAGTTAATTCCCCCCAAGTAGGTTTAAAACATCTTCCGAATCCACAGACCTTCTATTTTAGCTTATTATACTTAAACCTAAACCGTGCATTTAATGTAAATGGGTTCTCCTTTGCGTGATACACTTTCCAGGTGAGTTACAGATAACAAAGAATACAGTGCTATCTTTCACTACGACCTGTCGTGTTTACGCTGGTTGTGAGAAATTCCTGAGCTCGTTCCGATGGTGGAAATTCTTTACAGCTGCATGGTAACGATGGTGATGTATCCTTTACCGCTGCGCAGCAATGTTGGTGATATATGTCGCACGTCACGGCGATTCCTTGAAGTCCGTGAAACACTCAGCCAGATGATTTGCAGTGGTTCCTGTAATCATACGTCTAGGCCGCCGATGGCTTTGATCTAATTTCGCGCGCCGTTTTCGAGCAAAGATTACGCTGTCCCTCGCTGTTAAGTTTGGTAACGCGCCGAGAACAATAGTGCGCAACCGAGTAATTGTCTTACGTTCGCGGATTAATAAATTGGCCGCCGAAATAAATTGACGCTTCGGTGGAAAACCGCACGCAATCGCGATCCTCGGAAGTGATGAGTCTCGATGGAATATTTTAATTGAAGCATGCAACTTAGCTCAGGCTTCTAAGCCAATCCAGTCTACCCCGGCACCCGCCCAGCTTTCTCAGCAACCGGCGCCTCTCTATCCACGTTCACCTCCCCGCATACAACGTCACTTCACTAATGGAGTTCAAAGTCCACGGATTATACCTATTTTCGCACTATCTCACTTGTCACTTAACACGTAAACCCGACACTCCGCGCGCTCCCTTCAATTTTCCCAGAGGAGAAACCGTATTCTCAACTCCAAACCAGTTATGAAGGAATCGATTGTCTTTCCCGAAACGCGAAACCGGCCCGAGTAGAGTCCGTTCCAAATTACCGCGCGATGACTCCTTCTCGATTAATGTTCGTAGTCGAATACCGAGAGGCGACCGTTTCGGACTCCTGAATCTCTCGAACTGCCAAAGACATCCGATCAATTCTACCGCACGATCCTGACTGTCCCCTGAGGAGCACACCTCCTTCTTTCCTTGCAAAATGGCCGCAACAGTTCATTTCCCTAATTGGTAGAATATCTGTAGGCCACACCCCTAACTAACGCCATGTTCCGTGTTTATTTATTTTTTGCATCAAGTCCTAAACAGCCATTTTGAAATTCGAAGGGTTTTTATACTGTTATTTTTTTGAGATTGTGAGATTTTAAGAAATAACACTCAAAATTAGCCCATTTCTGAAAAAGGTCCATAATTTTTGTTGTAGACGACATTTATTGCCAAGAGTATCAGATTACAGAATCCTGACGCCAAGGGAATTATTTGCACGTGTGTGAACCGTGTGAATTTAAAATTCGAAAATATTTTAGATAAGAGGAAACAAATATTATAATTTTATATGAGAAGTGCGCGTATGGTGCAAATACACTTTGTAACAGGCGAACACATCTCAGAGCACCGCCAGATTTTAGATGGCGAAATACATTCGAATGTATTTTGAGGGAAAAAATCTTAATAACATAATAAGCACAATGACTATACTACTGTAACACCCCTATCTGCAGAAAGACGAAGGAAACCATCACTCGCTATCGACGATCGCAAATCCTCGATTTTGCCGCCCCGCGATTGCTTCGAACGCTTCTCAGAGCAAGAAAATATCTGCTGATTGAATAACCCCCCCATGTGTTCGCACCGCTCGTCCCCTAGAAATTAAATAAATTCGAAAAAACGTATTTGACGAAAACAAATATTGAATAACACCATGCCTAAATTGGAAAGAAAGAGAAAAGAAAGAGAAAAATGTACGTATAAGGAACACTACAATCATTTCTAAGTGTAATGAATTTATTTATTTATTTACAGTATCTACATACAAGGAGTTAGGTATTACCGTGTATAATCCACGCAATTCTAGAACGTAAAAGTTTTCTTTCAGTTTCCCCTAAGCCACTCAGCATAATGTACTGATTAAACTGTAGACATATGCTTCCCCAAACCTTTACTTACTCAACCTGTATTCGCGGCCAAGTATAACATTGCTTTGCCAACCAGAAAGAGATGGTTGCATGGTACATTGAGTTTTCCATTAGCCCAGTATAGTCAAAATACAGAGACAAGTCTCCGTCATGGCACCGCCAGAGTAAAAGACAGTACTGTGGATTCAGACATCCACAGCATATCGCATAAAATAAACTCAACTATACCTAACAAACGTTGCCGACATGACTATTCCAACTACTGTAATCGAATTCTAATTGGAATTAGGATTCCGTGCTATCTTACGTTGCGACGAAGTCGAGTATTTTTAATCTTGAGTGTACTAGAGACCTTGGAATATATTCCTCTGTCAGCCTCTTTCATTCCAGACTCCAGTGTCTGTCTCCTGTACCTACACACAACAAAACGATAGCGAAATTATATCATCCGTCTAACCGTGCCCTAATTATGTAATATCACGAATGCAAGGTTCCAGCACCACCAGATAATAAGAAATAGGGATTCGAACCCATCACTAATGGATGTTATGTCCATGTTTGACTATACATTGTGGATAAATTATGTAAATAATAGCGTTTTGAAAATAAATAACTAATAATTGCGCGAATTGTCTAATTACATTAAGGTTTAAAGACACCAGCTTGTACGTCACTGAGAATTGGGCCTATGACTATGAAACAATTTCAATGAGCAGGTCCATTTTCCCTTTAGATTGATCACGAGTAAATACAATACAATACAAATAGAATAGAACAAATTTGCGACGAGTTTGATGCAGTCTTACTGCCATATGAATGATTAATAACCAATAAACATACACACAACCATTTGATACAACACATAGGATTTAACCTATAAAACAGCGCTAATCTATTGTGATAGTCACAAACGGCAGAAACAAATGAAACTTACTAGAACACCGATCAGCTGTTATTAAAGTGAACTTAACGGACCAACCGAGTAGTGTATTTACCTAGATAAGAATAAAGATCTCCTTTAACCTTGGAACAACGACGACATATATGGCAGAAAAAACCAACCCCTAACCCATCTGTTACTATGACTAGCATATAATGACGCGATGCAACTGAAGCTACCCTTACATTGTTTCTATGGCGCAACCAAGATACTTCTAACGGAATTCATCCAGCCCGTATTTATTTTGTCGATGTTTTAGTTCAATATTATTATCAGCAAATCATTATTTTGTTTAGAGATAACGTTTGAACTGCAGAGATGCCATTGCTATGCTAGTTGAATATTTTGTTTTTTGTAGATGATTAAGATTAAATGCGTCATGATTTATTTATGCCTACGCTGTAAGTTTTGAATATATAAGAGTACGTTTGGAGATTTAGAAATTTATCTTTGGTTTAAGGCGATTTTAGGCCGAATTTAGTCTTGCGCGTATTAGTTTATCTTATGAACCTTTTAAAGAGAGATATGGCGATAGTAAACTTTAATACGTAGCGATACTGAAACAGAAGGTGAAGATAATCAGACAATAGCGATCAGCTGATCCTTCGCGTCGGCTAGACCCAGTGATGGCACAAAAAATTATCGGCCGGACAACATGCTTGTTCTTTTGTTTCTGCGAACAAAAGCTCGTGCGCTCGACTAACACGTTTGTTTGTAAACAAATCCACAGTTGACTCGTTATCAAAAATATTACCTATTCTGTTCGGAGAGGCCGAGACGTATTGTTATTTTTCTTTTCTGTTTTAGACAATTTTAGACCGAATCCCTTCTTACGCGTGTTATACTGTTTTACGACATTTTAAAGAGCGATAATAAAAGTGTAATTGACAAAACAGCTGAAACAGAAAGTTGAGATTAACAATAATTTTACGACCGTGCGCAACCGATATTAGCTTGCACCGCCGGCCTCGACTCACAGAAAAAAAGGGTATCTGCCAGGCATGCGGCGATTCTATTGTTTGGAGAACAAAACGTTTGCACTCGTCTATAGTATTGGTAAACGAACTACAGCTGTTTTGGACTCTTATCAAATCTGACACAATATTTTGAACAATCTGAAGCATTTGAATTTATAAAACCAATTCGATTTAAGTTTGACCCATACGTTATGTGATATGTAGTAACCTCGGTTCTTTAAATGAGTCTAGGTGTGCTTTATTAATTAATTTGTAAGACACGCCTATTTTTTACTCATCTCGGCTCACGGCATCATTTGAGACATCATGCTCTTTTCTATTTCTAACATGCAAAATTATTAGTTTGTTACCTCGCCGATTCGCTATGAAATTTGACTAATTTATTCTTTATATGCTTTCAGATTGTTTATTCTCTTTGCGTCAGATTTGATTTATAATCAAATCTAGTCGTTCAAACTCCACATTGCCCACCAAGCACGACGGGGACGTTCAGCTTGAATGTTTGGTGCCTAAAACTACCATGCGCATATCATTAAACCTATGTTAATCTATTACTTAGAGCTAATCTAGTATGCTTAATCTAATTGTAGGCGATCGACTCAAAGGAATTCAGTTTCCAACTTTCCTCGTGGGAAATCAACCTAGAACGACCTCCAGGAAATGACAATGCTACCAAGTGAGAACAGGGTGCGTACGTAAAAGTCGCAGTTAATTCCCCCCAAGTAGGTTTAAAACATCTTCCGAATCCACAGACCTTCTATTTTAGCTTATTATACTTAAACCTAAACCGTGCATTTAATGTAAATGGGTTCTCCTTTGCGTGATACACTTTCCAGGTGAGTTACAGATAACAAAGAATACAGTGCTATCTTTCACTACGACCTGTCGTGTTTACGCTGGTTGTGAGAAATTCCTGAGCTCGTTCCGATGGTGGAAATTCTTTACAGCTGCATGGTAACGATGGTGATGTATCCTTTACCGCTGCGCAGCAATGTTGGTGATATATGTCGCACGTCACGGCGATTCCTTGAAGTCCGTGAAACACTCAGCCAGATGATTTGCAGTGGTTCCTGTAATCATACGTCTAGGCCGCCGATGGCTTTGATCTAATTTCGCGCGCCGTTTTCGAGCAAAGATTACGCTGTCCCTCGCTGTTAAGTTTGGTAACGCGCCGAGAACAATAGTGCGCAACCGAGTAATTGTCTTACGTTCGCGGATTAATAAATTGGCCGCCGAAATAAATTGACGCTTCGGTGGAAAACCGCACGCAATCGCGATCCTCGGAAGTGATGAGTCTCGATGGAATATTTTAATTGAAGCATGCAACTTAGCTCAGGCTTCTAAGCCAATCCAGTCTACCCCGGCACCCGCCCAGCTTTCTCAGCAACCGGCGCCTCTCTATCCACGTTCACCTCCCCGCATACAACGTCACTTCACTAATGGAGTTCAAAGTCCACGGATTATACCTATTTTCGCACTATCTCACTTGTCACTTAACACGTAAACCCGACACTCCGCGCGCTCCCTTCAATTTTCCCAGAGGAGAAACCGTATTCTCAACTCCAAACCAGTTATGAAGGAATCGATTGTCTTTCCCGAAACGCGAAACCGGCCCGAGTAGAGTCCGTTCCAAATTACCGCGCGATGACTCCTTCTCGATTAATGTTCGTAGTCGAATACCGAGAGGCGACCGTTTCGGACTCCTGAATCTCTCGAACTGCCAAAGACATCCGATCAATTCTACCGCACGATCCTGACTGTCCCCTGAGGAGCACACCTCCTTCTTTCCTTGCAAAATGGCCGCAACAGTTCATTTCCCTAATTGGTAGAATATCTGTAGGCCACACCCCTAACTAACGCCATGTTCCGTGTTTATTTATTTTTTGCATCAAGTCCTAAACAGCCATTTTGAAATTCGAAGGGTTTTTATACTGTTATTTTTTTGAGATTGTGAGATTTTAAGAAATAACACTCAAAATTAGCCCATTTCTGAAAAAGGTCCATAATTTTTGTTGTAGACGACATTTGTGTACCGTGTGGGGTCGGTACTTAAAAAGAATAGCCCCACTGCATCTCTCCCCGTCGCATGTCGTAAAAGTCGACTAAGGGATAAGAAAATTCGTCAGCCTCGGTAGCTCAGTGGCGCGGTTGGTTAGTCAACTGTTATTAAGCAACGCTGAGCGCGGTCAGTGATTGGATGGGTGACCGCTCGACCGTTGGAGGCTGACCGTGGTTCGGATTCCACGTTAAACTGTAGGTCCCTTCCCTTCTTACCTTACTAGGTGGTAGGGTTTATCCCGGCCGGGTTGGTACCACCGCACTGAACGAAACGTCGGTCGAAACGGCTATGTAAATAGTTCGTGTTTTCCGTCCAGTTTAGTGTAGCCGACATGAAATGAAGGGAAGCACTGACATGGCACCTAGTTCACCCTGTGTTATGGGCTGACATCACGGATGTTGTAGGTGATGTAGCCAACCGTGTCAGGTTCCATAAAAAAAAAAAAAAAAAAAAAAAACATTTATTGCCAAGAGTATCAGATTACAGAATCCTGACGCCAAGGGAATTATTTGCACGTGTGTGAACCGTGTGAATTTAAAATTCGAAAATATTTTAGATAAGAGGAAACAAATATTATAATTTTATATGAGAAGTGCGCGTATGGTGCAAATACACTTTGTAACAGGCGAACACATCTCAGAGCACCGCCAGATTTTAGATGGCGAAATACATTCGAATGTATTTTGAGGGAAAAAATCTTAATAACATAATAAGCACAATGACTATACTACTGTAACACCCCTATCTGCAGAAAGACGAAGGAAACCATCACTCGCTATCGACGATCGCAAATCCTCGATTTTGCCGCCCCGCGATTGCTTCGAACGCTTCTCAGAGCAAGAAAATATCTGCTGATTGAATAACCCCCCCATGTGTTCGCACCGCTCGTCCCCTAGAAATTAAATAAATTCGAAAAAACGTATTTGACGAAAACAAATATTGAATAACACCATGCCTAAATTGGAAAGAAAGAGAAAAGAAAGAGAAAAATGTACGTATAAGGAACACTACAATCATTTCTAAGTGTAATGAATTTATTTATTTATTTACAGTATCTACATACAAGGAGTTAGGTATTACCGTGTATAATCCACGCAATTCTAGAACGTAAAAGTTTTCTTTCAGTTTCCCCTAAGCCACTCAGCATAATGTACTGATTAAACTGTAGACATATGCTTCCCCAAACCTTTACTTACTCAACCTGTATTCGCGGCCAAGTATAACATTGCTTTGCCAACCAGAAAGAGATGGTTGCATGGTACATTGAGTTTTCCATTAGCCCAGTATAGTCAAAATACAGAGACAAGTCTCCGTCATGGCACCGCCAGAGTAAAAGACAGTACTGTGGATTCAGACATCCACAGCATATCGCATAAAATAAACTCAACTATACCTAACAAACGTTGCCGACATGACTATTCCAACTACTGTAATCGAATTCTAATTGGAATTAGGATTCCGTGCTATCTTACGTTGCGACGAAGTCGAGTATTTTTAATCTTGAGTGTACTAGAGACCTTGGAATATATTCCTCTGTCAGCCTCTTTCATTCCAGACTCCAGTGTCTGTCTCCTGTACCTACACACAACAAAACGATAGCGAAATTATATCATCCGTCTAACCGTGCCCTAATTATGTAATATCACGAATGCAAGGTTCCAGCACCACCAGATAATAAGAAATAGGGATTCGAACCCATCACTAATGGATGTTATGTCCATGTTTGACTATACATTGTGGATAAATTATGTAAATAATAGCGTTTTGAAAATAAATAACTAATAATTGCGCGAATTGTCTAATTACATTAAGGTTTAAAGACACCAGCTTGTACGTCACTGAGAATTGGGCCTATGACTATGAAACAATTTCAATGAGCAGGTCCATTTTCCCTTTAGATTGATCACGAGTAAATACAATACAATACAAATAGAATAGAACAAATTTGCGACGAGTTTGATGCAGTCTTACTGCCATATGAATGATTAATAACCAATAAACATACACACAACCATTTGATACAACACATAGGATTTAACCTATAAAACAGCGCTAATCTATTGTGATAGTCACAAACGGCAGAAACAAATGAAACTTACTAGAACACCGATCAGCTGTTATTAAAGTGAACTTAACGGACCAACCGAGTAGTGTATTTACCTAGATAAGAATAAAGATCTCCTTTAACCTTGGAACAACGACGACATATATGGCAGAAAAAACCAACCCCTAACCCATCTGTTACTATGACTAGCATATAATGACGCGATGCAACTGAAGCTACCCTTACATTGTTTCTATGGCGCAACCAAGATACTTCTAACGGAATTCATCCAGCCCGTATTTATTTTGTCGATGTTTTAGTTCAATATTATTATCAGCAAATCATTATTTTGTTTAGAGATAACGTTTGAACTGCAGAGATGCCATTGCTATGCTAGTTGAATATTTTGTTTTTTGTAGATGATTAAGATTAAATGCGTCATGATTTATTTATGCCTACGCTGTAAGTTTTGAATATATAAGAGTACGTTTGGAGATTTAGAAATTTATCTTTGGTTTAAGGCGATTTTAGGCCGAATTTAGTCTTGCGCGTATTAGTTTATCTTATGAACCTTTTAAAGAGAGATATGGCGATAGTAAACTTTAATACGTAGCGATACTGAAACAGAAGGTGAAGATAATCAGACAATAGCGATCAGCTGATCCTTCGCGTCGGCTAGACCCAGTGATGGCACAAAAAATTATCGGCCGGACAACATGCTTGTTCTTTTGTTTCTGCGAACAAAAGCTCGTGCGCTCGACTAACACGTTTGTTTGTAAACAAATCCACAGTTGACTCGTTATCAAAAATATTACCTATTCTGTTCGGAGAGGCCGAGACGTATTGTTATTTTTCTTTTCTGTTTTAGACAATTTTAGACCGAATCCCTTCTTACGCGTGTTATACTGTTTTACGACATTTTAAAGAGCGATAATAAAAGTGTAATTGACAAAACAGCTGAAACAGAAAGTTGAGATTAACAATAATTTTACGACCGTGCGCAACCGATATTAGCTTGCACCGCCGGCCTCGACTCACAGAAAAAAAGGGTATCTGCCAGGCATGCGGCGATTCTATTGTTTGGAGAACAAAACGTTTGCACTCGTCTATAGTATTGGTAAACGAACTACAGCTGTTTTGGACTCTTATCAAATCTGACACAATATTTTGAACAATCTGAAGCATTTGAATTTATAAAACCAATTCGATTTAAGTTTGACCCATACGTTATGTGATATGTAGTAACCTCGGTTCTTTAAATGAGTCTAGGTGTGCTTTATTAATTAATTTGTAAGACACGCCTATTTTTTACTCATCTCGGCTCACGGCATCATTTGAGACATCATGCTCTTTTCTATTTCTAACATGCAAAATTATTAGTTTGTTACCTCGCCGATTCGCTATGAAATTTGACTAATTTATTCTTTATATGCTTTCAGATTGTTTATTCTCTTTGCGTCAGATTTGATTTATAATCAAATCTAGTCGTTCAAACTCCACATTGCCCACCAAGCACGACGGGGACGTTCAGCTTGAATGTTTGGTGCCTAAAACTACCATGCGCATATCATTAAACCTATGTTAATCTATTACTTAGAGCTAATCTAGTATGCTTAATCTAATTGTAGGCGATCGACTCAAAGGAATTCAGTTTCCAACTTTCCTCGTGGAAAATCAACCTAGAACGACCTCCAGGAAATGACAATGCTACCAAGTGAGAACAGGGTGCACAGCACTCCCCTTTACGTAAAAGTCGCAGTTAATTCCCCCCAAGTAGGTTTAAAACATCTTCCGAATCCAGTCAGTCAGTCAGTCAGTCAGTCAGCGTGTAAGCGTCTACTGCTGGACATACGCCTCTCCAATTTTCCTCCAGTCCTCCCGGCCTTCAGCGATACGGAACCACTGATTTCCGCCGGCGTACTTGATGTCGTCGTCCCACCTGGCGGGTGGTCTTCCCACACTCCGTTTTCCTGTCCACGGCCGCCAGTGTAGGACACGGTTACTCCAACGGTCATCGTCTCTTCGGCTAACGTGCCCAGCCCACTGCCACTTGAGCTTAGCCACCCGGTGTCCAATATCGACTACTTTGGTGCGTCGGCGGATTGCCTCGTTACGCACCATATCACGTAGCGATATACCCAGCATGGCTCGCTCCATTGCTCGCTGGGCAACTTTCAACCTTTGGACAACAGCGACCGTCAGAGTCCACGTTTCACATCCGTACGTCATAACCGGGAGGACACACTGGTCATATATACGGGTCTTTAAATTCTGCGGAAGGTCAGACTTCAGGACGAATTTTAGTTTTCCGAAGGCAGCCCAACCCAGTTGAATTCGTCTCTCCACCTCCTTAAGCAGACCTTGTCTACCAAGCCGCAGAATTTGACCGAGGTATACGTACTCTTCAACCTGTTCGATCACTTCTCCGCCATCCGAATCCACAGACCTTCTATTTTAGCTTATTATACTTAAACCTAAACCGTGCATTTAATGTAAATGGGTTCTCCTTTGCGTGATACACTTTCCAGGTGAGTTACAGATAACAAAGAATACAGTGCTATCTTTCACTACGACCTGTCGTGTTTACGCTGGTTGTGAGAAATTCCTGAGCTCGTTCCGATGGTGGAAATTCTTTACAGCTGCATGGTAACGATGGTGATGTATCCTTTACCGCTGCGCAGCAATGTTGGTGATATATGTCGCACGTCACGGCGATTCCTTGAAGTCCGTGAAACACTCAGCCAGATGATTTGCAGTGGTTCCTGTAATCATACGTCTAGGCCGCCGATGGCTTTGATCTAATTTCGCGCGCCGTTTTCGAGCAAAGATTACGCTGTCCCTCGCTGTTAAGTTTGGTAACGCGCCGAGAACAATAGTGCGCAACCGAGTAATTGTCTTACGTTCGCGGATTAATAAATTGGCCGCCGAAATAAATTGACGCTTCGGTGGAAAACCGCACGCAATCGCGATCCTCGGAAGTGATGAGTCTCGATGGAATATTTTAATTGAAGCATGCAACTTAGCTCAGGCTTCTAAGCCAATCCAGTCTACCCCGGCACCCGCCCAGCTTTCTCAGCAACCGGCGCCTCTCTATCCACGTTCACCTCCCCGCATACAACGTCACTTCACTAATGGAGTTCAAAGTCCACGGATTATACCTATTTTCGCACTATCTCACTTGTCACTTAACACGTAAACCCGACACTCCGCGCGCTCCCTTCAATTTTCCCAGAGGAGAAACCGTATTCTCAACTCCAAACCAGTTATGAAGGAATCGATTGTCTTTCCCGAAACGCGAAACCGGCCCGAGTAGAGTCCGTTCCAAATTACCGCGCGATGACTCCTTCTCGATTAATGTTCGTAGTCGAATACCGAGAGGCGACCGTTTCGGACTCCTGAATCTCTCGAACTGCCAAAGACATCCGATCAATTCTACCGCACGATCCTGACTGTCCCCTGAGGAGCACACCTCCTTCTTTCCTTGCAAAATGGCCGCAACAGTTCATTTCCCTAATTGGTAGAATATCTGTAGGCCACACCCCTAACTAACGCCATGTTCCGTGTTTATTTATTTTTTGCATCAAGTCCTAAACAGCCATTTTGAAATTCGAAGGGTTTTTATACTGTTATTTTTTTGAGATTGTGAGATTTTAAGAAATAACACTCAAAATTAGCCCATTTCTGAAAAAGGTCCATAATTTTTGTTGTAGACGACATTTATTGCCAAGAGTATCAGATTACAGAATCCTGACGCCAAGGGAATTATTTGCACGTGTGTGAACCGTGTGAATTTAAAATTCGAAAATATTTTAGATAAGAGGAAACAAATATTATAATTTTATATGAGAAGTGCGCGTATGGTGCAAATACACTTTGTACCAGGCGAACACATCTCAACGGGTGGTGGCTCGGATCGGCTGGAGAAAGGTCACAGTCTGTGTATTTCCCATGGGATTTTTTCGGAAGAACGGTACAGCTATGGGGCCTCGATCTGACATACATGATCACTGTACTCGCAAGAGTGCAGGTGTAGACTTCTGGATTTTGTAACCGCAAGGTAAATCAAATAAAATTATAGTAAAGAAGTGTCAGATATTGTTCTGGAAAAGAAAGCTACAGGTCTGCCGGCTTGGGAAAGGGACGCTCCGAGGGAAATATTCGATAAGTTTTATCTTTGATAGTCCGAGGAAAATTTTGCTTCATTTATTGTTAAATTGCACTCCTCAATAGTTTGCATGTATTTCCTTAATTTCCGGTCGTGATCAGCTTTATCGCAGCCACACACTACAATATCGTCAAGATAAGAATACACAGATTGTAATGCTTTCTCTCTGATGACATTATCGATTACCCGTTGAAAGGCAGCTACGATATTAGTGACACCGAAAGGGATCGTCTTAAATTTGTATAAATTTCCGGCCGCCTCGAATGCTGTGTAAAGCCTATCTTCTTCGGTGATCGGTATCTGGTGGTACGCGCTGCGTAGGCCGATTATACTGAATACGTGGTGTTGAGCGACTTTGGCAACTAAGTCCTCAATGTTTGGCAGACGATATGCCTCAAGCTGTGTGAATTTATTGATAGTTCTCGAATAGTCAATAACCATTCTTTTCTTATGGTTTTGGTTCGTTGTTATCAGAACTTGAGCTCGCCATGGTGAAGAGCTATTCTCAATAATGCCGTCCTCGAGTAACGTTTGTACTTCTCTAGTAATGAAAGCACGCTCAGCTTCAGAATATCGACGGGACTTTGTGGCAATCAGTCGACAATGTGGATCAAAATATTCGAAAAGCTTCACTGGTGGGACTGACGCCACCTTGAGGGAATGGCATGAAATTTTCAACGGTGCCATGGGGCCACCATACACTACTTCGACAGCTTGATGTTCCTTGAATACATCCTTCCGGAGAACCACATCAGCGCAGAGAGCTCTCATTATAAGTGATGGGAAGTTGTCGTGAGTGTGTCCTTGTACAAATAATTTTACGTTGCATAAACCTTCTATTTGGCCTTTTTAGATGCCAACTGTTGTTACTGTCTCATTGTAAGGAGAACTTGAGAGATGGTACTGTTGAAGTAGGTTATGATTTATGAACGTATTAGTACTGCCTGTGTCTCAAGGCTTGTACTGGAATGCCGTTGACAGTCATTGAAATAATTGTCTCCTGCCTGGAGGCCTGCTGGAGCTGCAGTTATCATGGTGTTGCTACTGGATTCTTCCAAACAAGCAGTTTGTTTTCCCGATCGACATACTTTTGCAAAATGTCCTCTTTTAGAACATTTTAGGCAGGTAGTGTTGAATACAGGACACTTTTGGCGTCGATGGCGTTGGTCTTGACCGCAGAAATAGCAGGATTTAGATGTCTTTTTACTGACAGCTGAAGAGGAAGGATCAGCATTTTCACATTCATTTTCATGAACTGCATTCAAATGTCTAGAGGTACTGAATTTTTCAGAGTGAACTTGAGCCAATTCTAGAGACTGAGCTTGTTTGTAGGCCTCGGTGAGATCGAGACCACTGTTTTCGAGAAGCCTTTGCCGAATGTTAGGTGATGATAGTCCACTTATAAAAGCATCTCGTATGTAATCGCTTCGATTCTGAGCAGCACTCACAGCGTGGAAGTTGCATTCTTTAGCTAACAACTCGAGGGCGCGTAAGCACATATCAATTGTCTCGGCAGGTTGTTGTAGTCTGTTCGCTAGTTTGTGTCGGGCATATATTTCGTTACTGGGTTTTACAAAGATCTTGTCCAGTATTTCTATAGCTTCATTGTATGTGCTTGCGTGCGAAATGTGATTAAATATCGACGAAGATACATGATTTACCAGGAGGTATATCGATTTAAAATTTTTACAACAACTTTTAAAATCGACAATGAATGACTATAAATATAAATATATAACAACCGTTGGCAAACAAAAAATATGTACGACGCAACTTTATTTTTCCCTAGATTGTTATGTTAACAGATTAGTAATAATTTCTGTAATACTATCTATACCCACCACGACGGATGAGTCGATAATCCTTGTTAAGGGGGAAATAGGACTCAAACCGTGCTACCCGAGCACTGATGATTGAAACCCGACCCGTATGCAGATGTAATAGGTGCGAGATTCGATCTACTCGTGCGGTGGCTAATACGTCGCGCCGACGAAGAACGTTTGCGCGAAAATCACACTATTTATTAAATTTTACGTGTTGGAAAGATGAAAAACAACATTTTTTTTGCTACGATTATAGGCAAAAATATTATCTACATTTCTATGAGGGTCTTGTATTGAAACAATTGATGTTTCTCAAGATAATTTAACTAGAAAGTACAATTTTCGTACTTTTCGTAATTTTTTGGAGATTTAACACCTTTCCAAAGTAGTAAAATATATTTTTTTCGCTACGTTTGTTAATTAAAGATCAATACATAACATATATTTTTTACAGATTTTTCATCTTTACCAATATCTCAATAATTTCGTTCAAAGTTGTCCTTTTGACCCTTATTCTCGCCTTAATCGATTATAATTTGTTAAATTTTGCGCAATTAACATAATTCGTTCACCTAGCAGTTAAAAATCACTTTTAAAATACTTCCGGCCAGATATGGCTTGATAGACTTATTTATTCTTAAAAAATACTATTATTTCAATACTTTTATAATAATTTTCGTCAAGATCTCTCTACGTCTCATGGCGTAGGAAAATGTATCCAGTGACCATCTTTGGTGCAGTCTTTCAAGTACCTCCGGCCACTTCAGAACAGACAGACTTATGTTTACTCTCTCTACAATTACACGGCTAAATGATGCCACGTGTTTCGTAATGATGTCATATGACGTAAATATAACCTTAAAATTTTGACCGGAAGTGAAGGATTTTCTCAAACTTCCGGCTAATTTTAGGTGCGATAATCTTCTGATTCTCGCTCAGCACAACTTTTCCGACCGTGTGCCATGCATTTTTATCGTGATGTCATATGACGTAGGCAATTTTGGAGCGGGCTTACGGACTATTACAGGTTATCTATCATCGTCCGATTCATCGTCTAAACCTCGAATACACATTTTGCGTGGCTTTCTGGGGTCAATTATTTCTTTTAGCATACATTTGTGATAAAAAAGTTCCAGTTTTGTAATCATACTCATCTCCCAAAATTAAAAGGTATTCGAGTCCTTGTTCTGTCCATACGATAAAGAATGCAAACTTCCTCTCTGTGATGTGAAGCTGTACCTGATAATAATAATCATACAATATTGCAGAACATTATCTTTTTTTGTTCGATGGCCTGTAGTGGGGCTACGTCGGATACATTGTATGGACATTTTACCTCCACAACACTGTCAGTACCTATCAGATGACGCTTCTTTCCTTTGCGAGGTGTAAAGTTTAGTTCCATGTTGGTGAACCAGTATATTTGGTGGAGTTTCGATTTCGAACGCAACGCACGCAACTGATTTAGCGAACGAAAACTGCACAGGAGTTGCAATTTGCAAAACTTCTCGCTCGACCGGCCCGGCGCGGCGCGGCGGCGGCGCGGCAGCACTGTGCGGAGGCGCGGGACGCGGGCGGGGCGTACGGTGGTGTCCCCCGCCCGCTCCCCCAAACCTTCACAAATACACACAAACACGGCCGTGCGTGGCCGGTGGACGACTGGAGACAGCGATATTTTGTTCAAATACCTAACATGCGATCACGTGACTTACCTCGATCTGCTCTTAAGAGGCGTTTCAAAAATGTAAATAAATATCAGATGATGTCCCTTCTGTCTCATCTTAATGTAAAATGTAACGTTTTTCGTCTGTATGTTCACTTATGGGGGGGTACTAGGCAAAACATCACATCATATTATCCTAACTATATGCTAACTATAGCCATATTTCAATAGATATAATTATAAATTATATGCTTATAGTTAGGTAAAGATTGAAGGTATAATGTGTGATAAATTATTGTAATATAATCTTGTAAATTCTCTGAAAATTAAGTGGGTGAAAAGTGATAAAAACAGTCGAAAATGCATTTGCTATTAAAATCTACCCTCGTTACAAATACCTACGTCCATACAAAAAACGCTCGCGCACGGCAACAACGGCCCAAAATTAAAACAATTTATTCTGTAAGCGTTTGAATTTATTTAGATGATTCTTAGTCTTATTGACTCTAAGCTAAATGAAGCATTTTTCGTATTAGATGTATTTGTAAAAAATAGAGAGGGAAATAGCAAAGGCATTTTTGAACGATTTTACCACTTTTCAACAACATATTTTTAAGGGAATTTAAAAGATTAAATTTAAAATAATGTATTCACATTATACCTTGAATATTTACCTAACTATAGGCATATATATTATATTTAAATCACTTGAAATATGGGTATGGTTAGGGAAATACGAAGTGCTTTTGCCTAGTAGTAACCCCCCTTAAGAAGCGTTTCAAAAATATGTGTGCATGTAAATAAATGTCAGATGTCCCTTCTATCTCATATTACTGTAAAATGTAACGTTTTTCGTCTGTATGTTCGCTTAAAGATAACTATAATTCTTTAAGTTCGAGAATACCGAGAATAATAATCGTTTTCAATCATTAAAATTTTATCATATACATTTTTTTTTTCACTTCACACCATCGTCATACATAAATCAACACTTGTGTGTTTAGGTAGTGACAAATATTTTTGTAAAGTAGACTACGGAAACAAACGATATATAATTTACATGAGGGGCAAAGGCGGACTTATCCCTTACTTACAGGGATTCCAAGTCAACCTAAGGCCTCTATAGATAAATACGGTGTACGATTAGCACTCATATATTTTATAATCAATTACAAAGAATCTAAGCAGTGGAAATTTCATTGAGTTTCTGAATGAAGATAAAACATTAAATCAAATATGTTGAAACTCAGTATAAGATAAGCCCCCAAAGTAAAATGCTAAAGTAAGTTTCATCTCAAATAGACTATTCAAGATCCTTGGCTGGTTTTCAAAGAGAGTGTTGAAGTGAACGACCTTCGATGTACGATGTACCTATGTACACTTCGGTTTGAACTCATCTGGCGAGATTGTCAGCGCAAATAAAGTACTTGACCTGCAGCGGGAGCACAAATTCGTCGATAAGCCTATATCGAATCGATCGATAAACATCTTTCGTCTTCTTCTATTCTACTTCGTCGAACGAAGCAAATAGATGTTTATCGATCGATATAGGCTTATCGACGCATTTGTGCTCCCGCTGCTGCCTCTCGGCTTTTCAATAGATACGTTGGTCCTCGAGAGGTGAGTGCGATGGAAGTTGCGTGCGAATTCGTATTTTCTGGTTCAATATTATGCTAATCAATGCACGCTAGCATAGCTATATTTTATAAAAAAATTATACCTACATAGAAAATACTTTATTGCTCCATAAAACATTTTACAGAAATAAGCACATTAGAACATTTACATAAAGGGCAAAGGCAGACTTATCCTTTACAGAGATTTTTTCCAGTCAACGTTTGGAAGTTTGAGAGTCGATTAATATAGTGAAAAGTAGATATAGTTCAAAGGTTGAAGATACATATACCTAGATAGCGCAAGCGCCTAAAAAAACAGTTTTTTTTGCGAACGTTCTCTTCAAAAGTGGCTTCCGCTGTTCGGGAAACGGTGGTGGCAGCAGCGCCGACACGACCCCGCCGCCGCCGATCTCCCGCCCTCCCGGGGGCTGCAGCGAGGAAACGAGCGAGACTGGCAGCGGCCGGCCATGAATATTGGATTGGAGCACACCGGGACCGCGCGCCATATTGCCGGGATTCGTACGATATACAGACACGCACTGTTTGTATTTTTAGGGTTCCGTATCTGGAACAGGACCCTATTACTAAGCCTACACCGTCTGTCTGTCTGTCTGTCTGTCCGTCCGTCTATCCGAGCGCTGTATCTCTTGAACCGTAATAGGTAGCCAGTTGAAATTTTCACAGAATATGTGTTATTATGGGCGATATGTGAGTCCACATATATTATATGTAGAAAACACTGAGTCAAAATTATGTCTTCTAGGATGGGTTCTGCAAATATTTCGAGATGGACGGTTCTGCAAATATTTCCCCTACAGAACCTGTAAACTCTGGAACGCTCTCCCTGCCCATGTATCTAATATACTGAGAAACATGCTTGACGTTATGAGTATGTATGTTCAACTATATAATACTAATGACTAACATTTGACAAACATTTCCATTTCAATTTAAAAATAATGCCCAGAGCTTTCACGGAATCCATTTGTCATTAAACCATCAACTTTATTGTAACTACTGCCCCACGGTATGTGGACTTTGATCACCTCGCGTGACAAAGAAATGAGTTTCAAGCCGAGGTTGTTCGCGAGTTGAGTTAATGTAGGAATATGAAATATAGCTAGAAAACACACCTAACATTTCTTTTTTTTTCATTTATCAGCATAAATTGTTTTGGTAAAATAGAATCCTGGAGCAAAAGCGGAGTAAAAAACTATATCTGAATTCTGAATTGAAATTTTCTACGAGTTATTGATATAAGTGTTTAGAATGTAATTAAGGCATGGTATTCTTTTTAAGTACCGTGTGGGGCTGGTACTTAAAAAGAATAGCCCCACCTCACCGTGAATGTCGTAATAGGTAGTCGCCTTTTTTTTAAAAGGTAGGGATTTTTTTTTATGGATAAGGAGATGCCGTGCAAGGACGACAGCACAGTCACCTTTCACCTTGGCGCGGTCCTTCCACCGAGTCATGCAGCAGGTTTTTTTTTTTTTTTTTTATGGAAACTGACACGGTTGGCTACATCACCTACAACGTCCGTGATGTCAGCCCATAACACCGGGTGAACTAGGTGCCATGTCAGTGCTTCCCCCTTTGATCGTGCCGGCTACACTGAACTGGTCGGAAAACACAAACTATTTACATAGCCGTTTTGATCGACGTTTCATTCAGTGCGGTGTTACCAACCCGGGCGGGTTAAACCCTACCACCAAGTAAGATTAGGAGGGAAGGGACCTACAGTTTTACGAGGAATCCGAACCTCGTTCAGCCTCCAACGGTCAGCGGACACCCATCCAAGAACTGACCGCACCCAGCGTTGCTTAACATTCAATAGCGACAGTTGGCTGTCTGCACCACTGAGCTATCGAGGCTGGGGTGGGCCTTCGTGCCTTACATGCTACCTGATAGTTACGAGTAGTTATCTTGTCCGAATACTTTGCTAAAACGTGGTGGTCGGTGTTGTGTTGTAATTTACCACACACTTACTTGCAGTAATTGAGTACTTGCAGCACAACACCGTTACTCTGCTTAGCCCGATCGTCGCTCGGGATACGGCGTGTGGTGTGTATTGGATTGTGTGCACATAGATATTATTTATGCATATTGAATTCAGTATGGTCCGTCGTAATTAATTTTGTCTTGTCCCGTTCAGCAATGCATACATAACATATAACCTATTCTTTTGACTTCGTCGTTGTAAAACTAGTAATTTTAAAGTGATTTTAGTTCTTAGGTTAAGACATTTAATACGTATTTTCAATATGGCCCTAGTTGGTTGAAATAAATAAATAAACAAAACGTTAGGCTGTGCGTTTCGTATGCGTTTTCAACAAACAGCACCTCAATTGAAGCTTTCGTCCTTCAGAAAATGAAACAATTTGGACTCTTAACGCTGCGGTATGTACTCGGGTATGTACGTGGCCGCGAGTTGGTTTTATCTCTGTGAGGATTTTGTTTGCGGCAGAGCATACGGGTATATCAAGGTGTGTGTGTGTGTGAGTGTGGGCGTGTTGAGAGGGTTGAATCGTGTATGTGTGTGTGTGTGTGTATAGTGTCGTCACCGGAACCGGAAGCAACACGGCTGCCCGTATCGGCCGGGGCTCCATTCACGGGCTGTCGTCGCGAGACCTTGCCCTTCTCTTTATCTCTATCTATATAGGTATATAGGCTACAAGGCAATTCTAGCCATGAGTTGCAGCAGTCACTAAATTAATTTCAGGAGCAGATTAGTGAAATCAATAAGAAGAAAAAAGTCTACGACCAGTTTTCTCAATTGTGCTGAATAAGAAAATAATAATAAGTCTTGATTTTAACGTAAAATCAATTGCATTTCCTAATACACGTGCGCTGCGGTAAACGCTCATTTTGCGTGCGACCGACCGTGCATACTTAATAAATAACAATGTCGGACTCGCGCACCGAGGTCACCGAATATATATTACTAGCCGAGGTTTCCGTACCACTACGTAAATGGCCGGTTTTATTATTTTGTTATTTCACTTTAGAGTGGCACATGCAATGATGTATCTATATCTATCGGTAAAAGTTCAAACTTTTGGTGTTAACATTGGATGAATCCATAGTTAAAACACAGCTGCAAAACAGCATTTTTGTGACAGCATTTGTATTCATATATTGTTCTGTATTCTGAGTATACATATTATTAAAAAAAAAAATTTATAAAATGGAAAAAAAGTTACGATGTCGCATAATTAAATTTCCGTACTACATAGATTTATAAGTACAAGTACAATCCGTACAACAATAAATACAAGGACAGACGAATTAAGAGAATGTCATTACGAGATGTTTATATAAGAGTAAGTACTGAAAGTTAATACAGAATTAGAGTGAACAAGTTAAAGAGAAATTGCGCTTTAACATAAATTCCACTTCGCGAGAACATTTTCAATCTTCCCCGGACAATAATTTCAAAAAGCCTGTAAACACGCAGCAAACGCTGTTTTATTCCAAATAAAATTCGCAGCACTTCAAACACAATAAAGCTCGCAGATCGACACGCTCGAGCGCCCACCAACACCCGCCCTACGGCGGCGGCGACGCCCGGAGGCGGGGAAGGGCGCCTGCGCGCTATTGTGTAAAACTTCAGTGTGCGACTGGAAATATGTCAATATATTTTTTTTTATGGAAACTACATTTACATTTTATGGAAACGGTTGGCTACATCACGTACAACATACGTGACGTCAGCCCATAACACCGGGTGAATATGGTGTCACGTCAGTGCTTCCCTTCGGTCGTGCCGGCTACACTGAACTGGACGGAAAACACAAACTATTTACATAGCCGTTTCGACCGACCTTTCATTCAGTGCGGTGGTATCATCCCGGGCGGGTTAAACCCTACCACCTAGTAATATAAGAAGGGAGTCATATCGCGTAGTCGCCTTTTACGACATTCACGGGGAGAGATGCAGTGGGGCTATTCTTTTAAAGTGTTCTTTTCTGGCATGGCATGCACCTTTTTTCGTCTGCTTTAGCGGTCAGTTTAACGACGTAATACACCTAATCTAGCAACATTTCCTCACACTTACATTGTAACATATTGGACTAAATAAAGCGTGTATGATAGGTATGTTAAGTGTAGTGTATGATATGTACCTATCAATGTTTATTTGCTTTTTGTCACCAAGAAAAATAAAAAACGTAAAGTAAGTACATATTTTTTTCCATTATTTTACTGTTTCTGAATTGTGTCCATAGTCATTAGGCCGGAAAATATGGTTTTCTTTGTAAAAAATTTGGAATTAAGGCGGTGAAAATTATAAATTTGATAAATCTCATTTTCGTATTGCGCCTCTGTCAAGGTAAACTATAGCAAATTGGCATGACTCACTGCTAAATATTTTTCTTAAGACGTTTATTGCTCGGTGAAACTACTTTCGGCTTTCGCGCTCAGATAAGTTGACAGACCGATTTTTATAATAATTAAAATTTTAACCCATTTATTGCAACTGATAAATAACCATTTCTTGTGGACGAAATTTGACAGCGCGCAGTTTCACTTTGACCTTATTTCTAGTCGCGCACTATACTTTTACGTAATAACTTCGAGTTTAGGCTGCGGCGCGGAAAATCTGATGGGCGGGCGGACAATAGCGACGGGTGAACAAACTCGACACTTCCACTCAGACGAGATTGCGGCTATGAGAGACCCTCACACATTGTTTTACATCGTACAGAAAGTTTGGAAAGGCAGATCGCATTTGGAAGGATAAAGTGGTCTGAAATGTCATCAGTTTTGTCGTGTCTCAATCTCAAACTTGCTAGTATATAGGAAGAAAATAAATATTATATGATAGTATATCCATTGCCGATGGCATCACTATTTAAAGCCATAATAATTACTTATTTCAATAGATATATTTTGAGAACTAGGGCAAGACGGCTTCTAAAAAGCTGGGTGTACTCAATAAGGTGCAAATGTACTTCATGCCGGACCAGAAGCTGCTTTTGTATAATACGCAAATTAGGTCCTGCTTGAAGCACCATCGTTTTTTTTATGAAAATGTTTTTAAAGGCATAATTATTACTCATTTCAACAGAATATTTGGAGAGCAAGGCCAAGCTGGCTTCTAAAAAGCTGGGCGTACTCAATAAGGTGGCACGGTACTTCACGCCGGGCCAAAAGCTGCTTTTGTATAAAACACAGATTAGGTGCTGCTTTTAGTTTAGAAAGAAACAATCCGGCTGTAGAGCGTCGTCCCTGTCGCACATAGACGTGCGAGTTCGCGCGACAGGGACGACACTCTACAACCGGATTGTCTCTTTCTAAAGCTCAACACGCATTATTTGCTGCCGGCAACTGTACTTATATGTATTATTATTAAGTATTTTTATTATTTTATCTTAAATTGTCCTTCGTACATTCCACTATATCAATCGACTCTCAGCATACGAATGTGAAATCTCTGAAAGGGATAAGTCCGCCTTTGCACGTCATGTGAACTTTTTTGTTTGTGAAATTTCTGTAAAATGTTTTTGGAGCAATAAATTATTGTCTATCTATCCATACATACACACTACACGCCGTATCCCGACATTCGGGTTAAGCAGGGTAATCGGAGTTGTGCTGCAGGTAGTCTTGTAAATTACAGCACAACTCCGACCACCACGTTAAGCAAAATATTCGGACAATATAACTATTAAACAGCAAGTAAAGCATGAAGAGCCACCCGCTGCATGACTCGGTGGATGACCGTGCCAAGGTGAGAGGTGGCTATCCTGTCGCCCTTTAGCACGGCATCTTGTCCTTATCCCTTAGTCGCCTTTTACGACATGCACGGGGAGAGATGCAGTGAGGCTATTCTTTTTAAGTACCGGCCCCACACGGTACATTGTCTATCTATTATACCATACAATTTTTATTTGCGAACCAAATTTTTCAGATCCAACGAACGGGCCACTTACGTAGATTTCCCACGCCAATTACTCACGCCATGAATTACCCTCCCAGTTTCCCCCGCCGTCTCCGCACCGTAAGTGCCCCGCAATGCGCTAAAGCATACAACTCTAAAGTATAAACGTCTTTAAGCTGCCATAAAAGCCTTCGCAGGGTCGTAAGTCGTTTAGCCCGTCACATCTCCAGAGCCCCCGTCGATATAAAATTGGAAGCGACGTTGAGACCCTCTTCGGCTTAAATTAAAAAATATTTCCTTCATGGCCTCGCCCTTTTGCGGAGCGGTGCGGGGGTTAACAGTGAGAAGCGCTCTTGGAAGAGTGAAATCATGGAACTCATATTTTTTCTCGCATAATGTTTGCTATTCTAATAAATCCTAATAAATATATCGATGTTTCTACGGGCGACCGACTGGCGACCGATCGTGTAACGTAACGTTACGTCAATATACGAATATCCTTATAAATCGAGAATCAATTTATCGATTTACATACGATTTTCACTGTTACATTCTGTCACTTCTCAAGATTGTTTTAGGCTTAAAATAAGTCATAACGCTACGTCATCGACGACCTGAGCTGTGAGAAAAAAATTCACGCGAAGCGAAGCCGCGGCCAAAAGCTAGTAATAATTTGCTAGAATCCGTGCTTCATGTTTTAAATGGCATTTGAGAATGGCTTTACAGCATTATTTTGTTTTAGGATGTAAATTCAAATTAGTAGGTATCTTACATTGAAGTATAGCTATTTTAATTTAAAAAATATTAGATCCTAGAATCATTGTAATAATAAATTGTTATTATGCACTTATCAAATAAACTAAATTTTTAAGCTAATCAGAAAAAAAAGAAAAATGTTGGGAAGAAACGTGAATTTTTTTCGAAATGTGCTGATGTCAACTCTATGAGGAATGTCACTTTAACCGACAGATAAATGTTGACGTAGACTAAACCGGAAGTGGTGAAGTAGGCTAAACATAGGTAAAACTAGGCAAGTTTACCAACATAGGACTTGGACATATACTATAAAAGCTATAAATAAGATTCAATCATAAATATGTCTAGGTACTTGAGCAAGTTTAGTTTTAGTATCTTACTTGCTGCTTGATAGTTATCTCTTCCTAATACTTAGCTGAACGTGGTGGTCGGTGTTGTGCTGTCATTTACCGGAGAGCTTGCAGCAAAACACCGATTGCTCTGCTTACCCCGATTATCGGGATACAGCGTGTGGTATGTATGTATGTTACAGAAGTAATGGTTACAGACAGAACATCCATCATCGCGAATACTCACTTCAAACATCTCAACGTTAAATCCTTCAATCTGCGCGAAGCTCGTAAAGCCTTCCCCATAACCCCTGACACACTCAAACACTTCGCTATTCATCGCCGCATCCTAATGCACATCACTCGTCCGATGACGCACGCACGCCGCGCCGCCCGCCCCATCTTGCTCGTCGAGCGGTGACGTCATCGGCGGCATGGCGACCTAACTACGCACGCGGCCTTGTACGAACTCTCCTCTAATAATCAAATCACCCACCACTGCTTTTATTCGTTCCAAATGTTATCATTCCAAAGAATGCTCATTGAAATGTGTTGCTGTTTAAGGATTGGTTGAAACTGGCAATTCTGTTTGAGAGAACTAACCTTTTTCGTTAGTTTGAAAATTCAAGTAAGTCTCAGAGCCAGTGAAAAATAATTCATTGTCAAAAATTGTCGCGCTTTTTCAGGAATTCTTAGTTCGGCTATAAAGTCTCATAATTGTGTAATTTTTTTTCAATTCATTATGTATCTTAAAGTTTTTGAATTTCCGTGTGAAATAAATAAAATAAAATTGTCTTCTATTAGTTCTAAAAGCAAAAAAACAGCGCACCATTCTGATCGCACGCCTTTCTCTACATTTCTTGGTTTATTTTTTATTTTTAGTTAATATTTAAAACACGCAGTGAGTGTACATTCGCTTTGTAAGTTAAATATCATTTACAATACAACAATGCACTGCGGTGCACGCTACGTTCGTAGCAGTGGTATAGCGCCGGGGTGGTGTTTACCAGAACCGATTGGTAGGAACTCATCCGCGGTAAGTCCAGCGTGTACGGATGCAATCCCTGCCCGGTGCGTGTGGTACGGAGGTGGAAAGCGGACGGAGGCGGGATCGCGTTAAATAGCTCCTCCAAGCACTCACCATGGAATAAGCGATAGAACACACTTAGGGAGCCGACATCCCTACGGAGTTGCAGTGATTCTAGATCGCGGAATACTTCGGGGTCACCCACTAGTCGCACGCACTCAAACACACACTTACGAGTCGCATCTACATGACTTACGCGATGACGGAAACTCAAATGTAACCGCTACCGAGAGCTAAGATAGTTACACATCAAACCCCTCATTCTATCTTTTATTTTCATAAAATATAAAAAAGTTATACTAATAACTAAAGAATTAAAACCTACCTAACAAACATTAAAATAACTATCACAAAAGGGGCGTTTTCAAATGTTCCTAGAACATTTGCGGCATTACCCCGCTGGATGGCGAGGCTTACCATTTCAATGAAGTAGGCCCTTGATTGCGGGACGCCAGTTGCGTCCACCAGCAGAGGCCCAAGCCTCTTCAAGAAGCTTTTGGCATCACCGCTCCACGGACCAAGGGTTTCAACCGTAAACGCAACAAATTCGTAATCCTGAATTATATTTGTGTATTTCTATCTTTGTAAAAGGAAAATGAATATTCCTCCAAACTTAACTAATAAGACCTAATTACGAACTGTATTACGTCAAACACGCACGTCATCATGCTACGCAACGTGACACAGCCAACGTACTTGCCTTGCGATCCCTATTCCTTCCACACGACCACAATATTTAACTTCACAACAAACACCCACCTCTCGAAGGAGAAGGCAATAAACGTAATATTCATAGATAGATAGATAGATAGATAGATAGAAATACTTTATTGCTCCAAAAAACATTTAACATAAACATTGTACATTTGTACCGTGTGGGGCCGGTACTTTAAAAGAATATCTCCACTGCATCTCTCCCCGTGCATGTCGTAAAAGGCGACTAAGGGATATGACTCCCTTCTTATATTACTAGGTGGTAGGGTTTATCCCGCCCGGGTTGGTACCACCGCACTGAATGAAAGGTCGGTCGAAACAGCTATGTAAATAGTTTGTGTTTTCCGTCCAGTTCAGTGTAGCCGGCACGACCGAAGGGAAGCACTGACGTGGCACCAAGTACACCCGGTGTTATGGGCTGACATCACGGATGTTGTAGGTGATGTAGCCAACCGTGTCAGTTTCAATAAAAAAAAAAAAACAAAAACACAATAAGAAATTTACATGAGGGGCAAAGGCGGACTTATCCCTTACAGGGATTTCTCCCAGTCAACCTTTGGATGTTTGAGAGTCGTATGTTGCGAGATATAAGTAGGTAGTAGCAAAAGACTTGAGTGTGGGAATGTAAAATATAATATAAGGAAAATAACTATAATATACTATAATATACAGTATACACTACATATAAGTACATACTAGTTAATTAAACGTATAAATTACTATTTATAGATTAAATTAAATACATATGAATTACAATTTATATAATACATAATACCTAAATATATACATACATATTTGTCCATTCAGAATTAAAGGATTTTTTAGCTTTTGACTTCACACTGACGGAGATAGATCTAGATTTCTGGGACCTCTATACAGGGTGTTTCAGGATAGGCTTGAGAAACTTCAGGAATAGAAAGTACTCATTATTAGAAGAAAAAAATCCTTATAACTGAAATCGAAATTCCGTATTTTTTTTTAATACAAAAATTTTAAATTCTAATTAAAACTTGATGTACAGTGAGTCTGAGGAGATTTGGCAACAGTGCAGTCTAGGTATAGGAAGTGCTATGACCTAGTCCAGTCCCCTTTTTCTTTTGTTGTCATTGACCTTTAAGTGTTTGGAATTTACCTACATGCAGTTCAGTTCAGTTCAGCATGCAAGTTAGTCATTTGATTTTTATTTAATAAAGGCGGACGTTAACCGTCCATCAAATCTCGATGAAATGATTTTCACCAAAAAGTACTATAAAATGACCGAATTTGAGAAAGTTTCAGTGCTTTTCGTCTTCAAAATATGGACCTCTTTCAAACCCTGAAGTTACGAATACGTTTCTGAAACGAATCTCAAACGTATTAATTGTAATTTTTGCTTTGTAGATTAAATATGGTTGCGTGATCGGGAATGATGGTCGCGATTCTTCGGGAAGCCGAAGGACAGACCGTCTGGGCTGGGGAGACCTATGTGTGCACGCACAACCAGTCTAACTTGTCAGCCTCGGTAGCTCAGTGGTGCGGTCTGTACATGGATGGCTGACCGCTCGACCGTTGGAGGCTGACCGTGGTTCGGATTCCACGTGGTAGAGTTTATCACGCTCGGGTTGATACCACCGCACTGAATGAAACGTCGGTCGAAACGGCTATGTAAATAGTTCGTGTTTTCCGTCCAGTTCAGTGTAGCCGACATGAAATGAAGGGAAGCACTGACATGGCACCTAGTTCACCCGGTGTTATGGGCTGACATCACGGATGTTGTAGGTGATGTAGCAAACCGTGTCAATTTTCATAAAAAAAAAAGAACTTTCGCCAGGAGTCTGATCATGTTAAGAGCGCGGTACTACAGCATCAAAATAGGCACTGATATAGCGTTATTATATTTTGTTCTATTCAGGTATAGCAATTATTGTACTATTTTCGTTATTTAATAGGCAGAGCATACTTCGCGCGTCAGAGCCACATCCGTTGTCTTTGCCCACCCCCACTGGGTAACAAGCGTGACGCCATATACGCACGTACCTAGACCAGATCGGGCATGTGCTCAAAAAGGGTCAAGTGCGTAGTGCCCGTAACGGACGAGCATGTATGAAGAACATTATGAGAGTGGAAGAGGCGGCGGAGATCCGTTGTCTCTGCCAACCCCACTGTGAAACAGGCGTGACGCTATGTATGTATGTATGTATGTGTATGATTGATACAAATTACAAACGATATTTGACGCCTCGAATACAAATGAAAATTTAGTTTTGCTCATAATCACTCAACCCAGAGCATATAACAATGAAGCCGTGTTAGCGGAAGAGACAATAGCGTAAATCGAATTAGCAGAGAGAGAGAGCGAGCGAATCCGTACACGCTAGTTAATGCTAATGCTAACGACACTGCTAACTGTGATTCGAATGCGACGTGTTACAGCGCGCGCGTGTCATGAATGTGTTCATCGCTTTCAACCTTTCCAGATGCGATCGATTCTATTTTATGCAAGGGATTTGTACCGTGTGGGGCCGGTAAATAATAACCCCACTGCATCTCTCCCCGTCGCATGTCGTAAAAGTCGACTAAGGGATAAGGAAATTCGTCAGCCTCAGTAACTCAGTGGTACGGTCAGTCGACTGTTGTTAAGCAATGCTGAGCGCGGTCAGTACTTGGATGGGTGACCGCACGACCGTTGTTGGAGGCTGACCGTGGTTCGGATTCCACGTTAAACTGTAGGTCCCTTCCCTTCTTACCTTACTAGGTGGTAGGGTTTATCCCGACCGGGTTGGTACCACCGCACTGAGCGAAACGTCGTCGGTCGAAACGGTTATGTAAATAAATCGTGTTTTCCATCCAGTTCAGTGTAGCCGACATGAAATGAAGGGAAGCACTGACATGGCACCTAGTTCAATCGATGTTATGGACTGACATCACGTATGTTGTAGGTGATGTAGCCAACGGTGTCAGATTCCATAAAAAAAAATTGTATTGATACTTCAGTTTAGTTATTCTTGAGACTACATACATACATACGTACCTGCAGCACAACACCGATTACTCTGCTTACCCCGATTGTCGGGATACAGCGTGTATGTATGTTCCACTATATGTTTTCTTCGAGGTACCATTGTTTGTTAATGTTTTGGTGTGCTATAAAAAAAATATATCTATTCTAAATAGAATTCGTTTGGAATTCGTGAATGTCAATGCGATGAGGTTTTGCCTACATTTCTGTTTGATCGTCGTCGCTACGTCTTCATTCTGGGTGCGCGGGTTTTCCAAGGATCGTGGTCTGACATGGATCTGTCGAAATCAACTCCGTGCTCAGTGGTGTCTCCAAATACAATTTTTATTTTATTTTTTATGGTAACTGACACGGTTGGCTACATCACCTACAACGTCCGTGATGTCAGCCCATAACACCGGGTGAACTAGGTGCCATGTCAGTGCATCCCCCTTTGATCGTGCCGGCTACACTGAACTGGTCGGAAAACACAAACTATTTACATAGCCGTTTCGACCGACGTTTCATTCAGTGCGGTGGTACCGACCCGGGCGGGATAAACCCTACCACCAAGTAAGATTAGGAGGGAAGGGACCTACAGTTTTACGAGGAATCCGAACCTCGGTCAGCCTCCAACGGTCAGCGGTCACCCATCCAATTACTGACCGCAGCCAGCGTTGCTTAACATTCAATAGCGACAGTAGACTTGTCTGCACCACTGAGCTGTCGAGGCTGACTGAATTTCGTCCTTTTTCTCATTGCCGAAGTGTAAATGAGAAATTGGAACTGTTTTCTGGCTCATTGACACTTCTTGGTAGAAAGTCGCGCGATTTATTGGTCTGGCTTTAAGATCTGCTGACAACTTACTCTTGGCAATACCGGCTCACTCAAGCTCTTTCTACACGGACTCTTTCACAGTACAAACAGCTCGCCTCTGGAATAATCTGCCCGTGCATTTACGCTCCTCTACATCTATGAATGTATTTAAAATTAATTTAAACAAACTTCTCCTCTCGTTACCGAAGTAAATGCAATGTATAATATTAGATACATATCTTTACTACCCTTCTCTTACTCTCTTGTCATTCAGTTGGTTGTGTCGCACAACGGTACCACCGATCGATGTACATAATATGTAAGTTTATTATATACATATATATGTTTATTAAAGTATTTATGTAGTATTCGTATGTAGTTTATTTATAATACATATTTCTTTACAGTCTTAACACATTGCCACAAACTATTCTTGTTCGCCTGCATGTACTTCTCCCACATCCCAAAGGTTAGGTTAGGTTAGGTTAGGTTAGGTTAGGTTAGGTTAGGTTAGAATAGAATGCCTCGCGGCATTAAGCTCGCCTGTTGTACCTAATTTTTATAAATTGGTGTTCAATAAAGAATATATACATACATACATTTATTGTACGATCAAGGCAATAAAAAATGTTGCTGGAAAAAATTTATCAGCATCTCCAGTAAGCGACAAGTCGAACGCTCCGGCTTGTTTTCGAAGATTTAGATTTCGAACTATTTCAGGAATACTAGCAATAACAGGGGCTAGTCACCCGAAAAATTGGCCGGATATGTGCGCAAAGAGCGAGCACGTAACATTTCCCGGGAAGAGTGATTCATTGAACCTATTCACCGGCGCAGTCGGACGGGACAAAGGAACGAACACAATGCTCGCCCGGGTGTGAAAGTGAGTAAGCAACTAGCTGAGCTATTGTCGAATATTATCGATTAAATAAAATAAGGTGGTGAACGACCTGTACATTTTTAGCGTTCTGTATCTCTACAGGACCCTTATACTATCCATTAAAATTATAATTGTGGCTAACATACGACTGAAACATACAGGCTTAAAACAATACTGGATATGCGATTAAGTCAGCCTCGATAGCTCAGTGGCGCAGACAGTCAACTGTCGCTATTGAATGTTAAGCAACGCTGGGTGCGGTCAGTACTTGGATGGGTGACCGCTGACCGTTGGAGGCTGACCGAGGTTCGGATTCCTCGTAAAACTGTAGGTCCCTTCCCTCCTAATCTTACTTGGTGGTAGGGTTTAACCCGCCCGTGCTGGTACCACCGCACTGAATGAAACGTCGCGTCGGTCCAAACGGCTATGTAAATAGTTTGTGTTTTCCGACCAGTTCAGTGTAGCCGGCACGATCAAAGGGGGAAGCACTGACATGGCACCTAGTTCACCCGGTGTTATGAACTGACATAACGGACGTTGTAGGTGATGTAGCCAACCGTGTCAGATTCCATAAAAAATACATGCATTTGTTTAAATGAAATATTGTTAACATTCTGTGTTCCTTATGGCGAAATAACCTCTTTTATAACGCTTTCACTATCCAGTGTCCCACATATGGGGCACGATACCTACCACTGGCAAGTCTGTGCCCCTACAGCGGGGCACAGGTGGTACTTAAGTTAATGCTCCACAAAATACTTGGACTTGTGACATATAATCAACATTGCACGTCGGAAGTGCTAACAGGGAATGGGAACAAGGGAACTTCTCCGCCGAAAACTTAGATTTTTTTTTATGGAAACTGACACGGTTGGCTTCATCACCTACAACATCCGTTATGTCAGCCCACAACACCGAGTGAACTAGGTGTCATGTCAGTACTGCCCTTCGATCGCGCCGGCTACACTGAACTGGACGGAAAACACAAACTATTTACATAGCCGTTTCGACCGACGTTTCATTCAGTGCGGTGGTATCAACCCGGGCGGGTTGAACCCTACCACCGAGTAAGGTAGGAAGGGAAGGGACCTACAGTTTTACGTGGAATCCGAACCGCGGTCAGCCTCCGAACGGTCGAGCGGTCACCCATCCAAGTACTGACCGCGCCCAGCGTTGCTTAACATTCAATAGCGACAGTCGGCTGTCTGCACCACTGAGCTATCGAGGCTGACAATATCGAGAAATACGCTAAACATAACGTACAGGTCTGTTAACCAAAGCTGGCGCGTGCACAGTACTCACACTAATGCAATTGTGCAAATGCGAGTGAGACAGATCGGGTTTTCGTGATGCGTATGCCCCGATCTGTCTCACTCGCACTTGCACAATTGCATTGGTGTGAGTACTGTGCACGCGCCAGCTTTGGTTAACTGACCTGTAGTGGGCGCCAGTCCGCATGCGCTATTGTTGCAATCTATACGGACACATTGATCTAGTTTTTCCAGCCGGTTTCCAGGGAAGGCTCGCGTGCCGCGGCCGCTCTGCGACGCGACGCCGCCGCCGCCTCCGCGCCAGTGTATACGAAGGCGCCGCGCCGCCGCCCCGCCGTCAAATTACAGTGGAGGCGGCGCGCCGCGCGACCAGCGGGCGCCGCCGCACTACTCTATAATTCTACGTTGGAGCCTTACACCACCATATGTCAGCCTCGATAGCTCAGTGGTGCAGACAGTCAACTGTCGCTATTGATTGTTAAGTAACGCCGCCGGGCGCGGTCAGTACTTGGATGGGTGACCGCTCGACCGTTGGAGGCTGACCGTGGTTCGGATTCCACGTAAAACTGTAGGTCCCTTCCCTTCTTACCTTACTAGGTGGTAGGGTTCAACCCGCACGGGTTGGTACCACCGCACTGAATGAAACGTCGGTCGAAACGGCTATGTAAATAGTTTGTGTTTACATAACACTGACATGGCATCTATGTAGTTCACCCGGTGTTATGGGCTGACATCACGGATGTTGTAGGTGATATAGATAGCCAACCGTGTCAGTTCACATAAAAACAAAATTTCGTTTTCATCCCATCACGCTCTACCTACAGTCTAGCTAGACCCTACCTACGCTCTATCTTTTTTTACGTAAACCAACATGGGTGGCTGTGCCGAGAGACCAATGGTGCAGTCGACAGAGCCAAAATCACCTCTCCTCGCGAAACCACGCTCAGTCAGGTGCCATGCCAACAGATTTGCGAACTGTTGCTAGGCTGTCTAGCCTGTTAAATACGACGTTTTAAGACATCCAAGTAAAAGGATTCGGGAAACACACTCGCCCGAAGATAGTTAGCCGTACGACAAAGAAACGATTTAGAGAACCGATGGGTTCTCAAAAGCCCAATGTCAAAATGAAAAGGGTGCTGAGGCCCTAACTACCCTTAAAGTATTGTGTTAAACATGTTATAAAAACCGACTACGACTCCGCCTTATTTATGTTCGACGATTCTAGTAAATTTTTTAGGTTTCCGTAGCCAGCGAAGCTGACAGGGACCCTTATAAAATCGATCAGAAGTATGTTTCTCTGTCCGTCCGTCTGTCTGTCTGTCATGTGATTACTCCGGAACATTAAGCTGAATAAATGTAAAAAAAAAAATATAAATTAGTCAATTTAGGCACGAAAACTAATTTGAAGTTTATATCTTAAAAATTGTTACTTAGTGTAGGATTTATTGCGATAGTTTGTATGGACACCCTGCATTTTTAGTTAGAAGGCTCATACTTGCAACAGTTGTTCCTTAGGTGCTCCTGAGTGGATTTCCACCGGTAGACATCGGGGGCCACCGCGGGGGTGGCGGGGGGAGGGGGTGGAAGTTTGCTTCTGCCGCGCTTCACTTGGAGTCCTTTTCCTTCAAAACTATAGAAATTAGGGCAAGTGCGGTATCATTTTCGGATAACTCTAGGATGACCACCGCGGTGGCCCCCGATGTCTACCGGTGGAAATCCACTCAGGAGCACCTAAGGAACAACTGTTGCAAGTATGAGCCTTCTAACTAAAAATGCAGGGTATATCGCACTAAATCCTCCACTAACTAGAAAAATAGCATTCTAGTGGTGTGCGGTGCGGTGGAGTCGGCGCGGCGCGCGAGACACGGTGCGACCGCGTGGTCGCTGCGCACACTCGCTACGCGTGCGAGAAGAAAATGGCTACGGAACCCTCTGTGCGTGAACAACGTTCGCACTTAAGAGGATTCATATGGCAAAACAAAAATTCAAGTCAACGGCACTGAGCAAACGAGCGCAGTGCGCGCGTTTATATGGTGAATTTTGTAGTTTTTGTTTGTTTAAAAATTATTACGATTTGTTTTTTTTTTTCAAATAATGCTGCTTTAGTGTCTAGAAAATTAAATTCCCTATACAATGATGTAAATTTTATTCCAAAATAATTATCCAGTATGGAGCTAGCTCGACATAAGAGATTAAATTAAAATAGAGTCATATTCAGATTTTTTTTTTCACTATAAGAAAATACTGTAAATTTAAAAGGCCTGTTTCAGCGTTTAGTACATATTATCTAGTTTAAAAAAAAATTGTTTTCATATTATGTGCTTCATAGAACTAAATTTTTGTTTGAAGTTTTACAACATATAACAATTTTCGTTGTTTTGCCATATGAATCCCCTTAACAGGCTATTTCAATCGTTACTGACTCAACCATTATCGTTTACTGCCATTTGGCGACCTACTTAGAGGAGAATAGCGCAGTGCGTTCGTATCGGCCATCACCATTTCCCCCAATTTCCTATCATCAGTCGATATAAGGGTCATTTTATAAGAAGGACACGGGGCGTACGGGCCCCTACTTATGGACTAGCGGCACGCAATGAGCTCAATCTTAATTTTTCGTGACCATTATTTGTTCTGCCACTCGGTGAGTTGGAAACTTCGTACAACAAAACAAACCTTTTGTTGTACTTATAATCAGTGCTTCTAATAGATTTTGTATCCTTTGTTGAAACAAATGATCATATCATACTAAAATCTAAAATTGTATGTTAATTCACTTACTTTAAGGATATAAAATTGAAGAAAAACCGGCCAAGTGCGAGTCGGACTAGCGCACCGAGGTTTCCGCACCACAAAAAAAGAACGTTGAAAAAACCAATTTTTTGTATGGACATTTATTTTTTATTTTTAACCGACTTCAATAAAATGAGGAGGTTCTCAATTCCACTGTATTTTTTTTATGTTTGTCACCTCAAAACTTTCGACTGGGTGAACCGATTTTGATTATTCTTTTTTTATTTGAAAGGTGGCGCTTCCCGTGTGGTCCCATTTCAATTTGGTCAAGATCGGATTGGAAAGCAAGTGGATGATATCTTTTGTGATTCGAAATCCCATCGCTCGGCCTTCGGCCTCGCGATTCCGCCGCAAAAAATTACTAAAAAAAACTGTGAAATAAAAAAAACTATTTATAAAAAATATAAAAACTGACTTCAGAAATTTATGAAATAAAAAAAATTCGAACCCTAGAGTTGAAGGCGGTGCTAAAGCAAGCAAAAATGATGCATGAAAGAAAGCATGAGTGGATGATATCTTTTGTGATTTGTGTAGCCTTCTTTAGCACCGCCTTCAACTCTAGGGTTCGATTTTTTTTATTTCATACATTTTTGAAGGCGGTTTTTATATTTTTTTAAATAGTTTTTTTTATATTTGTCGTTATATCTGCCAAAATAACACATATTCTGTGAAAATTTCAACCGGCTAGCTATTACGGTTCCAAAGATACAGCTATCGGACAGACGGACGAATGGACGGGCGGACATACAGATATACATACGTTGTAGGCTTAGTAATAGACTTTACGTACGGGGTACGGAAACCAAAGCTCACAAAAATGCAAACGTTTCATGGCTCAAAAAATCACCCGAATAGTCGGGCATGCAGACAGGGTTTTGTCGGTAACACGATCTCAAATTCAACATAGATTACGTCGAACCGACGACGTAATCCAAAACCAACAAAAATGTCATTCTGCAGCCGTCAGCGTCATCTATTATGCCATAATTGACTATAGATAATTTCATAGGTGATTTCTGTTTCGCGAATCTTATCGCGTATGACACGATTTAATCCTAAGTATCGTGTGTGGCCTGGTACTTGAAGAGAACATTTCCACTGCATCTCTCGCCGTGCACGTCGCAACAGGCAACTAAAGAATAACGACAAATGTTAAAAGGCAACAGGATAGCAATCTCTCACCTTGGTACGGTCTTTCCAAAGTCAAGTAGTAGGTAACTTTACTTGCCGCTTAAGGGTTACGTTGTCCAAATATTTTATTAAACGTGGTGGTCGGTGTTGTGCTTTAATTCAACCAAGCTCTCGCAGAACAACTTGTTTTTTTTTTATGGAAACTGACACGGTTGGCTACATCACCTACAACATCCGTGATGTCAGCCCATAACACCACCGGGAGAACTTGGTGCCACGTCAGTGCTTCCCTTCGGTCATGCGGCATGCCGGCTACGCTGAACTGGACGGAAAACACAAACTATTTACATAGCCGTTTCGACCGACCTTTCATTCAGTGCGGTTGTACCAGCCCTGGCGGGTTAAACCCTACCACCTAGTAATATAAGAAGGGAGTCATATCCCTTACCCTCATTATTGGAATACAGAATGTTGGTATGTATGCATGCATGTACGAAGTCAAAGATCTACTCATTAACTGTGTGGTTAACAGGCTCACTCTTCTGTCTGTACTCTGTCCATCTGTCAAAGCTTATTTTCTCCGAATCTACTAGACGAAAAAAGTTCAAATTTGGTATATACACGTATGGTGGAGTTTAATGACCCAAACACGGACGTATAGCGTAAATGAACGAATTTAGATTTTGTGGGTCAATATTGGCGGACAAATTAGACAGTAAAAAAAAATTTTTTTTAGCCTGCGACAATATCGTGTGACCTATCAATGAAATGGTTATATGGCTCGTTATAAGGAATACAAATATACTTATACTCTTTTTATAATTTTAAAATACATTGTAAATACAAAGATATTCGAGAAATATACAAAAAATCGACCATTCCCCCCTAGCGCTTATTTCCGAAACTACTGTGTCTAAAATTAAAAAAATTTGAATACAGGGCCTCTTTTATAGTTTACAGAAAAAGATAAACGAAAATTCTTAGTCTTAAAGTTCTTACGGAGAACGGAAGGGTATGGAACCCTCTCCACGCGAGTTCGACTCGCACTTGACCGCTTTTTTACATATATCTTACAAAATAGTAGTTATTTTTATTATTTATATTATTTAAATAATAAAAATAACTAGAACCAAATATTGGTATAAAACGTATTTAATTCATAATTTACAAAATAGTATCCGGACACCTACATAAACAAAGTGGTATAAATTCCCTATTAGCCGCATTCATCCACCAGTCAACCTATTGTTTCTACCGACCACCCTTAGAGTTTATACCGACAGTAAAGCACAAAACGGCGAGTGATATTTTATTTTCCGTGCGGCAGGTCGGGGCTGCTCCGACGCGCCACTGAAAAGGTTTATGACGCTGCGAAGGTTTCCGTTTAAAACGTTTACTATCCCTGAAATCCTTCTAAGCTCTGGAATTACACACATTAGGTTCGTGATGGCGCGCTTCGACATTAGAAAAGTTTTACAAAATAGCTTTGACAGTGATGGGGCGAATTCGCCTGGCCTGTAGTAATTTGTAAAAGTTAAAAAGTTTAAAGTTTCTACACCGATTCATTTACTGTCCATTCTGTTCTGTCTATGGAGCTCGCTGCCGTACTACGTCCGTCACTCACAAACATTACATTATCACTAAAGAAATTCTACATTAATTAACTTTCAGCTTGGTATTCTGTTTATGTTTATTTTTTATTTTTCGATAATAAATTTTATTAATTTTTATGTATGTATAATAGTAGGTAGGTAGATATATTCTGTGCATAGATATTGTATGTTTATATTGTTTGTCTTTGACTAGAATAGTTTTTTTATGTATTTGTATACTTAAAGGAGTAGATAGATATGTAGATAGAAAATGCTTTATTGCTCCAGTAAACATTAAACAGTAACAAATACATTAGAAATTTTACATTAGATGCAAAGGCGGACTTATCCCTTACAGAGATTTCTATAAGCCAACCTTTGGAGGTATATGGAGGTGTATACCTTTGGCGGTATACCAAGGAGTATATGATTGTATATAAACTGGGTATATTTATAAAATGTGTTTTCCTCCTGCGTTTCACTTGCACTACCCATACTTCTTTCCGTATAATTGCGCTCTTCATCACCCATCACTTGTAGTAAAAGTTCGCCTTTGCGCTGTATCACAGCTGTATTTTATTTTGTCATTTCACGTACTGATTTCTTCGTCCTCTTTATAAAATCGTGTACGAAACATACACAGTCTGTGTCACCGTTCGGAACCGGTGTAAAACTGTAGGTCCCTTCCCTTGCCCCTTACTAGGTGGTAGGCTCAAATTGTAACCGACTGGGTTGGTACCGCAGTGCTAGATGTAAGATGGCCGCATAGCAGCCTCGGTTGTGTTCTCCTCTGGTTCAGTATAGCCAGCAATCCAGGGAAAGCTGCGGTATGGCACCTACCTTCTCGGTGGTGATATTGGCTGGTCGGAGCATGTGCTTTGGCCCCTCCGACTCAGCCAACCAGACCGGATTACATAAAAAAAATATATGTCGTCGCCAATGTCTCGAAAATCGTATTCGCATCCGTTTCCCTTTCTTTCAGTCTTCAGTTAGGAACGTAATAAGCGTAAATTTTCCTTCCTTCTACCGCCTCCTCAGCATGTCCTCAGCGCTGATTACCACCCACCCGCAGCAATATATCCGACCAATCTACATTGGTGAACCACATTACAATGTAACCCTAATTCCCAGTAGCACACATACACACATATGACACGTACATATCATATGAACGCACACAAGTTTGCCAAAAATATAGATTTTCTGTTAAGGCGCAAATAAGACTCAAAAGGTCAACTTTAAACGAAATTATTGAGCTATTCGTAGAGATAAAAAATCTGTAAAAAATATATGTTATGTATTGATCTTTAGTTAACAAACATAACGAAAAAAATATATTTTACTACTTTGTGAAGGTGTTAAATAAATCTCCAAAAAATTACGAAAAGTACGAAAATTGTACTTTCAAGTTAAATTATCTTTAGAAGCCTAAATTGTTTCCATACAAGACCCTCATAGAAATATAGATAATATGTTTCCCTACAATCGTAGCGAAAAAAATATTTTTTTTCATCTTTCCAACACGTGAAATTTAATATATACTTAGTGTGATATTCGCGCAAACGTTCATCGTCGGCGCGACGTATCAGCCACCGCACGAGTAGAATGATTCTCGCACCTATTTACATCTGCATACGGTTCGTGTTTCAATCATCAGTGCTCGGGTAGCACGGCTTGAGTCTTATTTCCGCCTTAAAATGTTAAGTTAGGAATTTTTATTATCTGTCTCAAGGCACAGAATACTTAATATGCTCTAGGTAAGTGCTGCAGTGATGATAAAAAATTACAAATTTAAAAAACCCCGACCCTTAAAAAGCCAAAAATAATTTCCGTTTACTTACTTAAAGGAGTCGGGAGACCGCTAAGTAAATTCCCGCGCAGTTCTGAGTTTTTATATTTTATTTACTTAGCGGTCCCCCGACTCCTTTAAGTAAACGGAAATTATTTTTGGCTTTTTAAGGGTCGGGGTTTTTTAAGGGTCGGGGGTTTTTTAAATTTGTAATTTAACTTTTATTTCAAGCTTTTTAAAAGAAACCGCATGAAAATCGGTCCACTTTTTAAGATAATAAATTTTTTTATTACTTAATTACTTGATTACAAACATAGCTAAGAACCATCCCGATTAAATAAGCTTCCTAATAAAAAAAAACGCATCCAAATCGGTCCATCCGTTTGGGAGCTACGATGCCACAGACAGACACACATACACACACACACACACACACACACACACACACACACACACACACACCCTCGTCAAACTTATAACACCCCTCCGTTTTTTTCGTCGGGGGTTAATAAAATAACTTGATGTTCTATATTTTTATTGAAAGCGCGACATGTGGCTCCGAGCCACCCATACATAAGGTGTCTAACGACGCCGATGGACATTCGGTCGTATGTTTGTTTCATATTTTCAATGTTCTCTCTTTCATCCGTAAATTCATAATAAAATGTCTGCTACATTGGTGCGGTTTTAACATTTTTAGGGCCCCGTTGCAAAATGCGGAAAAGGGAATCACTCTGTTGTCTGCCTGTCTGTCTTTCCGTCTGTCGGTCGCGCGCAGATATCTCCAAATCTACTAAACCGATTTTTATTAAACTGACGCCAACACAGCTCCACCTACATAGGCTCCGGATAGGGCTACATAGGGCGCGCACCTCAAAGCGGATACATTCCGGACGGGCTCCTAATAAAATGCGACGTTTACACCGATCGTAAACGGGAAGACGGCAGACCGTCCACCAGACAGCTCTATTAAGATTTACGTCCACTAAAACTAGGCTTCCAGCGGATACTGCCTACTAAGTAATTAATTGAGGATCCGAAATGCAAGAGTTTATGCGCTTGTTAAGAGGCTGGGGGTAACTTTTAACTTTCGCGAGATAGCGTTTTTAATTCTCTTTGGTAGTGTTGATTGCTAATTTTCTGCACAACGAATGGCAACATGTTCGCAGTTCGCGTGAGCAAAAGTCCACAGATTTCATAGTTTTCAAGGTATTATCACGTTTTCAACATGGTAGTATTGGAACAATATTTCAAGCCTGAAAGAGCAATTCTTTTATTTTATGTATTTATTTATGGAAACTGACACGGTTGGCTACATCGCCTACAACATCATGTCAACGCCGTGATGTCAGCCCATAACACCGGGTGAACTAGGTGCCATGTCAGTGCTTCCCTTCATTTCATGTCTGCTACACTGAACAGTTTCCATAAAAAAAAGAACTGTACGGAAAAGAAGATCTATTTAAATAGCCGTTTTGACCAACACGTTTCGCTCAGTGCGGTGGTACCAACCCGGCCGGGATAAACGTGGTAGACCTAGTAAGGTAAGAAGGGAAGTTTAACGTGGAATCTGAACCACGGTCAGCCTCCAACGGTCGAGCGGTCACCCATCCAAGTACTGACCGCGCTCATCGTTGCTTAACAACAGTCGACCGACAGCACCACTGAGCTACCGAGGCTGACGAACAAGTTACCTATTATTATTATTTATTACAACAAACAAAAGGGAAGCACTGACATGGCACCTAGTTCACCGAGGTGTGTTGGGCTGGCATAGCGGGTGCATTATGATGCAGTCAACCATTTGAGGTTACATAAAAATATTTCTAACGTTCGACGTTTCCAATCAAGTACAGTTCCCGACAGCAAATAATGCGTGTCGTGCTTTAGAAAGAGACAATCCGGTTGTAGAGCGTCGTCCCTGTCGAACGAACTCGCACGTCTCTGTGCGACAGGGACGACGCTCCACGACCGGATTGTCTCTTTCTAAAGCACGACACGCATTATTTTCTGTCGAAAACTGTACTGGCATTTCGTATCCAACTATTAAAAGTCCTAATAAACCCAGCAAGCGGCACGGCACCTACAACTGAACGTACGTATAAGCAAGTTTTTATTACTCGACGGCGACCCGCCATCGCCTGAAAAGGCTTTTATCTTGATCAAGATTGACGAGGCTCTGTTTTGTGTGGGGGTCGACGTTTTTTAATGTCGCCTTTTAGGGCTCCGGAGGGCCCGGGCGCTTCGATGTAGACAGACAGCGCGTCATTAAGATCCTCTTGACACTTCACTTGCGAAGTAAAACCGAAGTGTAACTGTAGATAATGCAGAGTTCTTTCGCCCGTGGCTTCGTTAGCGAACACACTGCTTCTATTAGCTGATACTACTTTGACATTTAGATTTTTAGGTTTCCGTATCCCGTACGGAAGCCTATTGCTAAGCCTACGCCGTCTGTCTGTCTGTCTGTCTGTCCGTCCGTCTGTCCGTCCATCTGTCCGTCCGTCTGTCTGTCCGAGGGCTGTATCTCTTGAATCGTAATAGGTAGCCCGTTGAAATTTTCACAGAATATGTGTTACTGACATAACAAAAAATAATAAAAATAAGAAAATGTTAAAAATTAAGGGGGGCTCCCATACAACAAACGTCCGAAAAATCAATTAGTCACACTATTGAATAATAGATGGCGCCATAGGCTTTTATACATTGCATTGTTGAAAGACAAAAGATAGGCGGATAATAGCGGATAGATACGGAAACCTCCGCGCGCGAGTAAAACTCGCACTTGACAGATTTTTTTCTATTATTCTTTATTCTTTATTCATCATTCGTATGGTAGTACACTACGCTTGAATTTGTCCTGTTTAGTTTTTTACAATCTTACCTTAATCTTATCTTTACAATTAAGATCTACCTACAATAAATTAAAGGTTGTGAGATCGACACTTGTGCCAAAAAGTTTTCGTCGGTTTTCGTAGTTCAATAATTTATAGTAATTATTGTTAGACTATTTATAATAATTATCCAAAGTGTATCTACTCATATTTTTGTTATTTTAGGGCAAATAAACCATACGCCTACGTAATGTTTCTTAATTACAATTAAAACAAATTTATAAATAAAACTGCATTGGGTGTAATTGATTCTTTTTAACCCCCGACGAAAAAAACGGAGGGGTGTTATAAGTTTGACACACGCACACACACACATGTGTGCGTGTGTCTTTACGGCTAGAGTAAAAAGCGGACCTAAACTTGACCAGAATACTGAAAGTGAGGACCGACCTCATTGTGCGGACGTCCGCACAATATTATATGCCTACTTTCAAATATACAGTTAGAATCGTCGCCATCTGATTGGTCGACTGGTGACGTCACCTAAAATTTTAAAGGACGACCGCACTGTCCGTATTTTTGTCGCAAAAATTTGACACCCGCAAAATTTTAGTTCATGTGTGTTACCACAAGTGGCGCCACCAGTCCAAAGTGTGTATTATTTAGTATACATTTATTGTGTTAAGCGGACGTCCGCTTTTTACAAGTAAATATTGTAATAAGTGTGTTACTGTAAGTGTGTTCAGAACTTCGGATGTGGGTGTACATAGTCTAATACGAGGACGTCCGCCTTTCAATCAAACGTTGTAACAAGTGTGATATTAGTAAATGTGTTAAAATTTTAGTATACATAGTCTAATATTATGAGGACGTCCGAGTGTCTTCGAACAAGATTATAAAAGTATTGCGATTTGAATAGGTACTATTCCTAAAGAGTGTAAGTACGTCCGCATTTTACAAAATTGCACGGTCTGAGTAACCAATATAGATATTCCAACAGCTATATGAATTTATAAATTTACTAGCTTTTGCCCGCGGCTTCGCTCGCGTGAAATTCGTATTTCAAAGGAAGAAAGTAAGTAACTAAGGGCGAGCTGGGTTCAGGTAAACGATAAACCGTCTCGAAGAAAGTGAGTAACTTTTTGAGGCCGAAGGCGAAGTTGCGTTCAGGGAGACGATAAACCTTCTCGAAGATAGTAAGTAACTATGGGCGAGGCCGAAGGCCGAGCTGCGTTCAGGAAGAGGATAAACCATCTTTAAGAAAGTTAGTAACAAAGGGCGAGGCCGAAGGCCGAGCTGCGTTCAGGAAGAGGATAACCTTTTCGAAGAAAGTAAGTAACTATGGGCGAGGCCGAAGGCCGAGCTGCGTTCAGGATGAGGGTAAACTTTTCGAAGAAAGTAAGTAACAGAGGCCGAGGCTGATGGCCAAGCTGCGTTCAGAAAAACGATAAACCTTCTCGAATACAGTAAGTAACTATGGGCGAGGCCGAAGGCCGAGCTGCGTTCAGGAAGAGGATAACCTTTTCGAAGAAAGTAAGTAACAGAGGGCGAGGCCGAAGGCTGAGCTGCGTTCAGGAAGACGATAAACCTTTTCGAAGACAGTAAGTAACTATGGGCGAGGCCGAAGGCCGAGCTGCGTTCAGCATGAGGGTAAATTTTTCGAAGAAAGTAAGTAATAGAGGGTGAGGCCGAAGGCCGAGCTGCGTTCAGGAAAACGATAAACCTTCTCGAAGACAGTACGTAACTATGGGCGAGGCCGAAGGCCGAGCTGCGTTCAGGAAGAGGATGACCTTTTCGAAGAAAGTAAGTAACAGAGGGCGAGGCCGAAGGCCGAGCTGCGTTCAGGAAGAGGACAACCTTTTCGAAGAAAGTAAGGAACTATGGGCGAGGCCGAAGGCCGAGCTGCGTTCAGGATGAGGGTAAACTTTTCGAAGAAAGTAAGTAACAGAGGCCGAGGCTGATGGCCAAGCTGCGTTCAGAAAAACGATAAACCTTCTCGAATACAGTAAGTAACTATGGGCGAGGCCGAAGGCCGAGCTGCGTTCAGGAAGAGGATAACCTTTTCGAAGAAAGTAAGTAACAGAGGGCGAGGCCGAAGGCTGAGCTGCGTTCAGGAAGACGATAAACCTTTTCGAAGACAGTAAGTAACTATGGGCGAGGCCGAAGGCCGAGCTGCGTTCAGCATGAGGGTAAACTTTTCGAAGAAAGTAAGTAATAGAGGGTGAGGCCGAAGGCCGAGCTGCGTTCAGGAAAACGATAAACCTTCTCGAAGACAGTAAGTAACTATGGGCGAGGCCGAAGGCCGAGCTGCGTTCAGGAAGAGGATGACCTTTTCGAAGAAAGTAAGTAACAGAGGGCGAGGCCGAAGGCCGAGCTGCCTTCAGGAAGACGATAAACCTTTTCGAATACAGTAAGTAACTATAGGCGAGGCCGAAGGCCGAGCTGCATTCACGAAGACGATACATTCTCGAAGACAGTAAGTAACTATGGGCAAGGCCGAAGGCCGAGATGTGTTCAGGAAGAGGATAAACCTTTTCGAAGAAAGTAAGTAACAAAGAAGTTACTTTCTTCGAGAAGGTTTATGGTCTTCCTGAACGCAGCTCGGCCTTCGGACTCGCCCTCTGTTACTTACATTCTTCGAAAAGGTTATCCTCTTCCTGAACGCAGCTCGGCCTTCGGCCTCGCCCTCTGTTACTTACTTTCTTAAAGACTAGCTTTTGCCGGTCGATTATTTCATTTTCTCACCCATCCTCAAGCGTGTCTTCCTAAAATCCTGAAAAATATACGCATCTCTTGGTGTCTTCGGTCTTACACCGTAAATATTCGAATGCCCGTGGGCGCCGTCGGACTACGCCTCTGCGTTAGTCTGGCACGCGCCATATGTCGAGCTTCCCATAAAAAAATGGTGCTGCAAGTTCAAGTTCTCTTTTACCCTAGTACTTTTGGTTTACCTTGTATCCATTTCTCGGCACAGCGTTTTGGTCAGAAAAAAATTCCATGACCGAGAAATGGCCGAGAATTAATTAATAACCTACCTATTTTCGGCGACTTTTCTAAATTATAAAAGTAGAAAATCGTTCTATATTTCGGCCAAGACCGTAGTAGGTACATAGACCGACAACAAGCATATTATTTACCCATCCTTCGGCCACGTGGCCCATAAACGGCAATGAAGGGTCTAGTTTTCGACCAAGACCGTATAGACCAGTCATATCTGACACTAAAAATCCCTAAAATCGCAAACTAACGGCTAGTTCTGATTTTTAAACGGTTTTATTTAGCTTGACTCCGTATATTTGTTTGCTTCTATCTTTGTTTCAAATCTTGCGACAACTTTTTCAACTACTTCTACTGAACCGATTTTTATGAAACTTTGCACACACATTGAGTTCTCGTGACAATACAATACTATGATAATTTCAACTTGGTAACGTGGGTCTGATGATGGAGTCAGGAGGTGGACAGTGGAACTCTTCAACCGTTACTAGTAGCCCCCTCGAGTTTGGGCTCATTTGGTTAGTATGGACGAGTGTCCCATACTTCTACCAATACACTTGGTGACGAGGGTCTGATGATGGAGTCAGAAGGTGTACAGTGGAACTCTTCAATCGTTACTAGTAACCCCTCGAGTTTGAGGTCATTTGGTTGGTTTGGATGAGTGTCCCATACTTCTACCAATACACTTGGTGACGAGGGTCTGATGATGGAGTCAGGAGGTGTACAGTGGAACTCTTCAACCGTTACTAGTAACCCCCTCGAGTTTAGGCTCATTTGGTTGGTTTGGACATGTGTCCCATACTTCTACCAATACACTTGGTGACGAGTGTCTGATGATGGAGTCAGGAGGTGTACAGTGGAATTCTTCAACCGTTACTAGTAACCCCCTCGAGTTTGGGCTCATTTGGTTTGTTTGGACGAGTGTCCCATACTTCTACCAATACACTTGGTGACGAGGGTCTAATGATGGAGTCAGGAGGTGGACAGTGGAACTCTTCAACCGTTACTAGTAGCCCCCTCGAGTTTGGGCTCATTTGGTTAGTATGGACGAGTGTCCCATACTTCTACCAATACACTTGGTGACGAGGGTCTGATGATGGAGTCAGAAGGTGTACAGTGGAACTCTTCAATCGTTACTAGTAACCCCTCGAGTTTGAGGTCATTTGGTTGGTTTGGATGAGTGTCCCATACTTCTACCAATACACTTGGTGACGAGGGTCTGATGATGGAGTCAGGAGGTGTACAGTGGAACTCTTCAACCGTTACTAGTAACCCCCTCGAGTTTAGGCTCATTTGGTTGGTTTGGACATGTGTCCCATACTTCTACCAATACACTTGGTGACGAGTGTCTGATGATGGAGTCAGGAGGTGTACAGTGGAATTCTTCAACCGTTACTAGTAACCCCCTCGAGTTTGGGCTCATTTGGTTTGTTTGGACGAGTGTCCCATACTTCTACCAATACACTTGGTGACGAGGGTCTAATGATGGAGTCAGGAGGTGGACAGTGGAACTCTTCAACTGTTACTAGTAACCCCCTCGAGTTTGGGCTCATTTGGTTGGTTTGGATGAGTGTCCCATACTTCTACCAATACACTTGGTGACGAGGGTGACGACATGGAATGATAAAAAATCATAGTTTAGAAAAAGATAGATAAATGTTTGAATGTTCCCTAAAGTAATTTGAAAGAAATCTGTGTTTAAAAAGACGTTTGTGCGAGACTTATGATAATGTGCGGGCCGTTGTTGTTGAGTGCGGATTTGTCCTTGTACCGAGATGTTGTGTTTGTGTATAATAATAATTAATAAGTATAAAGTTCTTATGATAAAGTGCGGACTCTACAGCGATACGAAATGAGACGTGGTGTTTTGTATAAGACGGTCGTGTGTGAAGATATACATAACCGTAAACAGCGGGCGGCGTGTGTTAATGAGGGATTTCACTGTAAAGTGCGGGCGTGTGTTAGAATTTACGAATTCACGATATTCTGCGGACATGTGTGTAAAAGCACATTCACTTCAAAGTGCGGTCGTTGTGTATATTAAGTAAAATATTACTATAATATGCGGTCCGACCGCACTTTCTCGGAGGTCCGCACGAGCCGCATTTTTGTCACGTTTTTTTAATTAGCATAGCTCTGTCGCACGCGATTGTACTGAAAATCCGTATAGAGTGGTGAGTGTGTAAAAGACAGCACTAGAAATAATTACCTGTTACACTCCTCTAACTCTTCGGGAAGACCGAGACCGCACAATCCGCAAATTTGTACAGGTCGGCACTTTCGGTAATTCGTAAACAAGGGTGTGTCTGTCTGTGGCATCGTAGCTCCAAAACGGATGGACCGATTTGGATGCGGTTTTTTTTATTAGGAAGCTTGTTTAATCGGGGTGGTTCTTAGGAGTGTTTGTAATCAAGTTATCAAGTAATTAAGTAATAAAAAAAATTAATTATCTTAAAAAGTGGGCCGATTTTCATGCGGTTTTTTTAATTAATAAAATTGATATATGAATCAAATATTATGATTGTTTGATGTCTTCAAGTAAATTTTTTCTCTACATATTTTCAGCGATCGACCTAAAAGCCTCTTGCGATCGACCGATCGATCGCGATCGACCGTTTGGGCACCACTGCTGTAGATAATGCAGAGTTGTTTCACCCGTGGCTTCGTTAGCGAACACACTGCTTCTATTAGCTGATACTCCTGATTGATACTTACTGATCTCCCTTCTTATATTACTAGGTGGTAGGGTTTAACCCGCCCGGGTTGGTACCACCGCACTAAATAAAACGTCGGTCGAAACGGCTATGTAAATAGTTTGTGTTTTCCGTCCAGTTCAGTGTAGCCGGCACGACCGAAGGGATACACTGACGTGGCACCAAGTTCACCCGGTGTTATGGGCTGACATTACGGATGTTGTAGGTGATGTGGCCAACCGTGTCAGTTTCAATAAAAAAAAATAAAAAATACTACTTTGCCATTTAAATCTTTACTTACTTTTATTGCTCAATCTATCTACCTTAGTTGGTACCGTGTGGGGTCGGTACTGTATCGCGTGTGGTCGGTACTTAAAAAGAATAGACCCGCTGCATCTCTCCCCGTGCATGAGGGCGACAGGCTAGCCACCTCTCACCTCGACACGGACCCTTCCACCGAGTCTTGTAGCATGTAGGTCTTCGTGCCTTTTTTGCTGCTTGATAGTTATCTTGTCCTAATACTTTGCTAAATGTGGTGGTCGGTGTTGTGCTGTTTCACAAGAGTACTTGCAGCACAACACCGACTACTCTGCTTACCCCGATTGTCGGGATACAGCGTGTGGTATGTATGTGTATCTATTGAATATGTACTTTGTACATAGTGGGCGATCTCCTATCCGCACCATTCCAACAAAACATTTAATGAATGACTCTTCTCATCCATTCCCTCCCCCCACTCATTCTGAACATAACTTTTCTAAATTAAGAACGATACGCTTTAAATAATCTATCCGACTCTCACTGTCAACGATTTGTTGGGCAAACTCTAGCATATCAAGTTAAATGTGTGCAAGCGTATTTTATTTACTTGCACGATTCCATAGTTGACAGAAAGCAGGAGCGTGCGTCATATAGGGTTGCCAACTCTTCGTGTCGGTAATACGGGAGACTGGAAATTTGCCTTGAAAAAATCAGGAAAAATTTGTAGATCCTACATATTTTGGCGGCTCGAACCGACCTTCTGCTCGGCGGCTATTTCCCTCTATAACAATGCTCGTTTTCATAAATTTTATGTTATTGTGAAGAAATTATACAACTTATACAAAATCTGAGGCAGAGAAATTGTATTAATGTTGTTCAATAAAATTAAAATTGCCAGTCCCCATTGAACATACGTTTATAACATCAAAACCGCTCTGTTTCAATGTCTCATAATAATTATTCAATATGGAGTGCTAAATGTATAGGTGGATAATGTCGCCAGAAGAATGAAGTTATTATTTCCGGGAGTTCTTACTATGGTTCCGGGAGCCGGGAGATTATCAAAATTATACATGTGAATCCGGGAGAATCCCGAATTCCGGGAGGTTTGGCAAGCCTTCATACTACAGATCGCTACAGATGAAACTGTTCGAAATTTTGAGAGAATACGTCATTGACCCGGTGGCGAATTGTAAAGCGTTGGCGCGTTCCATGTGCGAATCCTGGTCGTATTTTTTCTCTTTATTTTCGACTTTGCATCTAATGAATAAATGTTAACGTTCTAATACAGTCAGATATAATCAGTATGGCCACTCGAGTGTGTCAACAAATGCGTGGGCGGGCGAAGTGCTTCAACATATTACTGTTATCGGAGCGCGATTCGTGTTTCGCCCTTCAACAACCTTTGTCAACAAACGCGGTACAATCGGTCAATTATCTGTTTTATCACTGGGCCAGGATTGACAAAAATAAAACGTTAATATATTTTTGAAATAATAATGTGAAAGCATCAGGTAACTTGTCTCATCACCCAGTGTGGAAAATTTTATGCGATTTTTGGGACAATTTTACTGTTTTAGGGAGGCCGAATTAAATGTTAAAGTTCTCTTACGTACATAATATACAAGAAAAACAAACAGAATATCTATATTTAAAATATAGGCAACTAAAACTAAATTAGTAAATATGTATACACATATTTATCATATTCATCTAAACTGCACTTGCACAAATATATCTATCACAAGTCGGTTTGTTTCAATTGTTTTTCTTTCAATTGTTTGCAATAAAGTGTTCCTACTTGCATTATATTCTATTAAAACCATGTTTTAACAAGCTTTTTTAAATTAAAAAACCGCATGAAAATCGGTTCACTTTTTAAGATAATAAATAATAATAAAAAAAAATTATTACTGAATCACTTGATTACAAAGAACCATCCCGATTAAACCAGCTTTCTAATAAAAAAAAACCCCATTCAAATAGGTCCATCCGTTTGGGAGCTACGATGCCACAGACATACAGACACATGCACACATACACACACACACACACACAGACACGTTAAACTTATCACACCCCTCCGTTTGCGTCGAGGGTTAAAAACTTATAACACCCCTCCGTTTGCGACGACGACGGTTAAAAACAAACAGCGACGTTCCTTCGTCTGGTTACCAAGAAAGTGAATGTGACTGACCGGTGGTGTTGCCGGACATCTCTATGATGCATTTCGACTCCCGCGCCACCTCGCGCGAGTTGAACGGCCGCACGCGGACGGCTACCTTCACCGACGACATGTCGGCGCACTTGTTCGCTCGCTGCCGCTGTTAGTGGACGCTGCGTGGCGATGTCGCCTCCGCCGCTAACGCATTGAACCTCTCCTGCGGAAGACAAGAAAACTATTTTGAGACAATTTTACACATTAGACATAGGTCTAGACAAAAAACTATTTTGAGACAATTTTACACATTAGACATAGGTCTAGACAAAAAACTATTTTGAGACAATTTTACACCTTAGATATAGGTCTAGACAAAAAACTATTTTGAGACAATTTTACACCTTAGATATAGGTCTAGACAAAAAACTATTTTGAGACAATTTTATGCATTAGACATAGGTCTAGACAAAAACAATTTTGAGACAATTTTATACATTAGACATAGGTCTAGACAAAAAACTATTTTGAGACAATTTTATACATTAGACATAGGTCTAGACAAAAAACTATTTTGAGACAATTTTACACATTAGACATACCTAGGTCTTTCCTAAGGCACGATACCGCACACGGTCTTACGCTCTACAACGCACATCCACTCCCAGCTATCATTTTTAGGATTCCGTATCCGTCGTACGGGCTGTATCTCTTGGACCGTAATAGGTAGCCCGTTGAAATTTTCACAGAATAAGTGTTATTTATTATGGCCGATATAACAACAAATAATAAAAATAAGAAAAAGTCAAACATTCACGGGGGTCCCCATACAAGAAACTAAACAGTGTATGCGCGCCATCTACTGAAAAGAGTATGAAGCATTTTAACTAATACATAGTTAAAATGCTGTTAGTGACGCTGACCATGACATGGCGATACGGAACGCTCGGTGCGCGAGTTCGACTCGCACTTGGCCGGTTTTTTTTATGTCGTCTGTTCACCTAGACCGGCGCCGCGGCGGTGTCGGTGTCGACGGGAAGTGTCAACGGGGGTGTCTCACGCTACGTTTGCTAGTACGTGGTTTTCATTCGAGCACCCGTCTACCCCAGTAGGTATCGCTACTGCGACAGACGTGTTCAGCTCACTGCCACTTTCAGCTTGCTAATTTTCTTAGTATATCTAACTTGATTATTTGTCGAACAAATCGACTAAGCATCTGGGTCGGGGTCTCTAATCCAACAGTTTCCCATATCATGATAAAAGTATTCGAAAGATAATTTTGTTAACAGATTCAGTTTCAGTAAATGTTGAACTTACCGATTTAAAAATAAAATGTAAATCACAAAAAATACAAAATTGTAAATGCATTTAGCAAATATTTGAAGTAATGTTCAATATTTAGAAACTTAAAAATATAACACAATTAATGCACGTAACAAAATTATAAAATTCCAAACTACGTCACGTCAAGCGGCCTCCGCTTGTACTCCTAACACAATCTTTCAAACCTCTATTTCGTATAAATATTTAATTCATAAACAAATTAACTTCCCACTGTTTCTAAACACAGTTCTTCTAATACCAATTATGCAAATGCAGCGTTAAACTCTATTGAACCGTAGCACCCAACAGCTAGCGTAGCTCATAAACCAAGCCGTAGCCGTAGCGTCGCGTAGTTTTAGCGCCATCTACGCCACGTAGACCCTCTACGAGAATCCTAGCGCTTGCGTAGCAACCTAGAGCTTGCTCTGGATTTATGTAAATTCCGTGACATACTTACATAAAATTTTGCATGGTTACCTGAGCAATCTGTTGACATAGTACGTCGGGTAAGTCAATAGGTGAATTAGTATTTTATATAGGTTATAATTTACATGGTTACATCACTCTTAATGTGAGTAGGAAATATATTCTAGATGCACTTTTGTTGTGCACGTAAATAAATACATATTGGTAGTGTTAATTTATTGAAATAAGTACAGAAATCAAACTATGTTAAGACAAATTTGTTGAAAATACTGCGTCTATGTAATGTAATGAATGACTTATCTATACGCATACGAGTTAACAATTATTTGTCAGTTTTTTTGCAAAATTAACCGATATTTCTTAATAATTTATTTATTATTTATCAAAATCAAAACCGAAAATACCAAACTCGCATTTTCAATTATGATGAAGGGGTTCAGTGGTTTTCAGTGGATTTAGTGGTTTCTAGTGCGGTATATATTATTTTCACTCTTTTTACCTGAAAATTCAATAAATAAATGTATAAACGTACATAACTGTCATTTATATTACATAAAACATTAATTACGATACTCATCCCTCCTCATCGTATTTAATCGCTTTCATATCCTTTTTTTTAAATCTGATTTACTCGATCTCCTTTATCTTCAAACGTCTTATCCGCGTCCGTCTATCAAAATACGCCCACTTTTTTTTATGGAAACTGACACGGTTGGCTACATCACTTACAATATCCGTGATGTCAGCCCATGACACCGGGTGAACTTGGTGCCACGTCAGTGCTTCCCTTCGGTCGTGCCGGCTACACTGAACTGGATGGATAACACAAACTATTTACATAGCCGTTTCGACCGACCTTTCATTCAGTGCGGTGGTACCAACCCGGGCGGGGTAAACCCTACCACCAAGTAATATAAGAAGGGAGTCATATCCCTTAGTAGCCTTTTACGACATACACGGGGAGAGATGCTATTATTGGGGCTATTCTTTTAAAGTACCGGCCCCACACGGTACAAATTCAGATTTACTCCATCTCCTTTTATCTTCAAACGTCTCATCCGCGTCCGTCTATCAAAATACGCCCACTTTGTTCCATTGCAAATATTCCCATCTTTTCCCGACGAGACACGATTGCGAATGACCAAGGATATAAATATATATAAAGAGGATTCTCGTGCGTAGCATGCATCTACCCTTGTGTACAATATTTGGGTCGGCACCCACTCCATTTACAACCGAGAAGGAAGAGACGCCAGTGAGCAGGTGTGACAGAAATAGGCGTATATTTGAATACTAGCTTTTTCCTGCAGCTTCACGTGACTTTTTAATCACAGCTTGGTGGTAGGGTTTTACCCTGGTGGTAATCTTACTTGGTGGTAGGGTTTAACCCGCCCGGGTTGGTACCACCGCACTGAATGAAACGTCGGTCTAAACGGCTACGTAAATAGTTTGTGTTTTCCGACCAGTTCAGTGTAGCCGGCACGATCAAAGGGGGAAGCACTGACATGGCTCCTAGTTCACCCGGTGTTATGGGCTGACATCACGGACGTTGTAGGTGATGTAGCCAACCGTGTCAGTTTCCATAAAAAAAAAAAAAGCTAAGGCCGCCGATGACGTAGCGTTGTGATTTATAGCCTAAAACCATCTTGAGAAGTGACAGCATGTAACAGTGAAAACCTTATTTAAATAGATAAAGTGGTTCTCGAGTTAAAAGGATATTCATAGATTACGTTACGCGATCGGTCGCCGGTCGCCCGTAGAAACCTCGCTTTAAGATTACTAGGTGTTTGGGGTTAACCTGGCCGAATTTCTACCACAGAAGCACCGCACTGAGCAAAGGTCGCTCGAAGCGGCATAACAAGTTCGTGTCTGACACAGTTCAGTCAGCGTTTATGTGTACACTGCTGGATATAAGCCTCTCCAACATTTCTCCAGACCTCCCGGCCTTCAGCGGCACGGAACCGCTGCTGATTGCGTCCGACGTACTTTATGTCGTCGTCCCACCTGGCCTTCTTCCTTCCCACACTCCGTTTCTTATTCTTATTATTTATTCATCATCCACAGACAGCACTCGAACTCGTCATAATTTAACATTTAGCATTTTGCCAGTTCGATTATCACAGCGAAGAAGAACAGCCAAGAAACTTTGCTGGATACTCATTTCTTTACGTCCACTTAGTCTACTTTATAAAAGTGTTTGCCACTGCCTACACAGTACGAGTCATCATTATTTTCATGTAACGAGTTTGAGTAAACGAGTTTCCTCGTTTACTCCAACGTCGACTGATTTCTGCTTCTAGTATTTAGTTCGGTGTTGTGTAGCCCAACCATCAGGTTCCATTATTTAAATTCAAATTCAAATTTTATTTATTTTCCAATCAATTCACTTAGATTACAAACATTTATAAATATACAATATACAGAAAACATTATATGTGAATTGAAGAAAAGGTGTAGGCGCAGCGTGTGGCACTGGCATTTCAGTGCCGCTGATTTTAAGCCTAACCTTGTAGGTACCTAACTAAAAACCAAAAGTGACGACAATTTAAATTAAGGGAGGTAGTAAAGAAAGAAAAGATAGGCGAGTGTTGAATAATGCTGTGTTGTGCGAAGGTAGTAGGTGTGAGTATTTATTGAATTTGATAATAAAATTATTAGATTTAGTGGTTGTTGGTCTTCTGTAATTGTAATAGGTATTTTTTATAATGTTTTTTGAAGTGAAGTGAATGAAATTTGCCCTTCTATATATACTTACTTGTGTCCTTGTGAGTAGGTAATTGCAGTACGCCTGACATTCGCCTACCCCCAGAGGGGGAGGCCCGACATTTCGAGACGGCCGCGCGACGACACGCAGCCTCGTAAAGAACGTTCCGGGATGCCTTCCGCTCGGTCCGGTGACGTTTCGCGTATTTCAGCCTTTCGCGACGCGTCGAGGGGCGCGGAGGGAACGACAAATACGTACGAAGGGCGGAGAGAAAGATTTTAAGCTCAGTAGGCGAAACATGTGCACACGTTTCTGTGGTGCCTAGTGACGGCTCCTGCTGACGGCTGTGTGTCGTTTCCTGTAGGCAACGTTATATGATGAAGGGTAGCTAAACTTTTTAGCAGGCGGGTCAAATTTTAGAAATAAGATTGCTTAGGGGCCCGCACAACAAATTTTTTTTTCAAAGTAAGAAATAAATAATGTTACTAAAGTTCAATTTTTTTTTATTTTTAAGAAAATAAAACTGATTGAATACAAGTATTTGTCATCGTTTTCATCGAGTTAGTCAGCTAATTTTTCAACGAATTCTTAATTCATTATATTTAATAAGTAATTGTGTCATGCAATAATAAATAAATATTCAACCCAACAATAAACACTACCTTGCTTTTTTGTCAGCGGAGGCGCCCGAAAAACTTAAAAACGATAAACTAGTATTTGTTGAACCTCAACCAACAAGCAAAACATTTCTGAAATCTTAATCATAGTAATAGTTCGAACTAAATTCAGGGATATTTTTGACTTTCCTCGCCTACCACCACGCGTCGGTGCGCGTGTTAAATCGGGTCAACATTGCAAACCGTTTATTACTAGAATGCAGAAGCAATTCTCCTAGGTAATACTTCTGTAGCAATGGGATATGAAGGGAACGAGGAATGGCGCAATGTCCTTTTAGCGGTTTCATGTTTAGTGAGAAAAAAAGGGCCGCAAGTTAATGTCCGGCGGACCGCATGCGGCCCGCAGGCCGCGGGGTGGTTACCCATGTACCATTTCATTATTTTTTACTTACAAAAGTGTGACCAAAGGTTATAATAGGTGTCACAAGAGTAAGTTCTTCGAAATTAGTTGAAAAGGTATAAGCGGAGGGTGGCCGAGTGGTTTGGGCATCGGCTTCTCATGCGGGAGGTCCGAGGTTCGAATCCGGTCGGCGTGTACCAATGAGTTTTTTCTGACGAAAAAAATTACGTGCATACCTACATCCGCTGCTTCACAGTTCGGAACCGGTGTAAAACTGTAGGTCGTCCCTTCCCTTGCCTCTTACTAGGTGGTAGGCTCAAATTGTAGCCGACTGGGTTGGTACCACCGTACTGGATGTAAGATGGCCGCAAGCAACCTCGGTTGTGTTCTCCTCTAGTCCAGTATAGCTAGCAATCCAGGGAAGTCTCCGGTATGGCACCTACCTTCTCGGAGGTGATATTGGCTGGTTAGAGCATGTGCTTTGGCCCCTCCGACTCAGCCACCCATAACGGATTACATAAAAAATTAAAAAAAATTATAATGCAACTATTTGAATTTTTGTTCGAATATAGCTTAAAGTAAATGTGTATTGTGTACATTAACATGTGATATTGTAATAACGAACCGTGCCGTATGTTTCTTAGCATCCAGAGTTCTAAAAACTGATATGTAAATGGAATCGATTTTCAAAATTAAACGCCAGTTAAGGCAAAACTGAGTGAACGAGTCCATAAGACGATGTTAAGTGAGAACGTTGTTCACAAACAAAAGGTTCCGTAGCAATTTTCTTATTTCATTCATAGCGACCACGCGTCCGCAGTCCGCACCGGGGGCGCCGCGTTTCCACTCACTAGAATCTTAAACAACGGTTTAAGACTGTTTTATACTTAAAAACATTAAAATAGTTTTAGCTTAGCTAGCAAAATTTTAAATGAGGCGAAGCAGTGACCAATAACCATATAAATGCATAGCGATCATTAAATTAAACTAAAAATATTGTCATCTTCTGGAGCTGCGAGGTTTCGAAGTAGTTCTCGAAATGGTGTCAATAAACAAAGCCCTTTTGTTGGAGTTGCTGATATTGCTGTGTCCTCGGTTAGTTACGCCTCTATTGTGCTCGTACAATAATGTAGCCCAGCTGCCGCCGCCTGGAGATCGCTTCATAAATTGTTTGAATACATTCTACAGGCCCTTCTTGGTTCTGGTATTCTACTGTAGCTTTTTCTTGCGATGTTTTTCCATTTTCATTAGTTTCTCTTGTATTTGTTTCTTGCGCTGTCCATATTTCTTTTATTCCTCGTGACACAACGGTTGAGTGCAAGTCTTTTGCGGCCTATTACTGTCTACTTCCTGTCGAAACTAGCTGCCATGCTTGTACGTCATTTTGTCGTGCCGTCTACACTGAACTGGGCGGAAAACATACGCTTGTGTACGATTATAACCCGAGAACGGCTGAACCTACTCGTATTTACATGGGGGTTTAAAGCCCTGAAAATAAATAAATGAAAACCCCGGGTTTTCATTTATTTTCAGGGCTTATAACTATTGAAACTGTTAAAATCAGCTCCATAGTGCTTATTTCCTCTGCTTTTCCCTTATGGCCCAGAGTCCCTAAGGGATAGAGAACTCTCAACAAAGTTCAACACGTGTTTAATCACTAGGGCTCGCCAACACATAGGGTTTTCATATGTGAAATCGGATCTGCATCGTTATAGTATGCATAAAATCATACATACATACATAGCGTCACGCCTGTTTCCCAGTGGGGTAGGCAGAGACAACGGATCTTCGCGTGCTACGATTCTGACACACCTCTGCCGCCTCTTCCGCTCTCATAATGTTCTTCATACATTCTCGTCGGTTACGGGTACTACGCACTTGACCCTTTTTTAGCACATGCCCGATCTGGTCCAGGCACGTGCGTCTAGGGCGACCCTTCCCGACTCTTCTGCTCACCAATCGCTCCATAAAGTTCTTTCGTTAGTCTACTATTTTTTTTTTATGTAAACTGACACGGTTGGCTACATCACCTACAACATCCGTGATGTCAGCCCATAACACCGGGTGAACTTGGTGCCACGTCAGTGCGTCCCTTCGGTCGTGCCGGCTACATTCAACTGGACGGAAAACACGAACTATTTGCATAGCCGTTTCGACCGACCTTTCATTCAGTGCGGTGGTACCAACGCCATAGTAATATAAGAAGAGAGTCATATCCCTTAGTCGCCTTTTACGACATACACGGGGAGAGATGCATTAGGGCTATTCTTTCAAAGAACCGGCCCCACACGGTATGCTATCATCCATTCTTCCAACATGACCGCGATCCACCGAAGCATTCCTTTCTCAATCCTTGTCACTATATCTTCTGCATAACATCGTGATAACGTGAATGGAGCCGCGGGTTAAAACACAGTAAATCTGTATTCCACAACTACATATAAGTGAATCACGTATTACGATATCATATTCTTACGTCAGCAGACATTTTGGGTCAAGCGGTAGTTGCATTTTCACGCACCGCTGCGTCGCTGTAAGGACAGCGAACTATTGGCTTGATTTCATGAAGTGCATAATATACAATCAATCAATCAATCGATCATACATAGGAAGAACCTTGGGAATTGAATTGATAGCTATCAGGAGAATTGGATCAGGCACGTTGAAGGAAGTACCTTGAAATTTCTGTTGATAGAAATCAGGGAAATCGAATGAGGTGTTTCAATTTTATTTCAATTAAGTACCTACTGAATGTCCTTGAATGTATTAAGTAAGTCCAAAGGGAAGTCTCCGTATGGCAGATATCTTCTCGGAGGTGATATTTGCTGGTTGGAGCATGTGCTTTGGCCCCTGTGACTCACCCGAGTCAGAGGGGCCAAATAATGGGTACCCACCCATACCAGATTAAAAAAAAAAACATAAGAAAAATTCGATAGGGGTCAGGAAATACGGATGGCGTAACTGGTATTCCTTGAAATTTAAGAGACTGGATGATCTAGGAAATTAAATATATTTTTTTATATATGTATTGATAATTTTTTATACATTTTAATTAGTTAGTCATATAACAATAATCCAGTATTTGAATTAGTTTGAAATAATTTCAAACTAAACTGGTATTAAATAATGCTTTATCAAATCCAAGAAAGGATACAGTAATATAAAATACTCGGAAGTATGGGCCAAGAGAAAATTGGGTGAAAATTAGTAAAGCACAATATCATGAAGGTTTTACTCTATTGAATAGAATAAATCTATTCTTAAAAAAAAATCTTCGTATAATATTTTGGAAATATATTGAAAATAAATTAAATCCATCTCATTTTGACGACCACAGCATTTCTAATTATATATAAGAGTAATAATTGCAAATGTGTGACGTTGTTCCCATAAAGCAGCGTTGTGCGCAAGTAACTCATTCAAGTCTTAACTTTACGTTCTGCAGATGAAATAAATGCAACTTTTAATGAGTCCTAGTTACTAGTAGAGTATGCGTAGGGCAAAAATACATTTGCAAAGTCTGCAGTCTGTGATCTGAAGGTCGGTCAGTACGCCCCTCCTGTATGATACAGATTATTTCTATTGATTTCAGGATATTATTAAAGTCTGTAATCTTGAAAATTGGGTCTGAAAATCTTGGAAATGTTGTTTCGTTTGGTACCGTTTGTTAAAGAGCAATCTATATTGGTTTTTAGGTTTCCGTATCCCGTACGGAAGCCTATTACTAAGCCTACGCCGTCTGTCTGTCGGTCCAACCGTCCGCCCGTCCGTCTGTCTGAGGGCTGTATCTCTTGAACCGTAATAGGTAGCCCGTTGAAATTTTCACAGAATATGTGTTATTTATTATGGCGGATATAACAACAAATAATAAAAAATAGAAAAAGTTACAAATTAAGGGGGGTTCCCATACAAGCAACGTGTTTTTTTCAATGTGTTTTTTGTGGCGCGGAAACCTCGGTGCGCGGGTCCGACTCGCACTTGGCCGGTTTTTTTCTAAATATCGTACGTTATGTATGAGGTATAACAGCAACATATTAACTGGTCACGGCCGGCAGTCACCGCGTTCCTTCCTACCGCCGCCGCCGCTGCTGTGTCGCTCGTCACTTGCGCAAAAACGTGCCGCGTTCACGAGCAGCTGAGCACGCGGACCACGCGAGCGCGCGCCACCACGCAGTCACGAAACCGGTAGCAGCGATGCACCGAATTCCTAACCGTTACACAACAGATACGCTGCTGCAATTACTCGGGCGTTCCACCGGCGCGGAGAAAACTGGCGCCCGGGAGCGGAGACGGGAGCGCCGGCCGCGGTCGCCCCGCGCGACGCAAAACGATGACTCATTCGGGTCGATCCCGTACCACACTGCGCACTCAGCCCAGATACGTCACTTCCACTGCGGAACGCTCGTCTAGCCGATGCAATCCCTCTCGATCGACCACCTTCTCCGCCGCCGCGCCGCCCCGTGCCGGCGGGTTACATAAAGCACATATGGCAGTGGCGGCGTCCCGAGGACGGACTTACCCGAATCGATTTTGAAACGGACGTCTTCAGGCCTGCGTGGAGCGCACTTTCACTGTACTTTTGTCGGATGTCGGGTGTAGTGAGAGCGGCGGTATCGCGCGCGTCTGTCGGCGGCCGGAAGCGCTATCAGGTAGCGTTCGCGTCGGGGTACATTTTGCGCACTGAGTCGGGGCGTGGGATGTGGGCGGCTCGCCCGGCGCGCCTCGGACTCGGGACTGGTGTGTGCGAGCGGCGCGGCGGCGGGCCGGAGGGGCGCGCGCACGCGGGGGAGGGGAGGGGGGCGGCGCGCCGCGCGCATGCTCCGCGCTACCCGCAGCCGCCAATGAGCGGTGCAAGGTGAGATTCGATCTAAAGGCTATACGCAATACCGAACACGGAAATTAACTATTGTATAAATAAAAGTAAGTAAATCAATACGAGTATATATCTTCGAAAATAAGCAAGCTGAAGTGGCAGTGGGCCGGGCACATCTGTCGCAGACCCGACAACCGATGGGGTAGACGGGTGCTTGAATGGAGGCCACGTACAAGCAAACGTAGCGTGGGACGCCGCCCCCCGACTAGATGGACAGACGACCTAAAAAAGGTAGCCGGGAGTGGATGGATGAGAAGAGCGGACCGGGTGTGGTGGCGTGCCTTGGGAGAGGCCTATGTCCAGCAGTGGACCGATACAGGCTGATGATGATGATGATATATCTTCGAAGCCTGTGGGGACAGCTGGGAGGTCCAGCAGTGCGGTCCGGCCGTACGCCGCAGATACCACCGGCACCGGTTCGGCCGTGTCGCACATATTCCAGTTGTAAATGTGGAGCAGACGTATGTCGACGAGATATCGTCCTCTCGAGAATCTCATTTCCATATAGATTTGAATCCAACTCCTTCACCTAATGAACCGAATAGCAATAAAGCAATTTGGAAGTCCTCTGTTGTTAAATTCGAGTTCAGAAATATATTTTTTAAATTAAAAACATATGTACCCACATGTCTTTTTTATTTATGGAAACGGACACGGCTGGCTACGTCACCTACAACATCCGTGATGACAGCCCATAACATCTCAGTGAACTAGGTGCCATGTCAGTGCTTCCCTTCATTTCGCGAACTATTTATGTACGTAGCCGTTTCGACCGACGTTACATTCAGTGTGGTGGTATCAACCCGGGCGGGATAAACCCTAACACCTAGTAAGGTAAGAAGGGAAGGGACCTACAGTTTTACGTGGAATCCGAACCATGGTCAACCTCCAACGGCAACGGTCGAGCGAGCGGTCACCCATCTAAGTACTGACCGCGCCCATGTGTTCTTAACAACAGTCGACTGACCGCATCATTGAGCTACCGAGGCTGGCATCTCGGTCTGAGGTCTATAATTATAATTATTGGGATTAATCTCGGAGGCTGCACATTATCCAGAAATATGACTGCAACAATCAACCTAGGACCTAGAATAATGCTGTTTCCATCAAAAACATTCGACGTATTATCGAAATCAATCAAGGCATATAACATTTGGGTGACCCCGAAGTGTTCCGCGATCTAGAACCACTTTTTTTTATGTTATCCGGTATGGGTGGCTAAGTCAGAGGGGCCAAAGCACATGCTCTAACTAACCAATATCACCTCTGAGAAGGTAGGTGCCATACCGGAGACTTACCTGGTTGCTGGCTATACTGGACTAGAGGAGAACACAACCGAGGCTGCTATGCGGCCATCTTACATCCAGTACGGTGGTACCAACCCAGTCGGCTACAATTTGAGCCTACCACCTAGTAAGGGGCAAGGGAAGGGACCTACAGTTTTACACCGGTTCCGAAAGGTGAAGCAGCTGGTGCAGGTAAGTATGCACGTAAATTTTGCACTGCAACTCTGTAGGTATGTCGGCTCCCTAAGTGTTTTCTATTGCTTATTCCGTGGAGAAATCTTGGAGGAGCTGTTTAACGCGACTCCACCGCCGTCCCCTTTCCACCTCCGCACCATGCGCACTGGGCAGAGATTGCATCCCTACACAGCGTGACTTGCCGCGGATTTTTTATCTTTTCTCTACAGAACCGGTAAACTCTGGAACGCTCTCCCTGCCCATATATGTAAGGTGTTTCGTTAGTCATGTCAATAACTTCGGGAGGGTTACATACGCACTCAAACAAACACTTTACGCAAAAAAAAACATATGTTTATAGGAGCATTTTTTCTCCTAACAAAAAAATAAAATCAAATAAATAGCTGTAAAAACTAATCATAGTGACCTTGTGACTCACTTACAACAAACAGCTGTTCTGCGTTTGAGCATAGTACGGTCATTGACCCCGTACAATGCATGTTACCTACTGTTACACACAGGTTAATGTTTAGGTAGCAAACATGTTTTGTTAAATTTCTCGAAAAGTAATGCTAAAAACATTTTTTTTTTTTGCGTAACCTGTTTATTTGAGTGTGTATGTAACCCTCCCGAAGTTAATGACATGACTTACGAAACACCTTATATATTATACTCAAGTATAGTCTCGGGTCAGGTCCGGGCCCGGGCAATAAATACATGATGCAACTGTTCGAGAATTAAAGAGAATTCCTTATCGAGGTGGCGAACTTGGTTAATGTGCTGTTGGCTTGTGCCAGAGACCCGGGTTCAAATCTTGCCAAGCGGACGAATATTTTTCTTTATTGTTGTCTTTGCATTTATAAATGTAACCGAACAAGTGCGAGTCGAACTCGCGCACCGAGGGTTCCACATCGCCATATCATGGCCAGCGCTGCTTCATACTGTTTTCGGTAGATGGCGCGCATACACTTTTTAGTTTCTTGTATGGGGATCCCCGTGATTTTTTTACTTTTTCTTATTTTTATTATTTGTTGTTATATCGGCCATAATAACACATATTCTGTGAAAATTTCAACGGGCTGCCTATTACGGTTCAAGAGATGCAGCCCTCGGACAGACAGACGGACAGATATACAAACGGCGTAGGCTTAGTAATTAGGGTCCCGTACGACGGATACGGAGCCCTAATAAAAACTATTATCATTACACAAACAGTACTAGATCATCCAGTCCAAGAGGATTTCCATAAGATAATCCTGAGCTCATTACTCACGGCCGGAGTAATATCATGTTTTTGTTTGACAAATATTACAGAGCGCGAGGGCGAGGCGGGGCGTCGTCGGGAGGACCCACGGGACATACACAAATAGAAGGCGCATTGGGCCTGACTTAAAATCAGCGTCCCTCTCATTGGCTCCCGGACTCGGTGGTGAGGGACAAAGGTTGTGTCAAGTCCAATTTGTCTTGTCTGATTGTGTTTTTATTGTGTTATTGTGTCTTTTTATCGGACGAGATAAATAAATAAATTTAATTTTCATTTTTTGAATTTTTTCAAGGCGCAGCAATTTGTACAGATGGTTTTTTTTTATGGAAACTGACACGGTTGGCTACATCACCTACAACACCCGTGATGTCAGCCCATAACACCGGATGAACTTGTGCCACGTCAGTGTTTCAATTCGGTCGTGCCGACTACACTGAACTGTTGACCAAAATGTGGAATAGGATGGGAGTTTGCGTACTCACGATCGCAGAGGAACCTCCCCAACCTTGAATTCCGTGATGCGTTTTGCTGGTGTTTCTGTGCTGTTGGTGCGTAGCCAAATAATCGCGCTTTTCTTCTTTAGGGACGTCCCTGATTATGCCCTCCTTCGTCGAGGCGCACCGTCGCGAAAATAGGCGTGAAAAACGTTGAATTTCGATGAATTTTATTCTTGAAATAGGCAGCTCGATGTAGAATCGCAGAGAGTAATTTGGCATTGACACATCACTACAGACACAAGTTCGATCCCACTAAGCAATGGTCTAATCGGGGTGACAAAATATGGCCAGATTTCACTATTTATGTACACCTTAAAATGTTTTATCTTTTTGTGATTGATTAGGCTGTTTTCTAATAAATAAATTAAATAATATTTTTATCGACCGTTTTAATATAGTTTTTGTTTTTTATGGTATTAATGTATATAAAATTTATATGAATGTCTTGTAAAATTGTGAATGAAAGGATATAAATAAATAAATACATTACAATTTTCTTTGGGACCTTACATGCTCTGCTACTAGGTTAAAATTTTGTTCCGGTTACGCTAATATGTGGCTCTCATACAAACCGAATTGTTCCGCGCGCCGAAATAAAGGCACGGTAGCGGGCTTACTTACTTTCTTCTTTTTAAATACGAATTTCACGCGAGCGAAGCCGCGGGCATAATCTAGTTTATTAATTAATAAAAAAGTAAAATGTATGCAATATTATGACAATGACTTTTCTGGGCCTTTATTGCCTCCGGGAGGCGCAGATAAATTACTTTTCGCGCAACTGAGGGCTACACCTGCACTGAATACATAATGCCCTCATCTCTGGGACGGGCGAACATCTTTGGAATTATCAACATTTCTCAATTAACTAGAAGACAATGCAGATATGAGAAAAGATTTTATTCGATAGCGTGGATGAAAATTGGATAAATGAACGATTTTAAAGATAATATTAAAACACAGACTACACTACATACCACACGCTGTTTCCCGACAATCGGCGTGAGCAGAGTAATCGAGGTTGTGCTGCAAGGAGTCTTGTAAATTACAGCACAATACCGACCACCACTTTTTGCAAAGTATTCGGTCAAGATAACTGTCAAGCAGCAAGTAAGGCATGAAGACCCACCTGCTGCATGACTCGGTGGAAGACCCGCGCCAAGGTGAGAGGTGGTTGCCCTGTCGCCGTTTCGCACGGCATCTTGTCCTTATCCCTTAGTCGACTTTTACGACATGCACGGGGAGAATTGCAGTGGGGCTATTCTTTTTAAGTACCGGCACCACACGGCAATAATACAGGCTGCTCATATAATACAATGCTCAACAAACATTTTAAAGAGGTCGCATACCCAATAATTACACCTTTACCACATCCCAAAGATTTGCCTGAATATAATGCAGATCTGCATTAAGCCGATATTTTGTACCTTATTTTATAGTAAAATGGTGTACAATAAACAATAAATAAAATACAATAAATACCATGCCATGTCATGCCATGCCATGCCGTACCATGCCATGCCATGCCATGCCATGCCATGCCATGCCATGCCATGCCATGCCATGCCATGCCATGCCATGCCAAGCCATGCCATGCCATACCATACCATCTATTGCGTTGCGTTTCCCAGTACGGAAACCTAAAAAACAATAACATGCGTTGCAAAACTTGCAAAGGCGGACTTCCAATGTAGAAATTTGTTCCAGTCGACCTTTGAATGTTTATTAAAGCCTATTGTAGCCAGGATAGTCTTGATTATTTAAAATTTTAAGATTGATAAATTATTATCGCTGACGTAGCTACACACAGTCGCAAATTCAAACATTCTTCTTCTAATTTGGCGTCTACAAAGGTTTTTCCATTAGCCTGCCACACTGAATATGTGAATATCAAAATACATATACTCCTTTGGAAAACAGCCTAAAGCCCGCCTTATATTCCCTTCAAATGTATTCTGACCCCAAGCTATATCGCTCTATTTTCATAGGCATATTTCATATCACATTCGCAATAGAATTCCTCTAGCCATCATACAAGGAGCCGCATAAATCTACATTTATTCCGAAGATTGGGAAAATGCACGGAGAAATTAAGTAGAGGAGTTGATGCTAGGTCAAATTTATAGTAAAACATGCGTCACCAATGTGGGTAGTAGGCTATAGTCAGTGAGTCAGCGTGTAAGCGTCTACTGCTGAACATAAGCCCCTTCAATTTTCCTCCCGGCCTTCAGCGGTATGTAACCACAGCTTTCCGCCGACGTAGTTGATGTCGCCGTCCCACCTGGCGGGTGCGGCTTCCCACACTCGGTTTTCCTTTCCAAGGCCGCCAGTATAGTGCCACAATTACTACAAAAACGGTCGTCGTCTCGTCGGCTGACGTGCCCAGCCCACTGCCACTTGAGCTCCGCCACCCGGTGTCCAATACCGACTACTTTGATGCGTCGACGAATTGCGTCGTTACGCACCATATCGCGTAGCGATATTCCCAAAATAGCTCGCTCCGCATCTTTTTACCTATAGCGGCCGTCAGAGTCTACGTTTCACGCCCGTCCCGTACGTCATACATAACCGAGAGGACGCACTGGTCATAAATACGGGTCTTAAATTTTGCGGAAGGTCAGACCTCATGGCATTTTTTTTTTATTTTACTTTCCGAACGCAGCCTAATCCAGTTGATCAAGTTTGTTCAATGACCCAGTACGCTGAGACCATCTTTTTTATAGTCAGCCAGCACGGGTGACTGCTCAAAAGTTCAATGGCAGATCAGACACAGCCAATAACCCCCCTCTAGCGAAACAACGCTCTGAAAGGCGCCATGCCAGTCGTAAGGCGGACAAAAAGGTCGTCGTCTAATTTATGAACGCGCCTCCAGTCTACTATTTCCTCCGTCTCGTCGGTCGCCTTTTCACTGCGTAGTTTCTCTGTATCAAAACAGATTTTCCCTTTTTCGGATTACAAACTGCTACAGTGGACCCGTCTCCCTTTGTCACTAGTTAAACGAATTTATTTGCTTTGGCAATTTTATATCGACTATACAGACCTTTTGAAAGCGATAAGTTATCTCGGATCAAATTAAAAAAATAAACAAGCGATAATATTCAGTTACATTCAGTAATATGTTTTGTATCTTCGATGAAATTAGGAATTAATGGGATAAAATCACAGAGCAAACCGCATAGAGGACGGGGGGAGGCTGGGGGGAGGACGTTCGCCGACCTCTGCTCTGTGGATAAAATGCAATATTTCAGTAAAACCGTCACGGATTGGCACCATTGCAATGAGTGAAGGTCGTCCGAAACGGTTATGAAAATATTTCGTGTTTGCGTCCAGTTCAGTGTAGCCGGCTGGAACTAGGGAAGCAATGACTTGCCACCGTTGTAGCAGGACTGGATTACGGTTGTAGAAGTGTTTTCATTTTACGAAGGCACGAGGGGTATGAGGTAGGAAGTGGTGTGAGACCGCGCGGAGCTCAGTAGGGAACGACTCGGTTCGACGGAGCGACGCGGAGACGTGTATAACGTGTGTATCGACTACCGACCGGGCACCGATTTCGTTCTCTACTGAGCTCCGCGCGGTCACCTCTCGCACCACTCGCACCACTTACTACCTCGTACCCCCCGTGCCTTCGTAAAATGAAAATACTCTTAACAGCCTGCCAGATCAAGTTCCATAAAGAGAGACAGACAGACAACTAGATACTGTAAGAATTTTATAATATTACATCCCTTCGATCGACCCTGATAATTTCCAAAAGTCTTCGACCTCCTTTAAATACTTATATTCCGATATTTTCAGTCAGCGTTGCCTTTACAAATAACAAAGAGAAGATTTCCCGACAGACGTCTAGTATTTCAACAATAACATGATTACATTACTGCCGATGAAGGCGACGGCTTCAGTCTCTCGCTGCCAGCCTGTTCCTGTCACACGTCGATACCGTACCGGAGGGTGGGGACCTAACCTCCCGCCCACCCGCCTTGCGCGTAGTTTACAAGAAGCGAGTACGGTCGACGCGTGCAAACAGAACAAAGAATCAAATTATTGATTTCGCAATTAATATTCATGTTAATTTATGTTCATACAGATTTATAAGTTATCATCTTAAATAAAATGTGAAAAATACTTACTTAATCTAAAAATTGCCAGTTGATTTGTTTTCGCGAAAGTTTTTATTAATGTTGACAAGTTCATGAATAGTAATGAGCTGAAGTTAGTAAAAATGAAATGATATATCTTTTATTTCTTTCGTCCAATGCACACACATCCGTAGAGACATAGGTTCACTGAGTGTGTTCTATCGACTGTTCAACGGTGAATGCTCTGAGGAGCTGTTCGAAACAATTCCGACTTCACCATTTCACCATAGGTCCACGCGTAACAGACAGGGAATGCATCCCTATACTGTAGAGCTGCCTAAAGTGCGGACTAAGTGCTCCAGTATTTCTTTTATCTTCCACACTGCGAAACTCTGGAATGCACTTCCTCCTGATGTGTTTCCTTCAGTGTATGACTTGGGATCATTCAAGAGACGCGTAAAAAGGCATCTGTCACGCCGGCACGGCATTCGCAGCCCCCGTTCTAAAACGAATGCTTTTGGGCGTCGTCGGCTCAACAATCCATGCTGACGGCGCCAAGTGTCTCGCGTATCAATAAAAAAAATAAAAATAAAACACATATAGATACAAAAAAGACAACATAGACAAGAAGAATTGGACCTACCTGACACAGCCTTTGTCCCTCACCACCGAGCCCGGGAGCCGGTGTGAGGGACGCTGATTTTAATTTTTAATATTTAAAAATAGAAGAATAAAATGTATTGTATTGTATTGTATTGTATATATTTATTGCACTGGTAACACTTAATGCCTCTAGGCATAAATGTATTGCACAAGATTAAATAATTGACATGACTATAATAATTCATACAGTATATGTACACACCTATTGAGATATGAAAGATGGATAAAGAATAAATAAATCATTCATGTGGCAATTATATTGGCACTCGACCGCGCGCTCTACTGACTGCTCAAAACAATATTATCAGAGTTTAGTGGTCATTCGGTCAAGTGCTCGTTCAAGTGCTCGATACGTGTAAATGAGACATAACAAATATACTGCTAGTCACCCGCCTTCAATATCTCCGCGAAATAATATTTATTATTATTTCTAATAAGAAAATATAGTTCACATAGAGAAGACTCATATGAGATATGTATGAGTGATGGACGATTCAATAGATTATAGGAAATGGGATTTTTGTTTGGAAATGAACTTTGGTCATTCAAGTGGTTTCATTATGTATTAGGTTTAGGTATGCTTTAGGTTTCCGTATCAGTACTAATCCGTTCAGTTACTAAGCCTACGCCGTCTGTCTGTCTGTCCGTCCTTTTGTCCTAACTTTAAGGGCCAGTATATTTTATTTAAACTTTAATAGGTAGGCGGTAGAATTTTCACAGAATGTGTTATTATGGCGGATATCCTAACAAATATAAAAATAAGAAAAACACAAAAAAATACGGGGGTCCATAAACAAGAAACGTGTTTTATTAACGTTTTTTGTTTTTGCTCTAACTCAAAAACATACAAGCTTCAAACTTGATGTGATTATAGTGCAAACTCTAAAGTATAACAACAAATAACCCCGTATTGTACGGAACCCTAAAAATAGAAATGGCGGGCGTCAAGCGCCATAATGTCAATAGTTTTGAAAACCTTGAAAATAGTTTTTCTTCAAACCCTATCGAATTGGGTTTTGGGGGTACCGATCGTTATCAAGAGCTTGGAAGGCGAAAATATACCACATTTAATGGTTTAGAACTCAAAGGAAAAAAAAACAAATATTTTTTTTATAAAAACTAACTACAAAAAACGAAGTAAATAACCAGGAAAGTTGATCGAAAATGCTGTAGTGCAGTCGGTCATGTAGAACGATTCGAATAAACGGGGAAACAGGCTGCACCATTCTCGATCAACTTTCCTTGTTATTTCCTTGGTTTTACGTAGTCGGGTTTTATTTTAATGGAACTATACTGTTCACCTGTTGGACGAGTCGACGCCACTTCTGGACGAGTCGAAAGCTTTCGACGCAAACCCCACATTAATTCCTACATTTAGATTTAGCATGTCGCGCAAGAGCGAATGCGCTTATTTCGCTCGTTTAATCCTTTTGTGGCTTTGAGACTAAGTATTTCGGGTTCGTTCGAGAAATAAATGGGGTTGGAAAGTTTAATTTAACTAGAGTGGGTATATACTACCTGCATGGTTATTTAAAGAAAGTGATTGAAAAATCACGGCGCTCCTATTTGCCTCTCGCTCACACAGTATTGCCGTCTAAAGAAAATAAAGCGATTGTACGAAGACCAAAATTTGCAAATAAAAAAATATACCATGCAAATCAAAATTTGCATGCCGACAGCTGTGCCATTTTCAATCCCTTTTTTTTTAATGGGAAGCACGACATATGGCGCGCGCCAGACTAACGCAGAGGTGTAGTCCGACGGCGCCCACGGGCATTCGAATATTTACGGGGGCTGGGAATACCATGTCGGCCGGCTAGGTGCACCTTCACATTATGTTTGAAGGATCCCAGACTGTACATTAGAGGAAAGGATGCAGGTGGGAGTTGCATTCCACATGTTGGCAACCCTGTAAATAAAGGATTTACAGGATCCTTTATTTCCCTTTCTTTAAATTATATTTGTACCGTGTGGGGTCGGTACTTAAAAAGAATAGCCCCACTGCATCTCTCCCCGTCGCATGTCGTAAAAGTCGACTAAGGGATCGTCAGCCTCGGCAGCTTAATGGTGCGGTCAGTTATTGGATGGATGACCGCCCGACTGTTGGAGGCTGACCGTGGTTCGGATACCACGTTAAACTGTAGGTCCCTTCCCTTCTTACCTTACTAGGTGGTAGGGTTTATCCCGGCCGGGTTGGTACCACCGCACTGAGCGAAACGTCGGTCGAAACGGCTATGTAAATAGTTCGTGTTTTCCGTCCAGTTCAGTGTAGCCGGCGCGAAATGAAGGGAAGCACTGACATGGCACCTAGTTCACCCGGTGTTATGGGCTGACATCACGGATGTTGTAGGTGATGTAGCCAACCGTGTCAAGTTTCCATAAAAAAAAATCCCAGACTACATTAGAGGAAAGGATGCAGGTGGGAGTGCGTTCCACATGTTGGCAACCCTGTAAATAAAGGATTTACAGGATCCTTTATTTCCCCTTTCTTTAAATAACCAGTTTGTACAGACAGGGCACTAGGCAAATACACTCGTGGGTGGAATGCGCGCAAGTTTACTCCGCCGGCCGGTGACTTAGCAGTGAGGGCGTGGGCGGGCGGCGCTATACTCACGCTCACGCCCAGTTTCGGGACGTGACGTGACGTGAAGTGGCCTGTTTTTTTTTTCCTACAACATCCGTGATGTCAGCCCATAAGACCTTGTTGAAACTAGATGCCGTATCAGTGCTTCCCTTCGATCGTGCCGGCTACACTATTTACATAGCCGTTTCGAACGACTTTTCATTCAGTGCAGTGGTATCAACCCGGGTGGATTAAACCTCACCACTTATAGTAAGGTAAGAAGGGAAGGGATTTATAGTTTTACGTGGTATCCGAAACACGGTCGGCCTCCAACGGTCGAGCGGTCACCCATCCAAGTATTGACCGCGATCAGTACCCTAACGACGAGATTTAACCTACTACGCTACGCCATGTTCTCCGCGTCATTTTGTATGGAGGAACGAAGTTCGCAAATCACTATCACTGGAGGCGCTGCTCCGTTTCTATATAAAATAAAAAAAAATTAAAAAAAATATAAAAACCGCCTTCAAAAATGTATGAAATAAAAAAATAAAAATCGAACCCTAGAGTCCAAGGCGGTCGGTTATTTTTGCTTGCTTTAGCACCACCGCCTTCAACTCTAGGGTTCGATTTTTATTTTTTATTTCATACATTTTTGAAGGCGGTTTTTATATTTTTTTAAATAATTTTTTATTTCACAATTTTTTTAGTAATTTTTATTTGCTATTAATGTACTCGGCGGAATCGCGAGGCCGAAGGCCGAGCGATTCCGCCGAGTACATTGTCGCTTTCCAATCCGATCTTGACCAAAAAAAATAGGACCACCTTGGAGCTAGACTGAACCGAACACAAAAAGAATCATCGAAATCGGTTCACAATTGGGGAAGATATTGCTGGACATACATAAAAAAAATACATACAGCCGAACATAGAACCTCCTCCTTTTTTTTTGAAGTCGGCTAATAAAATTAGTGATGCAGAGAACACGGCGTAGCGTAGTACGCGGTGTAGGTTAAATCTCGTGATTAGAGTACTGGTGTGCTTATGATCACGTTCGACAGTTGACCGACCGGTATCTTCTGGTCAGAAGAATGTAACTATGAAGATCATTGAGTGCGGAAGAGGCGTGAGAGTGGTGTGTGAGTGGTGGTGTGATCGGATAACATATTTGACGTTATGTCATGAGCAAATGACGTCATCTCGTTTAGAGTTTTTCCCTACACATACCTTATGAAACATTTTCAGTGTTGGGAACATAAATAACGGCCATCAAAAGATCGAAGGTGACAGAGAGCGCTGGTTATGAAATAACCTATGCGTGTGAGTTATCCGAGACCTAAACAGGGACTGAATACAATTGCAATAACGGTACCGGTTAAATAAGCGCAGATTGCGAAGACCTTTACAACAAAGATATCGAAAAACGCCGTATCATTTTACTTCAATATCGCAAATTATATCGGCAGAGTGTTTTCAATTTACGAAAGCACGACCCCTCGTGCGCTGACTGAAAATATCGGAATATAAGTATTTAAAGGAGGTCGAAGACTTTTGGAAATTATCAGGGTCGATCGAAGGGCTGTAATATTATAAAATTCTTACAGTATCTAGTTGTCTGTCTGTCTCTCTTTATGGAACTTAACCTGGCAGGCTGTTAGAGTATTTTAATTTTACGAAGGCACGTGGGGTAAAAGGTAGGAAGTGGTGCGAGAGGCGACCGCGTGGAGCTCAGTAGAGAACGAACTCGATGGCAGGTCGGTACACACGTTCTACACGTCTCCGCGTCGCTCCGTCGGACGCGTCGTCGAAACGAGTCGTTCCCTACTGAGCTCCGCGCGGTCTCACACTACTTCCTACCTCATACCCCTCGTGCCTTCGTAAAATGAAAACACTCTACCTAGCAAAAAGATTATAGGGAATTTAATATTTGAAGAGTGAACGGAATCATGCGCAGGACGCGTACCTACACAAAACGGTAAAATCCGAAAGAGACAAAAGATACATTATTTTTTGTTTAATCCGGAATAGCCCCACTGCATCTCTCCCCATGCATCTCGTAAAAGGCGACTAAGGGATAAGGACAAGCTGCCGTGCTAAAGGGCGACAAGTTAACAATCTATAACCATGGCACGGTCCTTCCACCGAGTCATGCAGCAGGTGGATAATCGTGTCTTAATACTTGCTTCCTGATAGTACAGCACAACAACATCAATTACTTATTAGTAATATATTTTGGCTGAAATAAAGAAATAAATAAATAACATAATTACAGATTTTTTTATTACAGTACCCTATACCTTATATCGGTACAAGTTCAACTATTTTCAGTCCCAGTACCTGAGCAGTAAATTGAAAGGGGCGGTGGCAATAACACGCGCACGGACACGCGAAGAGGCGATATTAAGGGTCACGTCGGATCGGCCACTCAATTTGACTAGGCCCCACCGCGTGCTCGTTGGCTTTTATGATATTTGTTTGCGTTGCGGGCGCAGCGCCCGGAGACGCACCCTGCTCCGGATAGAGAAATAGACTTTATAAGCGGCGGGTGGCCGAGTGGTTTGGGCATCGTCTTCTCATGCGAGAGGTCCGAGGTTCGAATCTGCTCGGCGTGTACCAATGGGTTTTTTTCTGACGAAAAAATTTACGTGCATACCTACACCTGCTGCTTCGCCGTTCGGAACCGGTGTAAAACTGTAGGTCCCTTCCTTTGCACCTTGCTAGGTGGTAGGCTCAAATTGTAACCGACTAGGTTGGTACCACCGTACTGGATGTAAGATGGCCGCATAGCATCCTCGGCTGTGTTCTCCTTTAGTCCAGTATAGCCAGCAATCCAGGGAAGTCTCCGGTATGGCACCTACCTTCTCGGAGGTGATATTGGCTGGTCGGAGCATGCGCTTTGGCCCCTCCGACTCAGCCACCCATACCAGATTACATAAACAAAACAAAAAAACAAAAAAAGACTAGCTAGGCTATAATATACATATGTAAAGGTTAATTATTGAAAACTAGCTTTTGCCGATGATCGTCATCTTAAAACACACCTTTATTTATAAAAAGTTCGACATGTGGCGCCGAGCCACTCATAAGTTGTCTAACGAAGCAAGCCCATGGACATTCGGTCGCACGCGGGCGTTTCGAATGCCACGCCGGTCTAACAGTTGCCTATTCACGCCTCTCTTGAAGGACCCGAGACTTGGAGGGAAATAAGTGGGCAGGGAGAGCGTTCCAGAATTTACCAGTTCTGTGGAGGAAATATCTGCAGAACCTGGGCGCAGTCTGAGCTTGGATGGGTGAACATTTGACTGTTGATGCTGACCGTGGTTCGGATTCCACGTAAAATAGTAGATCAGCGTACAAGAGAGGTCTTACCTTACTAGGTGGTAAGATTCAATCCAACCACTGAACTGAAATAAAGGTCGTCGGTGTGGCCGACACGACCAGACCAGCAGGGAAGCACCGACATGCCGCCTAATTCATTCTGTGCCGCGCGCAAGGTTTTCCCTACCAGTTCATCCACTCGGAGAAATATCGTGATGCAACACAAGACTCAGAACGAAAACAATATCAACGAGGTACGTTATACGTTATCCAAAATTTCATCCAAATCTTTCAGATAAACCAAATATATTTCTAAGTATATTAAAGAATAGCTAGCTCACTTAAATTAATAGGATAGGATAGAATAATTTCACTTGAAGCACTTCGTTAGATACTTAATTAAAATCTGCTTTTAGTGTTCTTAGATTAGAAGCTTTAGCAGAATAACCAACCACTCTTGCTCACTAAAACACAAACATTTAATTAAAATTGATATCCAGTCTACGGCGGCGGATTTTAATTTAATCGGCAAAGTGCCAGTCGAGGGTTCAAGCTCACGTTGCAGTATAATCGAAAAGCGAGCACGTTTTGAGGCAGAATACTTACGTCTTAGATTTGGGGTTGAATGAGTGGCTATAGGGTGGCAAATTTGCGAAAAAAAGGAGTTTTGCCGCTTCCGTCGCAATCATCGAGCCGGGGGGAGGGTAGGGAGTGGGGTGCTTGCTTGTTTTCTCCAAGGTCGCAATTAGGAGGCCATGTCGAAAATGGCGCGTCGTCGTACCGTACTCTGAATATCCGGAATTTGTGCCCTAAAATACACAAAATGTGGCCACCAGCGTGGGGAGCAGTAGGATAGCTCGACATACATTACGTGCGTTCGTAATACTGACGACATAACCCCGGCTTTTTTCGCGTAAAAATAATATTATGCTGTTGCAATATTTGCAAAGAGAGAAAGCGCTGTGTCAAGGTGGGCCTAGTCATTGGCTTCCAGAACTCAGTCCTGCCAACCTAACGACTTTGACAGCTCGAAATGAACAGTTACAAAAACGGGGTTATAGATTCAGATTCAGATATTTATTTATGAGATATTTATACCATTGTGGTTATACTACCTATTATAATAATGTACTCGAAATAACCTCACGATGTCTGCTCCTTGTGAATAGGCCTCCTGTATACAAGCATTTAGCAGACTGAGGTCCTGAGAGAGTTGCTCGGCTTGGCTGAAATATCGTTTGACCTTTGACGAGGAGAGGTCAATTTAAAAGGTTGCCAAAAACTTTTAATTAGGGAAATTAAACTTCATTCATGCATGACTTTTTGTGTGATACTTGCGCGAATGAAAGTTATGTATATAGTATATACATACATACCACACGCTGTATACCAACAATCAGGGTAAGGGTAATCGGTGATGTGCTGCAAGGACTCTGGTAAATTATTGCACAACACCGACCACCACGGCACGAAGACGCACAGCTGCTACATGACTCGGTGGGAGGATCGTGCCAAGGTGAGATGTGGCTGTCGTGTAGATTTTTGTGCAAAGCCGCCCCCCCCCCCCCCCGTTCTCCTAGGTTTCTAAAGCTAAAGTTTTAATTGTATTAGGGTTATAGATATTAAGACATGAATTACAGGAAAAGTGCTGGTTTTATCGAAAAGGAATACGTAGTTGCGACAAAAAAAAATCTATTTTAACTACAAAAAGCAATGGTTCGCCTGATAGTCGAACCATTGTTGCAGGTTTTATTAAGGCGTTTCTTTATTTTCGAAAACATAATAATTTCGGTAAAAACTTAATACTTACAAACACATTGTGTGGTGGTACGGAACCCTCGGTTCGACTCACATTTGGCTGTTTTTTGTTTATCTAAGACGTATTTCATCAAAAAGAAAACTGCAAACTATTAAACCCTTCATCACTGGAGCGGGCAATATTGCCCGCCGAGCATTTATACCGTCATCTATGGAGCGGTCAATATTAACCCGCCACCGCTCCAAACCGCTGCATGGGCCGAAAAATAATTTTTCCCTACACAATCTACTATGGGAGTATTACTACAAAGAGACATACTATAAAGTTGACAAAATTGAGCTACCAACACTATCATTACCAAAGACTATAACGAGCCGACAGAGTAGGAAAAAAATATGTCATTTGCCAGTGATGTGCCAGTGGGAGTTGTGGGTCGGTGTAGTGAATGTTCGTTGAGTTTGTTCACCAAATACAGAAGAATGGACCGGTAAGTGATGTTTTTTCTCTTTTTCATTATATTCCGGACCTATTGAGTACATTTGTTTGTACTGAGTTGAGATGCATTTTACGTAAAAAGTCGAAGAAAAGTCCTACTCCATACTGACAATTTTTTCCTGTTTGTTGTTGTTGTCAAAGCTTGTTTCTCAAAATAAATCGGGTTTTTGGAGAAAGTGAGGTGACAGAAATGTTCATTAGTTCTTCTAGTTGAATAATATATGCCGTTTAGTGCTTACATGTCGTACATTTACGAGAAACAAGCCATTTTTGTGACCTAGGTCTCGCGCCATACAAACTTTGCCTGTTTTGAGAAGCTTGTTTCTCAAAATAAATCGTTTTTTTGGAAAAAGTGAGGTGACAGAAATGTTCCTTAGTTCTTCTAGTTGAATAATATGTGCCGCTTAGTGCTTGCATGTCGTAAATTTACGAGAAATGAGCCATTTTAGTGACCTAGGTTTCGCCTAGAAACTTGGTGAAAGTGTTTTTTTTGCCAACATTTTTTGCGAATTCAAAATTTTATTGTGGTTGACACGGGGGCTGCTGATACACAAGAAAGGTATGATTAGGTCCGTTATTTATTAGTGTTTATAATAAAAATACTATGTGACCGATTTCCGGTCTAATAAATTTATAAAAATAAAAAATCTGAGACAGGTCGCGATTTTCATATAACACAACTTTACAAAATAATAATATGCAATATATATAAAAAAATACTATTTATAGCTAGAATATTTATCTGTAAATACAATCCATATGTTAGTTCATGAAGTTTTATGGAAAAATCTTCCAAAATGATTTTTTTTCGAGAGTAATGCGCCGGCGCCGATCGCGCCCGCCACCTGGTGTAGGCGAAGGATTGTTTTGGTTAATGCTTCCGTAGAGGAAGGGCCGAGAATTAACCAGCACTTCAAGTAACACATTTCTCCGCTGCAAAATATCCGATCGATATGCCATCAAAGGCGTCGTTCGCACGAGAGAAGGTATTGACGCCCACCACGCCCCCACGCCTCCGCGCCGCGCCGCCGCGGACATTCAGACGTCTAGCTTTACCGCTGACGTCACAAGTTGACCCTGAACTGGGGGACGTGTCCTAGGGACCACGTCAGCGGATTCCTTCAGGCTGTTAAACGGTAAGAGCTGCCATGCCGCCGACTCTTCTTTTTTTTTAGATTTGATTAAAAATAATTTAATGTTTGGTTAATGTTAATTTAACATTAATCAAAAGTTGAACAAATGTACATACGTATATTAAAATAAAAAAGTCTCAGTAATCAAATCGATCAATCAAAGTAAGAAAAAAAATGTAATCAAGTAATCAATCTAATCAGTGGAAACATCAATCGCTAACATGATGCGTCACGAAATCACAACTCACTCCAGCGCTCAAAAAATCCTCGTAGTCCCGATATAGATAAAAAACAGTGCTGACTATTTTTAGTCCCGCACCATCACTCATACATAATAACATTTTTTTACAAATTTTTTTTTTTATTTTTTTTATGCAAACTTCACACGGTTGGCTACATCACCTACAACATCCGTGATGTCAGCCCATAACACCGGGTGAACTAGGTGCCATGTCAGTGCTTCCCTTCATTTCGCGCCGGCTACACTGAACTGGACGCAAAACACGAACTATTTACATAGCCGTTTCGACCGACGTTTCGCTCAGTGCGGTGGTACCAACCCGGCCGGGATAAACCCTAACGAACGGATAAACTAATAACGAACACTTAATTACATGTATTTGTGTAAAATAAAGACTAAGTATTGTTAACATTGTGTATTCCTGCTGAAACTAAGTGTCCTGTCAATGCTTCTCTTTGTCCGTACCGACCATCATTAAATTAATGCATGGTCCATAAAGGAAGAACACTAAAACCGACGCGGCAGACAGTCGGCGCGGTCTTACTTGGACTCTGCTGTATTTGAAGACTTTCCTGACCGTTCGATCAGTTCATACCATGCTAGAAAAAATATTTCTCAAATGAAGTGTTTTAAAAATATTTCTATTCTGTAATAGGGTTCCCAGCGGTAAAGATATATTCTTTTATTACTTAACCCTCCAAAGCCGAAATTATTCTTATGTCCTTATTTTATTTGTTTCCCGACTTTATCGTAAATTAACATATAATAGATAGATAGTAATATAACTATATGATAGATAGTGTCGATATTGAGGGATTCTATAAAAGAAAATCTGTGAAAATAAGGAAAACTTTCCGTGACCATTGGTAACGCTAGGCTAATGTGCCACTGGTTTTTCAAATGCTTTTATTTAAGGCAATAAATAAAAAAACATTTATATTATAATCTTTATTATAAAACATATACACAAGCAGTCCAATACAGCCATAGAATGGCGCCAAAGAGTCAAGACTTAAGCCTACGTTGCCTTTGGTGCAAATAAATTGTTCTGCCAACAGACTTGTAGTTTAGTTGTCTCCTGCACACCTTTGCCTATTGTTATCCGGTATTATTTTCCGGGCAGTTCATAAATAGTGCATAAGCTGTGGCTTGTCTGCTCAAAAGCTTAATGACATCATTGTCGATCATTAGCTCAAATATTTCTTTTATTGATAGGGAATAATATGGAGCAGGAAATGGGTTGTGATTCTCTAGCTCTACATCTATCCATTGCATGTTTGGCTCCTTGTTGTAAAGTAAGAGACTTTGGGTCTTAGGTCGGCTGGCTGAAACCTGTTCTTTTGTGACGATTTTTTCGAAGTTTTTGGCTGAGAATTAGGTCGCACTTTATAGTTGCAGAGTTAGGTCTTGTATTATTTGAAAGCCTTACTTAGGCTTGAGCGAAGAGTTGGTTGTGTGACATGTCATATTATTATTTACAGTTCCACAAATGTTTTGGTCGACTGAATCTTCATCTGCCAATACTCGAGGTGATAGAGGAGCAATGTCCGTAATATCACCCACATCTTCACTCTCTAAAATGTCCAATGCTTGTGCAAGTAATAAACCCTTTGTGCTAGAATACAAAATAAAGAATGAAAAATGTAGCACATTGAACCGTTGCTCGAAATCCCGGGTATCAATAATTATATTATTTGCACACAAAATATCACGTCTACTATGAATAACTACTATGAATAACCATAATGTAATAGAACAACCAGTGGCATAATGACCTGGTGTGACCATATGGTAACGGCAAACTTTTAGTGTGTAAAAGTACAAAATCAATGCAGCTAGTTTTGTGTTTAGTATTTATTATAATACTATGTTTATTTAGGAATCGAGTTTGATATATAATATTTCATCCCTTGCATAGTATAATAAAATAGCAGTACTTACTCAAAGTTGAGGTCCGTGTTTCAGAGACAACAAGTTTTGTAAGCAAATATCCACATTCCAAGAACACATGATTCCACCCACCTAGGCCAATTTCACACGTTGAAATATCAAAATGACAATCAAGTGACAGCATTCCGATGGGTAGCCAGTATACGAGAATATTGACTAATTCCTGACGATTAGTTCGTGTGACCATTTGGTTACACTAGGCTTTGGAGGGTTAATAATAGATATTATAATTTTTTTATAAATTAATTATCTGTTTTACATTCGCCCTTCTCAACCTATGAAATAATCATTTCGGAAAGAGGTAGGCACTTTCGACTGTTTTGGGTCAGAGCTCACGTTGGTACTGATGACAATGAGAGGGCTGACTTTCTAGCAAAAAACGCAGCATCACGCGCCGCAGAGGTGAGCATCTATCTATAAAGTCCCTCTTTCATTTATAAGAATACAATACCTACAAGTGTAGTAGACAATACAAGTCAGAATACAATATCAGAATGGCAGAAGATCTACAATACCACAGAATCGCGGTCTGTTGTTAAACAGTTTTTCCCTAGCGTGAGCACAGCTTATATTAAAAATACTGAATAGTATCGAGATTGACAATGTGTCAGTCAACCCAGTTTTGGAGTGGCCACGGAGGCATAGGGGTTTAAGCCGAAAAACTCGGCGGCATGTTCGTGCAATGGTGAAAGTCCTCAGTCGGTCTAGCACTTGCTAACGGAGTATCCAAGGTTCCAGCCAGCCAGACATACTTCGAACAGGTCACCAATACTGAACCCGATAAATGGGTATCACTTATGAAAAAATGTAAGTAAGTTAGTAAGAAATTTGTTGACTATATTGAAAAAAATCTCACCCATAATAATTCGCTAAAACAGCACACTGTGATATTAATGAAGCTGACAATTTGAAAAAAAGTCAAGACCCTTAAAAAGTTAAAAATTATGTCCGTTTACGTCCGTTAAAGGAGTCGGGGGACCGCTAAGTAAATACCCGCGCAGCTCTGAGTTTTAATATTTTATTTAAATTTTATTTTAAGATATTTTAAAAAACCCGCATCCAAATCGGTCCGTAATGAAGACGTAATTTTTTTATTACTTCATAATTGCAGCAAGAACCTGACAGACGATGGAGGCATTAAGCTTATAATACCCCTCCTTTTGCGTAGGGGTTAAAAATCGGAGGGAAGTAAAAAAAACAACCTATGAAAAGTTTGCCCGTATTGCGTTTAATCAAAGACTAGTTAGGTGTTCTAGTTCGTCAACCAATCGTCAGTCGTTGTTAGCAGACTTTAACCTATAACTTCTTTAGAGGTCACAGCGTGAACCCGCGCCCAAAGGTCACCGATTTCCGCCAATCACGTGGCTGCTATCAATATGCCAGTTACGGCGTAATAGGACGTTGTCATGGTCGCTGTTTGACATGTGTCAAATATTGCTTAATTTGTTGGCAAAGGATTAAGTCCCGTTTTGGCCAAATAAGGGCAATAGGTTATGCATTTATTGCAATTAAATTACAATAAACATATTATTTTGTGCAGGGGTCCTCATCTTAAATAGTTCATGTTTTCCGTGCAGTTCAATGTAGCGGCAGGACCGAAGGAAAGCACTGACATGGCACCTGGTTCACAAAGGTATTATGGGCTGACATCACGGATGTAGTAGGTGATGTGGCCAACCGTGTCAGTTTCCATAAAAAGTTATTTTTTATTTCAATGTTTGAAATTTGCCACCGGTAAAAGTGTTCAGCTTGTCATGCGTCGTGGGTGTGAACAATGGAATATAAGATTTCTAACGACGATTACCACCTACGCACAATTCGCACTGAGCAGGTATTGCATCACTATAGGCTGGACTTACCGCAGATGCGTACCAATGTCAAAAACGTACTTCAGTCTATCGTCCACTCTCTAATTCCTTTAAGTAACATGCTTACGAAGTTTCGTATCGACTATAGGTTCCGCGTACGTGCATCAGGCAGCGAAATAAATATCAGGAAGTGCCATACATACAACGCACTGACTTGGGACACGCAAACTGTGAGTACATCGCACTATCTGTTTCGGGAGCAGTCAGTCCGCCGGCGATTGCCTTGCGCGTAGGTTGTATTCGAATACGCTCGCAACAGAAAACGTTCAAAATGCCTACTTGCGTCGTGCTAAACTGCAGTAATGAATCAAGGAGACAAAACAGTACCCGGCAGTATATAATGAACATCGAGCTTTAGAAAGAGACAATCCGGTTGTAGAGCGTCGTCCCTGTCGAACTAACGTCATGTCCCGGATTGTATCTTTCTAAAGTATATTTGTCTCTTTCTTGAATAGTTTTAGTTACTTAGATTAGGAAATAAAAAGTCGTCACATTGAAGTTCGAACACTAAAAGAGAGTGATAGAATATCATGCGCATACACAAAATATGAGAGTGAAAAGGATAGCTATTATACCTACCTTACTCGGTTTATTGTCAGTGGCGACTGGCGAGGCTGAGACGAGTCGCGCATGGGGCATTGGGAGCGTACAATCGTTGTCTCTCTTATAAGTATCACATATTACCATCTATAACTCGGTCGACTTAACTCGGGACCTGGCTCGATCGGCTTGCACACAGGGTTGCCAGATGCCTTGCTGGTCAAGTAACCACTTCGCGGTTAAAAGATAGCCCAAGTCGCCCAATTTACAAAAAAAAAAGTGTTACCACAGTAATTAAATGAGAATCATCCATCCTAAGAATACATAAGAAATAAAAAATAATTTAAATCATAAAATTAGGCTTTAATTAATTTTTAAAAATAATTAAATCTGTATTGTATGTATATCTATAAAGTTGATATATCCGGAAAAAAAAATATTTTTTTTTATGGGACACAATATGTTTTCGTTAAATTCTCAAAACGATAGCACTTGATAGAACTGAGGCATATAGATCCTTAAACTATGAAAGAATCTGAACGACATTGTGAAAAGATCCCGTCCGAACTCGTCCCCCTTTGCCTAAAAACAAAAGTTGTGCGAGAGGGATCTGGCAACACATGACGAAATGTCATCCGAGCCAACAACATTCTACTTTCTGGACAGGCCCTCGTTATACATTTTACCGGTAGAAAGGTGCGATTGGAGTTCTTCTATATATTGCCAATATTTAAAACAGCGTAAGTGCGCGAGCGCCTCATACATCACGTTACGTTTCCGCTCTGTGAACGTCGATAGAAGAAGACGGTTAAATGAAAATTTGATACGTACATATAAGGGACAACGATTGGAGAGTGTGCTGAATGCTCACAAATAGCGCGCCTCAATTCGGTGCGTTGTATGCCACTTCCCGATAATTTAATTCGTTGATCCGAGCCAGGTATCTAGTTAAGTCGACCGAGTATAACTGTCTTATTCTTTCTCCGTTCTCTGAATGGAAACGTAAATTATGTATGAATGACGTGCTCGATCACTTAATAAAAAATCATTAAATAAATAAAGTGAGTTCACAAGGTGTGTTTGACAGCTGAGCGTGACAGACAGACGTGAATTAGTAATTTCATCTTGGCGCAAGCCTTTTATAATATCATCTCGTCGCCGCGCCGGCTCCACAAGCCCATATCCCCTTACATCCTTTTAAATTCTTTGGTCAAATATATTGAAGGTCGTAGCGAGGTGCTGTGATGAAGATTTTCTGGAAACTTCTGGCATCGAAATACATTTTTCTCAAACTTCGATCTGGTTTTTTTTTCAATTTTATTTTTTTTTATACAGAGTTCGAAATGTGGCGCCGAGCCACCCATAAGGTGTCTAACGACGCCCATGGACATTCGGTCGCATGCGGGGGTTGCAAATAGGTATACTATAAAACATAATACCTTTATATTTATACCTTTTCTTTGTTCCAATAAACTATTTTAAATTTTTATATGACGAAAATTTTACTTTAATTTAGTATGTTTGAAATTAGTAGTGGGAAGTGGGCGTACCGTGTGGGGTCGGTACTTAAAAAGAATAGCCCCACTGCATCTCTCCCCGTCGCATGTCGTAAAAGTCGACTAAGGGATAAGAAAATTCGTCAGGTCCCAGAGCCCTTGCAGCACACGACACAAGAAAATATCAAGCAGCAAGTAAGGCGTGCAGTTATCTACCTACTGCATGACTGTGGAAGGACTGTGCCAAGGTGAGAGGTGGCTACCTGTTGCCCTTTAGCACGATATTTTTTTTTTTTATTGAACCCGACACGGTTGGCTACATCACCTACAACATCCGTGATGTCAGCCCATAACACATGGTGAACTAGGTGCCATGTCAGTGCTTCCCTTCATTTCATGTCGGCTACACTAAACTGGACGGAAAACACGAACTATTTACATAGCCGTTTCGACCGACGTTTCGTTCAGTGCGGTGGTAACAACCCGGCCGGGATAAACCCTACCACCTAGTAAGGTAAGAAGGGAAGGGACCTACAGTTTTACGTGGAATCCAAACCACGGTCAGCCTCCAACGGTCGAGCGGTTACCCATCCAAGTACTGACCGCGCTCAGGGTTCCTTAACAACAGTCGACCGACCGCACCACTGAGCTACCGAGGCTGACATTTGACTAAACTCCACAAAACCGACGAAACACCTAGCAAAGGAACCTCACAAAGAATTACTCAAACGTTAATACATGCCTCAAAGTGGCGGCGCGGCGGCGCGTTACCCGGCTTTAGAAACAATCAATCATGCACCACACCTCCACGACCTCTGAAACCATCTCAAGACAACATCATTCTATTCAACACTTAATTTTTTTTAATGGAAAATGGCTAACTTTACATCGAATATATAGAGAAATACAAAGAATAAACCAAGAGAATAAACTACCCTATCTGCTCTCAATTGCACGCTGCCTGGCTGGATTTAAATACATTAAATCCAGCCAGGCAGCAATATATAATTTGAGTCTAAAATAATTTTGGTAATATTTCATTATCTATTTTATTCTATTTATTTATTATACATTATATTTATTCTTCTTATTTTTGCTTTATTTAAATATTAAATGTCAACCGTATTAATTTCTTTTTTTTCACGGCACTGTGGTACAACAATTATTTTACTGGTTTAGTAATTTATGTGAAAACCCGCTGGCAACTGTATGTACGACAAACTGTTGATTTTCCAAATATACCGGGCATACAGACTACGGAACGCCGCGTCACCTTTCAACATGGCATAGAAAAAGTTAAAAATTCAGTGGGGTCCCCATACATGAAACGTGTTTTTTCAACGTTTTTTTTTTGTCAGAAACCTCGTTGCGCGATTCCGACTCGCACTTAGGCGTTTTTTTTTTATTTTATATTCTTTCTAAAAAATTCTAACGTATTTTATCCGTAGATTTTATCGCTTCAACGAGATGGTTCTAAGCTCTCGCTCTGGACGTCTTGATTCTCGACAAAGCGAGTGAAATGAAAAGTCAGTTTGTTCCTTACATTTCGTACGAAACGGTAGGTAAGCGACTTGACAGTATAGTGTGAACGTACTTTAGCTGGAGGATTAGGCCTGCGTTGTTGACGTATCATCTACCTGTCAACGGTGTCCTTGAGTTAAAGCTTACAGCTTAGGCTGGTTTGTTTACAAAATGTCGCGTTCAAATTCGGCTGGAAGAGAACCCGCACTTATTGTTCACATAATACTGCGCCATTTTGTTTTACATAGTTAAAATTATAACGAACTTTCTCAGATTCCTTTGTGGCGCTATGATCGACGTTTCAGGAAAAAAGTATGGCCCAAACGTACACCTAAATCTCTAAGTAAAAAAAAATACGATATTTAATTACACGTGGAACTAAAACCTGTAACGTGAAATAAATTCATTACAATATTGAGTTTATTAACTTTTACTTATGGATTTATTAGTATTGATGATATAATAAATTTATTGCTCCAAGAATACAGAATATAAAATTACAAAATAGATATTTCTTCCAGCCAACTTTTGGATGTTTTAAAGTCGATTAATATAGTGAAATGTAAGTAGGAAGCAAACTAGTTGAGTGTGAGAATTGAAGATAAAATAATTAATAATATGAATACTTATTAATAGTACATGTAAGTGCGTGCACGCTAGTTAAATGAAAGCTTTACTTGTATGAATACATATAAAAAAATTACTCAATATTTAAATTAAATATACAAATACATTTATTTTACATGGTTTGATATACAGAATCGACCTAATTTTGGCCGTACCATCAAACAATCTCGCCTATGGGCAAGCCTGCACTTAGTTATCGCAACAATATCGGTTAGGGCGGGTCCCAACTTGGGCTGTCGGTGGGACTAAAAGCGCCCCCATCGCGTTATTGTTGGGGGTAAATGGAGAGTTGGGCGTTTGGGGGCCTTGACACAGAAACTGGCGAAATTGATTACTAGTTTCTGTACACTTCAGATACCTGGCAGACCTAATGTATATGAGCAGATAAGGGTAATAATGGAAGTGTAGGTAGGCGTTGGTTTATATTAAATTGGTAAGTATTATATAATGTATAAACTCTATATTATAATTTATAAATACATACATGCATAACACACACTGTATCCCGACAATCAACATAGGCAGAGTAATCGGTGTTGTGCTGAAAGAACTCCGGTAAGTTACAGCACCACACCGACCACCACATTTAGCAAAGTTTTAGGACAAGATAACTATCAAGCGGCAAGACTCGGTGGAACGACCGTGCTAAGGTGAGAGGTGGCTAGCCTTTCGCCCTTAAGCACGGCATCTTATCCTTATCCCTTACTCGCCTTTTACGACATGCACGAGGAGATATGCAATGGGGCTATTCTTTGTAAGTACCGGCCCCACACGGTATATATATTTATAAATATTAACTGTTATATTAAAAAGAAAGAGGACGGGAAAAAATATGATTATCTACAAAAAATACTTTAAAAGTCAACCAAATAAAATAAAGGACACAACGGTGCAAGTTGCGCCTGCATTCCGTGGAAATATTCTGTTTGTGTACAACCAGAGAACATTTGAATAATATTATGGCTATACATGAATATTTTATTTTGCGTGCAATTCGAGAGAACATAATGTTTGTTCCCATGCAACATGTTTACCTTGGCGCAGGCTCCTAACGAAAAAAAAGCGGTCAAGCGAGACGAACTCGCGTAGAAAGGGTTCCGTACAATTCCGTTTTCCGTGAGAACTATAAGATTTCGAATTTCGTTTAGATTTTCCTGTAAACTATAAGAGAGACCCCGTATTTCTTAATTTTTTTTTTCTAAATTTTAGATGCAGTAATTTCGTAGAGATATTTCGGGGTGGGGCATACTCGATTTTTGTATTTTTTCTTTGGTATCCTTTAAAATATGCATTTTAAAATTATAATTTTTATTTGGCCATCCATCGAGTCAACGCCGCGCCGCCGCCGCTAGTGTCCTCGGAACAGGCCCACATCGTCCCACCACACAGTGTCAAATATGACCATAAAATCGGACACGTCCTTTTTATTCCAGAAATTTATAGATTTAGTTATTTAAAATGCTAGAGTAAAACTCCCCCGCCTCTGCGACTTTTAGTTTAGGAGAAATAAAGTTTTGAAAATTACACTTTTTTAGTTTCGAAAAAACGAAAAAAAAATCTACAATTAAAATTAAGCTACTTATTTAAATTTCTCTCAGCCTTATCAAAGACCCTTTCAAATATCCACATTCTAAAAGTTATTCGAGGCTGTGAAAGTTTACAGAAATCGAATTATATATTTTTAAAATTTTTTTTATTTTATTTTTTTCTCCTAGATCCCGTAGTAGTAGGCGGAGATATTTATACTGAAAATAGTTCACTATTTCCTCTGTCCGTTAAAAAAAAACCGATGCCTAATTCCATGGGTTTAAGAAGTTATGCTCATTTTAGTGCAATTATCAAGTTTCGGGCAATAGGGTTGGCACTTTACAAATTTTTTTATTTTTCCGCAAAATGATGATATGGTCCCAGCAGTGGATGTATATGGACTGGTCAGTTAGTCAGTCAGTGTGTATGTGTTGGATATACGTCACTGCTGGATATACGCCTCCCCAACTTTAAACATAGTAGCCGACATGAAATGAAGGGAAACACTGACATGGCATGCATACCTAGTTCTCCCGGTGTTATGGGCTGACATCACGGATGCTGTAGTGTAGGTGATTTAGCGAGCCGTGTCAGTTTCCATAAAAAAAAACAAAAAAAAAAAACAAAAACAAAAACCAAAACAAGCTAATTATTATTAAAAGAAATCACGAAACAATACAATAAAATTAATCAAATGTCAAAAATAAATAAATAAAAAATGGGAAAATTTTTATTCATTCTAGTAACAACCCTAGCCAATAGCGAATAACTCCTATAACTTCTTAATCCCATGGAATTAGGCGTCGATTTTTTTTTAACGGACAGAGGAAACAGTGAACTATTTTCGGTATAAATATCTCCGCCTACTACTATGGGATCTAGGAGAAAAAAAATAAAATAAAAAAAATAAAAAATAAATATAATTCGATTTCTGTAAACTTTCACAGCCTCGAATAACTTTTCAAATGTGGATATTCGAAAGGGTCTTTGATAAGGCTGAGTGAAATTTAAATAAGTAGCTTAGTTTTAATTGTAGAATTATTTTTCGTTTTTCCGAAACTAAAAAAGTGTAATTTTCAAAAAATCCTTTCTCCTAAACTAAAAGTCGCAGAGGCGGGGGAGTTTTACTCTAGCATTTTAAATAACTAAATCTATTAATTTCTGGAATAAAAAGAACGTGTCCGATTTTAGGGTCATATTTGACACTGTGCACCAGGAGGAGGGTAATAAGGTTTTGTATAGGTTATAGGTTTTTTTTACCCTAAAATATACTCGTATTAAGCTTCTCTACTCTATGGTTAACCAGATAGAAGAAAATTTTTATTCATTGATATGTCACACGATGCAATTTTTTTAACTCTCTAATTTATCCCCCAAACTTGACCCCCAAAATCTAAATTCGTTCATTTAGGCTATACGTCCGTGTTTGGGTCATTAAGCTCTATAAATGTACCAAATTTAAACTTTTTTTCCTCTAGTAGACTCGGAGAAAATAAGCTGTGAAAGACGGACAGACACATAGACACAAGAGTGATCCTATAAAGGTTCCGTTTTTTGTTTCCTCTTTTGAGGTACAGAACGCTTAAAACAAAGTTTAAAAATAAAAATGCTTACATCTGTATCGGAGATAAACGAAAAACCATCCTTTTTCGTGAACACGTCTTCATGCTGACGAGGCGCTGCGCATAATAATGTTTTCTATCGCAGATAAAGGGATTAAATATAATAAACAACAAACCTAGGCACCAAACTCGAGATCCCTAGGCGACGACGACGCCTGGTCCCAGACTCCACGTGACTAGTCTGGAAGGGTTGAGCGCAATTTACGATGCCCTCGAGACGAGACGTCTATAGAGTTCTTGTAAGGACGGAAAATGCTGAAATAACTTCAACGGCCAACTCGAGACGTGAAGAAGAGCTTTGATATTTAAAGGTTAAACGTTTTATCGTAAAAGGAATCCAATCTTTTAAATATAGTAAAACGCCAAAAACAAGCTTTCAAATTATTTCCACCCATAAGCTGATAATTAATCTACATTAGACTAAGAACCCCCGTGTCATTTAGTCAGTAAATACCTCTAATACAAAATCATGGTGCTATCTCTGTCCTTTAATACTAAAATGTGTAGTCCTTCCTTACCCGCTCTCATACTGAAATTCCTATAGTATATACTCTCATACTGAATTACTAAGTGTAAGCATTGGTAATAATTTAGGAATAGCAGAAGCGAAATGGTTGTTGGTTTTTCTTTTACGCCGTATTTCGTATGGATTTATAAAATGCTTGTCATCCACCGCGAAGTAACCGAGAAGGAAGACAATAGATATATAGATAGATAGAACTACTTTATTTCTCTAAAAACATTTTACAGAAACATGCACGATGGGAAATTTTAGAGTGGCCACTCGCTAGTCCCGACATCGATTAACACCCTCCTCTACTGCCGATGGGCCCGGATATGTTCGGCGAAGCCATCGCAAGCTCAGCTCCACACCTTCTACATTACGGACAAAGACAGACGTATACATTACAGGCATTTCTTCCAGTCAACCTTTCGATGTTTGAAAATCTAATGCCGTGAAATATAAGTAGATAGTAGCATAAGACTTGAATTTGGGAATGTATAATATATATGTTTGTATACCTGTTGTTGTAACCTGTTTTTGTGCAATAAAGTATATTTTCATTTCATTTCATATAAGTACGTAGTAGGTAATTAAAAAAAGATAATAGTAATAATGCAGAGTTTTATCTTGACTATAACCACCTCCGACCGATGATGGCTACAAAAGAATATCTTTCTTCTTGGATTTTGTTTCCACCCTCCATATCTTAAGAGCAACCCCAACGACAACCGGTGTCGATAACATACCCTCCACTTTACCCCAAACGATATAATTGTGCGTGTGCTAAACTTATATTCATTTAACCTTCAAGTACCACACATATCGTTGACACCACAACATCGGATCGATCGTCAAACATATCCATCGAACGCACCTTCACTTCCGCGACTAGTCTACCGACCGATCGCGAGACGCATCGCGCAGGCGCGCCAAACCGTGGGCGGTCGCTCGATAAAGTTTTCTCTGTGACGTCACACAAGAACTGACCAATGGCGTGCCTCCCGCGCCACACGATCGATGTTCCTGGCCGCCACAACAATAATTTTATTTACTATAAGTACGGCCGCCATTGCGGTTTGCCAGCCGATTGCTTCGGAAATGATTCGGGCTTTACGATCGAAATTGGGTTTGGTAAGCTCGGAAAATTGGGTTGGGAATTCATTGAAAACCCATTGTTGCCGTACGAATATCCTCTCGAATTGACGAACACACTCGTAAGAAAGCACTTCACTGAATAAAATACAGTTGTGCGAAACTGTAAGTGCGATAAAGATAAAACTTGGCATTTACGTAATGCAAATAAAAAACCAATAAAAAGTTCGAGACAAGAACGGCAAAAGCTTCGCAGGCAGCGCCCTCTCTTGCAGCACGAGTTGACTGTAATCAGGTTACGAAAATAATGCAAAGAGCGAACCTGCTCCGTTACCACCTAGTTTAATTTCGCGAAGTGGAAAAATATAAACTCGAAATTGGACTTCAAAAGCAGGGCCTTTTTACTAATTGCTCACTCCCAGAAGTTCTTTGGACGTCGACAACCACTACAGAAATCTTACGAGTTAATTTGAAAGAAAAACATCGCGTCTCCCTTCTTGCTCCCTCATTCGCGTTTAGTGGGAACAGTATCGTGCAACGCATTTCTACATTTTATAAGGAGTAATAAAAGAAGTACTGTGTACCTTTCACCGCCCTGTTCCCCAGTCTCTGTGGAGACGAAAATATAAATTAATGTTCTTATAAAGGCAATACTTTTATGAAAAAAAAATAACAACTTTTTTTATTAAGTATAGTTTCGAACTTTTGTATGAAAAACTAGTGTTCCTTTAAAAAAAAACTAGTACTTTTATGAAAAAAAATAACAACTTTTTTTATTAAGTATAGTTTCGAACTTTTGTATGAAAAACTAGTGCTCCGAGAGAGTAGTGCTATGTTTTTTTTTCTTTTTCTTTATGTTTTACTCTAAAAGGCCTTTTGAAAGCCATGGTAAAGGTCCAAGGTACGACTCTTTACACCCGGTTTGATTTTTCAGAATTTAATAAATGCCAACTGGTTGATTATCGCTGACAAAGTAGAGTGTACGCTCGCAATGTGAACATAATAGTAAATATTTTTCATTGCACTCGCAGAACAGCGATCGACGGCAGTCTTTCCCCGGCCTATGGCGTCTCTCCTCTGTGAGTGCAGCGCTTTTTCGTCCATAGTGAATGCACTCAATTAAACGAGTCACGAACACAGAAGTATTATAGGTGTGTGCAGAGGTTTACTTATCCAAATATGAATTATTTCTTTCAGTCAACAGTATATCGGTACAACCCGTCGGAAATATCTGCGGACCTGACCAAATGCACATTTTGACATTATTGTAATATTTTTAACCGGCTTCACAAAAGGAGGAGGTTATCAATTCGAATGTATGTTTTTTAAAAATTTTTTTTTTGTATGTTTGTTACGCGATTACTCCGTCAATTGTGGGCTGATTTTGAAAATTCGTTTTTTGTCAGTTTTGATTTCACTCTTTTTAGTTTATCTATCACATAATATTAAAATCGGTTGACGGGAAGTGGGTGATTGAAAAATTCCTTAGTGTGAAAGTGTTCATCCCTTAATTTCTCACGCTTAGGTGTTGTGGTATTCTTTCATAAAATTTAGAAAAGGATCAACCCTGAGATATACCCTACTCATGAAAAAAATTATCATTAAAATCGGCTGAGAATTGGCGGAGAAATCGAGTAACATACACACAAAAAACAATTATAATAATAAAAAAAACATACAGACGAAATTGAGAACCTCCTCTTTTTTGGAAGTCGGTTGAAAAAGATATTACAATATAAAATGTTTCCCGTTTAATTTGTTTGCTGACCCTCCAGTTTGTTTGACGTCATTTGGTCCGGTCCGCAGATATTTCCGACGGGTTGTACATGGGTACATTTTTGAACGTGGTACGCGAAAGTCTCCACGAGTATAAGGTAGCGACTCGCAAATGGGAATTTTTTCTTCAGCAAGTAGACTTCGTCAGGTTTCGCTACATGAGCCCATCCGTCATGCGGGCAGGCGCGGTTGCGGACTTTGATTGATCTGTCTGTCGCTGGCTTTTCAATACCACTAGCGTGGGTTCGGGGAAGTTATTTGGACTCCCTAAAGCCGGTGCGATCTGGAACGCCGGGTCAAAGCTGCAGGTCAATTGAAAGTTCATTTCGAAAGGTCTAAAGCCTTGATATCCCGAGTCAATTAATTGTCGGTAATGGATTATGCCCACGCGTTGCCTTGCGCGACATTCTGAAAAAAGTTTCCAAAGACATTACGAAGAAATGAAGCTACCTCCATGCAAAATATCTGGTTCGGAAGTGGCCTAAGCAAAGCGCATTATTTACCATAGGAACTGGGTCAAGGCTAGAGCACATGCTCCGACCAGCCAAGAAAATGCCATATCGGAGACTTCCCTTTGGATTGTTGGCTATACCGGACTAGAGGAGAACACAGCCGATGCTGCTGTGCGACCATCTTACATCTTAACTGGGTACTAACCCAGTCGGCTACATTTTGACCTTACTATCCAGTAAGGGGCAAGGAAAGGGACCTACAGTTTGACGCCGGTTGCGAACGGTGAAGCAGCAGGTGAAGGTACATTTTACTTTTTACAGTCATTTTTGATTAAATGTTTTATATAGGGTAATGTTTTTTATACCCACAGCGCTTCAGGGCGTTATTATGTACCTCTAAGAGACTGAGCTAAAAAAATCGGAGGTGAAATAATAATAATAAAAAAAAAGTTCAACCTCTAAATTAATTGGTTGGCGTGGTGAGCTCGCTGCAGGTACGAAGTATTCACAAAATCACCTGTATATTTTGTAAGTATATAATAAATAATATAATTTCGTTATAATGTAATTTCGTTTTGCCTAATTTAAAATGTTACTTATATTATACAAGCTGTGCCCGCGGCTCCGCCCGCTCTCATATTTCACTTCACTGCTAACCTCATAGGCCATTTAGCGTGATAGTAAGTAGCCTGTAGTTGATGGGAAGAATCAAGCTATCCGTAGAATTTTGTTTTATTAAAATCGGTTCAGTAGTTCTCGAGTTATAAGCGGACAGACAGACAGACAGAAAGCAGACGTTGGATTTTATTATAGGTAAGGATAGATACATTGACTAATTGAAGGTACGTACACCACCACCGACATGTCAATTTCGCTGACGTCAAAATTTCAGTCCAAAAGTTCTCGCAGAGCCTTGTAATAAAGGCCCGAGAAGAATACAAAACTAGTTGCCACGGGCGCGGGCAGTGTTCTAGCGGCCTCTAAACAACAGGAGAGTTTCCACTGTGTCCCGCCAGTCGCTCTCGCGAGAATAAGAAGTACCTAGTGATGCGTACATATTATTACTTGAAGAGAACCCGATCGTCTATAGTAGAAATTTTTTTCTTTATCTGATGCAAGTATGTTTACCAGTGACTAGACGGACCGTCTCAGTCATGAATATCGAACTTCCAATACTTCAAACCTTGTAATTCCATCAATAACTGTGCTGTTCAACTTCCCTATCTGTAGTGTGTAACCTAGTATGAGCAAGTGTGGTAGAGACCTACTATGTTAATATCGTGTAACCTATTACACAGCTGATTTTGGCGAGAGCTACATGAACTGTTATAGTGGTGTCCTACCCCTGAACTGACACTCTTTTCAAGCTATCAGACCATAGATTATAGACACTTTCAGTGCTCTCATGGACCGGCCGATCCGCACTGAGGTTTGGATATCGTATTCAGCGTGGCCTGAGAACCTCAGACTGTCGCGCCGATTGTTGCAACTTGATTAACGATAGTGTAAGCCTTGGGACTAGGTCTCCAGACTTATAGGTCAATACTTTAGTATATCTGAAACAGGACAATGGATAGACTGGCCAGTCGAGATGAACGCCACTGCATCCATATGTATATGTATATATTATTTAGTTTGATTCGGATCCGAGTATAGTGAATGATCAGATGTAAACACCTGTATCTCCCTTTGTCCTTAAATTGTTTCAGTGACCTGATATCCTTGTACGCTAGCTAGTAGCATATCTTGACTATAGCAATAAATGAAACTTCACCAATTCAGCTGTCTCCCCAATTACGAATTATAGTGTCAGTCTGCTATGTGTGATGGAAGATGACAACATTCAACTATTGATGGGTAAAATTAACTTTAGCGCACCTTCTGCTTATAGCAGCTATGATAGAGCATGTCATAGAACTTCAACATAAAACTCAACAAAGAAAGTTACTTGGATTATGCAATATTTGTGGGAAAATAGGTACTCTACTCTTTATCTCTAAATAGAACATAAATTAAACCAAAGTAAATCAATTAATATTTTCATTTATTTTTTTCTTATTAATTATTATATTTAACTTTGCTCGCTTCTTGCCTAGAATTTTATGTGAGAAAGAAGCGAGGCAACAAAACTCACATGGCTCTTTTCAAATAAGCTCACGATACAGATTGTCCTTACTTTCTAGCAAGCTTAGGGGTTAGCTCTAATTTCGAACCTAAATCACATTTAACAGTATTAAGCAACTGAGTACGTCTCACAAGTATGATCGACGATCAACAAAACACACATGTGTAGATTATAGTACCGAACCATTCCCCATTTGCCAGTTATGTGAAGGAGAAACAATTTATATACTCCTTGAATTTACCCGTAATATACTTACGGTAAGTGAATTCGTACTAAAAATCTAAATCTATCCTTATTTTCAACTTACGGGTTTAGGCAAATAGAAAATGCTTCGTAATAATAGATAGAAGGGTTACTCAGCTCTTATCGTAGCCGCTGCAATATTCTGCTTCTCTCCCGAACTGCCTTTAAGTTATGTCTATCGAACTTTTACTAGATACATTTCTGTTACACTCGTTATTTTGAAATTATTAGCACAGGTCAGACAAGCAAGTCTCTTCGACAGGCGCCTCTCGTCAACTGAATCCTTTCCTCCAGGCGAGCGTTTGTTTTATTCACGCAGCTCCCCTGGCGGCTGTCTTACGAATCTCCGTTTTTCTATATTGGCGGGTTCACAAAATCACAGACCAGCGAACCCAATATTATCCCGTCTCGCTAATACGCCTCCAGATGGCGTCACTAAAACCCTAATGAAAAAATATCCTAAATCTTTAATTACTACTCGCGTTCATAGATGGTGCAACCTGTGTCATTCATTTCCCCTCTTTTTCAATTAATATCTCATCTCGTTAGTTGGCACTCGCGCCAAAGGGTGGCGTTACTGGTGCCGTTTCATTCTATTTACACGTCTATTACATAACTGCGAGAGATGCTATGGCACCTTATGTAAAACACGTTACGGCGTATAAGGGTTGACTGAGAGTCGATTGCCCCCACGTTAAGTCCGCCTTTGTCGAGCAGAACGCCGATACCTTAATCGTACAGTTATATGTTTAGCCAATATAGATTGACCCTTTATGTTAACTTATAGGTATACATGTTCACACATGGTCTTATACATAAACTTATTACTACAAAGTTCTCTTCGCTTTCAAGCTCTGCGAGCGTACGTTTTCATTAACCACTGCACTCAATTTAAATTGCCCTTTTTATCCCTATCACACACAACACTGATTTCAACCGTCACCGAACTCTTCTGATGAAGTGGCGTCATGACGCGTGAGAGGGGCGTCCTGACCGCGCCCTACGATTCGTCCGTCGGTGCGGCTGGCCGTCACGCTCCTCGCAGGCATGCCGTCTGTCCCGATAGTTCGTGAAGAAGGTCGTCGCCCGAGCTCCCCACGCGAGGGAATCGCCCTGACCGTGCACTGCGGTCCGTCCGTCGTTGAGGCTGGCCGTCATGCAGCACATGCGAGAGTAGAGCGCTCGCCGCTCCACTAGCCGTGATGACACGCTTGCAGTCATGCCGCCTCCCTCGGTGCATAGGTTAGGTGATCAGAGCCTTTCCACGGCCCTCAGGAGCGCGGCAGCCGGCCCGGCTGACGCTAGTAGAGTACGTCCTCTCGCCACAGGCGAAAGCGCCCTGTTGCTTATGTGGTTTCTGAAATCAATTTCATAACTACACAATATTTGTTCATCTCATAAGATTCAGTACATACGCCGTAGGTACATACAATCTTTTTTTTTTTTGCCAACTTCCAGAGAACTCGCCCGCGCGCAGCGACTCGGCCGCTCCCACGATACACAAGACATGTGAAAGCTATTAATGTCGCCCTTGATTTAAAATATGTGACACTTTTGCGAAGGACTCATAAACGTAGACCCTAATCTAACAAAAACGTCTCTCCGAGTGCATATGTCTGGTGTCAGACGATATTTATTTTACACGCTCTCAAACTTGTCATGGCTTATCGGTTTCTGCCGCACTTTAAAACCGCTAATAAGCTCGAAGACTCGTTCCACCTCATCCCCCTCTCTGTGACTTTTGAAGAAAGCTTCAAAAGTTGCATCCTAAACGAAACCTAACTCAGCTTACAGTTAGACACTAATATCTAGTCTACAAATCTAAATCCTTATTTGTATAATCCTTAACCACCTATTAAGGTAATTAATCAGCGCTTCCGCTAGAGCACAAAAAAAAATCAAATCTCTTAAAATAAAGAAAGTAAAATCCGCCGCTAACGTCAACCTCTATACCAGCTGACCTACTAACACAGTGTAGCAACAACAAAAAAAAAGGACCAGTAGCCGGTCATCGACCTCGGTCGGCGCGCGCGCCGTTGCACAAATAAGCTTTGGAGTCCCTTGTTAGTCTACTCTATTGTTCTTCGAGTGGCACCATAAATTCCTTTGTCTCACTTTACAACGGGCGCCGGCGCCAGCCTTCGACTCTGCCCCTTTTTTTTTAGAATTACGTCATGCGGCGCCGGGCCATCAGTAAGGCAGCTAACGACGTACATAGACATTCGGCACGCGAGGGGTTTGCGAATGCTATGCCGGCCTAACCGGTGCCTGCCCGCCCCTGTTCGGATTCGCGCGGTGGGCCTACATAATACCTACCTAAATGAGTAGCGTTAAAATTTCCCCGTGTCGCGCCGGTCTCAGGGTCGATTAAAGTATACACGTTGACATTAGGTATGGCGCCAATTTGATAATACTTCTCGTACAAGGGTAGAAATTTTGATGTAATCTTACACTGCTTGTCTGAACGCGGTAAAGTTTTCAACTTTACGTAATCCCCAATGTGGTATAGTGTGGTTCTGTGCGTTTGTTGAAATATTTTTTCCGATTTTCCGCTGTTTTTCGAAGGTTTGTGCGAGCCAGATTGCGCATGTCAGCTGTACCTAGCTGTTCGGTCTCAGATACTATGCGCTCTTTTAGCAAATTATCTGTGGCCAATACGGTGGACTTTCCCCACGCTAGTTCGTCTGGAGTAAAGCCCGTGCTTGAATGGATGGTCGCATTGTACGTAGATTCGATTTTCGACAGTATATTTACCCAGGTGGAATGTTTCTTTTCGCAATAGGATCGGAAAAACCTTCCTAGTTCCTTGTTGACGCGCTCGACTGTATTCGGTCTAGGGTTACGAACTGTAGTATGTGAGATCTTTATACCTAATCGGGTTAGCTCGGTAGTCCATGCCTTAGAAGTGAACTGAGATCCATTGTCAGTGACCAATCGTAATATTTTTATCTCGTTGTGAAACCGTTTCACGCACATTATGGCCGCCCTGGAAGTAGCTTTTCTCAAAGCATATAACCTGATGAATTTCGTAAATGCATCTTGAATCACCAGTATATACGACATGCCATACTTGCCCTTGGGCAGAGGACCATAATAGTCTGCCCACACTACTTGGCCCATGTCCAAAGCCACAACAGGCTGGCTTTCACCCACGGTAGGGAAGCTCTCTTGTTTGGTTCTTTGACATATATCGCAAGTCCTTAGGACTCTCATAATTACACGTGACATCCGATTGAAATAATATCTTGTTTTCATCAACGCGTATACCTTATATCTTCCGAAATGCCCAATTTCTTCATGAACATACATGATTAATGCGTCCTGCATCGCTTCCGGTATTACTAAGGTACTGCCTAGGTTCTGATGACGTTGATAATATAACTTGCCTTCAATCAGCCTGTATCTATCGTACTCCGTATTTTGAGGTCTGCAGCCACCTTCCTTTAGATACTTTATTATTTTGCTTAAGTCCTGGTCCGCTACTTGCAAATCTTCAATAGCTTTTAATTGCTGAGTTATTGTTTTCAGATTCGTAGCCTGAAATAAATTTAATTCAGGGCAAGTTGTTTTAGCGCTTTGGTACGGTCCGGGCGAATCGATTTGTCGAGATAAGATGTCAGCCACCACGTTGTCGCTGCCTTTGACATATTCAACAGTGTAGTCAAACCGTCCTAGATAATTAAACCATCTTATCATTCGCGCACTCGTCAGTCTCCAATATTGTAGAAATGTGAGACTCTTGTGATCAGTTCGAATGGTCAGTTTTGCGCCCAATAGGTAAGATTCGAACTTGGTCAGGCTATATATGACTGCAAAAAGTTCCTGTTCCGATACGCTCCAATTTGATTCTGCTTGCGACAGCGCCTTACTACAAAACCCAATTATACGAGGGTCATTTTCCTCTGTTAGCTGAAAGACATAGCCAGCAATTCCGACGGCACTCGCGTCTGTCTGTAGGTAATACGGCTTTCTGATGTCCGGGTGTGCTAACATTACGGTGTCTAAAAATAACCCTTTTACTCTTTCGAAGCATGACTGTTGCTCATCTCCCCAGCTCCAGGGTTCGCCCTTTTTCAACAGTTGACACAAAGTCTTCGTTTGCTCACCGTATTTGTAAACAAAACGTCGGAAATAGTTAATCATGCCCAAAAATCCACGCAATTGTCTGACTGTTCTGGGCGCAGGGAAATTCTTCACCGCTGTAATCTTGTCAGGGTCCATGTATATACCTTCCGTAGTAACAATATGACCAAGTAGTTTCACTTTAGTCTGCATAAAATGACATTTCGCTAAACCACAACTCAGATTTGCGTCTCGCAGCTTCCCCAGCACTCTGTCCAGATGTTCTAAATGCAAGCTCAGGCCGCCACTGGTGTATACAGTCACATCGTCCAAAAAGTTCGTGCAATAGGAACGTACATCGCTTCCAAGTATTATATCCATTGCTCGAGTAAATGCACCGACACTCGATTTTAAGCCCTGTGGCAGTACGCAGTAAGCATATGTTTTTCCCCCCACCGCAAAACCGGTATATTTTATAGACTCTTCGCTTAGAGGTATATGGAAGTATGCATGGCTCAGATCGAGAGTGGATATATAGTTGACTCCGTGGAACGACTGCACAATCTCAGAAGACAAAGGCGGGCACTCTTGATCTCCGTACATCTTTTTATTTAGCTCGCGGGCGTCCAATAAAACTCTCACCGACCCGTCCTTCTTAAGTACATAGTGCAAAGGGCTTATATACTCCGTAATTTGCCTCTTAATAATACCAAGAGATTCCAATTCAGCTATCTTCTGAAGCACCTTCTCTCTATGCGCGAATGGAATAGGATAACTGCGTTGAACAAACGGCTTATCGTCCTTCATCCTTATCTCATGAGTATATTTATTTGTTAATCCAGGACGTTCAGAAAAAATACTACGATGTTTTTGTAGAATCGGCAACAACAATGTTTTTTGTTCCTCGGGTATGGTCAACGAACTCACATAATCTTTTATGTCATCCTCAGAGCGTCCCTTCTGTTTTTGCGCGGTAATATTGTTCATAATTTTTTGTATCTCCGTCCGGGCGCCTTCCGTCGCTTGACCCGAGGCGATATTGATTTGTGTCGTCACTCCCAGATGCTCCACTGATAATTTCGTTCTCTGCCCACAGCTGATAACGGCTTTTGTCCGTTGTAGCCAGTCGAAGCCCAGCACAATAGTCCTCGGAAGACGTTTTAAAACCAATGCTGGTGTCTCTATTTCTAAAGCATTTAGTTGTATGGTTAATAATACGAGTTTTTTAACCCTTTCGCTTCGGGAACCAAACGCGCTTTTTATCTCTAATCCTGGGATCGGTATTTCAGGTAAACTTGTTCCTTCGCGTTGCAATTTCTCATATAACTCCAGTGTTAAGCACGTCACTTGGCTCCCTGAATCGATCAATGCATGTATCTTGTTACCATACAAAGTGATTTCAATCTCAGGTAACGGCGGTAGAGAGTAATCTCTTTCATCTTCTTCCTCCACACACGTGTCGGTATATAGGGTGTTTAGCTGACGTCTTCTCCTCTTACAGTTTAGCTGACCTCTCGGCTCCAACCACAGCTCGTCGTAATGGTTACTAAGTAGTTTTCCCATTTCCATTATGTATAATTCGCCTTCGCATGCTGTACCATCTCCGATGGGTCTCTTTATTCCCGACTCTGTCCGTCCAAGTCCCCGGCCCGGGCTCCAGCCACACTTTGTCATATATCTATACATAGCTACCATTCCGCCCTTCGTCTTACTCATCGCCGGCGCGGGCGAAACAATGCGCGCAGGCTCACTTAGTTTTCCGAGGCCAACCCGTTCTTCGCATTGTTAGCACTCGGCGCCCCTGTAGCGTTTTCTCCGCGCGCACTGGATTCTGGCTGCCATTTTATAGCGCGATAGGATTCACTTCGGCTTCCTCTCGCTGAACCGCCACGCCTTCCATTCCCGCGCCGTGCCCCTCTCATCGACGACCGACCTCTCAAACCCTGTTGATCCGCAGGACCTCCGTACATCGCAGCAGACACGATGGCGTTTCCTCTCCCTGCCGACTGATAACGTGGCCAATTCTGTCTCGGCCCCGACGACCAGTTCCCTCGGCCGTTTCCCGGCATTATGCCGCGACTTGTCGACGGCGTTGCGTTGCTGTTGCTCGCTCTGGCTACGACATTCTGTTCCAAATCGCGTAGGAACTCCGCTGCTTCGAAGAGATTGACATCTCCCTTTCTCGTGAACCATAGCCGTTGAATATCTACAGGGAAATGCCTCATGGCGCTGTTCATTAGATCGTTCTGTCCCAACGGAATGCTTAGGCCCTGCACCTTCTCTACTTGCTCGGCAAAATGCTCGCTCATGCTCTGACCTTGCGACGGGCTCCATGTCGTGTTCATCAGACGGTACTTGGCCGCCTCCTGCTGACGCGAGCCCCAAAACATCCGCTTGAAATCTTCCTCGAAGTCTTCCATGCTGTTCCACTGTTCTTGGTACATTTCCAAGATCTTAGCAGCTGATCCAGTTAGGCATTCTATAGATACCTCTACAGCTCTGCCTTGAGCCCCGATGGCATTTATATATCGTTTCAGTTTCTTCAGGAACTTCATAGGGTTGATATCTCCCTTTCCATTGAATGATGGCTTATCCACTGTCGGTCGAATGACGAACACGTTCCCCGTGCCGTTAGAAGCTCCCTCTGAGCGTATCGAAGCGGGTTCAGATACTGAGACAGCTCTCAGCTGATTTTCCGTCGAAGCCTTCTCTGCCCTCGTCGAGTCCTGTCGCCCGTTCTCCAAATCGGTAAGGCGCTTGAATATTTGATCAAGTTTCTGATTAAGGCCCTCGAGTAGCCCGCTCGACGCATCCGTAACTGTCGCATCTTCTCTCCTAGGTCTCTTGTTAGTGCCTACTTGTATCGTTGAAGCTCCTCCCCGCTTCCTCCCGCGACGTTTACTTAATTCCGACATTTTCACCGTAACCGTTAACTACGTTGGGCTAATTCAAACTAAATATAACCTGCTCCAGTTACCTACCAAGACGGACTACCTTACTTACACCTAGTCTAAGTAGTCCTAATCTAGTACTTACTGCAGTCTATCCGTACGCTATGTATTATCGAACGTAACCGCCTACCTATTATAATTACCTAGCCTACCTCCTAATAATCTATAAAACTGAAAGCTAACACTACCTAACCTAATTAACCTAACTAACACTAACTAACCTAACACTAACTAACCTAACGGAGTAACCTACTGCCTATTAATGAACTAATAGCAAATAGGATTAAATTATTTCGTAGCAAAGAAATGTTAATATAATAACGAACTAACGATCCTTGAAATTTAATTATTTTTCAAATAATCTTCTACCTATCTACGAAACTAGTAATACAGTTAGCTAATTTATTCCGCAGCAAATTAAGACAAACGCGATAAGAAAACTAAAATTATAATAAATTTAATCGCTTTAAAATTACCTACCATCTACCAACGAAACTAATAGTATAGTTAGCCAAAATATTTCGTAGCGAATAGATATGAACGCGATAGAAACTAACGGATGTTAATTTTTTATTTTTTTACTTTACTGTACGAAAACTAACGGATGTTAAAATTTAATTACCTTACTGTACGAGAAAAAAAACTCTTAAATGCACCTCAGAGACACGCTACAATGCACAAAATACATAACAATTTTACATAAAACTCCTGAAAACAACACAGTGATAATACTTGTGAAAGGTATCCAATATCTTATAATTTTGAGTTTCAATCAGAGTTGAAACCAGTTCCTCCCCTCTCAGACCCTCGCCAGTACCCAAACTTGCTAATGTTAAAATAAGACCTTACGTTGTGTATTTATGCCCAAGTTCTATGCTCCAATTTATACCATGTGTATACAATTTAAAACAATCCTGGTCACGGCACCACTTGAAGAGAACCCGATCGTCTATAGTAGAAATTTTTTTCTTTATCTGATGCAAGTATGTTTACCAGTGACTAGACGGACCGTCTCAGTCATGAATATCGAACTTCCAATACTTCAAACCTTGTAATTCCATCAATAACTGTGCTGTTCAACTTCCCTATCTGTAGTGTGTAACCTAGTATGAGCAAGTGTGGTAGAGACCTACTATGTTAATATCGTGTAACCTATTACACAGCTGATTTTGGCGAGAGCTACATGAACTGTTATAGTGGTGTCCTACCCCTGAACTGACACTCTTTTCAAGCTATCAGACCATAGATTATAGACACTTTCAGTGCTCTCATGGACCGGCCGATCCGCACTGAGGTTTGGATATCGTATTCAGCGTGGCCTGAGAACCTCAGACTGTCGCGCCGATTGTTGCAACTTGATTAACGATAGTGTAAGCCTTGGGACTAGGTCTCCAGACTTATAGGTCAATACTTTAGTATATCTGAAACAGGACAATGGATAGACTGGCCAGTCGAGATGAACGCCACTGCATCCATATGTATATGTATATATTATTTAGTTTGATTCGGATCCGAGTATAGTGAATGATCAGATGTAAACACCTGTATCTCCCTTTGTCCTTAAATTGTTTCAGTGACCTGATATCCTTGTACGCTAGCTAGTAGCATATCTTGACTATAGCAATAAATGAAACTTCACCAATTCAGCTGTCTCCCCAATTACGAATTATAGTGTCAGTCTGCTATGTGTGATGGAAGATGACAACATTCAACTATTGATGGGTAAAATTAACTTTAGCGCACCTTCTGCTTATAGCAGCTATGATAGAGCATGTCATAGAACTTCAACATAAAACTCAACAAAGAAAGTTACTTGGATTATGCAATATTTGTGGGAAAATAGGTACTCTACTCTTTATCTCTAAATAGAACATAAATTAAACCAAAGTAAATCAATTAATATTTTCATTTATTTTTTTCTTATTAATTATTATATTTAACTTTGCTCGCTTCTTGCCTAGAATTTTATGTGAGAAAGAAGCGAGGCAACAAAACTCACATGGCTCTTTTCAAATAAGCTCACGATACAGATTGTCCTTACTTTCTAGCAAGCTTAGGGGTTAGCTCTAATTTCGAACCTAAATCACATTTAACAGTATTAAGCAACTGAGTACGTCTCACAAGTATGATCGACGATCAACAAAACACACATGTGTAGATTATAGTACCGAACCATTCCCCATTTGCCAGTTATGTGAAGGAGAAACAATTTATATACTCCTTGAATTTACCCGTAATATACTTACGGTAAGTGAATTCGTACTAAAAATCTAAATCTATCCTTATTTTCAACTTACGGGTTTAGGCAAATAGAAAATGCTTCGTAATAATAGATAGAAGGGTTACTCAGCTCTTATCGTAGCCGCTGCAATATTCTGCTTCTCTCCCGAACTGCCTTTAAGTTATGTCTATCGAACTTTTACTAGATACATTTCTGTTACACTCGTTATTTTGAAATTATTAGCACAGGTCAGACAAGCAAGTCTCTTCGACAGGCGCCTCTCGTCAACTGAATCCTTTCCTCCAGGCGAGCGTTTGTTTTATTCACGCAGCTCCCCTGGCGGCTGTCTTACGAATCTCCGTTTTTCTATATTGGCGGGTTCACAAAATCACAGACCAGCGAACCCAATATTATCCCGTCTCGCTAATACGCCTCCAGATGGCGTCACTAAAACCCTAATGAAAAAATATCCTAAATCTTTAATTACTACTCGCGTTCATAGATGGTGCAACCTGTGTCATTCATTTCCCCTCTTTTTCAATTAATATCTCATCTCGTTAGTTGGCACTCGCGCCAAAGGGTGGCGTTACTGGTGCCGTTTCATTCTATTTACACGTCTATTACATAACTGCGAGAGATGCTATGGCACCTTATGTAAAACACGTTACGGCGTATAAGGGTTGACTGAGAGTCGATTGCCCCCACGTTAAGTCCGCCTTTGTCGAGCAGAACGCCGATACCTTAATCGTACAGTTATATGTTTAGCCAATATAGATTGACCCTTTATGTTAACTTATAGGTATACATGTTCACACATGGTCTTATACATAAACTTATTACTACAAAGTTCTCTTCGCTTTCAAGCTCTGCGAGCGTACGTTTTCATTAACCACTGCACTCAATTTAAATTGCCCTTTTTATCCCTATCACACACAACACTGATTTCAACCGTCACCGAACTCTTCTGATGAAGTGGCGTCATGACGCGTGAGAGGGGCGTCCTGACCGCGCCCTACGATTCGTCCGTCGGTGCGGCTGGCCGTCACGCTCCTCGCAGGCATGCCGTCTGTCCCGATAGTTCGTGAAGAAGGTCGTCGCCCGAGCTCCCCACGCGAGGGAATCGCCCTGACCGTGCACTGCGGTCCGTCCGTCGTTGAGGCTGGCCGTCATGCAGCACATGCGAGAGTAGAGCGCTCGCCGCTCCACTAGCCGTGATGACACGCTTGCAGTCATGCCGCCTCCCTCGGTGCATAGGTTAGGTGATCAGAGCCTTTCCACGGCCCTCAGGAGCGCGGCAGCCGGCCCGGCTGACGCTAGTAGAGTACGTCCTCTCGCCACAGGCGAAAGCGCCCTGTTGCTTATGTGGTTTCTGAAATCAATTTCATAACTACACAATATTTGTTCATCTCATAAGATTCAGTACATACGCCGTAGGTACATACAATCTTTTTTTTTTTTGCCAACTTCCAGAGAACTCGCCCGCGCGCAGCGACTCGGCCGCTCCCACGATACACAAGACATGTGAAAGCTATTAATGTCGCCCTTGATTTAAAATATGTGACACTTTTGCGAAGGACTCATAAACGTAGACCCTAATCTAACAAAAACGTCTCTCCGAGTGCATATGTCTGGTGTCAGACGATATTTATTTTACACGCTCTCAAACTTGTCATGGCTTATCGGTTTCTGCCGCACTTTAAAACCGCTAATAAGCTCGAAGACTCGTTCCGCCTCATACTCCAGTCGAATAAATCACCCTCCAAGACCTGAATAGGCTTCCAATTCGACCCTGTTGTAAATATAAAGAGATTCAATGTTCTCCTTAGCAATAACCGCGGGAATTTATGCTTTCTGAATAAGAGGAAGTGATGAATATGAGTGGCGCATAATGAATTCATGCGAAAAAAATGCTCTTACTTACACCCCCATAGCCGATACTCTTGCCACAGTTCTTCTAAGAAAATTAACTAGCAATTTGTTAGTTCAGTGTAAGAGTATATTTACACTGAACTGGTTTAAATGACGCTCAAAGCTTTAGACAGATGTCGCTACTCGTTACCTTATTTGTGTCGTCACCAAAGTTATTTCCCATTGGACACAAACACGTTTCCAAATTTACATTATGTATATATTTCTTAGCACCTTTTGATATTAAATGCCCTGATGGCCCATTACTTAATGTAGATAGAGTTGGAATTCCAATAATTCGGCTGTAGGCGTCAGCCTCGGTAGCTCAGTGGTGCGGTCGGTCAACTGTTGTTAAGCAACAAGTTGGAGGCTGACCGTGGTTCGGAGTCCACGTAAAACTGTAGGTCCCTTCCCTTCTTACCTTACTAGGTGGTAGGGTTAATGCCGCCCGGATTGGTCCCACCGCACTGAATGAAACGTCGGTCGAAACGGCTATGTAAATAGTTTTCCGTCCAGTTCAGTGTAGCCGACATGAAATGAAGGGAAGCACTGATATGGCGCCTACTTCACCCGGTGTTATGGGCTGGCATCACGGATGTTGTATTGTAGGTGATGTAGGCAACCGTGTCAGTTTCCATAAAAAAAAAAATCCTATGGTTCACCTATCGCGCGCAGGAGGGCCTATATCGGCCGAAAATGGCGCTTAAAAAGACATATTGTCAATTTCTCCAATCAGAAGGTAATCTTACTGTAATCATAACGCGATAACCCCGAGCACGTCCGTTCTCCTGTGGCGGGCGATCCTCGTCTATTGCGCCGAGATATTGAGGTAATCAGAAATGATTACTTCGGGGAATATCGCGCGCTACCACCCGCCAGGTCAGACTGCAGAGCGAACAAACGGCCTAGCCCTTGTTACTATGCCCTTGCGATTGAAAAGGTTTGAGAGAACCATGACTGTACAGGTAGAGTCCTCCTCTTAGAGTTCCGTACAGGACCCTATTACTAAGCCTGCGTCATCTGTCCGTTCGTCTGTCGTACCTTATTTGAACCGCAATAGGTAGCCGGTTGAAATTTTCACAAAATGTGTGCTATTATGGCCGATTATCCTAACAAATATAAAAAAAAACAAAGATTGTAAGGGGTGTCCCCACACAAAAAACTTGTTTTTATCAACGTTTGTTTGTTTGTTTTAGCACTATCGTAAAAATGTTCCCCACACACGCTTCACAGAAAGTTGTCTATTTTCAACAAATTATAATATATTTTGTAACGTTGGTATTCTCGCTGAGAGGAACAATGAAGTTTCAAGTAACAACGGATGTGAAGTGAGGGCCTCGCTTGGTGCTACGAGGGTGGATGGGGGGGGGGGGGGGGGGGGCTGGGGAGGGGGAGGGAATGGACGAGGGGTGACCGTCTCTTGTTCTAGCTAACGATCATCGGAGACGCCTCCTCCGGCCCCCGAGGGTACCTTTCATTTGACACTCAATTTCAACCTAATTTGTTATTTGCCACTCCTAAAGTTCTAATGGAAGTACACAATATTAGGTTAACCGCGACGACGGGGAACGTAGGCACTTAGTATATTAATATGGTAAGCTGATTTCAAGATCAGATTTTTTAGATAAAACAATTATTGCTTCATAAAAATAACATGCTGATACAGCTATTACAATCAAATTTAGTGCAAAGGCAGCCTTATCCGTTAAAGAGATTCCTTCCAATCAACGTTTGGATATTTGAGACTTGTGGCGAAATACATAAATTTGAGTAGCATGATCCAGAGGGAAGTCTCAGATACGGCACCTTCTCGGAGGTGATATTGGCTGGTAGGAGCGCGTGCTCCAGCCCCTGTGAAACGGCCACACTTACTGAAAAAAAGTCGGCAAGTGCGAGTTGGACTCGCGCACCGAGGGTTCCTCATCATCAGCATCACTCAATATATTTGTAGGTATTATGTATGTACAAAAACAATTGTTTTGGAAAATCACGAACCGCCTAAATAAACACTACAGCAATGGTTTGACTGTGCGGCATTCGTGAAGTTGAAATACAGTAAAACCCGTTTAATACGATTCTCAAGGGGATGGGCGAAAAAATCGTCTTAAGCGGGAAATCGTCTCAAGCGGGAAGAGTTAAAATCATGCAAAGTACACACTTTAAAATCTGTTTATTGTATTTCTGACATAAATCAATATTCGCAATCGTTTAGGTACGTTTAAGAAATGAATCAATCGTCTGTTGTCGCAGGTCTTTCGCAGACTCACGCAATACAGTGCTTTCTATGCAGTTTAGTTTGTTAAGAGCATCATCACTGGAATCAATCGAACAAAGATATCGCCTTAGTTGGACAACATCTTCTATCACTAAGTGAGAGTGCTTGTCGTTTAATATTGGCCGTCATGGCACGAAGAAGGATACACACACCACACGTGATAATTTCGATACAGTTCGACAGTTCGCGGCGGGTGACGATGTCCAACACAGACAGGCGGGCGGCACCGGAATGCGTACTAGCTCCGAGCTCGCTCGGCGCGCGGCGCTAGGAGCGAGCGCGAGGAGCGGGCGGTGCGCCCGACGCGGGAGCCGAGCATTCCCGAGCCCCGAGCTCGCTTCGGGCGGGCGACCTTCGTCACCAAAAGATCGTTTTAAGCGGGTTGGGGTCGTATTAAGCGGGAAAATTTTGTTCGTAAAATAAGGGACCAGCACAAAAGATCGTATTATGCGGGAAATCATATTAACCGGGATCGTATTAAGAGGGTTTGACTGTATTTAAAATTTGCCGTATCTTTTGATTATATTGATTTAGAAGCTTTTCTATAACTCGAAGGGATCGCAGACGTTAGTATTTCATATTAATTTCAATTTAATATCTTGACTCGTTACTGAGAAAAAGGGTCTTGACACACAAAACAAGCAATTTTTTTGTTTAATATCATATAACCACAAGTTTAAAATTTTAGGATTTTTTCCTTTACGTGTGCTATGAGACCTTGCTTCTTACCAAATTTTATGATTCTACGTTGACGGGAAATACCCTATAAGTTTTGATTTGATTTGAGTGAGTTTGCGAGTATGAAATCTGACAGATGGCCGTATCTTTTGATTGCGTTGATTTGGAAGCTTGCATTTTCTACACCTTAAAGAAATCGTAGATCTTAGTATTTCATATTAATTTCAATTTGTTATCTTGATCTGTTCCTGAGAAAAAGGGACCTTGACATACAAAACAAACAAAAAAATTTTTTATGTCACATATCTATAAATTTGCAATGTTCGATTTTTTCCTTTGCTTGTGCTGTGAGACCTTGCCTCTTACCAAATTTCATGATTCTAGGTTAACGCGAACATGAACTCTATAGGTTTTGATTTGATTTGCCGGTAGCAAAATATGTGACTTAAATGGGCGTATCTAGTGATTGTGTTGACCTAGAAGCTTAATTTTTTTACACCTCCGAGGAAACGTAGACCATAGTATTTGATATTAATTTCAACTTGATACCTATACCCGTTCCTGAGAAAAAAGGTCTTGACAGACAGACAGACAGCCAGCCAGACAGACAGACAGACAGACAGACGGACAACAAAGTGACCCTATAAGGGTTCCGTTTTTTCCTCATTTGAGGTACGGAACCCTAAAAACTGGCCAAGTGCGAATCGAACTCGCGCACCGAGGGTTCCGTATCGCCATATCGGATACGGAACCCTAAAAATTTTTTCAAATTATTTTTTACAAAAGCTCACATAGGTAAAAGGTCTCTTCAACGACCGTTTAGTACAACGTTACGATTGTTTAAAAATCAATACACACTTGTGCCAAAAGAAATCGTACGTACGCAATCGACATGAAAACGAAACGAACGCTGAAAGAATTTGCATAATTGCCTATTTCGGAACATTCCCCAATGTTCCTCGAGACTCGTGCGGAATTCTTTTGACTAGGGTTGCACACTGCAAAATATGAAGGAAATTATAATTTTATTATTAATTTTTGGATTTAGTATTAAGTTTATTGTTATTAGAGTAATTTATCATTGAAATAAAAAATACTGAATTTATTATAAGAAAAATATATCTCTAATTCTGTGTTACTTTTTAGGGTTCCGTACGGGGCCCTATACGGCTATCTATTATTCTAATATTAGAAATTTTCACTCAATATATGTTGGATACTCAATATACGGCGGATATCCTATCAAATACAAAACGTACAAAAATTATGGGGGTCGCCATACAAAAAATATTTTTTTCTGGGTTTTTTGTTTTTATTCTATCGTAAATACATACGTCAAACTTGGTGAGATTATAGTGCAAACTCTAAAGTAAAACAAGAAAACCTGTAAAAATAAAAACAGGCTAAATATAACTCGCTAAGAACCCCGAGCTGAATTAAATATAACATATTTTTTACTTAGCGGTCCCCGATTCCTTTAAGTAAGTAAACGGAAATTATTTTTGACGTTTTAAGGGTCAGGGTTTTTTTAAATTTGTAATTTAACTTTTACTTCAAAATAAAAAAAACCGCATCCGTGAGATGTAATTGTTTTATTACTTAATAATTACTTAATTACTTGATTACTAACATAGCTAAGAACCATCTCGGATAAACCAGATTTCTAATAAAAAAAACTGCATCCAAATCGGTCCAACCGTTTGGGAGCTAAGATGCCATAGACCACACAGACAGACAGACACACACACACACAGCAGACACACATACGCACACACAGACAGACAGAGAGACAGACGAAGGCGCCAAAATTATAACACCCCCCTTTTGAGTCGCGGGTTAATGACAGAAAAATACGTACAACTGAAATCCGGAAAAATCCCTCTAGAAACAGCCGGCAACCCTACTGCGAACGCTGCGCTGGGCGCCTCAAAATGTAGCTTCTACGTGAATTACAGGATAACTTTATGTACACTCAGCTTTAAATGTGGCGATATACACGTAGAACTCTGTCATAGACTCTATCGCACAGCTACTTACTGAGTTGTACAGAGTGCACAGTGTGCGATAGTGAGTGCGGAAAGGTTCTTCAGGTTTATGTGCATTTACCTACATACATATCATGCGTATATGCGAAAGTTGATGTACGCACATACATTGTACAAGCATTAACTTATACTTGTTTTTTATTTTTTATGGAAACTGACACGGTTGGCTACATCGCCTACAACATCCGTGATGTCAGCCCATAACACCGGGTGAACTAGGTGCCATGCCAGTGCTTCCCTTCATTTCGTGTCGGCTACACACTGAACTGGACGGAAAACACAAACTATTTACATAGCCGTTTCGAACGACGTTTCGCTCAGTGCGGTGGTATCAACCCGGCCGAGATAAACCCTACCACCTAGTAAGGTAAGAAAGGAAGGGGCCTACAGTTTAACGTGGAATCCGAACCACGGTCAGCCTCCAACGGTCGAGCGGTCACCCATCCAAATACTGACCGCGCTCAGGGTTGCTTATGAACAGTCGACCGACCGCACCACTGAGCTACCGAGGCTGACTACTGTTGTTTACGTATATACGTTCTTGTATATATATATATTATATACTCTCTGCTATGTAGTCTGGAAAATAGGACAGACGTGGTATGTTCGCTACAAGGTTCGCTATTACAACATTAGTGTGACAGCTGTCAGAACAATAAAATTAATTTCTCGTCCTTGTCCCTCACTAGGTGAAAGGCTCAAATTGTTGATACGCAGGTGGATCTTCGTGCACTTGCTGCTTGATAGCGTTATCTTGTCCTAATACTTTGCTAAACGTGGTGGTCGGTGTTGCGCTGTAATTTAGCGGAGTTCTTGCAGCACAACACCGATTACTGGGTTAACTCGGATTGTCGGGATACAGCGTGTATGTATCTATGTAGCCGACTGGGTTGGTACCATACCACCCTCCTGGAGGAAGGATGGCCTCATAGCAACATCGGCTGTGTTCTACCCTAGCCCAGTATATCCAAAAATTCAAAGGGAAGTTTCCGGTATTTTATCTTCTCGTGTTAGCAACATATGAATACCTGTTATTAATTATTTTACTAATTTAGAAGTATAATTTACTTTGGTTATCTAAGTTTTAACATTGTCTAAATCTAAAAGGAATGAAACGAAGGGCAGCGCCAAGATGGCGGATTATGTGGTTTTGACGAAAATCGTGGAGTTTGCCGAGTGTTAATGATTGTGATTAATCGTTGGTTGTATACCTGGATTTAAGGAATTATAAAGAGTGAGTACTCGATATAGTGTTTTATTCACAATTTACCTATACCTATTGCTAGAAGTACCACCAAAGGGAATCGCAATTCCCATTTCATCCTGAAATGCCATGAAATACGGCAGGTTCGTGCAGTTCAGAAGTGGGGTGGACTCAAATTTCAACTGGCATTATTGTTTTCCTTTAGTTTCCAAATGTTTACATACATTTCGTGTTCCCACTAATTTGAAGGAATAATTATAATTATTTTTTTTTATATATATTTATTTTGTTTTGTTGACGTTTTTGTTGACCAGATTAAAATTAGAATTGTAGAAACTTCATTGAATATATTACTAAAAAAAAAAAAAAAAAAATATATATATATAATTAATAAACATTCTTTATTGTTCACACTTAATACCTACACAGAGTTAAACAGGACGGTTTTTTTTTTTAGGCTTTCGGAGAGAACAGTCCACTGTCGGATTTATATCTGTTCGCTTTTCAGTGACCGGCGAAACTGATGGTACTGGACTGTATAGTCCGTCACAGCCTACCGGGAGTGGAGCCGCCGCCGGGAGCGTCTGCGGAGGGCCCCAGGAGTCGTGCCGCCTCACGTACAGCCGGGAGCGTACCGGAGGACGCCGAGGGTCGTGTCGCCGCACGCACACCCGGGAGCTCAGCGGAGGACGCCGGGAGTCGGGCCGTCGCCGCACGCACAGTCGGAAGCACAGCGGAGGGCGCCGCCGGGAGTCGGGCCGCCGCACGTGCAGCCGGGAGCGCAGCAGATCGTACCGGGAGTCGAACCGCCGCCAACTGCGCAGCCGAGAGCGCAGCGGAGAACACCGGGAGACGACCTGCTGCACGCGCAGCCGGGAGAGCAGCGGAGGGCGACGGGAGTCGGGCCGCCGCGCACGCAGCCGAGAGCAGCGGCGAAGGGCGCTACCGCGCCGCCGGGAGTCGGGCCGCCGCACACGCAGCCGGTCGGCGAGGCGCAGTCTACGCAGTGCAGCCCGAGAGGAGTCGCCTCGCCGGACGGAACGGTTCTCGCGCAGCGTTCAGCGGGCACAACGTAGTAGTAGGGAGACTCGTCGCTCGGACAGCCATGTAAGCAGACGGTCGCGCAAGCAGGTGGTACGCCCGTCACGTAGTATTACTCGCTGCCAGGAGGGCCAACGTCGGCCCATTAATACATTTCGTGGTCATACAGAGAATACTGGCGAGTCGAATACATCGCTTTCTAACGCTAAGGAAAGTTTAGCTCACTTATTAGAAGCTATTAAATCGATTGGTCGTACAGATAATAATCCAGAAAAGTTAGGAAGTATGCACAATACTGTTCCCGAGTTCGACCCCTCGAGAAAAGAACAGACTATGACTATGTGGCTTCATAAGGTAAATCAGTGCGCTTTAATATATGGATGGACAGAGAAGCAGTTGATACATTTCGCTCTACCTAAGTTGCGAGGCGTAGCACAGCGATGGTACGAAGGTCTATCATCCGTTCTTTACTCGTGGGAAGAATGGCAGACAAAACTGTTAGCAGCTTTTCCTTCGGAAGAGAATTACGGGCAAATGCTAAGCGATATGCTTGCCAAACGTGCTCGCTTCGGAGACGCTTTAGAGGACTACTTTTACGATAAAATAGCCTTCGTGAACCGATGTGGCATCACAGGTAGACGTGCTGTGGAGTGTATACTTCACGGCATTGACGACCGTTCTGTCAGGTTAGGGGCTGAAGCCGTGCAATACGAAGATCCAGACAGGCTTTTGGCATATTTGAGAAATGTCAGAAATATAAAGCCACAAGTAGATCGCCGGTTTCCCAGAGGTCATATTTCAATTAGGCCACATGACACTCCTAACAAACAACAGGACAAAATAATACCACGCTGTTACAATTGTAAGAAGGAGGGCCACATTACAACTAAGTGCACAATGCCTATAAAAAGATGCGGTAAATGTTCTAAAATAGGGCACGAAACGGAAAATTGCTATTCAAAATTACCAGCTACTACCGAGAAAACTGTTTTAACTGTCTGGAATAAAAATTCCCACGGAGAGAAATACCATAAAAATGTATACGTCAATGGCATTCCTTTTGAGGGATTTATAGATTTCGGCAGCGAATGTTGTATGGTTAGGTTATCCGATTTTAATAAAATTAGCAAACAATTTGATACAAAAGCACTACCAGCTCTCCGAGGTTTTGGCAATTCTGTCGTTCAAGTATTAGGTAAGCAAGAACTCCGTATCACAGTTGACGAGGTTGAGGCTGACGTAGAATTGTACATTGTACCTGACGAGACTATGCATGTACCAATTATGATTGGTCAAACTTTTACAGAGCAACCCCACGTTGTAGTCTATAAGACGAACGATCAGTTATATATGTACAACTCAGTTGACGATTATAATACCTCGGATAAAATTAAGTTCTTCTGTAAAAGCGATGTCTCTCTTTCCGGATTATCAATCATTGAAGTTTACACGGATCCAACTTTTGAAGGTGAGGTGTATATTGAAGGAGGTATTCGTCTTAAGTCTGATGTACGCTTCTCAGTGCCCTCAGGATTGTTTTCCGTTCGAAAAGGAATGAGTAACATAGTAGTTAACGTTCCTGATGATAAAACAATTGTTCTAGATGAAGGTTGCGTAGTGGCTCGTGGGCGTGTGGCGAGAGAGGAAAGTTCGACAGCACCTTTAGATGTAATGCGCGTTGTAGCGACTAACCAGTTATTACCCATAGATTCTGCTAATGTACGGGTTGGCAAAGGGATTTCTTCCTACGAAAAGGAACAATTGATGTTAATGCTAAATAAATACAGACGCTGCTTTGCTTCAAATTTGTCCGAATTAGGTGCTACATCGGTAGGCGAAATGACTATAACTTTGAACAACGACGAGCCTGTAGTCTACAGGCCATATAGGTTGGCAGTCCAGGAGAAAGAGGTTGTAAGAGATATGATAGCCGAATTACTAGAGAATAATATAATACGTTCCTCCACTTCGCCCTACGCCAGCCCAGTCGTGCTGGTGAGAAAGAAGACTGGAGACTATCGACTCTGTATTGACTACCGAGCTCTCAATAAGAGCACCATCAAAGAAAAGTATCCGATGCCACTCATAGACGATCAGCTGGACGTTTTAGCTGGTCATCAGTTTTATACCACTCTGGACTTGGCATCTGGCTACTATCAGGTGCCTCTCCGCGAAAAGGACAAATATAAAACCGCATTCGTGACTCCGGACGGGCATTATGAGTTTAATCGAATGCCCTTCGGTCTTGCAAATGCCCCGGCGACATTCCAAAGAATCATGAATCAGGTATTAGGCTCTTCACGCCACAAGGAAGCACTCGCTTACTTAGATGACGTTATTATTCCTGCCAGGGACTTCGATGAGGGTATGGCTCGACTGGAGAAAGTTCTGAAGCTGTTTTTGGATGCGGGTCTAACACTAAAACTTTCAAAATGTTGGTTTTTCGGCCATAATGTCGATTACTTGGGATTCGAGGTTTCAAAGGATGGAATTCAACCGGGGTCTAAGAAGGTGGAAGCTGTGGAGAAGTTTCCAACACCGGAGAATCAACATAATGTACGCCAGTTTTTAGGGTTAGCGAGTTTCTTTCGGCGTTTTGTGCCTGGATTTTCTTTGATTGCAAAACCTTTAACTTATCTTTTAAAGAAAGATATAACTTGGGTCTGGGGAGATGAACAGGAAGTAGCATTTAGAACCTTGCAGCAAAAGCTAGTCCAGAAACCTACATTGGCTCTTTATGATCCTAATGCAGAAACAGAGCTGCATACGGACGCGTGCAAGATTGGTCTTGCGGGAATTCTCCTACAAAGTGGTGATGGTGGAATACTTAGACCGGTGGCTTATTTCAGTCGTCAAACGACCCCTGAAGAACAAAATTATTCTTCCTATGATTTAGAAACGCTAGCTGTGGTGGCCGCCCTTCAGAAATTCAGAGTATATCTTGTTGGTTTGTCTTTTAAAATTGTGACGGACTGTAATTCATTGCGTGCAACCTTTTCAAAGAGAGACATGATACCGCGGGTAGCTCGATGGTGGGAACAAATGCAGGAGTATAATTTTGACATTCAGTATAGGGCCGGTACAGCAATGGCCCATGTTGACGCCCTTAGCCGTAATCCCATTCCTGGTTCGTTGCAAGAGATTCATGATATTATGGCCATTTCGGAGACTAGCTGGTTAGTTACAGTGCAAAGTGCAGACTCTGAGGTGCAGAGAATTGTCAACATTCTCAAAGACTCGAATCTCAATGATGTAGCTGACATTAAAACCAATTTCAAGTTAAAGGGGGATAAGTTATTTCGGGTTACCCCACAGGGAGACAGATGGGTGGTACCAAAAGGCGTCCGTTGGCAGATCGTCAAACAGAACCACGACGACATAGGCCACTTTTCTGTCGACAAGACCCTAGAAAAGATTAAGTCGTCTTACTGGTTTAGTAAAATGAGGGCTTTTGTAAAAAAATATGTCAATTCGTGTCTAGAGTGCGCTTATGCGAAATCATCAGGGGGGAAAAGACCTGGATTCTTGCATCCAATTGAGAAAGTTGATAACCCATTTGACACCGTCCACGCGGATCACGTTGGACCCTTTGTGCGAAGCAGTAGAGGGAATGTACATATATTGGTCATTATAGACGCCTACACACGTTATATTTACCTTAAACCAGTGCGAAACACTAAGTCACATACGTCTATAAAGGTGTTCCGGGAGTATTTTGGTATTTTCGGGGTACCGAGAAGACTAATTACGGATCGAGGAACTTCGTTCACGAGCATATTGTTTAAAAGATTCACAGGAGAAAAAGGCATTAAGCATATACTCAATGCGGTTGCTACACCCAGAGCCAACGGGCAGGTGGAGCGCTACAATAAAACAATCGTAGACGCCCTTACAGCAAAGTGCATTGGTACACCAGATAGTAAATGGGACGACCACCTGCCCGATGTGCAGTGGGGTATCAACAATACCCTTAACAAAGGCATTAATCGTACCCCGTCAGAAGCATTATTTGGTGTTAGACCGGCAGGTACTAATGAGAGCAGGATACTTACTGAGATAGCCGATGATGTGGTTAATAACGAAAGGGGCCTTGATCTAAGTAGATCTGAAATTAGACAAGAAATTAATGCCCATATTGAATCTAGCCAGCAGAGCCAAAAATCAGCATTTGACAAGAAACGTTGCCAGCCAGTAAATTTCCAAGTAGGAGACTTGGTGCGAGTTGAGCGCCACGTACCTTCTATAGGCCAAAGCAAGAAACTTGTGCCCAAATACCAGGGCCCTTACCGAATTACGGCGGTATTAGACCACGATCGTTTCCACGTGGAGGGAACACCTTTGACCCAGAAAAACGGTAGACGGTTCTCTTCGATTGTAGCCATAGATAAGATTAAACCTTGGCTTAATTTTAGTCGACCTCACGGGCAAGATTTAGTTGCGTCTGGTGAGTCTAGCGGAGAAAATGATTAATTTGGTTCATTAACCGACTAATTGTGTTTTATGATATCCCCCGTGTTATTACTGTTTCGTAACTCTTAAGTTCTGATTATATTACTTATTAAATGTGGAATGTTATTTTTGTAAAATGTAATATTGGTTTATATAAATACTATCTATGAACGGATATTTTGTGATTTGGTATTCAGGACGAAGGGGCCTGTTGCCATATGTGTTGGTATTCAGGACGAAGGGGCCTGTTGCCATATGTTTTGGTATTCAGGACGAAGGGGCCTGTTGCCACATGCTTTGGTATTCAGGACGAAGGGGCCTGTTGCCATATAATTTGGTATTCAGGACGAAGGGGCCTGTTGCCATGTTCTTTGGTATTCAGGACGAAGGGGCCTGTTGCCACATGCTTTGGTATTCAGGACGAAGGGGCCTGTTGCCATATAATTTGGTATTCAGGACGAAGGGGCCTGTTGCCATGTTCTTTGGTATTCAGGACGAAGGGGCCTGTTGCCGTGTTCTTTGGTATTCAGGACGAAGGGGCCTGTTGCCATATAATTTTGTATTCAGGACGAAGGGGCCTGTTGCCGCTATAATTATTGTATGTGAATAATTTAAAAAAAAAAAAAAACTTATATGTATAAAATGGTTGTACCATTTACGTACGTACGAGGTCGTACATATTTAGCTTGGATGGCCGACTGTTAGCAACATATGAATACCTGTTATTAATTATTTTACTAATTTAGAAGTATAATTTACTTTGGTTATCTAAGTTTTAACATTGTCTAAATCTAAAAGGAATGAAACGAAGGGCAGCGCCAAGATGGCGGATTATGTGGTTTTGACGAAAATCGTGGAGTTTGCCGAGTGTTAATGATTGTGATTAATCGTTGGTTGTATACCTGGATTTAAGGAATTATAAAGAGTGAGTACTCGATATAGTGTTTTATTCACAATTTACCTATACCTATTGCTAGAAGTACCACCAAAGGGAATCGCAATTCCCATTTCATCCTGAAATGCCATGAAATACGGCAGGTTCGTGCACTCGTAAGTGATATTGGCTGGTCGGAGCATGTGCGCGGGTCCCTCTGGCCCACCCATACAATTTACATCTGTCGCACAAAGGGTATAAAATTATTTTTTTTTCGAATCGAAAAAAAGAGACAATCCGGTTGTAGAGCGTCGTCCCTGTCGCACAGAGACGTGCGAATTCGTGCGACAGAGACAACTCTCTACAACCGGGTTGTCTCTTTCTAAAACCCGATGTGCATTATTTACTATCGTGTACTGTACAATGCTTGCGCTAAATTATAATGTGTTTCAGTTGTTAGAGAAGCCGTTTAATTTTTTAATTAATGCAATGTCAAGCCAGTTGTTCAATTGAGGTATAAATTACTATTTATAAATTAAATTAAATTGTTGTTGTGCCAGTCTTCGATCATGTCTACGCTGCCAGTACGCAAAGCTTATTCGCAGTAACTGGCCCTCAGGCGAACATAACTGGCGCTTGCTTGTTTACACTGACCTCGCGTGGCGGCGGCGCCTGGGAACTCGGTGCCGTCAAATTCTTTTATAATTCACTAGCTTGGGATTTTATTTTGAAGTTCAAACGAGTTTACATTACTGGCTCGGCTTTACTTCGGCCAGTTATTTAGGTAGGACTAATTTAATAAAGCGGCTGAACCGTGGACTACTTACTTCAATTACCGAGTGACCTAGCATGTAATATTTTTACCTCTTTTATCATTTATGTTAAAAGAGGTAAAAATATTACATTTACCCAAAAAAAAAAATGTTTTGCATTTAGAGTTGTTTTAATTAAGTACACGCCTGTTTCCCAGTCACAAATTGAAATTAGTGAACCAATAAGAGAGATAGAGAAAGAACATGTGTAATGTACATTTAAACACAGAAGAATTATATAGACATGCTGTATCCCGACAATCGAGGTAAGCAGAGTAATCGGAGTTGTGCTGCACTATTGTAAATTACAGCACAATCACAACACCGACCACCACGTCGGTGTTGTGCTGTTTAGCAAAGTATTCGGACAAGATAACTATCAAGCAGCAAGTAAGGCACGAAGACCCACCCTCTGCATGACGCGGTGGAAGACCCTTGCCACGGTGAAAGGTGGTTATCCTGTCGCCCTTTAGCACGGCATCTTGTTTATATTTATAAATTATAGACTTACTCCTTAAATACGACATAGTTCTAAATTAGGTCGATAATTGCACACCCAACAGGAACCAACACCTGGAGCTTGCAGCTAATTAGAAAGTCTAAAACTAGGTCTAACAAGATCGATTACAGCTGCAAGACGGGGATTTAAGTCGGGGAAACTTAGTCGAGTTTTAAGTTGGGTAACTCAAGTTCCCGAGTAACTTGGTTCTACATACCTCAAGTTGGAAAACATATGTAAGTTTAAATTGCATTGCGGGCGAATCTCCGCGGGGGGTAGAGAGACTAAACACCCTTTTGCTGTCGACATGGGCTTTTGAGAACCCATCGGTGGAACTGTCTTCCGGCGAGTGTGCTTCCCGAATCCTTTAACCTGGATGTCTTCAAACGTCGTATTAACACGTAGATAGCCTAGCAACCATTCAAATCTGCCGACATGGTGCATAGCGTGGTTTCGCAAGGAGAGGTGATTTTGGCTCTGTCGACTGCAACATTGGTCCCTCGTTCGGCACAGCCACCCATGTTGTTTACATAAAAAAAGAATAATCTATAGAAGTGGATAGCTTTTTCAGATGTGTTTGTAAAATTTTCGGGTTCGCCATTGTATAACGTGGGTTAAGAGTAACACACGGACATACAGTCACACTTTATGTTACCACCGTACTGGGCAAGAGATGGCCGCATAGCAGCCTCGACTGTGTTCGCCTCTAGTCAAGTACAAGCAGCAATCCGAAGGTAAATCTCCGGTATGGCATTTTCTTGAAGGTGATTTTTTTTATGAACAGTCCGTTCCGATGACTATTCCCAAAAGTCCAATAAAAGATGAGAAACAACCAATAAGATGAATCGTCGCGAAACCACGCTCAGAGAGGCACGACATTAGTTATACGGGTGTAAAAACGGCGAGAACATTAAATTTAGGAAATGATTATTGGGATCAAGAGTAACAAAAAAGTCTAATAACTTTTTTCTAAATTCCCTTTAAATAAAAAGTTACAATTTTCATACAAACTAATTGATTATTTTAGTGTAAAAATGCGCTAATGACAACAGGGCGGCGCAGAGGGGGAAGAGCGGGTGAGACGTGAGCGCCTCGGACGGAGGTGTTGGCGGGAGGGGCGGGGATTAGCTTTGTGAGTGGAGGACTGGAGGTCGGCAGGCGGAGGGTGCGGAGCGGCAACAACGCGTTAAATTACACTAGACGAAAACGTAAATTAAAAAAATTCATATCTCGAAAACTAGACACTTTAGAGAAAAACTTTATTTGCTTTTTTGTCTAGGAAAAACATGAGGATTGCGCTGGCGAAATTAATGTACTCGCCGTTTTAACACCCTGTATTGTTTTTAGGTTTCCGTATCCCGTACGGAAGCCTATTACTAAGCCTACGCTTTCTGTCTGTCTGTCTGTCTGTCCTACTGCTGTATCTTTGGAACCGTAATAGGTAGGCGGTTGAAACTTTCACAGAATATTAGTTACTATGGCGCATATAACAACAAATAAGAAAAATAAGAAAATGTTAAAAATTAAGGGCGGCTGCCATACAACAAACGTACAATAAAATCTATTAGTCACACTATTGAATAATAGATGGCGCCACAGGCTTTTATACATTGCAATGTTGACAGACAAAAGATAGGCGGATAATAGCGGATAGATATTCTTGAATATTTACTTTTTCGAAATTTGAAAAGACAATTTCATTTTGGTTTTTCTTTTTTTCATGACCGTTTTCACATTGACGTATTTTATTTTGAAATATGACATCTTTGTTTATGTTGCATTTGTGGGCATAATTGTTACCACGGTTCTGATTGTTTCCAGGGTTACGGTTACTTCCTTGGTTACCGCTGTTACTTCCTTGGTTACCGTCGTTATTTCCTTGGTTACGATTTTTGTACCAACAATCTAGATACGGATAGATACGGAAACCTCCGTGCGCGAGTAAAACTCGCACTTAACAGATTTTTATTTGGATCAACTCTCGAACGTGTTAATTTTGGAAGTACGAAAAAATAAACAGTAGGTATAACTGAACATTTAAATTATTGTTTACATTACACTATAAAAGGGTACCGTGTGGGGCCGGTACTTAAAAAGAATAGCCCCACTGCATCTCTCCCCATGCATGTCGCAAAAGGCGACTAAGGGATAAGGACAAGATGCCGCGCTAAAGGGCGACAGGCTTGCCACCTCTCACCTTGGCACGGTACTTCCGCCGAGTCATGCATCAGGTGGGTCTTTGTGCCTTACTTGCTGCTTGATCTATTGAATCTTGTTCGAATACTTTGCGAAACGTGGTGTTCGGTGTTGTGCTGTAATTTACCAGAGTTCTTGCAGCACAACACCGATTACACTGCTTACCCCGATTGTCGGGATTCAGCGTGTGTGATATGTATGTATGTATGTATGTACTATAAAGGGAACGGAACAAAGTTTTTACAACAGTAAAAAAATTATGAATAGTTTTTATGTTACACGACCCCACCACACATTTAAAAAAGAATTATTTCCGCTAACACCCGAAGCGGCTCGGCTTGGGCGGGGAAATTTTATTACGATAGAATTAATTCCCACCAAAGAGCTTCACTTGAAGTTATTTCGCAGAAATTAAGTCTATATTCAAATTTCATTGAGCTGGAAAAGTTAAAATTAATTTTTGCTGATGAAATTTTTGGAGAAAAATTGCACAGATGTGGCTATTGTTTTCCACGACCGTTATTTTACTACTAGACATCATATGATAATGACGTCAAAAGAGTAATAATAAAGACGGAAGCTATTAAAATAAAACAAACTAATGACATAATAAATGTAGAGAAAGTTACCGATTTTTTTTTCCTTTTATGGAAACTGACTTCATGTCGGTTATACTGAAGACGGAAAACGCGAACTATTTACATAGCCGTTTCGTTGAACCTGGCACTCCGGCTTGAGCTGGCAGCGCGTTACCAATTCCGCCAGTGAGACTGCGTCTGATTCGAATTTCAAGAAGTGTACCGCCAATATCACTCACCAGACATATTCAGTTTTAATATACCTATGTAAAACTTCATCTATCAATGCAGACTGATAGCTTTTTAAAAACAGGATTTGATTAACTTTGCTCGATAGAAAAAAATCATGAACATGCCTCTGAATTTAGTCATAAAAACGTATTTAAGGCAACGTGGCCAAATCAAGGCTTTGGAAAAAATCTATTTTATTTGTTGAATATATATATCTAAATCCGCAGCTTTTTTATTTTTTTGTTTCGATCCGTAGTTTTGGAATAAAAAAATAAAAACCGAATTTTTGATTGGTTGATTGTGTTGCATCCTACTCCAACCAGCGAAAGCGGCGCCTTGAAAGAAGAGTACGGGTGAATACGGGTTGACAGGGCCGTAAGGCACCATGTAGGCTTTCTTTTTAGGTCTTATTACTCCAACCACAAGGCCCGTTTCACGCATTTCACGCACCACGGCACGGGAACAAATGGGGTACAGTATGTGTGAACAGTAACATACTTTAAACACCACTGCCTGCGCACGGCACGGCAGTCGTGATATTCCGCGACGTGTGAAATGAAGCTACGAGTGTACACAACGCAACACCGTGCACACCATTTTATATTTATAAAGCTACTAGCTTTTGCCCGCGACTTCGCTCGCGTGAAATTCGTATTTAAAAAGAATAAAGTAACTAAGTCCGCTACCGTACCTTTATTTCGGCGGGCGCAACAATTCGGTTTGTATGATAGCCAATCTTTGCGTAACCGTAACTGAATTTTCTGTGTCCCGTATAATCAAATGTGCTTGTACTAGGTTTCATCGAATTCGGATGATCGGTTTAAGAGTTATGGAGGAACATACATACAAACACACAGAAAAGATTTCTAAAAATCGTAAATTTAGTTTTAGTGTCATCCATAGAGTCTATAGACGCAGCGCGCCATAAAACAAAGCAACTTACTCCTTAATCTTTAATCTTGTTTTTTGCTTTTAAAAGAGACTTGAACTCATAGTGACCGGTAAAAATAATCTTGTAAGCGCTTATAAGTCTAAATATAAGAGTAAGTGTACTTGTAGTCAAAACAGCCTCTTACCATTCTATTAAAAGTGCAGTAGTAAATACCAGAATCGTTATAGGAGTTTTATAAGTGCAATTCCTATAAGATATGCGTTCTAGAATAATTTTGCTTGTCGGCAGTGGCGGCTGGTGACCTATGGGACTGGGTGTGCGCTAGCTACTTAGTACTATACCCAAACGTGAATCTAATGGATACCGCAGTCTTGACTTATTTGCAAAAATTATGTACCCACCCAGCGTCCTAATTGCTCGAAGAACCAAAGCGACACTTCACTGCGCGCGCAGTGGCCACGAGCGAGCCGCGCCTCGCGCGCACCCGCGCGCGAGGCGTGCCCTGCGCGGCGCGCGCGCCCGCGCCCGCCCGGCCAGACAGCGTGCGGTACTGATATTAATGTTTGTGTCGCGTCGGTGTCGCGTCCTTGCCGCGCCGGGCAATGAAGAAAACTTCACAATGTACATGTTAACTGACGAAAAGTCGTTCAAACTGCTAAAAAACGGATTTGCAAAACATCCCGGCGCGTCGGCGGCGCGGCGATTGTCGGTCGACCGACGCGTCACGCGACGACGGGTCTCGCCCCGAACTGAGAAGGCGCGGCGCGCCAAACAACGCCTGCCTAGCTCTTTGGGTGATTCCATTTTTTGACTTTAACTAAAATAGTGAAATATTTTCGTAACGCATTAATGTTTGTCGTAACATTCGAATATTTTATAAATTACCATTCGAATTTGTATCAAATCGATATTCGAATAATTCAAATATTCAATTGCAAACTCGATCTGTTATATATAAGAAACAACCCATATTCCAAAAATGGACTCGCCTGTCGAGTCGTGCAACAGCGTACATACATGTAGGTACTTAGCGCTTGTGTGTATCTTCGACCCAGAGCACCCCAGAGTTTGGATCGCCCCCGCCGCGCCCGCGCGCTCCCGCCCGCACGTGCCCGCGGTCGGGTTCACGTTCTCGGCTTACTTCGGCTCATCGTCGGCTGCGGTCGCGACGTGTCGCACGCGCGTCTATCCACAATATACTGTCCTTCTTTTTCCGTCGTGTGTCACACGCAGAACGCAACCTTGTTCCACACATAATCGTATGAAGAGTGTTTTGTTTCACGCGGCGGGGCAGCGGCGTTAGACATTTTCTCATAGTATCAATACAAGAGACGTTCGCGGTGTTTTCTAATGCACTCGGCGGCGGCGAGCTCGGCGGCGATACGTAGTATGTAGTACTTATTACGTACAGCAAAATCGTGCCTTGTTGTCTAGGAAATAGGAACGAATTCAGTTTGATATTTTTACTTCGATCGGTGATATTCATGGAAATGTTTAATATTTTAATTTGTTTATTTCTTTCGGGTGAAGGCGCTGTTTTGTGGTAGTGCGGCGCACGAGTGCACTTAAGGGCCAGCCGCCACTGCTTGTCGGGTATCCGTTCCAGATTTATTATTAGTATTGATACACACACACCACCACACCACACACTCATATATAAAATGGCTGCGTTAAAACACTAACCGGCCATTACTGCCACCACAGAAAGGGTTGAAACGGCACTCGTTTGCCGCGTCTCTTTCAACCCTCATTCAGAAACAGGCAACGAGACCCGGCATGCCTCAACAACCGCTCGCCATTACATAAACGAGCAACATTAGCGTTCACGTATTTTAAGCTTTAAAATGAAACTGTACTGTGTGGGGCCGGTACTTAAAAAGAATAGCCCCACTGCATCTCTCCCCGTGCATGTCGTAAAAGGCGACTAAGGGATAAGGACAAGATACCGTGCTAAAGGGCGACAGGCTCGCCACCTCTCACCTTGGCACGGTACTTCCACCAAGTCATGCAGCAGGTGGTTCTTCGTGCCTTACTTGCTGCTTGATCGATCGATGTCTTGTTCGAATACTTTGCGAAACGTGTTGGTCGGTGTTGTGCTGTAATTTAGCAGAGTTCTTGCAGCACAACACCGATTGCTCTGCTTACCCCGATTGTCGGGATTCAGCGTGTGTGATATGTATGTAATGTAAAATGAAACAAAAGGAATATTGCAGGCGGGCAAGATTGTTTCTAAAGACAAGGGACACTCATCCGGCCTCCTGTAACAAGGACGTAGCCATAATGTTATCGAGGGTGGGGCAAGCAACACAGCTCATTAGACAAAACTACTTAAACGAATGTATTTAAGACGATATCCATAGCTGGCTGCTTTGCATAGAAAAATGTCGTAAGTCGGTGTTGTTTTTTAATTTAAAAAAAATTATGATAATAACATTTAAAAATCTACAACAATTCACTACGTGCGCACGGCACGGGAGTCGTGCCGTGCCGCGACGTGTGAAATGAGGCTATGAGTGTACACAACGCAACACCATGCACACCATTTTATATTTATAAATCTATACACCCACTCATATATAAAATGGCTGTGTTAAAACACTAACCGGCCATTACTGCCACCACAGAAAGGGTTGAAACGGCACTCGTTTGCCGCGTCTCTTTCAACCCTCATTCAGAACGAGCAACGAGGCCCGGCATGCCTCAACAACCGCTCGCCATTACATAAACGACCAACATTAGCGTTCACGTATTTTAAGCTTTAAAATGAAACAAAAGGAATATTGCAGGCGGGCAAGATTGTTTCTAAAGACAAGGGACACTCATCCTGCCTCCTGTAACAAGGACGCAGCCATAATGTTATCGAGGGTGGGGCAAGCAACACAGCTCATTAGACAAAACTACTTCAACGAATGTATTTAAGACGATATCCATAGCTGGCTGCTTTGCATAGAAAAAGGTTGTAAGTCGGTGTTGTTTTTTAATTTAAAAAAAAATTATAATAACATTTAAAAATCTACAACAATTCACTACGTGCGCACGGCACGGGAGTCGTACCGTGCCGCGACGTGTGAAATGAGGCTATGAGTGTACACAACGCAACACCATGCACACCATTTTATATTTATAAATCTATACACCCACTCATATATAAAATGGCTGTGTTAAAACACTAACCGGCCATTACTGCCACCACAGAAAGGGTTGAAACGGCACTCGTTTGCCGCGTCTCTTTCAACCCTCATTCAGAACGAGCAACGAGGCCCGGCATGCTCAACAACCGCTCGCCATTACATAAACGACCAACATTAGCGTTCACGTATTTTAAGCTTTAAAATGAAACAAAAGGAATATTGCAGGCGGGCAAGATTGTTTCTAAAGACAAGGGACACTCATCCTGCCTCCTGTAACAAGGACGCAGCCATAATGTTATCGAGGGTGGGGCGAGCAACACAGCTCATTAGACAAAACTACTTCAACGAATGTATTTAAGACGATATCCATAGCTGGCTGCTTTGCATAGAAAAAGGTCGTAAGTCGGTGTTGTTTTTTAATTAAAAAAAAATAATGATAATAACCTTTAAAAATCTACAACAATTCACTACGTGCGCACGGCACGGGAGTCGTGCCGTGCCGCGACGTGTGAAATGAGGCTATGAGTGTACACAACGCAACACCATGCACACCATTTTATATTTATAAATCTATACACCCACTCATATATAAAATGGCTGTGTTAAAACACTAACCGGCCATTACTGCCACCACAGAAAGGGTTGAAACGGCACTCGTTTGCCGCGTCTCTTTCAACCCTCATTCAGAAACAGGCAACGAGACCCGGCATGCCTCAACAACCGCTCGCCATTACATAAACGAGCAACATTAGCGTTCACGTATTTTAAGCTTTAAAATGAAACAAAAGGAATATTGCAGGCGAGCAAGATTGTTTCTAAAGACAAGGGACACTCATCCTGCCTCCTGTAACAAGGACGCAGCCATAATGTTATCGAGGGTGGGGCGAGCAACACAGCTCATTAGACAAAACTACTTCTACGAATGTATTTAAGATAAATTTTAAGAATCTTTTCCTATCCTTAGTGAAGTAATTATTCATTTATATTGCGTGCTACATAATGTTAACTCCCCACTTCTCTATCTCTCTCTCTCTCTCGTCATTTAGTTGATGGTGTTGAACAACAGAACCACTGATTAATGTACATAATATGTAAGTATATTATATACATATTTTACCTATAATAAAATCCAACGTCTGCTTTCTGTCTGAGTGTCTGAGTGTATGTCTGTCTGTCCGCTTATATCTCGAGAACCACTGAACCGATTTTAATAACACAAAATTCTACGGATAGCTTGATTCTTCCCATCAACTATAGGCTACTTACTATCACGCTAAATGGCTTATGAGGTTAGCAGTGAAGTGAAATTTGAGAGCGGGCGGAGCCGCGAGCACAGCTAGTACATATATATATGCGTATTAAAGTATTTATGTAATATTCATTTGTAATTTATCATATTGCTTGACAGTTTAATACATTGCCACAAAATATTCATGTTCGCCTGCATGCACTTATAGAACATGCCAAAGGTTAGTTAGAATAGAATGCCAGGAGTCATTACTACAAAGAGACACTCATATCATGTTACGCTAAAAACAATTAATTTTCCTGCACCAAACGAAGAGGGGGCAAGTGGCCATCCTGCCCACCGTGACTACGCCCATGTCCCGCAGTTACATCATTTCGGCTCTAACACTCAGAATATTAGCAAAGGCGAGCGTTTCTCGGTCGTTCCCGATGATAGCGTTTCTGCTGCCTCCGCGATCGAAGCGAGCCCTTGCGGTGTCGGGTTGTCGTAGAAAATTAGCAAGAAATTGCAAAAAGCGTGTCATCAAATTTATAGCAAAAGTTGAGGAAATTTCGTAAATTGTATAAGTATTGCCTGTGGTATTGCGAACGCACCGCTTAGTTTACAAGAACTAGGCGAATTTTATTTGTATTCGTTCAGGACATTATTAGTGCAGTACTTCAATTCTTGGGACCTTTAACGTTGAAAATTCTGATAACAATTTTAATTAGTTTATTAGTTAAAAATCTTTAAAATAAAATGATAGAACAAAAATTAAAAGAATGGTCAAGTGTGAAAAACTAAGATTAGTGGACGGATGGTCGTATACGAAAGTTTACACCATAAATTTTTTGTTCTTTAAAAAATCAGACCACACTATATGTACGTAAGGGAAAGGTCAGACGTACACAAAAGAACATTTCTGAAATATCCAGTTCCGAAAGAAATGCCTCTAGAATCTTCGAGTCCCTTAAAAGTGCCAACCGCATATGTTGAGATCAGCTGCAGGAGGAACTAGGCACCTCGTCTGGACGCGAATGAGGATTTAGGCACACGCCGCACGTATGTACCAAAAGGCTGCTTAAGGGCACGTAGTCTCGTGGAAGGGTCTCCCACGATTGGGCTACTTCTATTTGATTTTTAGATTAACTTCTGATACGATTTTTTCATTTCCAATTTGGACTAAGTTCTGATACGATTGTAGTAAAGTAAATGTTTTTATTTTAAAAAATACGTAGCTTTTTAGCGCCTTCGCTTGTATGAAGTAGGACTAAACACAAAAAAATATCTTCTACTTTGATCACTTTCTATTTGACTGCCGATTAACGCATCTATTTACTACGAAAGCGTGATGTTATATGTTATCACATATCTATATCTATAACAATCCGAAAATATGTACGATATCATTTGTTTTCTAGTTAAAATAAACAAGCAGACAGAAGAGACGCCAGACACAGCAATGTGTATTTCAGAGATACACCGTTCACTTTATTGGGATAAAAGAAGAGAAACATAAAATATATTGCATCGGAATGTCTCCTTGTCCACGAAATTCATTCCTCTTGTTTGCTTGTCATTCTTTCTTCTGATTAACATTTAGGCTCACAATAATTTGATCTAAAATAAATTTAGTCCAAATTTTAGTCCAATCGCAGAAAACCCCTCACCCTTGAAGGGTCGCCGACGACGTAGGTACTACTTTCGCGTACGTCGCGAAAGGAGTACGTAACCGCCTGGGATGTATTCGGCGGGCGTTTATCGTCCATACACGAAGCACATCTGAAGCGTGTTTGCGATATTGCCGAGACTCGCTGGCGCTCTAAAACAAAGTAGCGATCCTGCAGAACCTTATCATAGCCGACACGATCAAAGAGAACCACTGAAAATTGTACCTAGTTCCGACAGGAGAAGGTGTGATGGGTTGGCATCACGGATATGGCAGACAATGTCAGATTCCTTAACAAAAAAAATATATTCAGTTAGCTTGATGATCATTAATAAATATCAAAATAATATATCTAAGTAAATAAGACATCAAAATCACAAACTTAAAAAAAATATATATATAGGTGCATATATGTATTTGAAAAAAATATATATACTTAAATAAAAATGCAAAAAAAAGTGTACAACAATAAAAAATTACGATATCTATAAAAAATTATAATAATAATACCTTGTTAAAAAGTGGTTTAGTGGCAACATTTCATGAATCAAAATATTACGGTGTTACATTTTCGATGGTATTTTTTGGATTACACCGTAAACTGAATCTGTACGTGAACAGGGACACTTCACGTGTAACTTTTTTTTTACTTTTTATGAAAGAGGGAAAACATCTCAAAATAAAAAGACGTAGAGCAGAAGATACACTGTGCATATATATGTCGGAGCAGACAGGGTAGGCTTCTTGGGCGGCACGGTTGGGCGGCAGCACAGCCTTCATTTCCGCCCAATCCTCTTCAACTAGGGTGTAGGCGCTGTAGCTCGAGCAACCCTTACACAAAACACTATGCACTTTCCAGGTAGGTACACTTAACAACAGATACAATCAGGAAGACCACAGTCGCAGGTGTAAGCTGGCAAGTTCGTGAGGAATGCGCGCATGCGCCGCGTCACAGGCCCGTCCGAGGTTAGACTGTTATTGTTCAGCCACGCTTCGCGCGCGCTGGACCTTTCCTCTCCCCGCACGCCGCACCACTCACGACCATGCCCAGGAACCTTGTCAAACGCTCCTGAGCTCACACTCCGACATCAGAAAGTGGGATCAGAATACATGCCTACATATGAGAAGATTGCGTCATTCCGTGAAATGTTCAATTGCGGTGCGATCGGTCACAAAGAAGCTGAGGGTATAACGTCTGCGAACATGATGGATATCAACTATCGAAGCTCTAATGAAGAAAATACGGTTATTTGTATCAACTGCGGTGAGCCACGTCACGTCGCGCCACGATGCACCAAGTTGGAGCGTGTGGCGGCAGCGGTGAGGGCGCGGCAGAATATGGAGTACGAGGAGAAAGACCAATCGAAGGGTCGACGCAAGCCTGCTTTCGGGGATGATACATCAATCTGGTGAACACCTTCCATTTTGTTACGATTTACGTGTTGATTGCTTTGTTCAAAATGAGGGTATTTAACAAAAACTATACTGGGAAGTGAGCGATGCGGTAATAGTCACCTTGTTAGGTATTGGCAAGGCGGACGCATGCAGTACGGTTCAAATCCTATCTGTAGTAACCATTGATCAATTTCAACTCAATTGTATTTCACGTTGTACTGGATAAATGCCTGAGTGTACTGTTCCCATTCAGTTAATCTGTGAAAGCAATGATGCAGTCAGAGTCAGGATGTGCCAGTGACGGCGCTCCCGTTGAATAGAGAGAAATGAACACGAAGCTGAATTGTGTGTGTGGTCGATGTGCACCCACTATGCTTATTAGCCGCAAGTCACAAAGACCCTAACCCACCTCGGTGGACGGAGATGGTGCGGTGTAACGGCTGGTGGGGTGGTGTACGGAGACTTGTTCTGCATGGACAGATGGAATCGCATGTGCGATTTGTGGTCACATGGGTGACCTGGGCCGTTTGATCGGCAATGATGGTCACATGGTTGACCGGCCGTGTGTTCGGCATGGTTCGCATGGGCGACATGTTGTTGCATGGGCAACAGTTTGGTGTGGTGGAGTGTTCATAAGTGTTCATAATTATTAAACTTTTGATTGTATTTACAAAAAAAAAAAAAAATATTGGGAACAATACATTGTTGGTATGTGTAGACTAGATATGCCTAGTGTTATTATTTGCATCCGATTGCGTTTGGTTTGAAAAATCTCTTGTTTTGATGATTGTTGTCTTTCATGACTAAGATTATTATTTTTGTATCTACCTACGTATTTATTATGAGAAAATAATTTGATTTATATTCTCTAAGCGAAAGTAATTTAGTGGGAAGTTTGTTTATACAAGCAATGAGTAAAGTAATTGATTCAACTTATTTCTCGGTCATTTTGTTGTGATAGATAACAGAATATGAAGCTTTCAGGTTCCAAGTTATGCTTACACCGAGCTTAGTAGCTCAAACGTCGAAGTTCCAACGTTCATAAACTTTTGCGATTTAATTTCTGCACTATAAAAGTGCTCGATCTGAAAGGTTTTCGGCAAAGTTTATCGAAAGTCATCTGCGACCTTTTATCCCTGGTCAGGCGGGTCGAGTGGCAAGTATTACAGTACAGTGTGTAGGCCCCTGGTGTTTCAGAGGATGCACAAGAGGACGTGTGAATGCCAATATGGCCGTGACGACGGAAGCGACGGAGGCACGGTAGCGACGAGGACGCTCGCGATAGCGGCGCGACAACTTCGGGACTTCGGGAGTACGAGGAGCAGGATGGAGCGAAGAGTGTGCTGTGAAGCCTGCTTTCGGAGATGTTATGTCAATCTGGTGAGCAGCTTCCATTTTGTTTCGATTCCGGTGCCGAGTGTTCTCTCGTAAAACAAAGTATAGCTTCTAAGTTCAAAATATAGGCTGTTGTGACAAACAAGGAACCGGAGAGAACACGCTGCAAGCGGAATTGAGGAGTGAGGCTTCCGAAAAAGCCCATTTTGATAAAAATAAGTCAAAATAGTGAATTTTTATGGAGGAGACCTTGTTTTGATTAAGAATGAGGAAATAAATCAGACTAAATTAAACCATAATTCAAAGAGAAGAGCGATAGCTCATGTAAGCACATGGTAGTACGCGCATAGCTATTTGGCCGCACTGCATGCCTAGTCGTAGCTGTAACTGCAGTCACTTGTGGCTGTTCAGGGCGCGGTGCGCGGCAGGTGTTGTGGCGGGGGCCCGGGTCTCGTAGAGACTATTATTCGGTCGACTTGGAGTGACCCGGAAGTCATGGAGACTTTATTATGAATTGGCTTTGGGCTCAGTAAGCCCCGGGTGACGTGTGTCACTAGTATTGCTGCCTTGGGCGGCCGGGCTATGAACTTGTGTTCGATTGTGTGCTTGCTTTTGCTTACTGCTTATTGATCGGGTGCGAACCCCTTACACGAGATTTGATTTCTTGACTCTATGGTTGCTAGAGACTTTGCTCTAGGTCAGGTAGGCCGAGCCATCAGATTACTTTGAGTTCTGTTTCCGTTGTTCACAGGCACTACTAAGGCACACGAGGACGTGTGATAGTCAGGTCTGGCCGTGTCGGATATCCGGTTGATTGAATTTCATTTACATGATTGCTGATTTGATATTTTGTTAACGGTGGTTGGCGAAACGCGTCACGTGGGCGAGACGTGGACAGAGTCGTGGAGCGGGGCGGCAGCCATTTTGGCAGTCTTCTTCAACGATCTTTCGAGGTGACCGCACCGCTTTATGAAACTGTCGATTCACCTACCTCCGTGTTTGAGTATTGTACTGAGTTGTTCGTTACGTTTAATAATACAACGTGTGATTCTACGTGTGTGTATTTAATGCTCGATTACCTACTACGCCGTGTCGGATCCTGACCCTATATAATACGCTTTGATGCGGCTAGTGTTGCAAATCTTACACACGCGGCGACATATATATGCTTTTTTAATGAAAGCGAGACCTGATAGATTAAAACAATGTGTCAAATATTGATTGTACATCGCTCATAAAAAGCGAAATTTCACCTTGTATGCAGCCAAAAAAAAGTAAATTTCCCCAACCCGCATACACAGCAGGCGTCTATAAATCACTTTCGTATCGAAAAACAAACTTTCCAGAAGAACTAATCAAACTGCTTGAAATTCTTTACGCTCTAGTGAAGACGCACTGCCGTTCAGTTGCCCAAGTTATATTTAGGGCTCTTCCGATACGCACTGTGTACTTAGGCGGACTATTTCAGGACGGTGGTGTACACATAACTATACGAACAAGTTTCACGACGAAGATCTTTTTATGTTCCCGTATACGTCACGTCATCACATTCTTGCACTGGATTTTGGACTTTTCTTTTAAATTAATAGCCGAACTACTGCTACTAAAGGGTAGTACAACCGAACTTTTGCTACTGAAAAGCTTCACTAGTTTCGTCAACCGGACTACCAACCGAACAACTTAATGACATCAAAAAATAATCACATTATATTAGCCGAACTACTGCTACTAAAGGGTTTCAATAGTTCGGTATTACGTAACAACCGAACTTTTGCCACTGCAAAGGTTCACTAGTTCGGTCAACCGGACTACCAACCGAACTACTGCTACTAGACGAAATAAGCACGTATTAGAGGACCAGACATATAAGGAGGGTTATCAATGGATGACTCGACTCACACGACCAACATACATACGTACAACACACGCTGTATCCCGACAATCAGGGTAAGCAGAGTAATCGGTGTTGCGCTGCAAGTACTCTGGAAAATTGCAACACAACATCGACCACCACGTTTAGCAAAGTATTCGGACAAGATAACTATCAAGCAGCAAGTACCCACCTGCCGCAGGACTCGGTGGAAGGACCGTGCCAAGGTGAGAGGTGGCAAGCCTGTCGCCCTTTAGCACGGCATCTCATCCTTATCCCTTAGTCGCCTTTTACGACATGCGCGGGGAGAGACGCAGTGGGGCTATTATTTTTAAGTACCGGCCTCACACAGTACTTTTACGACCAACATCACACAGAAAATCTGCTTATGGTCACATTACGATTGCAGATGGTGGAAGCACAAAAAAATAGGCTTCCGTATCCATACGGAAGCCTATTTACTAAGCCTGCGCCGTCTGTCCTACCTATAAAGGACTGTAGCTTTTGAACCGTACCGTTCGGAACCGATGTACAACTGTAGGTCCCTTCCCTTGCCCTTTACTAGGTGGTAGGTTCAAATTGTAGCCGACTGGGTTGATACCACCGTACTGGATGTACGATGGCCGCATAGCAGCCTCGGTTGTGTTCTTCTCTAGTCCAGTATAGCCAGCAATCCACGGAAGTATCCGGTATGGCACCTACCTTCTCGGAGGTGATATTGGCTGGTCGGAGCATGTGTCGGAGAGCATGTATCTTGCTTGACCCCTCCGATTCAGCCACCCATACCGGATTACATAAATAAAAATAGGTAGTCGGTTGAAATAGAGTTTTCACTATAATGACACCAAGTTAGTCGCTTGTATGTATGACTGTTTTTACGATAGAAACAAACACGTTGAAAACAAAACACGTTGAAAAAAAAAAACACTTTTCTTGTATGGGGACCACCCTTAGATTTTGTTTATTTTTTATTATTTGTTAGGATATCCGCATCATAACACATATTCTGTGAAAATTTCAACCGGCTACCCTGAAGCTAGAAACTCATTGGGCCCACGTACGCTACGCACGCGTACGTGGGCGCGTCGATCTCCATACATTTTATATGGAAGAGTGCAGCACGCAGTGTGTCGCGTAGCGTAGGGAGTCTTGGGCGCAATGAAACTGCGTGCTGCACTCTTCCATATAAAATGTATGGAGACCGACGCGCCCAGATTCGCGTGTGTGGCGTACGTGGGCCCAATGAGTTTCTAGCTTAATACGGACGGCTTGTGGCTTAGTAATAGGTTCCGTTTTTAGTTACGGAACTAAGTAAAATCACTAATTCGCCTTACATGTAAGAAATGCGTATAAAATTAAAATGCTAATTTATTACACGACATGCTGTATGTGCTAGTGATTTATATGAAAAAAAGAAGAAAATGAGCAGGAAGGTCTTCAGCGATGACCTTTGTCAGCCCACTCAATGCACCCGGTTCAACAACTCAGCCATTCTATCGCTGGCTCGAACATCAGCGTCCGACGAATATATGAAACTAGCCTTTCAGCGGAGCTGTCGCTGCAAGGGTTGTTTTACCTTTTTAGGAAAGCTAAGTTTTTATATATGCTGTCTGTATCGTTTCTTTACCAAGCTGGAGTTGGTTAATATAAAATAAAAGTTAAATTATAAATTTAAAAACCCCGACCCTTAAAAAGTCAAAAATAATTTCCGTTTACTTACTTAAAAGGAGTCGGGGGACCGTTGAGTATATAAAATATAATAAAAACTCACAGCTGCAAGCAGTTTACTTAGCGGTCCTCAGACTCCTTTAACTCATTGAGCCACACTTTCATTTAAACCATCAAATAAAAAAAAAAAGTTATTGTGATTGTTTGAGATGTAAATAAGTAAAAAATATCAGTGTTAGCCGCAAAATTTCAGGATTTCAGGAAATAAGATGGTTAGTAGAGGTGACCACCGTGACACAAGTAACAATAAAATTGCAAAAAATCATAGTGATAAAGGGAAAAATATTTGTTAACCAAAAATACTTTGTTACACAGAACACTATCATAATAAACATAATTACAGCAAAAAACAAATACTTTACTCACCTTTACTGCGAAAAAGTATTTTTCCAAAGATAGCCTACGCACTTCAGAAAGAACAACAAATTCGATTCAAAAATGTTCGTTATTAACGGTGGTAAAACAATCGAGCTGCTTTACCGACAGAGAATGGCCCTTTGTAGATATAATAGTGTCAACTGTTGACCATAGATGGCGCTGAGAACAGTTCTAACCGACCACATTTAGGTGGTTAACATTGCTAACCACCAAGGCTCAATCAATAAGTAAGTAAATGGAAATTATTTTTGACTTTTTAAGGGTCGGAGTTTTTTAAATTTGTAATTTAACTTTTTGTAAAATGTTTTTTGAGCAATAACGTATATTATCTATCTAATGTTTATAAGTAATTCGGTATGGATGGCTGCGTTAAGCTAAGCGCAAATTGGCGCGGTGGTGGCGGTCATAGCGGTGGCGGCCAAAGTAGCGGTGGCGGCGATCTGATCGCCACCGCCGCCACCGCCGCGATCGGACCGCGCAATGACCGCACGCGTGCAGCGATCGACCGCGCCAGTATGCGCTTGCACTCACAATTGCATATAACCTATCTGATCGCCACCGCCATCGCCACCGCCATCGCCACCGCTGTGATCGCCTTGATCGCGCCAGTTTGCGCTTAGCTTTAGAGGATGGCTGGCGCTCCGACCAGCCATCAGCTGTTTATAACAGATATTCATTCGAAACATACTTCATTGAAACTGGATCTCCAATCCACTCATATAAAGAATGCTGAATTCGCTGACGGATACGCTTCTATCTCAGGGCAATCGGGCGGGAATGCGCTGCAGCGGCTGAAATGTCGCGCGCTGGCGCCACATGGTTGCTGCACAGAAAATCAATAGAGCGAGCGCCCACTCCGCTAGCGGCTGTCGCGGACGCGATGCTTTATTGTAGTGTAGCTGAGGATTCCGGCGGGACAGTGTCATTGACAAACTAAGTCATGTTGTTATTTTGAATTATCACACTCGAGTATTTACTACCATTCATAGTCGTAAAGACTAAATATTAGTAGTCATACATAAATCTCCCTCGAGTACCTACATTATTTCAGCCTTGGATTCTATTCAACGACATTCGTCTCCTGCGCTCACGTCGTCGTCTATGCCTGCGCTACTCTGTTGTACTCACGAAGGACCTTCAACCACTGAAGCCAACTGAAGCACAGACGCATCATTGGATCATTGAGCCTGTTTTACCGGTACTATATCCATGGGCGTCGTTAGACAAGTTATGGCTCGGCGTCACATGTCGTGCTTTCTAGCGTCATCCCACTTCGGCCACTTCGGAACTTTAAATAAATATAGCGAGGGTATAATGCGCGGGGCGTATCACGGCGTGTCGCCGCCGCAGCGGTTCGTCGGTGTTCTCCCTCGCACCCGCACCGTACTTGTATAGTGTATTCGCGTGGCGGGTCGCCCGCTGCGGCGACTACACGCCGAGATCCGTCCCGCGTAGTCTAGCTAGCACACATACCGACTAACCCAGTAGGCTATTTTTAAAAGAAATTCACGCGAGCAAAGCCGCTGGCGAAAGCTAGTTGAAAATAAAATATTAAAAATAAAATAAAGGAAATTCTACTACTTTAAAAAGTAAGAAGTGGTAGTGGGCTGGACACGTCAGCCGAAGAGACAAAGACCGTTGGAGTAACCGTGGACAGGAAACCGGAGTGTGGGAAGACCACCTGCCAGATGGGACGACGACATTAAGTACGCCGGCGGAAATCAGTGGTTCCGTATCGCTGAAGGCCGGGAGGACTGGAGGAAAATTGGAGAGGCGTATGTCCAGCAGTGGACGCTTACACGCTGACTGACTGACTGACTGACTGAAAGGAAATTCAGTATCTCATTGCTCTAATTGAATAGCAAGTATTCCCAAGCTACATGCGGCCTTATTTCAATTTAGAAATAGTGCTTCTTTATTTCAACGTCGCTGCTGCTTCTGTTCGCAATAAACAAGCAGAAACACAGAATGAAGTTACTGGAAGCTCAATACGAAAGAATGTCTCCTGAGAATACAAAGTAAGAACTTAGTAGCACGAGAGTTAAGTTACACGGAGACGATAGGTAAAGAGGAGCTGGTACAAGCGAACTCGGTGCGTCGCCACCAACTGGGGGCATCATACGTCATCGAAGTGAGCGTGAAATTAACTCACACCTCTAACCCAACAGACACTCGCACGCCTGGCAGCGGCTAAAAATCAGCGCCAGGAAAGGGCTTCCGATCTTCCCTGATACGCGCTGAGCCGATTTGGCAATTTTGTATTAAATTAAGTGCAATGAAATTGTAAATAGGTTAAGAATATATGAAAAATAAACTATTATATCATCTTGTTGCGTGTCATGCGTGTTTTCCGTCCAGTTCAGTGTAGCCGACATGAAATGAAGGGAAGCACTGACATGGCACCTAGCTGTCCCGGTGTTAAGGGCTGACATCACGGATGATGTAAGTGATGTAGGCAACCGTGTCAGATTCCATAAAAAAAAATCTTATTCGTCCCCACCCAGCCACAGACTCGTGGAAGTAAATGGTGTGTCATTGGTGTACTGTGAAGTCGTGCCTCTCGCTAATTTTCGCACTGGCGACACGTCATGTTTTACTAAAAATCAGAGCTGGCGACGCTCCTCTCTGCCTACGTTCTCCGCGCGTACCTAAGTACTCTCTTGGATCATGTTTTCGGAAAAAGCGTCGGAAACACAACAGCTGACTAACAAATAGGTACTTCTGGGAGATGCTGTTTATGTTATTACGAGTACAAGCAAGTTCTTATCTCGTGATACTCTCTTTTCATTATACTTTATCACATATTTCGCGTTTCAAAGGTCAGGTGGTGCTTATGCGTAAACGAAAACGCTTTTTGTTTTACGATTTTTTTTTATAATGAAGTCATATATAGTTAGGAGTTTACGAGACGAGAATACACACTTGTCCAAAGACATTACTTTACATCGGTAATACAGGGTACCATATTTTTTGGATAGTTCAAAATAGCGGTCGCCAGTCGCCATATTGTCGGACAGTAAAAATATAATTCCTCCAAACCAATCGAGTGGGCCATCATTGACTAGAGTTTGAAACGGACATTTCAATAATATTACACTTTATGGTTGAGAACCCAAAATAATAAAATATAATAAAAAAGATAGAACGCGACCATGGAAAACGATGAAAATAAGACAAGTTAATGTTAAACAGCACTATAAAATGCTGTAGTCGGGCGTTTAAACTATTTTGAATGAACAGAGAGCCCGACTACAACATTTTATAGTGCTGTTAGTTTAAGATCAACTTGCCTTGTTTTCGTCGTTTTTAATAGTTGAGTTTTATTTTTATTTTTCAGAACAAGTCTCTCCCGAATAGCAGCCGCTGTACAATGCAACAATGTCAACACTGTGAAATCATATCCAGCTGAATGTACCCCTGGCAGCTGACTCATGCCTTCCAATGTCAGGAGTGCCACACCCGCCAAGCTTTCTGCGTACTAAGACGGTGGCGCCCCTGTCGCTTAAGGGTGTGTATGGACAACGGTTGAATTTCGGGGAATTTAGAATTTACAAAAAACTAACTCGGTTCTCAAAATCGTTTCTTTGTCGCACCGCTAGGGTGTGGAACTGTCTCCCGGCGAGTGTGTTTCCCGAATCCTTTAACCTGGGTGTCTTCAAACGTCGTTTCAACGGGCTAGACAACCTAGCAACAGTCCGCAAATCTCCTGGCATTGCGCCTCACTGAGCGTGGTTTCGAGAGGAGAGGGGTTTTTGGCTCTGTCGACTGTACCATTGGTCCCTCGACACAGCCACCCATGTTGCTTTACATAAAAAAACTAAAAACCTAGGTAATTTTAATTTTAGTTTATGGGTATTATTATTTCATATGTGAAGCCTTGGACTGGGAATTGAATTATATTTTTTTAAGAAAATTTTGTATTTACTTGGAACCCCGATAAAAACGAACATATTACCTTAATAATTAAAAAATAATAATATATTAAGAATCTGTTTATTTTGCATATTTAGGTTTCGTACAGCTATTACTATTTTATTTAAATTTAATTACATTACCTGTCCCACCTACACAAATTTGGCCGCAGCTCAGCATGCAAGTATATAATACCTTCCTGTAATAATTAGCTAACTCTGCAATACATGCAATTGTCATTGAGAATTTAAACTAAAACGAAATACCACAGAAACCGACATTATCTTATTACTAAATGGCGGCTATCGTTCCAAAAGATTCAACTTCCAAATAACTTGGCGCTGGACTGCGCTGTGAGTAACTCCGCACTGTGTCGCCAACGAGACGAGACGGCAAGACGGCTACTCGTACATTAGTTGAGTCATCCGCGGGATTAGTTGGCGAGACGCACAGTGGGCTGTCGCTTGATTCACTGATTGCAAATCGCAATGGCGTACAAAGGTATTTTTTTTAATGTAATCCGGTATGGGTGTCTGAGCCTGAGGGGCCAAAGCACATGCTCCGATCAGCCAATATCACCTCCGAGAAGGTAGGTGCCATACCGGAGACTTCCCTGGATTGCTGGCTATACTGGGCTAGAGGAGAACACAACCGAGGCTGCTATGCGGCCATATTACATCCAGTACGGTGGTACCAAACCAGTCGGCTACAATTTGAGCCTACCACCTAGTAAGGGGCAAGGGAAGGGACCACACCGGTTGCGAACGGTAAAGCTGCAGGCACGTAATTTTTTTCGTCAGAAAAAACTCATTGGTACACGCCGACCGGATTCGAACCTAGGACCTGTCGCATGATAAGCCGATGCCGAAACCACTCGGCCACCAGCCGCTTAATAAATATAGAGCATGGAACTAATATATATATTACTTTTTGTGGAAACTGACACTGTTAGCTAAATCACTACATCCGTGATTTCAGCCCCATAACACTTTGGTGAACTAGGTGCCATGTCAGTGCTTCCCTTCGGTCGTGCCGGCTACACTGAAATGTACGATAAACGCGAACTATTTTTATAGCCACTTCGACCGACATCCGTGCGGATACCATATCAACAGTACAATCTGCCAACTGCCAATGTGCTTTGTAATAGTCGGTCCCGCACCTCTGTGGTCCCATACCGTACGGAACTCTAAAAACAAGAAAATGAAAGCAGCTTTTCCGATCCAAGAATCCCCTTTACATTTTAGTCCGGCTCCTCTGCTCTGCGAGTTCGATATCGCAAGGTTCTCTCTATTTACCTGGAGACGCGTAAGTCTGGCCGGACCATGCTGCCAAACCACGAGAAGCGTGTAGCCCAGTGGTGAAGGCGCCCCGGCTTCTGATTCAAAAAGTATATGGTTTGAAGAGCAGAGCAGCTGTTAGTGCATACCTACACCTGCTGCTTCACCGTTCGGAACCGGTGCAAAACTGTAGGTCCCTTCCCTGGCCCCTTACTAGGTGGTAGGCTCAAATTGTAGCTGACTGGGTTGTTACCACCGTACTGGATGTAAAATGGCCGCATAGCAGCCTCGGTTGTGTTCTCCTCTAGTCCAGTATAGCCAGCAATCCGGAAGTCTCCGGTATGGCACCTACCTTCTCGGAGGTGATATTGGCTGATCGGAGCATGCGCTTTGGCCTCTCCGACTCAACCACCCAGAGCGGATTACTGTATGTACGTATGCTGTATGTACGTAGATCAAAGTGTTTGTCAAGCAGTAAATGTAAGCCACTCTGACGAAGTAAAACATCGCGAGCTTGAAATCTTATATGTAATTAATTAGCAAGGAAACGTTTTTTTGTGTAAAAATTAATTAAGTAGTTGAAATACATTAAAATATAGATAGATATAAAAACTTTATTGCTCCAAAAACATTTTACAGAAACAAGCACGATACCTATATAACTTACGTGACGTGCAAAAGCTGACTTATCCATTACAGAGATTTTTTTCCGTCAACCGTTGGATGTTTGAGAGTCGTACGTCGTGAAATATAAGTAGGTTAGTAGATAAGTAGTAGCATAAGACTTAAGTGTGGCAATGTAAAATAAAATATAATTAATATAATTATAATATAATATAATACATATACTACTTGCATTTTTATTAAACTAATTCCTAATTCATTTAAAATTATTAACAATTTAATTATAATTAATTTCCGCCACAAGTACTCCGCCTGCTTCCCAATAAAGTATAAATCTAAATATTATATTAAAATAATCGACATCGCATAAACAATGCAGTTACAAATACTTACATTTATAACAAGTTTTACGTGTATGCTTCTCATGTGGGACTCATGTGCATTTTTAACCGACTTCAAAAAAGGAGGAGGTTCTATGTTCGGCTGTATGTATTTTTTTTTATGTATGTTCAGCAATATCTTCCCCAATTGTGAACCGATTTCGATGATTATTTTTGTGTTCGGTTCAGTCTAGCTCCAAGGTGGTCCCATTTTTTTTTTGGTCAAGATCGGATTGGAAAGCTAGGCGGAATCGCGAGGCCGAAGGCCGAGCGAATCCGCCGAGTACATTAATAGCAAATAAAAATTACTAAAAAAACTGTGAAATAAAAAACTATTTAAAAAATATAAAAACCGCCTTCAAAAATGTATGAAATAAAAAAATAAAAATCGAGTCCTAGAGTTGAAGGCGGTGGTGCTAAAGCAAGCAAAAATAACCGACCGCCTTCAACTCTAGGGTTCGATTTTTATTTTTTTATTTCATACATTTTTGAAGGCGGTTTTTATATTTTTTTAAATAGTTTTTTTCATTTATTATATTGTGACAAAAATTGATTCTTTTAATTTCTAAATTCTGAGTGTTTCAAATCAGGGACCCATATCATTTCCTTCACACTAATTACGAAAATTTCCGTTTGACGATCAAAAGTATGACTTGCCGGCGGCGGCCGCGTCGACTAGACGGCCGCCATCTTCAAATTTCAACTCCACTGAACCACCGATTACTTAATAGTTACTTCGTAAACTGAACCAATAACCAATAGCAAGTGGTCCGGCTACATTCACGGTGATCTTTACTCCGTACCTGCTACTTGGCCCGAGGGAAATATTTCTACCCGGACCCACATAAACTAGTGCGCACGCATAAAGCAGCTCCGGGCGAAAAATAGCCGATAAATACAATTAACGGCAGTAGAGAACGGTCCGAGGTGTGTACTTCAAGATGTGTGTGTTTCCAGACGTGCGCGTCTTAGGACGAGTGTTCGAAGAAATCGTTCGTATAGGTTTAGAGAAACGTAAGATCGTGAAGTAAATAGGCGATAAATGTAATTAAAGGATGTAAAGAGATGTCGGAGTTGTGTATTTCAAGATGTGTGTGTTTCCAGCTGTGTAAGTCTTAAGACGAGTGTTCAAAGAAATCGTTTGTAGGTGTAGAGTAACGTAAGATTGGTAAATAAATAGGCGATAAATACAGGGTGGTCCAAAAATCGTGGACCAAACGAAACAGGGAGGTAGAGGGGGTTATTTGCAGTAAAAAATCCCTCCATGACAGGGTCCTATCTTGAACTCCTTAAAAGTTTTGACTATTTTAGTCTTTTTTTAATAAAATTCCATAATTCGTAATAATAAGGCAATTAAAAAAAAAAGTCAATAAAAAATGAAAAAACTAATGGTCATTAATTGGTTCTAGAGGATGTATCATCACTACAAAAATGTTTTTATAATAGTGAATATCATGATTTATGAATAATGGAATTTTATTCAATATTATTTAAGTGTTATGAAAAATTATTTCTATCTTTAGAACCTTACTGTGAAAAAAAAAATGTACTACTAAAACATGACCCCGTATGAAAATAACTTGCCTATTTAATGGCGATTAAAATGAGGTATAACACACTGCTGTTTCTAGCAAAATTATTTTTTTATGTATTTTTTTTCATAGCAAAGACTAAATTAAGTTAAATCAGAGGATAGTAAAAAAAAACAATTATCGAATTATAATTTTTTTTATTAGATAGAAATAACACATATCTACAAAAATTGTTCGAAATTCCTTCCTCTAGCGGCAATACATGCACGACATCGTCTAATAAAATTATTTCGCATTTACGAAATGCGTTTCTGTTGAGTTTAACATTTTCTGTCGCTATCTCTATTTTATTTCTTAATTCTTGTTCTGTCCGGTTCTCTTTTTCGTACACCACCTCTTTCAAATATCCCCACAAAAAAAAATCAATGGGGTTTAGATCCGGAGATCTCGCTGGCCATTGGATTGTTCCACCTCGACCAATCCAACGATTTGGATACTGGGCGTTTAAATATTGTCGGACTGCCCGAGCGTAGTGTGGTGGCGCGCCATCTTGTTGCAGCCAAATGTTATTAACCAAATCCTCTGGAATTTCAGCTTGGCGCAGTATTTCGTGCAAGTTATTTTGTAGAAATTCTAAATACAGAGCACCATTCAATCTTGGTGGCAATTCGAATGTTACAAGGTGTCCGCCAATGATCCCAGCCCACATGTTGACGCCAAACTGGTGTTGGAACTTGTCATTTCTAACTATGTGTGGATTAACGACAGCGTAATAGTGCAAGTTATGAATGTTAAAGATTCCAATTCTTCTAAAACTTGATTCGTCAGACCACAACATTTTGTTGAAAAATTGTGGGTCAGCTCTATGACGTCGTAGCATTTCTCTGCAAAACTGCACTCTGTTTTCAAAGTCTGCTGGTAATAACGCTTGGATTCGTTGTACGTGGTACGCATGTAAATGATTTCTCTTTACGTAACGTTGAACTACCGACTTAGGAATACCCAAGTTTCGGGATATGCGACGCTGGCTCGTGGTGGGGTCCATTTCTAGTGCACGGAGTATTTGTTCTTCTTCTTGATCATCATGAATCGCTGGCCGACCACGACCATCTTCTGCATGATGTTGACCAGGTAAGTAACCTCCCGTGTAAGCAGCGTGAACGCGGACAAAAATCCTGTGGTCGGGAAAGCGGTCACGGTTCGGGTAACGTCGGCGATATTCTCTGGCAGCAGCCCGAGCATTTCCATCGCAAAAGCCATACAGGTAATGCATTTCTGCATACTCACGCTGGGTATACTCCACTCGTCTTACATCGGCCATATCCAGCCAAGTCCGGTAGCAAGCAACACAAAGTCCAAATGGGTAAGAAGCACAGGTCACACACAGGTAGGCAATAAATCACAGAGTCCGTAATAGCAAGCGTGGGTCACAAATTGGTAGATCACAACACAAGGTCCAAGTAATAGCGAAATTCGTCGGGTAGAGTAACAGAGATCACGTGTGGTGTAACAGGCAGATAGCGAGTAACTAAACCGGTTGGTAAGCGACATCCGCCGCCGCCGGCCGACTGTGGTGCACGCAAACAAAAGATGAAAAAACAAAAGCATTCCACGCAGCAAGCGAGTGAGTTATTGTTAATTTCGCATTCAGTTCCTTAGTGTGAAAAAGAGACAGATAATCTCTTTCTTTCTAAAATTCGATCGAAAAACGTTTTACGAAGAGCTGATGTGAAATAAAACATCACAGTAAAATTTTTTACTATACTCTGATTTACCTTAATTTAGTCTTTGCTATGAAAAAAAATACATAAAAAAATAATTTTGCTACAAACAGCAGTGTGTTATACCTTATTTTAATCGCCATTAAATAGGCAAGTTATTTTCATACGGGGTCATGTTTTAGTAGTACATTTTTTTTTCACAGTAAGGTTCTAAAGATAGAAATAATTTTTCATAACACTTAAATAATATTGAATAAAATTCCATTATTCATAAATCATGATATTCACTATTATAAAAACATTTTTGTAGTGATGATACATCCTCTAGAACCAATTAATGACCATTAATTTTTTAATTTTTTATTGACTTTTTTTTTAATTGCCTTATTATTACGAATTATGGAATTTTATTAAAAAAGACTAAAATAGTCAAAACTTTTAAGGAGTTCAAGATAGGACCCTGTCATGGAGGGATTTTTTACTGCAAATAACCCCCTCTACCTCCCTGTTTCGTTTGGTCCACGATTTTTGGACCACCCTGTATAATCAACGGGAGTGAAGAGCTGTCGGAGGTGTGTTATTTCAAGATGTGTGTGTATGTTTCAAGATACGTGTGTTTCCTGATGTGTGTCTTAAGACGCGAAGAAATCGTTTGTAAGTGTAGAGAAACGTAAAGTAAAGGCGCCACATGTCGCGCTTTAAAAAAAAAGCTTACATTCAGGGACTTTAACATTCGTGGCGGCATTAATACAATTTCTTATAACAGTGATATTGTTCCATTTGATTGTTCTGATTTAGCTTCCTCAAGGAGAGACCGTAGTAGGGCGCTTCGCCATAAGACTTTCCACAAGCGCCCAAAGACATTACCGCTAAGCCTGCGCAGGTGGCCAGTAAGACTGGGGATTAAGAACCCCAATTACATAGAACACCTGGCACCGTGATTGCGAAATAATTGCCTCTTCGCTCCGAGGGGCATAAACATGACAGAATCGGAAATTGATTGCGGTTATGGCAGGGAGAATGTTGGGGTTATTAATATTGGGAATATCATGTTAATTGATTGCATTGTCTTACCGCTTTTGATACTGTGTGGGTTTCAGTACTTAAAACCTGCATCACTCCCCATGCATGTCGTAAAAGGCGACTAAGGACAAGTTAAAGAGCACATCCCGACTAAGGACAAGTTAAAGAGCACATATCGACTAAGGACAAGTTAAAGAGCACATCCCGACTAAGGACAAGTTAAGAGCACATATCGACTAAGGACAAGTTAAAGAGCACATATCGACTAAGGACAAGTTAAAGTGCACATCCCGACTAAGGACAAGTTAAAGAGCACATCCCGACTAAGGACAAGTTAAAGTGCCCATATCGACTAAGGACAAGTTAAAGAGCACATATCGACTAAGGACAAGTTAAAGTGCACATCCCGACTAAGGACAAGTTAAAGAGCACATCCCGACTAAGGACAAGTTAAAGTGCACATCCCGACTAAGGACAAGTTAAAGAGCACATCCCGACTAAGGACAAGTTAAAGTGCACATATCGACTAAGGACAAGTTAAAGAGCACATCCCGACTAAGGACAAGTTAAAGTGCACATATCGACTAAGGACAAGTTAAAGAGCACATCCCGACTAAGGACAAGTTAAAGAGCACATCCCGACTAAGGACAAGTTAAAGTGCACATCCCGACTAAGGACAAGTTAAAGTGCACATATCGACTAAGGACAAGTTAAAGAGCACATCCCGACTAAGGACAAGTTAAAGTGCACATATCGACTAAGGACAAGTTAAAGAGCACATCCCGACTAAGGACAAGTTAAAGAGCACATCCCGACTAAGGACAAGTTAAAGTGCACATATCGACTAAGGACAAGTTAAAGAGCACATCCCGACTAAGGACAAGTTAAAGAGCACATCCCGACTAAGGACAAGTTAAAGTGCACATCCCGACTAAGGACAAGTTAAAGTGCACATATCGACTAAGGACAAGTTAAAGAGCACATCCCGACTAAGGACAAGTTAAAGTGCACATATCGACTAAGGACAAGTTAAAGAGCACATCCCGACTAAGGACAAGTTAAAGAGCACATCCCGACTAAGGACAAGTTAAAGTGCACATCCCGACTAAGGACAAGTAAAGTGCACATCCCGACTAAGGACAAGTTAAAGCGCACATCCCGACTAAGTACAAGTTAAAGGAAGGACACATCCTTCCACCAAGTCACGCAGAAGCTAACTGAAAACTAAACGTGTGGTCACAGTTGTGCATTCACCGGAGTTCTTGCAGGAAAAATGGATCACGCCTTTTTAACCCTTTTACATGCTGGTGAACAATAAACTATATTTTCATTTGATTTCAACTTTCTTGCAATCTTTTAATTCAGCGTGAATTGTAATCAGCTCATAACTAAATTTTATTCTACTCGTTATTTCGCAAGGTACTAAGCTGTAAGATAAAGTTAGAGTACGCTATAACCTAGAAGAACCTATTCGAAAGCCCACTTCCGAGTTAAAATACTACAATACTTAAAACTTACCTCAGAGAGCGAATATCAGACGAACAGCATCTGAGAACAAAAACCGTTTATCTTAATCACACTCATAGTGCTTCAGCAGCAAGTATAGTTAATCAAGTAGCTCCTTCAGAGTTAAGAAACAGAATAGAAGTATAGATTTCCATTCGTTTCTGCTAAAATTATGTTTTGTATTCACATATTAAACTAAATCGTCCAGTCGCGATGTTAAACACGCCCCGTTTGGCTTACGCGGCATCCATCTTGAAACGCGCGTCACCGCAGCCATCTTGCTGTGCATGTGTCATGGCGGTCTTCAGGGATGGCGTTTGAATTTACGAGGTCGTTAAATGCACGCGGGGCGCTAGACCGCCCACACTTGCATTGATATAAGCGCTTTGGGCACGGTTGGGTCACGTCTTTGGGATGTATTAGAAATGTTACATTTTATGTGATCTTACAACCCAGCCATTACAAACTTAGTGCCTAGGACCGTGATGTTGCGGAGCCAATTATTCGATACACTACGTTCAATAAAGTATAAGTTTTATATGGCAACGAGAGAGCTCTATTTACGCGTTTCGAACTATAAAAGATGTACACAGCAATGTATCTATGTGCCTATTTATGTCTGGCTAGACTGAATTGTAAGTTCTTTTCAATGCCACAGTAATTCTTATAGTAAGTACCCTTTCATTTTGTATTGTATCAGTTTGTGGAAGGTTAATTATTGATTCACCTATTGAACAGTATTATGCGACAAACAATTAAATCAATGGACAAGGTGAAATGGAGATTTCCTCGCATTGCGTTAAAATTTAAATACAAACTCGTATAGGCATGAAATCTAAATTTAATTATTGAAATTATGTACAAATCTCCTGAAAACACAATACAATAAAGCAACAGTCGTATCACTACAACTTAAAAACACAGTAACTCCAATATTTAGTTTAACGATAAAGTACTGTCAATTTGACTATAATTAAATAATAGGAACTTACTTTCAGGCCTGACCGGGCTGACCCAGATCAACCTCATAATATTTCCACCACGCGATTCCTTAGCTCATAAGCTACAAAAATGTTTATTATCTTTATTTTCATCCGGCTTATAGTTTACCAGTTTTTTAAGTTTTTATGCGGCAAGGTTCGTGCATTTTTTTTTCAACCGAACTCAACGTTTTAGTCTCTTTCGAAACCTAAAATCATTTAGATTATTATGCCATTTACTGTGTTGAGTTCTGTACAAAAATATTTGAGACAATTATTATTATTGCATGACAGCGCTCTTGTCATCCCATGTTCCCGTATAAAATCCTGATAAGGAAGCTAAAAACCGGGTAAAAAAAAAAGAAGCTGGGTAAAAAAATTATTTAGTTTATGAGCCAAGAAATCGCGTGGTCGTAATATTATGCGGTCGATCTGGGACATGCTGCATAATATTTTATTTATATACAGGTATGTGCGTTCAATTTACAAAGGTTTAGACCTAACTTTTTATTAACTACCCTCAAACGGCGTTCAAACTTTGTACTCTCAAGTTTAGATGTTATTATTTTTCGGAAAAGTTCTGTGCGAATGCCGAATATTCTTGTGGAAGGAATTGAAGATTTTTCAGAACCCCGCCCCCAATATCTAGCTTGTATTCCTCGGGGTACAATTTCAAACGAAACAAAACCGTACGTAATCCAGACGGCATGTAAGTAAGAGACAGACAAATAAAAAGACACATCCAAAGTGTGACAGGCCATTTATTATTTTGTATACCTAAAAAAGCTTATAAATATGGAGCTTAAAGCCGATGCATGTACCAGATGGCTAGGCTCAAGTGGCAGTGGGCTGGGCACGTCAGCCGAAGAGAAGCACTGACGTGGCACCAAGTTCACCCGGTGTTATGGGCTGACATCACGGATGTTTTCGGTGATGTAGCCAAGCGTGTCAGTTTCCATAAAAAAAAAGAAACTTCAAAATTCTTAAATCTAGGTTTCACAAGGATCCCGATTGTACGTCTCGGTACAGGCGTAATAAGGCTGCATGTTTTGATAAAGTTTATTCGAAGCATTATCAAGGTACATCTGCGCCATTACACTCTTCATAATTCTATTGTCTCGTAACTTCAAAGTCGTAAGTCTTAAAAAACTCTGTTATATATAATATAATACCATAGGTAATTGGACTCACTCTCTTAAGAATTTGGTAAATCGCAATGTTTTTCTTTTAGTTTTTTTTTTTCGTTTATAACAATTCAATTAAATATTTTTTCCTTTCTTTTCCAAATTTAAACAAACATTTCATATTTATCTATATACTATATTTTCTATAAGTTTTGTTGATATCATTAAATTGTAGGATTAAAATTAAATTGCAGAAACTTTACTGGTTTAGGTGTTAGACTAGTGTTAATTTTCTATGTACTTATTTTGTAACTGTTTGTTTCTTTAAAAGTTTAAAATAAATAAAATAAAAATACAACTTCATACGGAGTTTGCCAGTAATCCGAAATATTTGACTATACTTAAAAACGTTGAAGAATAACCCCGACAGGCGAAAACCGATGAAGCGAAGGTTATATAGAGACAGGTCAGCCCACGTTGGTTTATCATTATCAAAGCAGAAATTCGACCTTTTGCCCGAGACGAGACGCGCATTAGGTACAACCCGGTGGAGGCTGGTGATTTCGTCACCCATCCGAGTTGATTCATTCAACGATTTCGACTATTGATGGGCGTACGTCGATCCACTGCACCACTAAGCTACCGAGGAGGTTGCAAAAGGAATCTACACCGACGTGACGTTGGTGGCTCCCGGCAACGCTGCAATTCCGGCTCGCCTGTACCTGGACGGTTTTTATTATCGATAAATTTTTTTTAGGTTTAGTTTAAAAATTTTTTAAGTTAGTTTAGTTTGTTAGTTTAATATAATAGGTTTAGTTAGATTTATATTAATTTAATAGTATTGTTTTGTTTCTGTGTATAAATAAAGTACACATAGTACAATTCTTAATACTGACTGACAGACATCGCACAGCCTAAAGCGAAGGGTCTAGCTAGACGCATGAAATTTTGCATAGGCGTTTCTTATATAACGTAGGTGAGCACTAAGATATTATTTTTGAAAATTCATTCCCTGAGGTGGTTAAGTGTAAGAAATAGAAGGTTAAATAAAAGGTTGACCGTAAGAAATATCTGTAAGGGATAAGTCCACCTTTGCACCTTATGTAAATTTTCTAATGTACTTGTTGCTGTTTAATGTTTACCGGAGCAATAATATATATATATATAAATAGCACTTTCTTTCTATCTATCTAAATAGGGGATAAACGTTTGTATAGAAGTTCGTCACGTTTGAAGTTAGAAATTAGTGTTTAGGCTTATGTTCACAAATAAAAGTCAGAGATATCAGCTTTTTTTGGAAAAATATTTTTCCATCCCCTAAAAAGGTTAAATAGGGAATAAAATCTTGTACTGATGTTCGTCATTTCTGAAGTTAGACATATTATGGAAATTGGTCTTTAGGCTTCTTTTTATAAATAAAAGTAAGTTGTATCAGCGTTTTCGGAAATTCATCCCCTAAGAGAGAGGGAGGGAGGGGGAGGGCGGGAGGTATCGTCCGTCGCATCAAACAATGCCGCGAGCGAAACCGTGGTCAAAAAGCATAAAACATTCAGCAACAACAGAGGACTATGTATGAGTACGAAATTCTGCCCTAAGTTCGTAGAGCATCTACGCCGTAGCACTGATTTCAACATGGATATTGCGTTTCATACATTGTTTTTAAGAAATATCAGTCGCTACGACGTCGCCAAAAATCTTTCAAAATATAATATTTATTATCATTTTCCTCATTCTCTCAATTGTGAGTGAAAAATGTAAGTATGTAGGCGGGCAACTGGGACTACGAAATGTCGCTCATTACTGCTACGGTCGTAGAGGGTCTACGCCGTAGCATAGTATTTTGAATTAAACATACATACGAAACATTACATTTCAAGTATTAAATGTAATGTGTCGTCTTCCGAACCTCGTTATTTGAAATTATTTAAATTTTGTACAGTTTTCAATTTTAGTTTTACTGCTAATTGTAAAATTATCATATTCAGTTGGTTGGTTAGGAATGATAACATTTAATATATTATATTACACAAATTATTTCATTCTCGATAATATGGCATTACCGTTAGTCTGGTTCGAATGATTCAAACAATTTTATTAAGAAGCTAAAATACATGCATATTTCCTGTAGTGTAAGAATAGTATTTAAGTATACCTACTATTGATATACAAAGCGTGTCAGTGTGTATCTGTGTCTGTATAAATAAACCATTTTTATTTTTATTACTTTGTAACACTACCTCTAAATAACGGCCTAGAACTCTTTTTTCATAATTAAGCCAGGTTTATTCTTCCTTATTGTATTGTTTTTGTGTTTTATAAATAGTAAATTAAAAATAAATAGTAAATTGTGAGTTGCAGACGAGAGCAGCAGCGGCCGACCGGTCCTAAACGTTTTCTATCACCGATTGTCATCGACCTGCCACCGCACAACCGGCAACCGTCTAACGCGGATCACCAATGCTAACTTATAGGAAACGTTTTATGTAAATATTATATGTTTTCCGTCCAATTCAGTGTAGCCGGCACCACCAAAGGAAAGCACTGACAAGGCACCTACTTCACCAAGGTGTTATGGGCTGATATCACGAATGTTGTCGGTGATGTAGACAACCGTGTCATTTTCTATAAAAAAAAAATAGTTTTAAGGTTCCGTATGGATACGGAATCCTAAAAAAACCGCGGCTGTTTTCGCCTGCAGCATGGCTGCGACGCGCCAAAGTCTACCTTAACGTATACAATCCACCACGAACTATATTAGAGATGAAAGAATTAAAAAACATTTCACTGATATATTGTCCATCGCTTACAATTTATTTCGTCCACAACATAACATAAATTCGCATCAAACGTCTAATACCACGTGTTTTAATAGCGACAAATAGATCCATAAGTGTGACGGAGATAGATATACATAACATCGTCTTTCAAAATTTCACTTTTTTATTATCACCAATTATAACATTTAGCAATTAATCATTTAAAAGTGTATAAAAATGGTTTCAACCCTTATTGGCAATACGCCAGTGTTTTGAGCTTGCATTTGCAGGTTTGACGATTACTATGAATCTTCTAATCCATATTTTATTATGAACTTTCCAATATATTATTATAGCCAAAATAAACAATTATACGATCCAATACAATATTTTAGTAAAATAATTAAATCTAGACTTAAAAATAAACTAAATGAATCTTTGAATTGCTAATAAAACATTTGCATTTTGAATGGTTTACGATTCCCATGAATCTTTGAATTGCTAATAAAACATTTGAATTTTGAATGGTTTACTTCATACCTACTCGGAGAGCTGATGCCCGGTCTATCCTGGTGAATTCCCTGGTAGAAACCAGACGGGTGTCGTCAAGCAAGGACGGTCATTGAGGCCTTGTTTCACGACTTTGGTTACAATATACAACGTTCAAATATTACGTAATTCAGGTTCGGTTAGTTGTAGTAAAGTTCAGGAGAATTATTTTGTTACAAACTGTGAAGGTGAGTGTACATTAAAATCGCTCATGAAAACAAAGCATCTATCGTCGAACGTCTGACTAGCGATTTCAACACCTTCGGCTAACATTTAGCTGCCGGTTAACTGTTGCGGATTGTCACTTCAACCGACTAATAAATGTTGGACGAGACTTAACCATTTTTCGTGCAAACGGCCATAAAACATAGCAACAGGCATAAAACCGATTCGTAAATAATGTTTAGTTAATATTTTAAATTCAGTGGTAATATAGTAGTACCATGTGGAGCTGGTACTTAAAAAAATATTGTCCCACTGCATCCCTCCCCTGTCGTGAAAGGCGTGCATGTGCATGTCGTAAAAGGCGACTAAGGGATAAGGACAAGATGACGTGCTAAAGGGCGACAGGAAAGCACCTCTCACCTTGGGACGGTAGGTCAGGTGGGGTTTTCGTGCCTTACTTGCTGCTTGATAGTTTATCTTGTCCGAATACTTTGCGAAACGTGGTCGTCGGTGTTGCCAGTAATTTACCTATGCCTGCAGCGCAGCACCGATTACTCTGCTTACGCCGATTGCCGGGATACAGTGTGTGGTATGTATGTATTTTAAATTCCAAAAGTCTATATAATGTATAACATTATGCACTTTCATATAATTTATTTCGTTTCACTTTGAATCGGTGCACAAATTGAAATAATTTGTAAACAGGCCCATCTCGCGTCAAGGATATCAGGCAATGAGACGCTTCTAGATGGCGCTGTCCTTATCCGGTTGGCCAATTACGAGTATATCGCTTTCGTAATTAGGTTTTCGTTACAGACTGACATACGTTTTAATGTATTAGGCACCCGTAGCTAGCGGGTTCGGGGTTGTCGCTCTCACTCACTCTCTGAAGACAAACTAAGAGCAGAAATGGTTCCCTGCTGGAAATAATGTGTTACGAGGTTCCTGACTACTATCGAGTATCGACTAGGTACTTTGGTGCATCGGCAGTCGGCAACAGATAATAATTAGTTATCATAATTTCATACTTTGATTTTAATATTGATTAAATAATGACTTTAGTAAATATACAGATGTACTTATACAGATGTCTCACGAAGTCCGTTTAGGCACAGATTACTTAATAGTTACTTCGTAATAGATAAATCTCTCCATAGAAAAAGTTCCATACCTACGCCTTTAATAGCCTAATGTTTCACTTCGCCAATCGCTGCATGCGAAAATGTACCTAAACGATCGAGTGTAAAGTGATTATTGCTTTGCAGCTGCGCGCAGTACCGTGGGCGCGCGTGTAGGTATGCTCCGCGCGGCTGTCGAATTTCCACGGAATTAGGCTCGCCGGCGGCCCGCCAGGTGGTAGGAAGTTAGCGCGCGCAAGTACATAGAGTGCGTGAGGCCTAGTTTGGCTGTGGTTGTATAGTAGTGAGTGATGTGTACTATAAGCGCGCTTGTGTGTGTTGTGTGGGTGGACCGCGTCGTCGTCGTCGCGATCGTGTCGTGCGTGACTTGTGCGTGACTTGTGCGTGACTTGTGCGTGACTGAGCGCTCTTTAGGCGGTTAGGCATTAGCCCTATATCTCTCTTCTGTGCTTTAGGTTACGCACACTAAAACAATGTGCATGTGCACGCCTGACAACATTCCGTCCAGTTCAGTGTAGCCGGCACGACCGAAGGGAAGCACTGACGTGGCACCTAGCTCACCCTTGTTAAGGGTTGACATCACGGATGTTGTAGGTGATGTAGCCAACCGTGTCAGTTTCCATAAAAAAAAATTAAAAAAACAATTTATGGAATATCTGTACAAGGTCCCGTAATGTAGCAACAGTGCAGTATCTATAGGTGGGATGGGCAGCAGAAGGGGGAAGGAAAGAAGGGAGAAATAAGGAGGACGGAAGGGGAAGCAGCCCGTAGCAGCACGCTCGTATATTCCAATAAAGAAGGACAGAAGCCCCTAATAACGGCAACGCGAGTAAGCTCCAAAAACGACACCTCGCAAGACTCAATGCTACTCCGCTATTTTTAACCCTATTCCCTTGAAATAGAGCTCAATATGTTGCGGGACAAACGAGGGGAGGCAGAAAAAGAGAAATAGTAAGTGGGGCACGTCCGGTGAAGTTTTTTCAAGACATTGTGGCCGAAAAGGCGGAATATGAGACGAGGCGAAATCCATATGATTACGTCTTGTCTTTGTTTTTGACCTGTTTATGTCAATTTATAATAATAAATTTTTATATGTTAATATTATTTAAAAAATTACAGAATTAATACAGATATTTCGACTGTGTTGTCGTCATCAGTGAAAAATATAACATATTATGTATGGTGTTGATATTTATGACATATGAGTGGTTGATATGTTTTTTTTTTTTTTGTTTTTTTTTTTAATGAACTATATTTAATCCCGGGGTATGATGCGCGCCTAGATTCCATATGAATGATGATTCCCAAGTTCTTAAATCTATTTCTTTATGTGGTGGACTGAATGATTTAATGATGCGGACGGTGAAGCATTGATTGAATGAAATTTGATGGTTACGGCAGTGTGTTGGGATGGGAAGAGGCGAGTTTACTGAGGTGGATGTGAACCTGTGGTGATTGATCCTAATGTGTATTGGGTTGATGGTTGAGCCTATGTAGTATGAGGTGCAATGACGGCATTCCAAGATGTATACACATGAAGAGGTTTTGCAGGTTGAGTATGGCTGGGACTTGTATGATTGTGTAGAGTTTGTTGGATGAATGATAGTGTTGGTGTTGATGAGATCACAGGTTTAATAATAATAATTAATTATTAAGAGTCAGACTACTGTTTTCCCCACTAAAGAACAATTGGATACACTTTGTATCTTTAGATAGATTTTTAAAATATGAGTTATTTATTACATTTCTTTGTAATAAACTTTTACTAATTGTTGTTGATTTGACTTGATGTATATTATCAAAATTTATGATCACCACCAGATATAGGTTATGTAAATAGGCAAAGTGGTCAGATTCTTCAGTATTCGTGTTTATGCTGTAAATATTAATGTTCTTGTGAGCGGTAGTATGTGCTAATTATTTGTATGTTACTATAATTACTTATAGGTACTAACTAACAAAACATTGTGACTTGCGAAGTTTTTTTGTCAGTTCTTCTTCGCATTGAATTTAGAGCTGGTGGAACTTTCGACATGTCCAAGCTTACCTACCTATGGATGAAATTATACAATAAACAATATAAGGAATTAACTGCTCCCGTAGGTTCGTTTCGTTGTAGAAAATGTCCTATAACCATCCTGAGTGCAAGAAAACGTGTGTGAAAACCTAAAGTGAATTGATTTAGTAGATCTAGACTTATACCTATGCGAACATAGAGGTGACGACAGAAGAAAATAGTTCTAATTATGTCTAAAATGTAGGTATTAATTTAATCGACGTAATTAATATTTTCAGATGTTATTAACCAATTCATATTTTAAATCGTGTAAAATATATAACAGCTGTATTAATTAATGTTACGAATATGAAATGTCGTATTAATAAAAACATATAAAATTGATAAAAAAATATTTGAAATAATATGTCAAGTATTCAGTCATTGAAGTATTCTTCTAAATTACAATATGGTTTAATACTTAGCGTATATTTAATTTAAATTTTCAAATTCACACATATACTGGAGAATCACTCAACTGAATAGGGTTTCGCAATATGATCAGAGATGTTGTATTGTAACTATACAACATCTTTTATAGGGACCGAGTAGTATGGTAAAAAATAATCGCAATAGGATCTTTGGGTATTATTGAAATTTGTGTAACGTTATGCCATCTCTTATCGGAGCCGAGTAGTATGTCCGAAAGTGAAAGTAATACAAATTTGGGAATAGGTTTGCTATCATGTGGTTTAGGTGCTCGAAAACTACTCAACCGATTTACATGGAATTTTCACCAATATGATCTGTCATTTTTGGGTAACTATACTGACATAACGTCTTCATTTATTCATAGAGCTATTTCATGCGAGCGGAAACATGGCTGGCTAGTAGAGAAATAAAATATGGCAAGTGATTTTATCAATGAAAACATTTCTTCCATCTAAGTGTGTCAAGACTACGGTGTCAGAAAATTTTTCACCTTCCAAAAATCGCTAAATAATAATAAAATTTTGAAAATTTGCCGTTATTAAATAAGCTATTATTTAATAACGGCAAATTTTCAAAATTAACTTAAGGGTGCAATCCAGAATGCAGACCTCATAAAAGTTCAGCCTCGTCTGACTTTCGTGTGAAGCTCTCGCCGTGTTTCGCCCTACCCTCCAATATTAGAAGCGGAGAGTAATGGAAATTTGATACCACGTCTGTCGCCGCCTCGGAACCACATTAACGCAACGAAACTTACGCGAGCGGGACTCCGTGCATTTTTAATGGTTTAGGTGAAGGGAATACCGATTTTGGGACAGCCTTCCCGACTTGATTATTTACGGATAAAATTTGCGTGACCGGGAAAGTTAGAGTTGCTTTCAGGATCCACTGACCTACGAAGGACCTATCTTCGTCTTCTCGTGTATGCTATCCTGTGGCCACTTTATACAACCCCGTCTCTTAAAACGCGTGAAACATTAAAACAGACGATGGACCCTGAGTGCGGTCAGTACTTGGATGGGTGACCGCTCGACCGTTAGAGGCTGACCGTGGTTCGGATTTCAACTAAAACTGTACGTCACTCCTGGTCCCTCCCTTCTTACCTTACTAGGTGGTAGGGTTTATCCCGCTCGGGTGGTACTGAATGAAACGTGTCGGTCGAAACGTCTATATAAATAGTTCGTGTTTTCGTCCTGTTCAGTGTAGTCAACATGAAATGAAGGGATGCACTGACATGGCACCTAGTTCACCCAGTGTTATGGGCTGACATCACGGATGTTGTAGGTGATGTAGCCAAGCGTGTCAGTTTCCATAAAACTATTAAAAATTGTACTAATTAGTATGGATATATGTTTTTAATGCGTTTTTAATACTCAATTAGTTTAATATTTTTATATTTATGTCGTTTTGTGACATAATAATTTGTATATTTATATTTTTTGGTTATTTATTATGCCGGCACTTCACTTGGCTTAGCGTATTCGTGTATTTGGCAAAAATTTCCTTTTCGTCTCCCTTTAATGGCTTGTTTAGAGCGAGATAAAACTAAAATGTTTGCAACAAACACGCAATAAATACGCTAAGCCAAGTGAAGTGCCGGCATAACATACATGACTGATTCAATGTTTTTTGGTAATTTTCTTTTTAACTGCCTATTAATGCTTCCTGTTTTATTACCTTTTTTATTTAGTATTTTAATAACCTGCTAGATAATTTTAATTTGTATATTTTTAATGACAGTATTTCATGTATTGTAATGGCATAGACAAGCGCATATAACAGAGTATAGACATTAATTTCTCTGCGAAACATATATATTTCTAGTGCAGGGGATCTGTATGTAAATTATTGTTATGATTAATTCAAATTCAAATTCTTTGTTTCACTTTTTGGCAACACAGAGATAGCATAGTAAACACGTAATATAAATTAATTATTTTAAACATTAAATAAAAAATCACATTAAAAACTTTTTAAATACAGCATCAGTCATATAAACTTAACTGAAACAAATAATAACTTATCAATCACACTCATTCGATTGCGAAGCGCACTTATAAATAAGCCAGACGATGATTGTGTGACACAGTTCTAGAGATGAAGCTGCAGTGTTTGTGCTGGCTGTACACATAAATGCATCTCTCTCGCGGAGCAGCAGTTTATGAGCCGGCAGCACGCTCATAATTCAAGAGCTACGGATACGTGCTGTAGATCGTATCTGTGTCTTACGACGGAGACGTGAAATCTAAATCTAAATCGAATTAAGTAAAAATATTCTTTACAGTACACCATTTGCTGCTTGATAGTTATCTTGTCCGAATACTCTGCTAAACCTGGTGGTCGATGTTGTGTTGCAATTTTCCAGAGTTCTTGCAGCACAACACCGATTACTCGGCTTACCCTGATTGTCGGGATACAGCGTGTGTGGTATGTATGTATGTATGTATGTATTTAACGCAAAAGGTGTTGCGGGTTGGAGTTCTTCATCTTCTGGTAGGCAAATAAAGAAAACTCCCGCAGTACTGTAATGGGTTGATGTAAATATGTGACATTACAAACAAAACAAATGATGAATCATCAGGCAGACCCTCCTCCCGCTACAGAACTGAAAGGCTCCAACAAGAGGCGAATGTATGCAGGCATACTTCAACCACGTTTAGGACGTGTGAAAAGCGCATGGACGCGGATATTCAAAAGGTTTTCCGGTGAGGGTTTCCTGGTTCCCATAACCTGGAGGTCCTCAAAAGGCGTGTAAATAAATTGGGCAACGACCTTTTTGGCCGTCTCAAGGTTGGAATGAATGACGCCTCTTTGAGCGGTGGTACCGCGACGAGTGATGTAGCTGCCTAGTTGTTCTCACCCGACGAACTAGATGAAAAAAAAGGTTGATTGAAAAGGTTCAGAAGAAAAAAATTATCGAGCTGCCTTAATAAGTGCCACAATATACACGTATCTGAATGTCTTTTGTACACTTAAAGGAAGTCTCTTTTGTCAACTAGTTCATCAAGGCCGACATCAAGGGTGTTGTAGCTGATGGATGGCTTTGGTCAGCTACCAATACGCGCATTTTATGCAATGCATTTGAATTTACAGTGCGTATTATTTTCTTAAATAATTGTTTTTTTTATGGAAACTGACACGGTTGGCTACATCACCTACAACGTCCGTGATGTCAGCCCATAACACCGGGTGAACTAGGTGCCATTTCAGTGCTTCCCCCTTTGATAGTGCCGGCCACACTGAACTGGTCGGAAATTGTCGTATTTATGTTTTTGACAGTTGGTTGTTTACTAATTCATGTCTATGTCGACTAAACATACGAATCCCCTCAGTCACAGGAGCAGAGCAACAGCAACGCATAAACGTTGCCTCTCTTTCAATTCGCTTTTACGACGTTGCACCTACACGCTACGATTCCGGTGTTATATAAGTATAACACACATGTTACGCCCTTGGCATTAAATGGAACGAGACGGATAGTCATCTTGTAATTGGATGTTCCCTGTATAGCGACAATGTTAAGAGCATACAAATCCGACTAAATGCAGTTGACTTATTTCTGTTAGTCTGGATAAGAAGTACTCGGGTTGTATAGAACCGGTGATTAATGATGGGCAGCTGGAGAGCGGTTGGCTGGATGCGGTCGCCTCGCGCGCGCGGTCGATGAGCCACATGGTCTGGGGGGCAGGAGGTAGCTTTAAAAAAAAGAGAAGAAGACACGACGGACACGACCAGCCGGAAGTAGACACCGTCAGCGCCTTCTGTCTCTCCGCCGAGATCCGGAACGCACCTGAACCCTCGTCTACGGAAACTACCCGCATTGGCCACCGCTACAATCTTCGTCAACGACGGACGGAGATTTGACAGTTCTCTGCCAACAGTCGCACAAGGCAGAGTGCTCATGAAGATGGGCCATACGCTTGGCCTGAAACGTCGAGTCGAGCCACATAGCTCGGAGTGGAACCGTGAGCTGTTCGATTTAAAATAATAATTAAAAAAAACATTTATTATAATTAGTTAATTAAAGAAAAATAAATTGATATTTATTTTCAAAATCTTAAAATTGTCAAAATGTAAGACCGTTCAATTCTATTAATTTACAATATATTATTTTAGAAATAAAATAAATTATGTGATAGATAACTTTACAGACGTTTTCACAATACCTGAACTATGGAAACACCTTTATGTCGGAAAATGACGACAGTTACAGGCAGGACCTAACTAGCGAAGCAACAATTTCGCCATAAGGTAAAAAGTGCTAAGAACAGGAATAGGTCCCAAAACCCGTTGGCCACGTTATGTCGTGCCGTGCGCCCCAGCGCGCATAAAAGTTGGACACCCAGCTAAAATATTAAGGTTTTCGCGTCAGATAAATCTTTTCAAAGGTATTACACATTTTAATAGCTTGATGTTTCACAGAATTAAAAACTTAAATAGTAGATTAACTATTTCAGTTTCAACCTACGCCGTAGAATATGATGCAAATGTATCAATTCAAGAGCTCAGAAAACACCTACCTGTACAACTAAAATTAAGAAATAGGAAGAAACATTAATTTTTATCTTAAATAAATATAGGTACACCAAAACACATGTACGAAAGACATTAATATCAAGAGAAAAACAAACTGGACGCAGCCGGACGCATTGAATCTAGAAACTGAACCTTCGTACTGTGTGTGGCCGGTGCTTAAGACTAGCCCCACTGCATCTCTCCCCGTGCATGTCGTAAGAGGCGACTAAGGGATAAGGATAAGATGCCGTGCATAAGGGCGACAGGATAGCCACCTCTCACTTGGCACGGTCCTTCCACCGAGTCATAAGGTGGGCCTTCGTGCCTTACTTGCTGCCTGATAGTTATCTTGTCCGAATACTTTGTTAAACGTGGTGGTCGGTATTGTGCTGTAATTTACAAGAGTACTTGCAGCACAACACCGATTACTCCGCTTACCCCGATTGTCGGGATACGGCGTGTGGTGTGTATGTAAACTGTCCCTTACTTGTGTGTGTTTGCGTCGCTGTTCTGCGGTGCGAACGGCGAACTTATTTCGAAACGAAAACTCCATCGTCCAGTTAACCTTGCTATCATTTTATCTAAGAGTTTCCCCCATAGTGATTTCCATCACCAAAGTGGTGGAAATTTACGATTCTATTTCTAAAAAATTCTAAAATTGAAGACTTTTGCGGACTTGACTTCAAACCCCAGACCTCTCGTATCAGAGGCGTCTTAACTACTAGGCTCCACGTTATAATAATTATCTGTCTAAAAAGTGGAATGACCACAGGCTAAAGACCGAATAACTGTCGATTTACTTTGTTTCATATCCCTTATCAAATCCAGAAGCGTCCCATATCAAACACTCTACCCATATCCGCACTCATGCGGGTCAATCCTTTGTAGACGAACTAAACCCTTCTCTGCATTTTTTATTTTATTTTTACCACCGTGCCTTTATCCTTTTTAGTCGAATGAAACACCGTTCCACATTTTGTATTTTATTGTATCATATTTGTCGTACTGCAAGGTCGAATTTGAGCAGAGTATCTTTCCTAGCTCCTATGCAGTCCAAGCAATTTGCAATCAAACTTGTAAGGGGTTGTCCATGTAAGTCACCAGGCAGGGTACGATCCCTAACTTTGGTTCCTGCTACCTCAGCCAGCTTAAGTTCTCCGTGAAGATCACCAGTCAAGGTAGGTTTAAAGGAGAGTCCGTCTTCATATTCTTGTAATTCAACCAGTCTACCTCCTCCATGCACTCACCAAGCAGTCAGGACAAATTCAAAGGTTTCCTAAAAGGATTACTTTGCTGGTGGGAACCTGGAAGACAGTCAGGTATTTAGGCGACCCTAGAAAAAGTTGTCACGACTTGAATATGATGCCGAGCTAGAAGTGCGCTCAAGTGGGAAACCCGCCAAGTGACACAGAAACAAGTTGTTCATAACGTGAGTTTACTTGTAAGCGTAAAGAGGATGGACTATTGACTAATGAAATAGCATACATTTCGAGGTATGTTCTTTCTTTATTCTCAGTAAAATAATCACATTTATTTTTCTTCCTTAGGTTGCAAGGAAGAGAATAATCTTCTCAATCAAGATTATTCTCAAAGATGACCCCATCAGAAAATAGGAAGAACAATGATATATTTTATTTCCTACCATCCTTACATCCATCGTTAAGTACTAAAAATTAAGCGCACTGAGCAGGGATTCATCCCTACACGCTGAACTTACCGCGGATAAGTAATAATCGGTTCTGCAGATCCGGTAAACTCTGAAACGCTCTCCCTGCCCACATATTTCCCTCCACGTGCCGTCTCGGGTCTTTCAAGATAGGCGTGAATAGGCACCTGTCAGGCTGGCTTAGCATGCGCAACCCCCGCATACGTCCTTGGGCGTCGTTAGACATTATGGGTGGCTCGACGGCACATGTCGTCCTTACATACACTATACATATACAATTCTTAATACCAGTGTTCCACAGTTCTAAGGCAATGTTTACATTACTAAATACAGAATTCAGCTCCACGAAGAATTGAAAGTTTTAGAAAATTAACGCACGTGAAATTTCCTTGAAGATCTCAATTTTCACAATAGACTTATCAACGTTGACCAGACGTTGTAATAAAAAGGTTCGGTCAATCAAAAACCGTTCTTTTGTTTTCGGCTTCTAAATTCAAAAAGTTTAAAATTCTACAGGTTTTTTTTATAATCGCGGGAGGTCTGCAAACGACATGACTTAAAACGGCTGCCTTCGTATTATCTATCACTGATGTTGGGTCGATCACCGGTGACCACAAAGAAATTCACCCTTCACTACCACTAATCAATACTCGCGTTACAAGCGAGCATCTTACAACAGACTTTCAGCAGAGCTACCTAAGGGACATAGTGGTGCATAAACTAGTTTGCACTAAGATATACCAAAAACATTACAGAAAAGAATAGGCGATCGACCAAAACTCTTTTGAATTGTGATTTTTACAACCTGGCCGCATTTTTACAATATGGCCGCTGCTCTGACGAACTTGCTTCCCTTATCCCTCCTCCTCCTGTTCGCCTTCGCCAAACCCGCCATACTCTCGCGGAACACCCGTTTGTAGTCGACAGAAGAGTTCTTCGAACTGCACGATCCTCTAAATCGTTCTTGTGCCGCACTGCAAAGGTGTGGAACGGGCTCCCAGGAAATATCTTCCCCCACTCCTACAATCCACAGATCTTCAAATCGCGGGTTAATAGCCTTTCCCCAGCAACATTAGTCCACCTCCAAGCCGGACTGGCACCTCCTCGGGGGTGAAATTGGCTGCGCCTGAGGTTGCGACCTCGGACAGAGCCACCCAGTTCGGTAGCAATAAAAAAAAAAACCTTTTTTATTTGTAGAAAAAATAAATTACTGCTGAAAAAAAATTGTTACCGCTGCTCTGATGAACTCGCTTCCCTCATCATCACTCCTCTTGTTCACATTCGTCAATTCCGCCACAATCTCGCGGAATAACCCTTTGTAGTCGACAAAGAGTTCTTCAAACGGTACGATTCTCTAAATCGTTCTTATGCCTCACTGCAAAGGTGTGGAATGGGCTTCGGGGGAATAGCTTTCCCTACTCCACATATCTTCAAATCGCGAGTTTAATAGCATTTGCTCAGCGACTCTAGTCCGTCTTCAAGCCGGACTAGCATCTTCTCCGGGGTGAAATTTGCCATGCTTGAGGCTCCGAGCTGGCGACTTGCACTGCACTACAATGACGTCGTTCGTATTGTGTTGTGATTGACCGACATTCGCTATTAGATTTTTAATCACACTACACTATACTGATATGCGTGAACATATCAGGTTCATTAAAAAATAACTGCTATCTGTCATCGACTGAAAAGCTCTTTCGGATCGTCCCACAGTGGTCTGGAAATCGAGCTCCATAGACATAGAACCTTAATGTCAGGAATAAAAATGAAAACAAATTTAATGTCTCCGGTATACCTCCCTTTATTTCATATTATAGTATGAAGGGTATAAGTAGCTCCACGAGTGAGAAAAAAAAAGTTTAGTTTTTTTTTGTATGGAAGAAAACACTTAAAGTAATTTTTTTTTTAACTGAATGAAACTGAAGGGCTGGTGCTCACATCTTCTATTGCACCTTACACGGCGATCAAGATGGCATACAATTCCTTCACCTTTGGGTGCCTATTTGCGCGTAGCAAACGTTTGAAATTTGGAATTTTCGATAAATTATTTTTCAAACCTTAGTCGTAATTTAATGAAGTTGCCTATCGCTTTGAATATGAAAATACTTTTCTTATGTTGTTATTGTACTGAGCAGTACTGACAGTATAGTAATTAACCATATTTTATAGTAAACAAAGCGTAGCACTGTTAAAATAATAACAATAACATACAACACACACAAGCGAGCGACAACTAATTAACGAGTTAGCGAAAACCGTTTTTTTTCACTCGCAGCGCGTACTAATCCTCAACACATAACCAGTCCCATGCCTTCTTAGTTTCAGCGAAATTCTTTCAGTAGCTTTTAGCACTTGTGCGCTAAAAACTATACTTATTACGTTCTATTTGTTTTCGTGCTATGATGGAAGGTTTTGGTACCAATTTGGACATTTTCGTGTTTGTGGTAAACAATAGTTGTTTCTCACAGCCCAGTGCGTTGTTTGAAGTTTTTAGGAGTGCCCTTGATCTGTCAGAAAGTGAAAAGAAAGAACTGAAACAATTCTGTCAGACTTATGTGTGTTCGTTGAGGAACAAATGGATCTCGTGTAATCGCACGAGACATGCATTCACGAAGAAGTTTTACGACATACACGGGGAGAGATGCAGTGGGGCTATTCTTTTAAAGTACCGGCCCCACACGGTACAGACGTGCACTGTTGGAATATCACCAAGAGTTGTGAGTGAAAGGAAACCGTTCTCGGAACTAAGCCCTAAACAGAAGAGAAGGAGAGTGGAAGAGCTCCTAACGCATAGCACTGAAAGCCTCGCTCATGCAACTGTTTTAAGTGTGAACAACAAGGATGTGGCAGAAATAATAAAATTGGTCACAAAGCATGCCGAAGAGGCTACAAAGATAAAAACAATTGTTGAAGCCCAAGAAAGCTGTGCCCGTATATTCCGTTGATAAAGCTTTAGGTATTTTGACGTCGTTGAAGCTTTCGAAGTGGCAGTATACAACATTAAGAGCTTGTGCAAAACAAGAAGGAGTACAACTCTATCCTTCGTATACTGCCATCTTAGAGGCAAAGAAGGAGTGTTACCCACCAAAAGATAAAATAGAAATCACGGAAAGATCGGTAAGAGTAAAGCTTCAAGCAATTTTGGACAAAACTGTTGCTAGGCTAGGAAAATTCCTACGTTTGAGATGTTCGCTGGATGGCAAAGAACTAAAACTAATATCCAAGTGGGGCTTTGATGGTGCTTCAGGGCAAAGTTTGTACAAGCAAAGTATGGCGGACAAAGATGATTCCAGTATTTGTATGTGCTCCTTTGTGCCTCTGCGTCTGTGCGTCAAAGCGTCAAAATACCTAAAGCTTTATCAACGGAATATACGGGCACAGCTATCTTGGGCTTCAACAATTGTTTTATCTTTGTAGCCTCTTCGGGATGCTCTGTGACCAATTTTATTATTTCTGCCACATCCTTCTTGTTCACACTTAAAACGGTTGCATGAACGAGACTTTCAGTGCTATGCGTTAGGAGCTCTTCTACTCTCCTTCTCTTCTGTTTAGGGCTTAGTTCCGAGAACGGTTTCCTTTCACTCACAACTCTTGGTGATATTCCAACAGTGCACGTCTCTGGTTTTGAGGACGTTGATGCACCCTCATTTACACCGAAGTCACTGGTACATGGTTGCCGCTCTACTGACACTAAAGAAGGTGTCATCTTTTCCCTCGTGAACTCAGGCCATTTTATGTTTTCTTGCAGCCACGTCTCGTACTTCTTCGTGAATGCATGTCTCGTGCGATTACACGAGATCCATTTGTTCCTCAACGAACACACATAAGTCTGACAGAATTGTTTCAGTTCTTTCTTTTCACTTTCTGACAGATCAAGGGCACTCCTAAAAACTTCAAACAACGCACTGGGCTGTGGGAAACAACTGTTGTTTGCCACAAACACGAAAATGTCCAAATTGGTACCAAAACCTTCCATCATAGCACGAAAAGAAATAGAAAGTAATAAGTATAGTTGTTAGCGCGCACAAGTGCTAAAAGCTACTGAAAGAATTTCGCTGAAACTAAGAAGGCATGGGACTGGTTATGTGTTGAGGATTAGTACGCGCTGCGAGTGGAAAAACGGGTTTTCGCTAACTCGGTAATTAGTTGTCGCTCGCTTGTGTGTGTTGTTTGTTATTGTTATTATTTTAACAGTGCTACGCTGTGTTTACTATAAAATATGGTTAATTACTGTACTGTCAGTACTACTCAGTACAATAACGACATGAGAAAAGTATTTTCATATTCAAAGCGATAGGCAACTTCATTAAATTACGACTAAGGTTTGAAAAATAATTTATCGAAAATTCCAAATTTCAAACGTTTGCTACGCGCAAATAGGCACCCAAAGGTGAAGGAATTGTATGTCATCTTGATCGCCGTGTAAGGTGCAATAGAAGATGTGAGCACCAGCCCTTCAGTTTCATTCAGTTAAAAAAAAAATTACTTTAAGTGTTTTCATCCATACAAAAAAAAAAAAAACTTTTTTTTTCTCACTCGTGGAGCTACTTATACCCTTCATACTATAATATGAAATAAAGGGAAGTATACCAGAGACATTAATTTTGTTTTCATTTTTATTCCTGACATTAAGGTTCTATGTCTATGGAGCTCGATTTCCAGACCACTGTGCGTCCGTTTGAACAACACTGCCCCAAGATGTTTAAGGCTCATTCTACACTTGCGTTTAAACGCCGGCGGATAACGGTCGAATACGCCGTTTGCAGACCGTCATTCTACACGCTAGCGATTATACGCTGCGATTGCTCATTCTTCAAAATGGACCCGCCCATGATCACTGCTCTTGCAGCGTTTTTATTTTTACAGCGTAGAATGACACAATCACGGAAAAACGCTCGTGTAGATAGAAACTGCGATTATCCGCTGCGTTTTTAACGCCGCATGATGCGTTGAAAAAGTAAACGCCCGTGAAACGCAGGTACAGTTACGGAAAAACGCCGTAATGAAGAATGCGTCGTTTTGCTTGTATGTAAAATTGTGTCTGCCGCGTTTCTCGAGCGTTTTTCCGCCGGAGCGTTTAAACGCAAGTGTAGAAGGGCTCTAATGTTACAAGCCTTGGTACGGCGTTTTCAGAACTACCTTCATACACAATGGCGCTGCGTTTGGTGAGTGCATTCACCTCCCCGGGCGTGACCGGAGTTCACCGGAGCCGGGGGCGGTGGAGCGGTCGCGTGCGGCGCCCCCTACTGCCGGGAGACGATTAAATCGTCTGTCTGCACTCTACAGACTGTTCCGGAGTTCGTCTATTGTAATTCTGGGCGTCCTTGTCAAATAGATCACAAGTTCGTTCGTTTGGTTGCCAAAATTAACAGAAGAAGAAATTAGAGCACACTAGAACAGGAAGAACTGCCCCATATGGCAAAGGGTTGTCGATTTGGTCGTATGATTGCATATTAATTCGTAAGCCCGGTAGTTTTGGAGGTAATTAAACAAGAATAGATGAACAAACCATCCGGATACCTGTCCCTAAGGTGGAGTAGGAACTTCGCGTAAGGGACAGCGGGACGATTGTCCTTATGGGGCCTAATTGGTGTATATGATTTTACTTACTTCGTAGACGAAATGCTTTCGGACATCCGTAAACCAAACATACCTAGATCATCAATCGGGAAAACCTTTTTCTTTTTTTTTATTTTTATGGAACCTGACACAGTTGGCTACATCACCTACAACATCCGTGATGTCAGCCCATAACACAGGGTGAACTAGGTGCCATGTCAGTGCTTCCCTTCATTTCATGTCGGCTACACTAAACTGGACGGAAAACACGAACTATTTACATAGCCATTTCGACCGACGTTTCGTTCAGTGCGGTGGTACCAACCCGGCCGGGATAAACCCTACCACCTAGTAAGGTAAGAAGGGAAGGGACCTACAGTTTAACGTGGAATCCGAACCACGGTCAGCCTCCAACGGTCGAGCGGTCACCCATCCAAACACTGACCGCGCTCAGCGTTGCTTAATAACAGTTGACTAACCAACCGCGCCACTGAGCTACCGAGGCTGACGAATTTTCTTATCCCTTAGTCGACTTTTACGACATGCGACGGGGAGAGATGCAGTGGGGCTATTCTTTTTAAGTACCGACCCCACACAGTACCTTAAGTAGGCTTCAAATCTTCGGGGACGTTGATGCAAAGTTCTTCTTCGACTGGAGGACCTGCCCCATGGATTTCGTTCAGAATTAGGACTTGAAAAACGTATTGTCGAGTTGCAAATTGATTGGCACAGCTTTCAACTTCAAAGCTCAGTCAACATTTAAGTGGATCGGCGACGGCGCTGTCTTGGGTCGGGCCTTTGATCTTAGGGTCCAAGGTTCGAACCCGGTCGAATTGTACCAATACGTTTTTTCTGATGGAAAAAATATACGTGTACACCTGCATCTGCTGTTTCACCGTTCGGAACCCGTGTGAAACTGTATGTTCCTTTCCAGCCCTTAGTAGGGTGGTAGGCTCATTGTAGCCAACTGGGTTGGACCATCGTACTGGACATAAAATGACCGCATGGCAGCCTCGCTTGTGTTCTCCTCTAGTCCAGTATAGCCAGCAATCTAATGAAAAGTCTCCAGTATGGCACCTTCTCGGGAAGTGATATTGGCTGGCCGGACCATTTGCCTTCTGGCCCAGCCACCCATACCGGATTACATAAAAACATTTCATGAATATGCCCCGTTAAGTACACCCCGTGTGCATGGTGTATATCAAGGTGTCTACATGGTGAAACGACCGCACTGTGTGTTACCATCAGCTTGAGATTAGGTGAGGTTGCGTTAGGCTATGGCAAGTTATTGCAGATGGATCGGGTGGTAAGCGCTGTGGTGAAAAGTACGATGACTCTTACAGCTTGAAGGTTGTGCGATTGTCTTAGAGTTGTCCTGTCTCATATAAGGCTGGCTCTTTTACACTAATATTATAAAGAGGTAAAGTTTGTAACTTTGTAAGTTTGGATGTAGGAGGTAATCTCCGAAAATACTCATCCGATTTTAAAAATTCTTTGACAAATATTTAGAATCGACCTTCAGGATGGACATAGGCTATGCGAGCGAAGCCCCGGGCAAAAGCTAGTATTATATAATCCGAAAATGATAGGTCTGGAAGACCGTCAGCCTCGGTAGCTCGGTGGTGCGATGACGTTCGATCTCGATTCGCACACCCGGGCGGGGTCGCACTTTGGACCGGTGACCGTCCGACAGTTAAGGTTGATCATGGTTCGGATTCCACATAAGACTGCAGGTCCCTTTCCTTGCCTTACTAGGTGATGCGGTTTAAGCCCTCTGGATTGGTGCCACGGCACCGAATGCAAGGTCTGTCGAAACGGCAATGAAAATAATTCGTGTTTTTCGTCCACTTCAGTGTAGCCGGCACGACCGAAGGGAAGCACTGACACGGCACCTAGTTCACCAAGGTGTGATAGGTTGACACAGGTGATGTACCCAACCATGACATTAAATTCCATATAAAAAAACCCTTGTCACACGCGATAGTGGAGCTAGTGAAAATATGGCACGGTTGTTTTCCACTAATATCGCGATAAGGGTGCGTCACGTATTTCCTACAACAACCCCACCTGTGCAACCTAAATATACTAGACGTGACCTATACCAAAAGTTTCAATGCATTTTATTTCACGTACGATTCCGAATAACACCACTTAGCATCTATTACTTGCACGAATTTCAGGCCACGAAAGCGTAAGTCATTTCCTACAATACCTACCCTGGGGGTTATTACATTTTGTTGGGAACGGTCAGGTCGTGCGTATTATATACTAGCTTATGCCCGCGGCTTCGCTCGCGTGAAATTCGTATTTAAAAAGAAGAAAGTAAGTAAGCTCGCTACTGTAGGTACCTTTATTTCGGCGCGCGGAACCATTCGGTTTGTATGAAAGCCACATAGCGTAACCGGAACTGACTAGTAGCCTATCCTGTGTCCCACGTAGTTAAATGTGCTTGTACACAATTTAATAGAATTCGTATGATCGGTTTAAGAGTTATGAAGGAACACACATACATACATACATACAGAAAAGATTTCTAAAAATCATCAATTCAAGTTCGTGTATCATACATAGTCTACAAAACCAATATCGCATAAAACAAACCATGCCCATCCCATACAGATTTATTATTGATGATGATGATGATGAATGAATAACCGAGTGAATAACCTACTAATTTGATATTATGAGGGAAATTGATGAGAACATGCGACAGACATGCGCTTATCGCAAAATTCTGAAGTAAAAACCGTGTGGAGCTGGTACTTCAAAAGAATAGCCCCACTGAATCTCTCCCCGTGCATGTTGTAAAAGCTATCATGACAAGGTGCCGAGCTAAAGTTATTTGTGGTTCTATTAAGCTGGTAACTGCGTGGAGCACTAAAGCGCACAAGTCTTAAAAGTAAAGTTTTCCTTAGTCCCCACTAGCCATAGCTATTTTAACCATAGCTTTGTCGGCAAACCAATCCAAAGCTGCTTCATTCTGTGACTGAGATAAGTGATTATAGGTTAGTACTGTAACAAAAATCTGCCAAGTGCGAGTCGGACTCGCGCACCGAGGTTTCCGCACCACAAAAAAAAAACGTTGAAGAAAACACTTTTGTTGTATGGGGACTTCCCTCATTTTTTGCTTTTTCTAACAGACAGACGGCGTAGGTTTAGTAATAGGCTTCCGTACGGGGTATGGAATCCTAAAAACAACAAATCATTAGTCATCCTCGATAGCTCAGTGGTGCAGACAGTCAACTGTCGCTATTGAATGTTAAGCAACGCTGGGTGCGGTCAGTACTCGGATGGGTGACCGCTGACCGTTGGAGGCTGACCGAGGTTCGGATTCCTCGTAAAACTGTAGGTCCCTTCCCTCCTAATCTTACTTGGTGGTAGGGTTTAACCCGCCCGGGTTGGTACCACCGCACTGAATGAAACGTCGGTCTAAACGGCCATGTAAATAGTTTGTGTTTTCCGACCAGTTCAGTGTAGCCGGCACGATCAAAGGGGGAAGCACTGACATGGCACCAAGTTCACCCGGTGTTATGGGCTGACATCACGGACGTTGTAGGTGATGTAGCCAAACGTGTCAGTTTGCATAAAAAAAAATAAAAAAAAAAACCTACACTTAGGGAGATGAAGCTTTTAGACATTTAATTTTTAGCTAATTATTGTGATGTCGCGATGTTCCCTGGATGACGACGACATCCAGTCCAGTACGTCGGCGCCTCGGCGGAAAGCAGTGGTTCCGTACCGCTGAAGGCCGGGAGGACTGGAGGAAAATTGGAGAGGCATATGTCCAGCAGTGGACGCGTACACGCTGACTGACTGACTGATGACATGGGTCTGAATTTTCTGTCCCTGTATTTTGTTGTAACTATGAAAGTTGCCGTTAACGGTGTTTTGAATCTTTTGACGAGCTAACGAATGAATGTTTTTTGTCGAATATAATATAATGTTTTGTCGAATACATTCAGCGGGCAGTGTCACAATTCTAAGTTTAAACACAACCAATGACATAATTAATACTGTGGGTGTAAGCAAACAGGACAGTGTGGGGCCGGTACTAGAAAATAATAGCCCCACTGCATCTCTCCCCGTGCATTTCGTCAAAGGCGACCAAGCAAGGGATAAGGACAAAATGCCGGGCGACAGGTTAGCCACCTCTCACCTTGGCGCGGTCCTTACACCGAGTCATGCAGCATGTGGGTCTTTGTGCCTTACTTGCTGCTCGTTAGTTATCTTGTCCTAAAACTTTGCTAAGCGTGGTGGTTGGTGTTGTGCTGTAATTTACCAGAGTTCTTGCAGCAGAATACCGATTACTCTGCTTACCCCGATTGTCGGGGTACAGCGTGTGATATGTAAGCAAAAATATCATTTTCGCGGTTGTATATAGGTATATACGTAGATAGTTATAAAAAAAAATTCGGTTGGAATAAATTGAGGAATAATTACATTGATAAACCACCCTGGTGCCCTGCAGCGGGAGCACAAATGCGTCGATAAGCCTATATCGATCGATAAACATCTATTTGCTTCGTTCGGCGAAGTAGAATAGAAGAAGACGAATAGATGTTTATCGATCGATATAGGCTTATCGACGCATTTGTGCTCCCGCTGCTGGTTTAACAAATTCAACTGCAAGCGGGCTTAGTTGATAAAGAGAGGATAGAGTGTTTGAAAACTACTGTGGCGCTAATACCCTCGCGTGGGCGGCCAAGTACCTATCCGTACCGTTAGTACAATGCCGGTGAAAACTTTTAACTCAAGAACTTTGAAAATTCCCGACAGCTCCCGGGCGCAAGACGGCAAATTACGAACTCGCGCCAGCTTTGCCTTCCAATATTTTAACAGTATCATATTCTAGTAAAGTTGGCTTTTACAGCAATTCTGTTCTAAATTTATCTCTCACTTCTCGGCAGCATCGGTAGCTCAGTGGTGCGGTCGGTCGACAGTCGGTCGGATCAGAAGCACACCTGGGCGCGGTCTGTGGATGGATGGGTGACCGCTCGACCGTTGGAGGCTGACCGTGGTTCGGATTCCATGTAAAACTGTAGGTCCCTTCCCTTCTTACCTTACTAGGTGGTACAGGTCGGTTAACAAAAACTGGCGCGTACACAGTACTCACACCAATGCAATTGTGCAAGTGCGAGTGAGACAGATCGGGTTTTCGTGATGCGTATGCCCCGATCTGTCTCACTCGCACTTGCACAATTGCATTGGTGTGAGTACTGTGTACTCGCCAGCTTTGGTTAACCGACCTGTAGGGTTTAACCCGCCCGGGTTGGTTGGTACCACTGCACTAAGTGAAAGGTCGGTTGACGCGGCTATGTAAATAGTCCGTGTTTTTCGTCCAGCTCAGTGTAGCCAGCACGACCGAAGGGAACCACTGACATGGCACCTAGTTCAACAAGGTGTTATTATGGGCTGACATAACGAATAGTACCTAGGTGATATAGCCAACCGTGTCAGTTTCCATAATTGGTAATTTAAGCCCGCTGGTCATTTAAGCACGCGGGCTAAGTGGGCTGTGGGCTGAGTTGACCAAAGAATGATTACATCGACCGTCCTGCCTGGTTGGACGGTGACACCGAATGTACCTAAAGGTACATATATAAGTCGGTGGACGGTGAGCACATTTTTTTTTTATATGGATAGCGCGACTTGTGGCCTCGTTTCACTTACGAGTAGGTGACTTACGATGCCCATGGACATTCTGTGATGTACGGGGATTGCGAATGCCATGCCGGCCTGACAGGAGCCTTTTCACGCCCCTTTTAAAAACCCCAGGCTGTACTTGGAAGGAAATAGATGAGCAGGGAGTGCGTTTCACATTTTCAACACACATTTTCACATATTAAGAACTAGCTAAGCCTGTGGCTTCGCTCACGTGCCATTCTTGTTGGACAATTGTCCTGACAAAATTGTACTGAAAGTTTCGGCACTGGCAACTAAAAAAAATAATTTTTAAACAATGAAATGAATACACCTACCAACCACACGCTGTATCCCGACAATCGGAGTAAGTAGAGTAGTCGTTGTTGTGCTGCAATTACTTTTGTAAATTATAACACAACACCGACCACCACATTTAGCAAATTATTAGGACAAGATATTTATCAAACACCAAGTAAGGCACGAAGATCCACATGCTGCATGACTCGGGGGAAGGACCGCGCCAAGATGAGAGGTGGATAGCCTGTCGCCCTTATGCACGGCATCTTGTCCTTATTCCTTAGTCGCCTTTTACGACATGCACGGAGAGATGCAGTGGGGCTATTCTTTTTAAGTACTGACCCCACATGGAAACAATGAACCCTACTGCTAAACGCGTACTGGACACCACTTACATCTAAAGATAGGATAATAAAAGGACTGAATTATTATTAAAATTTAGTAACCACGACAAATAGCGCACTTAATTTTCCAAAATTTCATCACTTTTGACCATACTCCATACTCAGCCCCTATAAGATATGGAGTCAGTCAGTCAGTCAGCGTGTGAGCGTCCACTGCTGGACATATCCTCCCGGCCTTCAGCGGTACAGAAACGCTGCTTTCCGCCGACGTACTATATGTCGTCGTCGCACCTGGCGGGTGGTCTTCCCACACTCCCTGAGTGTGGAAAGTGATGAAGTGATGTCACAAAATTGTCAGTAACTTCAAGACATCACAGATCTCATTCACTTTCGACCTTACTGCTTGGGCCCATATGAACAATGGCATGGCGCTATAACTATAGCCTAGAACGATAAAAAAGGTATGGACCCCGAACCCTATCCTCGCCAGCGTAACACGATATAAGTAAAAGCATACTTGTTTCATTGGACAGTCGCGCGCTGGCCCGTCAGTCTGTCATCGGCTGCGTTCGCAAAAATCTGTTAAAAATGCCTGCATGCTCTGTGTTTACGTGTAAAAACACTACAGCCAAGTTTAGTGTGCACAATAGTGGAATATCTTATCATCGGTAAGTACACTCCGCTCCCCGCAACTCGGCGACGCTAGTTCTCATACAAGCATTTGACAGTCCGGCGTCCATACCTTTTTTTCGTTCTAGACTATAGCCTATATGTTACACCGAGTTGAGCTCAATTTTTCTGAAAACTCCATTCAAATTTGGTTCAGTAGTTTTTACGAGATGCGTGCACAAACACATCATCATTATCACTTTGTTTTGACTGCAATAATGAATAGATAGCACAGTCTTATTCAATTATTTTGTTGTACTCAACTTTTCAATAAATTAGTTTGATGTTTCTTTTTTATGGAAACTGACTCTGTTGGCTACATCACCTACAACGCCCGTGCTGTCAGCTATAACACCTTCGTGGACTAGATGCCATGTCAGTGCTTCCCTGTTGTCGTACCGGCTAGATTGAACTGAACAGAAAACATAAGCTATTTACAAAGCTGCTTCGACCGATCTTTCTTCAGTGCATAGGTACCAGCACTGGCGGGTTAAACCCTACCAGCCGTAGAAAATTCGCTTAATTTATTAGGATAATTTCACATAATGCATCCACACACTGTCGATACCCACCCACTTAGGATAAATTGATCCTGTAAATCCTTTATTTACAGGGTTGCCAACATAGGGAATGCACTCCCACTTGCATCCTTTCCTCTAATGTACAGTCTGGGATCCTTCAAACATAATGTTAAGGTGCACCTAGCCGGCCGATATGGTATTCGCAGCCCCCGTAAATATCCGAATGCCCATGGGCGCCGTCGGACTACACCTCTGCGTTAGCCTGGCGCGCACCATATGTCGTGCTTACCATAAAAAAAACTCACATTCGAATTTCCTTCCTCTATTTATAGGTCTACTAGCTCTTCCCGCAGCTTCGCCTCACGGCAATAAGATAAATATTTTCTAACCATCATTTCATTACATGTGCCAGACAATTTTTTTTTTTTTTAATGGAAGCTGACACGATTGACTACATCACCTACAACATCCGTGATGTCAGCCTATAACAGCGGGTGAACTTGGCGCCACGTCAGTGCTTCCCTTCAGTCGTGCCGGCTACACTGAACTGGACGGAAAACACAAACTATTTACATAGCCGTTTCGACCGACCTTTCATTCAGTGCGGTGGTATCAACCCGGGCGGGTTAAACCCTACCACCTAGTAATATAAAAAAGGAGTCATATCCCTTAGTCGTCTTTTACGACATACACGGGGAGAGATGCAGTGGGGCTATTCTTTTAAAGTACCGGCCCCACACGGTACGATCTTTCTTCAGTGCATAGGTACCAGCACTGGCGGGATAAACCCTACCGAATGTAGAAAATTCGCTTAATTTATTAGGATAATTTCACATAATGCATCCACACACTGTCGATATCCCCCCACTTAGGACAAATTGATCCTGTAAATCCTTTTTTTACAGGGTTGCCAATATGTGGAATGCACTCCCACCTGCATCCTTTCCTCTAATGTACAGTCAGTCTGGGATCCTTCAAACATAATGTGAAGGTGCACCTAGCCGGCCGACATGGTATTCGCAGCCCCCGTAAATATCCGAATGCCCATGGGCGCCGTCGGACTACACATCTGCGTTAGCCTGGCGCGCCATATGTCGTGCTTACCATAAAAAGAACATACAATTTTAAATTAGTCACATTCGAATTTCCTTCCTCTATAGGTCTACCCGCAGCTTCGCCTCACGGCAATAAGATAAATATATTCTAACCATCATTACATATGCCAGACGATGTCGGTGAAATCAGCATGTGAATTGAAGATGTTGAACTAAACTTCGATGGCTTTACCAAACATTTCTATCTCAGATTCTTCAGTACTCATGTTTATGCTGTAAGTATTATGCTCTTGTGAGCGGTAGTATGGTTTAATTATTTGTAAGTTGCTATAATATAATACTTATAAGGTACAAACAAGACATTGTGACTTGCGAAGTTTGTTTGTCAGTTCTTCTTCGCATTGAATTTAGAGCTGGCGGAATTTTCGACATTTCCAAGCGTAGGTTACCTACCTGTGGATGAAATTATACAATAAACAATATCTCTATCTCTACTTCTCATAAAAGGGAATGTCTGTCTGCATGTAAGTATGTGTGTATGTATGTATGTATATATGTATGTATGTTTGGGGTAAACTCCGGAACCCCTGGATAGATTTTGATACAGTTTGCACCAATGTAAAGAGCAAGAGTTCTTGAGGCTCACTATAGGCTATACACATTACGCTAAAGAGCAATATGGCTGAGCAGTATCAAGGAAAGTATAATATGAACGAAATTTAGTGTCGAATGGTAGTTCCGGATGGAAAGGTGAGATAAGGATGGAGGGGGAGGGGGAGAGGGGAGGAGGGGAAGGGAGAGAGAGAATATAAGAGAGGTGATAATTTATTATCATATTTACATTCAAATATCAGATTTATATATATTTATTTTTAATTTTTTTTGCAGGGTAATGCAGCAAGTGTTCTAGGAACATTTGAAAATGCCCCTTTTGATAGTTATTTTAATGTTTGTTAGGTAGGTTTATTTCTTTAGTTATTAGTATTACTTTTTTATATTTTATGTAAATAAAGTATATAAATTCTTTATTGACATCAGATTTGCTATTAAACCGAGTTTACGACAAGAGCTAGTATTTCATAAAATGCTTGCTTACACATACACATATTCAGCACGTGGTCAGGACTAGCGAGTGGCTACACTGTGTATGTGCAGTAGTTCTCTAGCATGAGTAGTAGTTCTCGACTTGCAAGCTAACGTTTCTCAATCTTTGTCACTATATCTTATACAGCGCTCACAACACAATTTCCCAATCTATCTTTGATTGTAACTCCACACACACACTTCTCAACGCGTGCATTTTCTTCTTTCTTTCACATTTTTCATCCCGCATGAACATATTCCCCAGATATACGAATTCGTTCACTTGCTCCAGCCTCTCTTCCCCTATCCTTACATCGCATTTGGACACTATTGCATTGCTCACCAGTACCATTACTTCCATCGTGTCTGCATTTGCTTCCATTCTCTTCCTTTTAAACGCTTCAACCATAACAGTTACCATGTCCTGCTACTCGCCCACCGATGACGCAAGTATCACTTTTAAGTTCCACCCTTTTTATTACAATGCTTAAATAAGCATAGAAAAGAAAAGGGATAAATTGACAGAGGGTCAAGTGTGTGGCACCCATGATGGGTTACCGTGTGGGGCCGGTACTTTAAAAGAATAGCCCCACTGCATCTCTTCCCGTGTATGTCGTAAAAGGCGACTAAGGGATATGACTCCCTTCTTATATTACTAGGTGGTAGGGTTTAACCCGCCCGGGTTGGTACCACCGCACTGAATGAAAGGTCGGTCGAAACGGCTATGTAAATAGTTTGTGTTTTCCGTCCAGTTCAGTGTAGCCGGCACGACCGAAGGGAAGCACTAACGTGGCACCAAGTTCACCCGGTGTTATGGGCTGACATTGCGGATGTTGTAGGTGATGTAGCCAACAGTGTCAGTTTCCATAAAAAAAAACAAATAAAAAAAAATGATGAATGAGCATCAATGAGTATCATTACGAGTGCGAAAAGGGCGTCAGGATCGTGACAGACGCAGATCCGTTGCACCTGCTTCCCCCATTTGGAAAGAGGGTGAAATTATGTATGTATATGGAGGTGCTAGTAAATTTTAAAAGATTCTATAAAATGGAAATACTTGGAAGGAACGAATGGGAAATAGAGTCCCAAAGGTCATGCAGTGACGGATACATCTTGTGGTATACTGATGGATCCAAAAAAGCCAATGAGGTGTACCTACATAAAATAAATTCAACCTTCAAATGCCTTCACTTTGACTCCATTAAGCCAAGTCGTTATTTCATGTTAACTTGAATAATAACATCTTTCGTGGGCTTATAAAACTAGTTTCATAAAAATCAATAACACAGTGACATAAGGTTAAAACACACGAGAGGGCAATAGGTCATAAACAATAGATACATTTGTATACAGTAACTGTAAAATAGTAATACTCACCACTTGGATCGCCCAAATTGAAAGCACAATCGAACTTTTGGGTTTTTTCAGGATATTTATTCAGTAAAATTTCCCGTTTCAGTTCAAGTCAAGTCACTGATTGATTTTGACACTGGCAGCTGTCAAATTTGTTTAAAAATATTTTAGGGCAATTTGTGTGTTTTTAAGCTGGCAGCACTGAAGTCAGTGCTCGCTATCTGCATATTTGCTGCTATTCAAATGTCTCTTTTTATTCGGATATTTTGAGCTGCAGGCAAACAGCAGACAGACAGCACGTATTTGTGAAGGTAGTGTGATCAACATTGACACCCTATAGGTATAGCGACCACAATTGAGAGCGAGAGTAATATTAATTCACGAGAGGACAAAATTTTCTATTTGTTGAAACACTGGTCTTCCTAATCTTGTGCCAAGAATCACTAATTACTACTTATAATTATACGTCCATGGCTTGTACTAATTATATTTTTCTTTCTAATTAGTATATTTACTCAGCATAAATTTATAATATTTCGTTTGAATAAATATAATGAAATGGGCATCAAATCAAATACCTACATTGATCTGGGTCAGACCTGAAATTACCACTGCTAAAATTTTGATGGTTTTACATATAATTTCACATCGGCAAAGAACACAGGTTTTTTTTTACTTTTTATTTTTAATGTTTTTTTTTTTTTATGGGAACTGACACGGTTGGCTACATCACCTATAACATCCGTGATATCAGCCCACAACACCGGGTGAACTAGGTGCCATGTCAGTACTTCCCTTCATTCCATGTCGGCTACACTGAACTGGACGGGAAACACGAACTATTTACATAGTCGTTTAGACCGACGTTTCATTCAGTGCGATGGTATCAACCCGGGCGGGATAAACTCTACCACCTAGTAAGGTAAGAAGGGAAGGGACCTACATTTTTACGTGGAATCCGAACCACAGTCAGCCTCCAAAGGTAGAGAGTTCACCCATCCAAGTACTGACCTCGACCCGTGGATGACGCCGCCGATCGCTGTTCTGTAGTTTGTATGATTTGGAAAGTTATTTAGATATATAGATTTACATTGGACGGCACGTAACTTCGCCTCTGTGCAAGAGGGACGGCGTTATACGCATGCGATCGTTGGTATAACGCTGTCCCGCTCGCACATAGGCCAAGTTACGTGCCGGGCAGTATAACTGATTGGATAAAAAATCACATAGAAATAAAACAATGTTATATTTTGTTTGACCAATTTTATTGATCAAGTTACGAAATGCACTATTACATCACAAAATGTAATGCAATCTTCAAAGCTAAGCTTTATTGGTTGCGTTTAAGAGTATCCTTATGCTGAGGTTCGACGTTTCTACTTGGATGCGTTCTCGTATCTCGAGGAGATGTCGGTCCAGTTGGCGACGTCGAATATGGCTTTCACGTAGTCTGCGCGCACGTTTTTGTACTGGAGGTAGTAGGCGTGTTCCCAGACGTCGATACCGAAGAGGGGGATTAAGCCTGGAACAACACAATGGAATGAAATGGAATACAGAAGGTGTTGAACTAAGCTTGCGATGGCTTCACCTAACATATCCGGGCCCGAGCAGTAGAGGAGAGTGTCAAATCGAGGTCGGGAGTAGCGAATGGCCACTCTAGACTTCGTTTCGTTTCGGCTCGCGGCAAGCCCTCTTCAGCTAGTCTGCGATGACTAGGAAGCGGAGAACTAGGAATCCCCGTTCTCAGGTCCTCTCCCTACCTGTCCATATTCTGTAGGACGCTTCCAGTGACACTTTCGAAGCCCTCACCATATATGAGCTTAACATCGATCTTGGCAGGCTTAGATTCTTGAAGAGACTGTAGAGCGACCTTTCTGATAGTCCTCATGCTCCGACTTCCACAGCGAAGAGATCAGTCTTGAGTGCGTTTCTCACTATCCGGTCTACTAAGTTGCAGTACTTGTTTACTTTGAAGTTGTGGTCCTTCGGTATGATACTTTCCCATGGAACTGTAAGTTCAACTAGTCCTGCATTCTTTGTCGCTTTTGAGAGTGTGCAGAGGCGCCGACTTTTAGAAATCCTCGTGGGTGCTCTTGCAATTTTTTTTTATTGAGCAATCATCATCATCATCTTCAACGTGTTGCCGTCCACTGCTGGACATATGCTTCTCCAATTTTTCACTAATTCTCCCGGCACCCGGCAGCATGGATTCGCAAAACGTTCGCACAATATTTTGCATTTGCCGCATTTACACATTCGCACGATGTACCTACGCATGTAGTGCTCCTATATTCTATTGCATGGTACCTATAGAATAATATAGGAGTACTATAACGTTCGCTATTCGTCGCGCCACTAGTGCGAATGTGTAAGTGTGGCCGCTCAAAAGCTTGTAAGTAAATAAGGCACTTTTATCGTAGCTCAAATCCTATTACTGATCAGTTTTTATATCTATCGTCGTGGGTGCTCCGCACCCACTACTCACCCCTCGTGGGTGCTGGAGCCCCCGAGCACCCACATAGTCGGCGCCTATGGGTGTGGATCTAAGCTTGCGATGGCTTCACCGAACATATCCGGGCCCATCGGCAGTAGAGGAGGGTATTAATCGAGGCCGGGACTAGCGAGTGGCCACTCAAAATTTCCCGCGCATGCTTCACATTTCGGCTCGCTTCAAGCCCTCGTCAGCTAGTCTGGATATTAGACGGACCGTCTAATATCCGCTTAGACGGTCCGTCAATGACGGTCGAATGATGATCACCAGTGATGATGGATGTTGCGGAAAAACGGCGTTATTGACTGTTCATAGTGTCAGTGTGCAGAATGTGTATTACCGGTGGTGCCCTGCAACGGATCCTGGTTGAGACAGGTAGCAAGTTCAAGGCGCCCAGCCGCCTTGTTGTAGCCGAGCCAGCCCCAACCGGAGCCCTGCACACCCACCGACGCAGCCGCCAGTTGAGTCTTCATCTTGTCCAGAGAACCGAAATCCCTGCAAGCGTTCATGTCACATATATTTATTTTTATAAAGAGCCGACATGGGTGACTGTGCCCAAAAGTTCGACAGAAGAGCCAATAACACCACTCCTCGCGAACCAACTATTAACGAGGCATGATGCCACTTATAAGGCAATAATCGTCGCGCGCCGTCCCCGCCGCATGGCCCATAAAACACGAGACCTTTGCTCATAAGAAAGGATTTTTTTCTCTATATACATATAAGTTTTTGTGTCATAAGGACCATATTAACTACTGTAGAATTTTGTTTTTAGATTTTGAACTTTAAATTCTGCAAGAATCTCCTAAGAAAGAGCAAAATGTACATCACATTTCTTAGTATAATGTTTTATACAAATTACACATATATATTTTTTAATAGAAGCAATCCAGGCTCCGAGCCAGTGGCCACGAATATCTCCAACGCTCCACGGAGTCGAAAGTCGTGCGGCGTCCGACGCGTGAGGGGTTACGTTTGAAAACAGCAGTGTGAAAACTTAACAGCCTAGAATATAATTTCTTCAGTTTAGATTCCTTTAAATATCTATATCTTTATTAACACATTTACATTAATTTCAAATATACAAAGTATAAAAATACAAATATATACCTAAAATTAATATATTATGGATTGGTTAACCAAATTCCAGTTTAATCTACATATGTCGGTGAACAAAACAATGAGTTCATGTCATTGGGAGTTATCTACTTAGTGTGAAGTTCGGAAGGTTACTGAGATCTCATTGCAGGTTGTTGCCTGACCATATCTAACATGAAGCTGTGTGAAAAATTGTAATACCTACTAAATTTATATATATTACTAGCTTTAGCCAGTGGCTTCGCTCGCGTGAAATTCGTATTCAAAAAGAACAAAGTAAATAAGCCCGCTACCTACCGTACCTTTATTTCAGCGCGCGGAACATTTCCGTTTGTATGAGAGCCACATCTTAGCGTAACCGGAAATGAATTTTATTTAGTCTGTCCTGTGACCCGTATAATCAAATGTGCTTGTACTAAGTTCATCGAATTCGGATGATCGGTTTAAGAGTTATGAAGGAACATACATACATACAGAAAAAAAATTTAAAAATCATCAATTTAGTTTTAGTATCACACATAGAGTCTACAGACGCAAGTCTCATAAAACAAAGAACTTTCTCCATGACCGTCCCTTACAGATTTATTATTAGTATTGATAACGCAGATTATTTTTCCTCTTGGTAACTGCCATCTGTCTTGCTGACATTTATCAGTATGTGACGCAGGTGGCTTAGTAGTGTGATAGTCAGCAAGGTGAGTGTCTATAAAAACCGCACTGAGCGAAACGTCGGTCGAAACGGCTATGTAAATAATTCGTGTTTTCCGTCCAGTTCAGTGTAGCCGACATGAAATGGAGGGAAGCACTGACATGGCGCCTAGTTCACCCGGTGTTATGGGCTGACATCATGGATGTTGTAGGTGATGTAGCCGACCGTGTCAGTTTCCATAAAAAATAAAAAATCTGAATTAGTATGTTTCAAGTTTCAGGTCCCTCTTAAAATGTACTTGCGGGGAGAATGTATGGGCAAGGACTGAGTAACATGGACTAACTTTTCAATAGCTTTCACCAGAGCAGGTGATGGCTTTCCGCCGCAGGGGGACAGGTTCTGCCAGAAGATGGAGTGGTTGATGTGCCCACCCCCGTTGAACCTGAGCGCCGGTGCTAGACTGATGATTGTTGACACGTCCGCTGAAAACATACATGACATATGTCTTGTTACTAAGAGGGGACAATTTAGATTGGTGAGCGATTGATTGATTGATATATGTGTTTAGACTTTTTTTTTTTTTTTAAGCTGGACTTATGGCGCCGATGCACCCATGACGCCGATGGACATTCGGTCGTATGCGGGGGTTGCGAATGCCATGGCGGCCTGACAGGTGCCCATTCACGCCCCTCTTGAAAGACTTGAAACTTGAGTTAGTTCACTAATATGCTGAATATTGGGATAAGGCTCATTGTACTTCTAAATAAAGTTGAATATATGCCCTACTTGTCTGATTCACTTTGGCGCCAACCTAGAGCAAAATTTACAGATTTCTCAGTTGGTTTCGAGACTTGGTGACGGATGCCATGATCGCGCCTAAATTCATTGCGCTACCGCCTCAAATAAATTCGAAAAATGTATTGAAGTATGTATAAATATAAATGTATGATTTTTTGTTTATTTGTATATAAATTTGCATTTATATACAAACTAGAAACTTATATAGTAAGTCACACAAAATGAATATGGAATGGGATTGTGATATACCTACATAGTGTTACATTGCAGGTGTTGTTTTTTTATACCCGTCCTCTACGGAAGCATTAACCAAAACAATCCTTCGCCTACACCAGGTGGCGGGCGCGATCGGCGCCGGCGCATTACTCTCGAAAAAAAATCATTTTGGAAGATTTTTCCATAAAACTTCATGAACTAACATATGGATTGTATTTACAGATAAATATTCTAGCTATAAATAGTATTTTTTTATATATATTGCATATTATTATTTTGTAAAGTTGTGTTATATGAAAATCGCGACCTGTCTCAGATTTTTTATTTTTATAAATTTATTAGACCGGAAATCGGTCACATAGTATTTTTATTATAAACACTAATAAATAACGGACCTAATCATACCTTTCTTGTGTATCAGCAGCCCCCGTGTCAACCACAATAAAATTTTGAATTCGCAAAAAATGTTGGCAAAAAAAACACTTTCACCAAGTTCCTAGGCGAAACCTAGGTCACAAAAATGGCTCATTTCTCGTAAATTTACGACATGCAAGCACTAAGCGGCACATATTATTCAACTAGAAGAACTAAGGAACATTTCTGTCACCTCACTTTTTCCAAAAAAACGATTTATTTTGAGAAACAAGCTTCTCAAAACAGGCAAGTTTGTATGGCGCGAGACCTAGGTCACAAAAATGGCTTGTTTCTCGTAAATGTACGACATGTAAGCACTAAACGGCATATATTATTCAACTAGAAGAACTAATGAACATTTCTGTCACCTCACTTTCTCCGAAAAACCGATTTATTTTGAGAAACAAGCTTTGACAACAACAACAAACAGGAAAAAATTGTCAGTATGGAGTAGGACTTTTCTTCGACTTTTTACGTAAAATGCATCTCAACTCAGTACAAACAAATGTACTCAATAGGTCCGGAATATAATGAAAAAGAGAAAAAACATCACTTACCGGTCCATTCTTCTGTATTTGGTGAACAAACTCAACGAACATTCACTACACCGACCCACAACACAACACCCACAACAATGACGACAGATATGATATTTTTTTCCTACTCTGTCGGCTCGTTGTTGTCTTCGGTAATGATAGTGTTGGTAGATCAATTTTGTCAACTTTATAGTATGTCTCTTTGTACTAATACTATAATAGTAGATTGTGTAGGGAAAAATTATTTTTCGGCCCATGCAGCGGTTTGGAGCGGTGGCGGGTTAATATTGACCGCTCCATAGATGACGGTATAAATGCTCGGCGGGCAATATTGCCCGCTCCAGTGATGAAGGGTTAATCGAAAACTCGAATGAAATGGAAAAGAAAACAGTTCTCAAAATAAAATGTTTTAGAAAAAAGTATTCAATTTCAGGCCGCCGTGTCACTCCCCTTAGAGCACTACCACCACTTTTCGCAGGTGACAAACACATCACTCCATGGCTTCACCAAACACATCCGGGCAATCAATGACATCAATTGCAAGTAGGAGAATGTTTCAATCGAGCACGAGACCAGCGATTGGTCAATCTTGCTCTCTTACAGTGGTGATAGACGTTTCGCGTCAACCCCTCGTCAGCTAGTCTGCGTTGACTAGGACGCGGAGGAGAACCAGCCCCGTGCCCGACTTCCCTCCCTCTACCCGTTGAAATTTTGTACGAAGCTTCCAGTGCGGCCCGCGAAGCTCTTTCCATGTAGGAGCTTATCGCCGATCTGGCCAAGCCTAAGTCCTTGAACAACACTGTGTATATTCCGTAGCAAACTTTTGTCAAAATTTAACAAGTAAGCTAGATATCATTCTGTGTTACACATTCAGTTTATCATATCAGTTATTTTATCTTGCAAGGAACCTGTGGAGGTGCAAATTTATCCCTCTTTTTTTACTAAGCCTACGCCGTCTGTCTGTCCGTCTGTAAATTTTCACAGAATATGTGTCATTAAGGCAGATATAACAATTAATAAAAATAAAAAATACAAAAATTAAAAAATTAAGGGGGTGGGTTCTTTTTTTTTCTCAATGAACTGGAAGCAGCGCTGATCGCCACAACTGACTGGCATCACCGATGAGAGAGAGAGAAAATAAAATCTGACAAGAAAACCTGTCAGCTTCGGGCTCACCTTTTAAAATTAAATCAGTACACTTGTCTTGTCCCTGACATTAGTTAGTTTTTTTATCTTTATTTGAAAAAAACTTTAGCCGTCTTGTGTGTGACTATGCCAGCCCCATAGTACCTATTAAACAATTCTCCATAACATCTCCTAGAGGTGGGCTACAAATTTGGCATTCTTCCACCAGAGGTTCACCCAATGGCCTGTGGATCGCAAAAAATATATTTGTATACTAGCTTTTGCCCGCGGCATCGCTCGCGTGAAATTCGTATTTCAAAGGAAGAAAGTAAGTAACTTAGGGCGAGCTGGGTTCAGGTAAACGATAGACCGTCTCGAAGAAAGTGAGTAACTTTTTGAGGCCGAAGGCGGAGTTGCGTTCAGGAAGACGATAAACCTTCTCGAAGACAGTAAGTAACTATGGGCGAGGCCGAAGGCCGAGCTGCGGTCAGGAAGAGGATAAAGCATCTTTAAGAAAGTAAGTAACAAAGGGCGAGGCCGAAGGCCGAGCTGCGTTCAGGAAGAGGATAACCTTTTCGAAGAAATTAAGTAACTATGGGCGAGGCCGAAGGCCGAGCTGCGTTCAGGATGAGGGTAAACTTTTCGAAGAAAGTAAGTAACAGAGAGCGAGGCCGAAGGCCGAGCTGCGTTCAGGAAAACGATAAACCTTCTCGAAGACAGTAAGTAACTATGGGCGAGGCCGATGGCCGAGCTGCGTTCAGGAAGAGGATAACCTTTTTCAAGAAAGGAAGTAACAGAGGGCGAGGCCGAAGGCCGAGCTGCGTTCAGGAAGACGATAAACCTTTTCGAAGACAGTAAGTAACAGAGGGCGAGGCCGAAGGCCGAGATGTGTTCAGGAAGAGGATAAACCTTTTCGAAGAAAGTAAGTAACAAAGAAGTTACTTTCTTCGAAAAGGTTTATCCTCTTCCTGAACACATCTCGGCCTTCGGCCTCGCCCTCTGTTACTTCCTTTCTTGGAAAAGGTTATCCTCTTCCTGAACGCAGCTCGGCCATCGGCCTCGCCCATAGTTACTTACTGTCTTCGAGAAGGTTTATCGTTAACCTGAACCCAGCTCGCCCTTAGTTACTTACTTTCTTTCTTTGAAATACGAATTTCACGCGAGCGAAGCCGCGGGCAAAAGCTAGTTATAACAATAAAAACATATGGTACATATCACTACAAAGATGTATTTTTTTTTAATTAACTGCATATTTACTTTTCCTTTAAATAGAACAGAAATTGTTATATTTCAATTTTCCACTATTTTCGCTCTCCTGGACAATTTAGCATTTGGTTAATACAGTGTTTCACTCTGGAGCAGCCGATAGGTTTGCACCTAAAATTAATCAAATAGATACCTAACGAAGTTAACCTACATAATATTATGAATCGAATTAAATAAGAAAGTCTGCTCAAGACAATGCATACACACACCGCGCTCCGCCAGACCGCACCCCGCGCCACTAACCCCCGCCGCACCGCGCCGCTGTTTATTTCGGCGCTTGGAACAATTCGATTTGTATGGGAGCCACATCTTAGCGTAGCCGGAAGTGAATTTTAGTAAGCCTATCCTGTGTCCCGTATAGTAACTTGTAGTAAGTTTCATCAAATTCGGATGATGGCTTTAAGAGTTATGGAGGAACATACATACATACATACAGAAAAGATTTCTAAAAATTGTCAATTTAGCTTTAATACCATACATAGAGGCTACAAACTCAATATTTCCTAAAACAAAGTAACTTACTCCATCACCATCCCTTACAGATTTATTATTAGTATTGATGTCCGTCTTTAATTGTACGATCAATGCGTTTCTCAAATTATTATTATTCCGTTCACACTCTAATAAGCGTGAATTGTATCTTCAACTTTAGTGCAAACGCTACAATTTGGTGAATTTATTTTTCGCGTCATGTGGGCAGTTTTGTTTAATGGAGTCCAGGTCGGAGTCTTAAAATTAATGTTATGCTTCTACATAGTTAATAGTTATGTTAGATGCTGTCTAACATAATAAATTGATACTGACCCTTGCACTGAGCAGCGGAGAGTTTCTCCTCCGCCGCATTGAGGTTGGCAACGTAGGTCGCGTGATGCTTGCTGTGGTGCAGGGTCATGATGTCCCGGCTGATCACCGGCTCCAGCGCGCTGTACTCGTACGGCAGTTCGGGCAGTGTGTGCTTGAGACGCGCCGCTACCGGCGTGCTGTGAACAAGTAAGGCTTCGTCAGGCCGGCATGACATTCGTAATCACCTTGCATCAGAGAGTATCCATGGGAATCATTCAAGACACAATCTCGTAGGTGTACCGAAGGGACATGTCGCGCTTTCCATTAAAAAAATATTCAAAAAAATTTAAAATTGTACTCATAAAATTTCAGAGCTACATTCAGAACCGAATCGAATGCACAGTAAAACAAGTTCAAAACATAGGGAAAGATATCTCGATTATTATTTACACTGCAAAGATAGATACCTAAACAATCTGCGCAGGTAGATTTATTAATTATTTACAAAATTTATTCAAAATCTACTCACACGATATTACAAAGTTTGCTCTTTGCGAACATGTTGACTGACTGTGATGAACGCTGGCGGGCGAGAAACGACTGCGAGAATACTGCAATGCAAGTGCAACGCCGATATCTTCGAAGTTACAATCGCGCCGATACAATAGTCGAAAATTATGCAATATTTTGTTTGATTGATTGCCCGGCACCGGTGTTGCCAGTATTATATTTAATTGACATTTGCGCATAAAAATAACCCTAAATAATCGGCAAAATTTTACCACTTTTTCTTACACTGGCGTACACATGTAACGTGTAGTCTGGGTGGACCAAAATTTTAGCATAATTTATGGAAGACAGACACTTTAATATGAATGCAGATTTGTATTAACTCTACTGCCATGCGATGCATACGTAAAGCCGCGTCTCCTGCGAATGTTTTTTTCGAAACATTACATAGAAACATCGAAACATTTTGGCGTGGTCATACACATTTTGCATGAAAACCATAGAGAAATAATGTTTTTGTGTAATGTTTCTTGTGTAATGTTTCGAAAAAAAAAATGCACAGGAGACGCGGCTTAACAAAATTTGGGCCTGAATCAAGTGTTTACTAAATGTGTGTGGCCAACTAATCGATTTGTTTTTGAGCTTTCGTCATAATGCTGCTTATATTTTGGAAGTTTTTTTATTGCGAGTTTACTTTAGTTTTGTTAAAGTTTAGTTAGATAAGAATCTAGTTAGAAACGGCGTAGCGCGTGAAGGAACGCGCACACGGCGCGCGCCAACTCAACTTTTTAATTGGTTCCGACCAGTTCCGGATCTTCCTTTAGGCGGAGTAGGCGGCAGCCTAGGGGCCCCGTGGCATCCAGGGGCCCCGCGACAATTATAAAAATAGTGAAAATTTAAAATTTTATTGAAAACAGGCGCGTTGTCGTAAGAAAAAGGCATTATGATGATGGTAATGCGCAAGACGTCGTACTTCAAGGAAGAGACAAGTTCAGGATAGAAACTTATCTACCAATTTTGGACAAATTAGAGCTTTCTCGACGTATCGAAGCATATAACAAAGTTCATTCCTTATTTGGATTTCTCGTCGAGTTTCCGTCAAAGGAAGACTCCGAAATGAAAGAAGTAGCTTAACGATTTAGCCACAATTACCCTGAGGACATTAAGGGAGAGTTCCCAGATAAGATGGTTCATTTCAAGCATTTCTTGTCAGAGCTAGAAAATTTCAAGGCTGCTGAAACATTTCCTGCGACACAATCCTACAAACTCATATTTGAAAATATGGCGCAGTCAACGTTCAGCAATGACTGCAATGTGTAGGTGATGATAACAAATGCCACTGGTGAACGATCCTTTTTGAAGTTAAAACTTCTAAAAAATTGCCATCGATCGACAATGACACAAAAGCGTCTAAACTCACTGGCCATAATGGTCACTGAATACGACGTTTTAAAAAAAAATTACTTTGGCAACATTCTGATAGAATTCACAAAAAAAAAATTTACGAAAGTGTATGCATAACATTTGTACATTTTCTTTCGTATATTGTTTTATCATGAGAAATGTGTTCATTAGTTTAATATATGTTTGAAGTGTGTAATTAAGTTTTTTTATTAATGTCAACTCAAGTTAAAAAAATTTAATACATTTATCTTATTAATCGATCTACTGTCCTTGGGCATGATACACAGCTATGCAGACGACAGCACGGAGCACGAGGGGTATGTTAAGGACTGGAAGAGTAGAGATTCGCGGCACAGGGAGGCTCAACCCTCAGTTGTTGATAAGGTCGATAACGTTCTCGGAAAAGTAGCTATATGGGGCCAGGAGAACCTTGTCACCTTCAACGTTAGCAAGACTCAGTGCTGCGCATTATCTGCTAAGGTCGATCCCTTTCCTTTCCAAGCTAGTTTCCAAGGCAGCGTCGTACCTGTTTCGGAACACCTGGACCTCCTGGGCACCACTATTTCCAAAGACGTGGGTTTTCGGCAACTAATCGAGTCTAAAGCCAAAACTGCATCCAGAAAATTGGGAATACTTTTCCGCAATCGGCGGTTCTTCTCACCGGCACAACTATTCCTGTTGTACAAAACACAGATTAGGCCGGTGATGGAGTACTGCAGTCACATCTGGGAGGGTAGTCCCCATTATCTGCTAGCATCCTTGGACTCGATACAGCGCCGAGCCATCCGTCTTGTTGGTGACCCGAAACTTACAGATGGTCTGGAGTCCCTAAGTCACAGACGATTTGTGGGTTCGCTTAGTCTGTTTTACAGATACTATCACGGACGCTGCTCTGCGGAACTAGCATCCCTTATTCCCTGCCACCCGTCCTATCTCCGCATGACTCGTCGCAGAGAGACTCAGCACCCTTTTGTTGTTGACATTGGGCTTTTGAGAACCCATCGGTTTTCTAAATCGTTTCTTTGTCGCACCGCTAGAGTGTGGAACTGTCTTCCGGCGACTGTATTTCCTGAATCCTTTAACCTGGGTGTCTTCAAGCGTCGTATTAACGGGCTAGACAGCCTAGCAACAGTCCGCAAATCTGCTGGCATGGCACCTAACTGAGCGTGGTTTCGCGAGGAGAGGTGATTTTGGCTCTGTCGACTGCACCATTGGTCCCTCGGCACAGCCACCCATGCTGGTTTACATAAAAAAAAAATAATAAAAAAAAATTTATGAGCCAATTTGCGAGGGGGCTTCGAATTTTTACAGCCTAGGGGCCTCCACGAGGTTTAATCCGGCACTGGTTCCGACCGACTCTCCACGACTCAACTAAAAAGTTGGTACACCTAAAAAGTTGTTCTACAGCGGCCAAATATTTAGTCGGTCGTCGACTTTTTAGACTTTAGTCAACCGCCAACCTACTTTGCACTATGCAGAGCGAACGAATGAACAATCGTCGATGTGCGCACCTCAACGATTAAACAGTTGGGCTGGAGCAAAGTAAAAGAATTATTTTTTATCTTAGGGCTGGGGAGTTATCGGCCGTAATGACCAACTCAACTAAATTGTTTCGTTGGTGATACCACGGCTACCACGCCCCTGTGTTTTGATGTGTATGTGTAAAGCCGGGTATCCTGCGCATGTTTTTTTGGAAAAACAATACACAAAAAATTTAACAAAAACATTATTTCTCTATGGTTTTCATACAAATGTTGATGGCCACGCCCCAATGTTTCGATGTTTCTGTGTAATGTTTCGGAAAAAGCATTCCGGGGCCGGGGACGCGGCTTTATGTTTCGAAAAAAACATTCGCAGGAGATGCGGCTTAATCCAAAATGAGGTGAATTCGAGTCGAGATTTCGAGGTGAAGACATTTCAATCGACAAATATTTCAAATTTGCCCTAAACTGGCAGCACTCCAAACTTTTCTCTATCTTGAAAAAAAAACACACTAGAATGGCAACACATGCTGTCACACGCCAATACATAGATATGATGGCAACACTGCCAGATATTTTGCGACGTTTGCTCGGTTCGGTTGATTACGTGCCGTGCCGCCCGTATCCCTTCAAATTCCTTGTGAAAACGAAAACTCAAAACATTGCCGCTGCGTATGAGCGAACCTCCCTCGTTAGGGGAACGAAGACCGGTGAACAGTAGCTGATGGTTTTGGAAATTGCAGTAGTATCCTAAAAGTGTATGGTTGGTGCCGTGTGTATGGAGCAGTGTGTACATAGTTAGTGCAGTGCATTTGTTTATTTATAGCCGAAGTCGACGGCCGTCGAGTGCATCATGTAATTCGGAACGATGTCACAGCGCGATACAGCCATACATCTGGTCGCCGGGGGGTAAGTCGTCCTCGTGCGTAATACGACGTGTGTATCTGCTGATATATCTTTCGCAGATAACGCCGGCATTCGTCTGCGAGTTTGAAAGCCGTAGACCTATGTAGAATTTTTATACTGTTGTTGAGATTATAATGTTGATATAATACCGCCGTTGTGCACTAATTCACCAAGTCACATGTGGGCATTGTTTTGAAAATTTGAACAACTTATAATATCTACACGTACAGACGAGTAGGTATGGCTCGGCTAGGCAAAAATCACATCGTATTATATCCTAAACATACCCATATTTCAAGTTATTTAACTAGCAACGCTGAGCGCGGTCAGTACTTGGATGGGTGACCGTGGTTCGGATTCCACATTAAACTGTAGGTCCCGTCCCTTCTTATCCCGCCCGGGTTGATACCACCGCACTGAGGAGCGAAACATCGGTCGAAACGGCTCTATGTAAATAGTTCGTGTTTTCCGTCCAGTTCAGTGTAGCCGACATGAAATGAAGGGAAGCACTGACACGGCACCTAGTTCACCCGGTGTTATGGGCTGACATCACGGATGTTGTAGGTGATGTAGTCAATCGTGACAGTTTCCTGGTCGCACCAATACACGCAAATACCAGGGAAGGCGGGGAGAGTACGAGGTGTGGTATCCACACTATACCAGGGAACCATCCAACTTAATTTCCCCTTTACTGTTGATACTTGAAATGAAATTGAAAATATACTATATTGCCTACTATATACTTACAATTAAATACTTTTGTTACATACAGACTATAGGTTCAAAGGCACATACATATAATATATATCAGTAGTGCCCAGACGGTCGATCGCAAGAGGCTTGTAGGTCGATCGCTGAAAATATGTCAGAGCAAAAAGTGACTTGTAGAAACATGAACCCTTTTCCGAGTGGTGTAGTTTTCCGCAAGAACCGCAATGGTAACAAATACAAAGGATGTAGTAGTACGTAGCTTTCAAGGATGTGAATTTCATCTGAGCAAGATTGGCGTAATTTAATTAATTGTTATTTATAAAATTATTTTAATTGTAATTTTGAAAAAAATACTAGGTTCGTATAGTTTATTTACATTAAAATTACATAAATAATAGTACACATACACTTTGAATAATTTATTATAAAAAATCTAACAAAAATTACTATGAATTATCGAACAACAAAAACTTTTTGGTAAACTGTCAATCTCACAATGTTTAATTATTTGTAGGTAGATCTATATAAACAAATACGATTCATACATAATGCAGGTACTTGAGGTATTCATGGAATTTGATGTTTCTGGTAAACCATGGCATGGCATTTACAATTGTTCGGAGTATGGGCGTTATTTTGAAATCTTTTTAGTATCTCAAGGTTGACAAACACTTTTATATGTATGTTACTTCCACATTTTTATTCATTCTGTGCACTTATCGTTGGCAGTTACGCGCCTACCTAGTTATTTATTTATTATGCCTCTGGCAATGATAATTGTAGCAACGGCATTGGTTTGTGGATCGTCTGATTATTTCAGCGAAGGTTACATGATTACCTGGTTATGTCATAAGTGCAAACTCGGTGAATCTATTTAACACAGACTTGATAAACACCTAAGTGCTTGTTGTTGTTGTAGCCTGTATTAAGGGTCAGCAATACCAAAAATTGGTTTCTCCCGATTTATGTTTCTAGTAATCCACTGTGAGTTTGGAGGACTTAATTAAATACTTAATAATAAAATACTTAATTGTAGGCGTGAATATATACGGAAGGTGTGAATATATTATAAGAAAAAAAACCAACCAGACTTAAGGAGCGAGAAACACTCTCATTGATGGGGAGTATTGTAATTTTTTTTTTTTTATGTAAAATTACATGACAATAAAATAATGAATGGCACGGAAACATAGGTTTTCCGACTTTGTGATTTTTTTTTCTGTCAAGTCAAATAGAAACATTTGTGTTTTAGGCCCCTTCTTGTGAAGCAGTATATCTTGTAGAAAACCATATATTTTTTCTAACATCTAAATAACAGTGGTTTACGAGAAACTTCAATCGGGAGAAACCAATTTTTCATACTGCCGACCCTTAAGAGGGTCCATTCCCTCGGACCATAAATGGTCCTTTGTACGTTAGGTAGTGCTCGGTGCTATGTCAGCCATCCAAGCTCTTCTATGAAGCGGAGCAGCCTCTTCAGCCGCTACCACACTTCAGGGGGTGGTTCCCACTTCCCCGCGACACTGACACCGCTCATTAGCCACTTCCACACCTAAGTGGTATCATGTAGTGTAGACTACTAGTCTAGATGTTGTAAAAAGTGTGAGTGCCTCCACTCACGGTTACGATGGCAAACATCAACGATATCTCACTTTTACTACGGAGCCTCACTGTTACTAGTGTTACTGGAGTGTTGGATGCACTTGGGGGCAAATACCCTTGCAACATGCCGCGTGACTGGCGCCTATGTGCCGCGGCAGCGTTGCTGCATCTTTGCCAAATCGCAATCCACTCTGACCCTGAAAAATCCCTGGCTGGGTATACTGGTACTGGTGTTTACACATTGTGATAATAAATTTAAATTAAATTAAATTTTGTCTTGCAGTGGATTACAAGGTTAATTAGAAGAAATTGCATTGTGCGATAGATTCTAGCTGAATATCCCTTAACGGCTCCGGATTTAGAAGACATGTACTTCAAAGGGTAGATTGATAACAGATGCTGTGGAGAGGCATCAGATCGTGGCATGTGCAGATTCGTTGTCTCTGCCACCCCACTGGAAAACAGGCACAATCTTCACAATCACACCAGTTCAATGTAGCCAACATGAAATGAAGGGAACCACTGACATGGCACCTAGTTCACCCGGTGTTATGGGCTGACATCACGGATGTGGTAGGTGATGTAGCAAACGGTGTCGTTTCTGTAAAAAAAAAAAAATTAAAAAATATTTTGTATCCCTTAACCAATATTTTGGTGCCATAGCAAATTTGTTGGTCCTTCGAGCCGGATTTAACCACACTTTTGTCCCCCCCAGGGTGGCGGGAACGGCCGGTGCTGTGGTCACGTGCCCCCTCGAGGTGGTGAAGACCCGCCTGCAGTCGTCGAAGGGTGTGGGCTCGCCGCCGGCTCCCCCGCGACGCCCGCCGCACGAAGCGCCCGACTCCACTAGGAAACTATACAGCAAGCTTGCGACTCATCAGGTATGTTTGGCTGTTTGAAGCGAATACTTAAGGCACTTTGGTACAAATCTGAATGGGAATGGGTGTCATTGAAGGTCAAGATCGAATGCTAGCATTTCACATGGCAGTGGGGATAAAAATATTTGGCAAACATATTAGTTTGATCTCCCTTTAATCGCTCGCATGCTGCCGGGTTTTACAGAGTCGGTTGTCGCGCATGGGCCGACCTGTGAGCGGTTAATTGCTTACTTAGAATGAGATAAAACTAAAATTTGTTTGCCTTATTTGGCCAATGGACTGCCATGTAAATTTCTAGCATACACCAAGCAATACTTCAAGCTCTTGTTTTGTGCCATTTCGATGTCATGTCATGAGTGAAGGAATCCGTAAACCAAACATGCGTAAATAATTTAAAATAAAATTAAAATCTAATTATTTTATATTTCGTTGTCATAAATTCAGCTTTCTGCACCTTTTCTGATTTGTACCTTTTTACTGTAAGCTCCGGCACTAATGGGCAACTTTTGTCGCCGGCAAGTCCTCTCGCTGCAATCAAGTATGCTTTATTTCCATACTGATTCTGCATTGCATATCGCTAGATCGTTGATAATTGCGAAACGGCTATGGTTTCTGGGACTAAAGTTGCCCATTGTGTCTTGCTAGGCCTAGGGTGTACTTTTTATTATCTGCTTACATTTTAATCAGATCTTAAAGTAAGTACCTAACTACATTGAAATGTTTAACTTGCGCGGAATCGGAAGGCACCAGAACATTGTCTGTCACGCTCAATTGTCAAACTAACATCATAATGGATGTGAAGACGTAGCCCTCTCTCGCTCTTCACTTCCCTGGCGAGCGAGACAGAACTGTGTTGTTGTTGTGTACCTTGCGATACCGCGATAGCAATATTGCTTTCATGTTTCTGTATCGGAATTTTATAATGTTTCGTAACTTTATACATAGTATGGCTTTTTGTAATCTAGCTAGATTTTTGGACAATTTTAATAGTTATATATGAATTTTAAGCTTTTCTTAATTTAGTGTTCAGCCTTGAATTTACTTATTTATTTCATTTCAATAAAAGGAAATATATTTATTGCACAATATGAAATTAACAAAAAAATTTGCCTTGAATTGAATAGGGAGCAAATGTCGTGGGACATATCTTACGACTTCATTTGGCCAGTTTTTATTATTTGTCGTTTAACTTTAGTGTTTGCACTATAATCACACAAGTTTTATGCTTGTATGTATTACTTTTTTTAAGATATGGGAAAAACAAAAAAAAAACTTTAAAAAAAAGGTTTCATGTCACTCCTTAATTTTTTACTTTTGGTTTTTTTTTGTTAGAATATCGGCCATAATAACACATTTTTTGTGAACATTTCAACTGGCTACCTATTAAGCTTCTGAAAATACAGCCCTTTAAAGGCAGGACAGAAAGACAGACAGCGTAAGCTTGGTAATAGGGTTCCGTACGGAACCCTAAAAAATTATGTTGCGAGGGCATTTGCCCCCTATTGAATCCAAGGCTGTATTGATACAAATATTATTGTAATTCCAAATAAAATTATTGTAGCAACAAATCAAATATTATAAATTACACTGATGTAGGTAAGCAATTTATTGCTTAGGTTTTTTTCTTCTTACTAAGCCTTCAAGAGCATAATCTCTTTTAGATAGGTTGGTTGGGGCAGTGAAATCTATAAAATATATTGTGCAATAGTCCTGCTGAAGACTGTTACTCCGAACTATTGCACAACATGACTAGTTACTCCCATTATGGTTTGAACAAATTGAATGATGAAATGTGGACACATTTTTTAAAATAATAATAACAATAAATTATAATAAAAAATTAAAGCGAGAATCAAAAGCACTCAACATAAGAAGTACAGGCATCTAAAGCTGCTAATGTATCAATAAAAATAATTTTGAAAAAACGTAATTTTTTTAAATTTCAAGTTACTTAGCTGTACATTTAACGTAGGTAACAAATTTAATAATAAAAAATTGTGAATAAACAAATTGGCTGATATCTGGCATGGCACCTCGCAGAGCGTTCTATAGCGAGGAGTGGTGTCATTGACTGAACCCAATTGCCTTCATATGATGGATTCTTTTATTGGTGACCGCCACCAAAGTCGGTTCTTTATCAAAAATAGAAAATTTTGTTAATATTTTAACATTTATGTAGGTATATCCGAACTAAGTTTGCCGACTAAAAATAAAGAAATAAATGATTGCCGCTAAAATAAAAATGTGATAAGAAAGGATGCATTCAAATTTATGTCATCTAGATCACAATACATCACTGATATTGTCACTATCAAAACAAATTACCTGCCTACAAATTTTTCACTGTGACCGTTGGCTTTTATTTTTGGTTGGGAAACACAGGGAAAGAGCTGTAGGAAATACTGTAGGTAGTTGGGCTCCGTCTCTATTTCAATCCTGCAAGACCGACTGCGGCATTTTCTACTGATGTTTCCTTGTTTACTTCCTTTTTATGAGCAGTCGGGTTTTTTAAATTATTTTTAAGAAAGATTAAAAAAAAAATGTTTTTTCCTTTTTAAGTTTTATACCATAAAACATTAAAAAGTAAACTACATGCAGTTCATTTTTTAAATTGTCAAGACAAAAGTAGCTTAATCAATGGGGTTGAAAAGAAAAATATTTCAAAGTTTGACCATAATATGACGATGGCATCCACCATTTGTTTTTTTTTTTTTTCATTTTGTCATATAGCCTTTGTTACTAGCCGTACTAAGACAAATCGATGAACACCTTATAAAGAAACTCAACAACAGACCGAAAATCTGCTGGCATGGCGCCTCACTGAGTGTGGTTCTGCGAGGAGAGGTGATTTTGGCTCTTGTCGACTGCACTATTGGCATGGCCACCCATGTTGGTTTACATTTAAAAAAAAAACTTTCGGGAAGGTGCCAACATCCAGTACGGTGGTACACAACCGGTGGGCTACAATTTGGGCCCACCACTTAATATTAAAGGTTGGCTGTAAGAAATCTCTTCAAGGGATAAGTCCGCCTTTGCACCTCATGTAACTGTATTCACTGTATTATTCTTGTGAAATATTTGTAGAGCAATAAAGAATTTTCTATCTATCTTGATCTAATATTAGACTCTACTATTAGATCTAGATAGATAGAAAATTCTTCTAATAATTAGAGGGACAAGGGACTATATTTATTTTCATTTATATGTTGAGAATGGCTCAACCAATTTTGATGCACTTTTCACAAATAATGCAATGTGACCTATTCCTATCGCCACGGATTTAAAAGCTCGAAACACTGCGTTCGCAAGTCGCGGTCATCTTGGCGGCTTTTTAGAATGGTGGCGTTACTCAAGATCATTGTAGGCTATATTATAAACTCAGTATAACCTTAACGTGAGCAGAGCCTCGGGCCACACTTAGTAAATAAAAATAATCGCTGTTTATGTGATGTTCTCGTTGTCATGATTATTATCTTGACGAGCGATTCCAACTAAGGCACGGAGAGCTCATTATGCATTGACGATAAGAATTCATTATTGGATGTAGAATAGGTAATAATTGCATACGCGAAGGGGGGCTTACCACTGAAAAACAACCGCTCATAATGTGATAAAGTTGATGGATGGATTGACTCACACTCTATGGAAACGGATCGCTCTGTGCGGAGTGGAAACTTTCAGACGCGTACGCCTGACGCAGGATGAGAGCGGCCGGGTGGTTTTGGCTAACGTACGTGAGAACGACTGGGGTGCGGCGCGGGTTGCGGGGGTTGAGGCGACGACGGCTGGCCGGATTGGCGCACCAACACAAACTCCCAGGGGGGAGAGGGGATTCCCTCCTTGCTCCTAGCTGATATCAGTTCCATAAAATACCATAATTTTTTGCAATAATTGCTAATAGAGGGCTGTCCCTTTCTGATAGCTAATTTATGTCATATATAGCTGCTTCTGTTCCTGTTCCTATCATGCGTCTATTGTACGTTCGATGATGTTTTCGCTGGTAACTTCCGGATGAAAAAAAAAAAATTTATTAATTTTCACCTTTTTTTTAACTTGATCAGATCTATCTTGATAGTTTAATTAAGTAAACCGTAGCCAAATTAAATTCTGCACCTGAACAGTTGAGTTCTGAGACAAAAAGGAGACAGAATGGAAAACCGATTTACATGCAGGTTTTTCAGTACCTACCTGATTAGGTGAGATGCCACCCACTGTGGCAATGGCAACATTTGGTATATTCTATATAATTTTTTTTAAATAATTGTGACTTTCTATAACAATTATAGGTCCTAACACAATATATTACTGCAGAACCTATTTTAACTTCTTGGCTTCCCAAATTATTAAATATGTTTACACCCCTTGTTTTTCCATGCCATTGTTGCCTGCGGACACACTCGAAATTTGTCGCGCCCAGGCATGTGAACTCAATTATTTCGTAAAGTAAAGTAGTGAGATCAATAACCTTTATTGGCACTTGAAACCAATTAAATTCTCCACAAAACATTATACAACAAGTGAGGATTCACTTATGTATTTAGAAGCACAGGCGGATTTTTTGAACTCCAGGAGAAACAAAACACATCTTGACATTTTTTTCCAAATTTGTCTAACCTAAAATTGCCGAATCACCCTTTGCGAGTCATATATCGACATGTAGATTATGAATTTAACCATTCAAATAACACATTCTAAATAATGTTAGACTAGAAACTAGTTTACCATCCTGTGAGAAATAACGTAACGTAGGTATAAAAAAAATTAAAATGACAGAGCTGTCAAAATAATTGTGCTCTATAGGAAAGGCAAAGGTTTTTATGCGTACAGCCAGTCCTTCTCATTCGTTCTCGTAAGAAACATTGATATAATTCGCCATTTGCGATATTTTTCGAACTTTTTTTTTTGGGGCCGGCCGGCCCTTCCAGAAGTCAAGAGTTTAATAGGGCTCGGGTCGTAATAGGGAAATGGCGTAGTGAAATGTCGGCTCTAACCAAAAACGAGAGATAAAAAATTGTGTAGGTACCGTCCGGTAGCCGGTACGCTCTCGTAACGCTAGTTTACCAATCAACAATCAATATTGCCAAGCAACGTAACGGTTAGATATTCTTGAACTTGGCTCAGTAATTTATTCATGCGACGTCGATCGCTGTCATGCAATGCCGCTCGCTCTCCACAGTGGATGAGCTGCAGTCATGAAAGTTTTAGTGGATCGCATGTAATGAGCATCGCTCCGTGTAGATTTAGAGAATGTAAAATTCTGTCTACATTACAAATACTGACTACAAATTCTCACGTGTAAATACGATTGTCCTGAGCTGATCCAAATTTTCACATTGAACCAAAACGTTCATTTGCGAGGCCACAGCATGAAACTAAGTCGAACAATCTTTAACAGCAATACTCGCAAAATTTCTTAACAAACAGAGTGGTGCATGAGTGGAAACAACTTCCAGAAGAAGTAATAAGCTCACTTAGTACCAACCGATTAAAAAATAGACTAGATAAATATCTAACAAATATACATAATTCTCAAAAAGAGTGCTCAAGAACAATAATTAAATAAAATAACAAATCCCAGATAATGACAAAACCAACAAATTTTAACTGAATTTAGACCTTTCAGCCAAGGCTGCCTGTCTAAAATAAATAAATAAATAAATTATTCCATGGTTTGGAGAATGGTTACCTATGTACTATGGGGCTGGCGTAGTAGCAAGGCGACTAAAGAAGAAAAAAAAAATTTTTTTTTATCACTTGTTTATGATATATTTTGTGTTTGTAAGTTAGATAGGTATCTATTTAGAACTCGATATCTAGTACAGCTCGCGTGTGACAAGGTACTTACTAACAAATTGTAACCACACTTCATGATTTACCTACAGCTCATTATTCTACTGCACTTGCGCAATTTGCACATCGGCCGACTCATGAGAACTTGTTTACAATCACGCTGATAGATGTTGCCTGCTTGTGTCGGTTTTATTGTCGAAGGACACACGTAAACACTTTGATGGGATTCTTCACAATAACATTGTAAAAAATTTTTTTTTAATGTTCTCGACGTCAGGGCTCACGCACTCTATGTACTTGCGCGCGATAACTACCTACCGCCGACCGGACCGCCGGCGATCCATAATTCATTGGGCTGCCGACAGCCGCGTGGAGCTAACCTACGTGAGCGCGCGCTCACGCTACTGCTTCGTACGGTCGTACCTACCTATATCCAAAGAGTTTCTTTGCCTATGTCTTAATTCAAGTTGACATGGCTTCTGTTAATAGTGGCAGTGGCAATTTATGTGCAGTAGATGGATGTAAATCCAGCAAGAGGAGAGATAAAAATCTCTCTTTTTTCCATTTACCTGCTGATGAAGAAATGTGAGTATATTGTTTTTGTTGAGCAATAATTACCTATTCTAAAAAACCGGACAAGTGCGAGTCGGACTCGCACACGAAGGGTTCCGTACCACCGTACAAGATTTAACACTATGTAGGTACTTTATTTTTTATATTTTTACTATTTCTTGTTATAGCGGTAATAGAAATACAGCCCGCTGACAGACGGACGGACGGCGGGGCTTAGTAATATGGTCCCGTGGCACCCTTTGGTACGGAACACTAAAAATGGTAGGTAGATAGGTATTTTGGTTTATGTTGTGTTTCGCTTGAGTTTCGGTATGTTCGATATATCTGTCTGTTTGTCTATCACAGTCACTTTACGATTTGTGTGCATACAGCTGACATTTTCTGGTTGTTAAGGCAATTGTAAGACTACGTACACACACTTACGTACACACACACAAAAACACTTGTAACTTTCATTTTTATTTACTTCGGTGCGCGAGTCTGACTCGCACTTGGCCGATTTTAATTAAAAAATTTAAAAACATTTCAGATACTAATTTTACGTCACCCTGGTTGTTTTTTTTTGGAATATATTAAATGTACAGATTTTTATCCTTTACAATTGTATTATATATATAGATTTTTAAGACAATAAAACATGCAAAAATACTAAAACGTGTTTTTTTATTTACACACAAGCTTTTGCCGGCGGCTTCGCCCGCGTTAAAAGTACATTTGCAAGCAATACTATTTGTGTTATGGGCTGACATCACGGATGTTGTAGGTGATGTAGCCAACCGTGTCAGGTTCCATAAAAAAAAAAAAAAAAGCACTTGACATGGACATATCCACGTGCTAGCAATACATATAGTGGCTGCTCAGACAGCTGACATATAGAGGGGGGGGTTCACTGAAATCGACTGCCTACGGCAATAAGTCCGCCTTCTGCCAAGCAGAAAGGTGTATGTAAAGGTCGACTGGAAGTAATTGCCGCCGGCAATAAGTCCGGCTTCGCTTGGCAGATGTATTTTTAATCTATACCGAATAAAATCGGTTAGATAAGCATGCGTACAGGTAACAATAATAACATTACAGGGGGAGTAGGTAGGTAGGATTACCTGAAGTATTTTCGGACTGAACTAATTTCTTCCTTTAATATATTTTAACGAGGGCGAAGCCGCGGGCTAAAACTAGTAGTAGCCTATATGTTAAACAAAAAAAAAATTGGTACCTATCTAACAGTAAAAAAACATTTTTAAATCTGTGCTGCAGCTCGCGAACAAACATTCACACATATTTCCTCTTTACAATATAATAATATTAAAGATTGTGTAATGCATTGATATTTTTATCGAAAGTAGCAGCCCTAACATCACCGAATTTGCTTCAAGGCCCCGCGTCCGCGCGCAGCTGCAAAGCAATAATCACTTTACGCTCTTTCGTTTAGGTACATTTTCGCACGCAGCGACTGGCGTCGTAAAAGTTTAGGCTATTAAAGCCGAAGGTACGTAACTTTTTCTATGGAGAGATTCATCTGTTACGAAGTAACTATTTAGTAATCTGTGTCGACGTGCTGTCCTTTCCAACAATATGCCGCACAGTTAAGATAAAAATATTTTTCCAAAAGAATTTTTCTTAATATAAATTGACCAAGTTATCTACATACCTATGTAAGAGAAAACCATGTATATTTCGGAATAGAAAAAGAATTTGTGAATAGAAAAAAAAAGATAATTTTCTACGAGTACCCGTTTAGCTGCTACATATGGCCCAATAACAAACATATGGATGGATATACAATATAATGGTGTCCAGTGGCGGCTGGCCCTTAAGTGCGTTCGTGCGCCGCACTACCACAAAACATAACGCCTTCACCCGAAAGAAAGAAATAAATTAAAATATTAAACATTCTCCATGAAACCGATCGAAGTAAAAATATCAAACTGAATTCGATCCTATTTCCTAGACAACAAGGCACGATTTTGCTGTACGTAATACGTACTACATACTACGTATAGCCGCCGAGCTCGCCGCGCCGAGTGCAGTACAAAACACCGCGAACGTTTACTATGAGAAAATGTCAAACGCCGCTGCCCCGCCGCGTGAAACAAAACACTATTCATACGATTATGTGTGGCCTTCTGCGTGTGACACACGACGGAAAAAGAAGGACAGTATATTGTGGATAGACGCGCGTGCGACACGTCGCGACCGAGCCAGCCGACGATGAGCCGAAGTAAGCCGAGATCGTAAACCCGACCGAAGGCACGCGCGGGCGGGGGGCGCGGGCGCGGGCGCGGCGGGGGCGATCCAAACTCTGGGTCGAAGTCACACACACACAAGCGCTAAGTACCTACACATACGCTGTAGCACGAACCGACAGGCGAGTCCATTTTTGGAATATGGGTGTTTCTTATATTTATATAACAGATCGAGTTTGCAATTGAATAATTTGAATTATTCGAATATCGATTTGATACATATTCGAATGGTAATTTATAAAATATTCGAATGTTACGACAAACATTAATGATACTGCATATTTCGCTATTTTCGCGTTGTTGGTCGCGCGATCATCCGAACGATCGCTCGCCGCGCCGCGCCGCGCCGCGCGCGCCGCGCCATCTCAGTTCGGGGCGAGACCCGTCGTCGTCGCGTCGACCGATGATGGCCGTTCCGCGCCGCCGCGCCGCCGCCACCGCTTAGATGAAATATTGTACGTAATATATCTTTGCCGCGCCGGGATGTTTTGCAAATCAGTTTTTTAGCAGTTTGAACGACTTTTCGTCAGTTAACAGTACATTGTGAAGTTTTCTTCATTGCCCGGCGCGGCAAGGCTGGCCGACGGGCGCGCCGGCCACGCCTCGCGCGCGGAGGCGCCCCGGCGGCCGCGCGGCTCGGTGCTCGGTGGCCACTGCGCAGTGAAGTGTCGCTTTGGTTCTTCGAGCAATTAGGACTCTGGTTGTGTTTCTAGTGCGTTATAAAAATGAGTGGATTCAGTGTTGACTATATTAAAAACGAAATAAATAGAACAATATTAGACCTACCCAATCAAACTGTAGTGTGTGTGGTGTGTGTGTGTGACTGATTTCTTCATAATTTTCATAAATTCGCTGGCGTGTTCTTCAAAACACCATACCTAGATATTTCAATCTAAAAGTGAGTACATTTTTATTACTTACATTTTAATAATTTTATCACTTTTATCCTTACCTTATTTTGTCTTTCAACTATGTATCTGTTGAGTGAGAATACTTTTACATAATTTGGGCAATTAACTCAGACATGAAAATAAAATAAAAAATCACGTCTCGGTATCCATTAGATTCACGTTTGGGTTTAGTACTACGAGTAAGTTAGCGCACACTGTGCGCTAGGTACCTATGGGACTGGGTGTGCTGTGCGCACACCCAGTCCCATAGGTCACCAGCCGCCACTGATGGTGTCATCACATTCTTTATTATTTCATTCTTTATTAATCATCCATAACCCTTCTATTTTTTTTTATTTTTATGGAAACTGACACGGTTGGCTACATCACCTACAACATCCGTTATGTCAGCCCATAACACCGGGTGAACTTGGTGCCACGTCAGTGCTTCCCTTCGGTCGTGCCGGCTACACTGAACTGGACGGAAAACACAAACTATTTACATAGCCGTTTCGACCGACCTTTCATTCAGTGCGGTGGTACCAACCCGGGCGGGTTAAACCCTACCACCTAGTAATATAGGAAGGGAGTCATAGGTATCCCTTTGTCGCCTTTTACGACATACACGGGGAGAGATGCAGTGGGGCTATTCTTTTAAAGTACCTTCTATTGCCCGAGACCGTTCAGCGGTTCACCCCTTGGACTGCCAGCGTTTAATCAGTATTAAATAATATATTTTGTTATTGTTTATTGAGTTTTATTAAGGCAGTAAAGCTGCTCTCGAACTTGTCATAATTTGTTCTCTCCGGTTCGATCATACCCACTAGCTAAGCTTTGCTACTTTTGCATTTTCACAAATTGTCGTCCAATCAACTTGTGGCCCTCCCTTAACTTTTGCTTACAAACTTGCCCAACATAAATATTGTAATCAGTCAGTTAGTTGTAATTGTTAGATGATAAGCGGGTGCCATGTTATATCACAGTTGGAGGTCGCGTCGTGTAAACAGGGGTCTATTAATAGACACACTTACTGCGTAGACATCATATAGTTATGCTTGTATTATATTACCTACATGCGCAGTATGGCCCAGCTGATTGAGGTAAACTATTGAATGTACGAAATATTGTTTATTGCACTGTACACAGATTACCTTGGTACCTACAATAGGCGGGCTAGGCTAGGATAGGTCTAACTGCCTTACTTCCCAACACTTCCTACATCTAAAAATCCTTTTTTTTTTTATGGAAACTGACACGGTTGGCTTCATCACCTACAACATCCATGATGTTAGCCCATAACACCGGGTGAACTAGGTGCCATGTCAGTGCTTCCCTTCATTTCATGTCGGCTACACTGAACTGGACGGAAAACACGAACTATTTACATAGCCGTTTCGACCGACGTTTCGTTCAATGCGGTGGTACCAACCAGTCGGGATAAACCCTATCCTGATAGATTTATACCCGTAAGCATAAGAGGGGAGTCTGTTCAAAAGGAACTATTTCCGTTTCGACGAGTTGCGCGATTTTTGACGGATTCTCAGTCTTTGTATTCAAATACATCTCCCTGTAAAATTTGAATGGCCAAAACGAACTATTTCCTATAGAAAATTACGATTGAAAACAACAATTTTGATCAAAAAGGCCTATTTACAATATCCTAAGTTTAATTAGCTATCAGTTTTTTGGTTCTACTGAAAATTCTGTTACAACGGAAATAGTTCCTTTTTGAACAGACTCTCCAAGGGAATGTACCCATAATACCACTCAATCGGTTTTAGGCCACTTTTGGATTTTGCATTAAATATGCTCCCTAGCAGATAGAAAGATAGATAATACTTACCTACCAACATTGCCAATACATAAATACTTAGCACTCATAAAATTAGGTCAGTCTGAGTACAGTTGGATGGAAAATAATTATTTTGCAATTAATATTTCAAAAGTCGTCGCCACAACAATCCACTATGACGGCGCCAAGTGTCTTGTGTATTGTGTGTAATAAATAAAAAATAATAACGTCATGTCTATTTTCCAATCTACTAAGGTTACCATCCGTCTGGATTTGTCCGGACGGGACTTTCGGCTTTCCGTCCAGACTTTGTCCGGCTTTTAATTGGTCAGGATTTTTTACTTAGATGGAAAGGTGTTGAATCAACATTTAATTTTCGCGTGTGGTATTATTATTTCCTTTAGTGACTATTTGTGGACTTTTTTTTATGTCTACTTTTTGGTCAGGACTTTTAAATTTTCGAAATGGTAACCCTAGAGACAACAGATCTCCACGTGCCGCGGTCCTGCCTGACCATGGATTAAATAGACTGGATCCATCATTAACGTCGTCAACAAAGCAAACCGGGGTCGCCGCGAAAGGGGTAAGAAGACGGCGAGGGAGCGGGGAACGTTGCGTATGCGATGTTTTTCCATCTCTGTCGATCACGCAGTCGCACAGTATTTCTTTCCTCGTCTACGAATTCACCTACACACACTTAAAGAGGAGAAAGAGATAAGGCGATCGAGTGCCTTCGTGAGTGAGCGAGATGCAGTTCGCACGCGCTCAGGCAGTCAGTGAGCCTGGCGCCCGTGCGTGGTTACTCCGCTCGCCTATGTATGATCGATCCGGTCTATTTAATCCATGTGCCTGACATACCCCTAATGTCACTTTCACACTCAATGTTTTTCATTGTTTTCCATACAAGTTCGTCAGATTCGATTACTATGTATGTACTTACTTGTACACTTTGAAGCACATGGCCTATTTAATTGCTCTTATTTTTTTTCTTTTGGTACTTCAATCTGTCTGCATACTAATATTCATCAGCGGTTGAGTATTTGGAACTAACTGGTCTTGCTGAATCTGAATATGGTGTCAATTGACTAGGGTTGCCAGACGTCATTTATTCTAAAAGGGGACGTGCCCCAGAAATAGATCTTGTGCTATATTAAACGGTTTTATTTTTTTCCAAATTAAAATAGAAGACAATTTTATTTAGCATCCTTTCACAATTAATTGTTTTTTTTTTTCAAAGCATGTTGCTCGGATCCACCCAGAAGATGTCTAAGGACACCCATATACATTCGGTCGTATGCAGGCCCTGACAGTTGCCTATTCACACCCCTCTTAAGGGTCTTGAGAGTGTAGTTAGGGGGAAAGAAGTTTGGTTTGGATGATCATTTTTTTGTCGTACTTATAAAAAATATTTTTCGACATGCGGTCTTATTATACGTTGGCTGTACCTCGGTATATCGAATACAGTCTTGGCAAAAACAATGTGCGCACCGAAGTTGAGTGCTGAGATCAAATTAGACTCCAAGAAGCCATAGCGGGAGTAATGTATTATGTTCGAGTTGATTGGACCCTGTGGAGGTTAACATTCTTGTATGTAGGTTGGTCTACATTCTTGCTGTACACCATACGTACTTGCACAACCTAGGTGTGTGGGGCTATCTCACATTTCGTGACATAGAATACATATAAATTAAATAAAGTATTTATGAAGTGGCAATATGGTGGCCAAGAACGTTAGAGGTAGGGACATCGGACCTTCGCCGCGCCAGCGTAAAACCGTACAAATAACATTCGTTACCACCCACAACGTACAACGGACCGTCTTGAGGTCTCAGTGCGGAGAATGGCCCACCCGTCTTCCCAAGAGGCTGGGCACAAACAACAACAACAACAACAACAACCACCCAATCAGAGCGCGATGCCACCCGATACCACCCAATGAGAGCGCGCGCCATTCCCTCCGCTATCCGCGGAGCTCGGCGACGCTGGTTCTCATATAAGCATTGGACAGTCCGACGTCCAACCTATCTAACGTTCTTGGTGGCATACTTACTCGGGACTTGAGAAATGGAAATTACATAATGTATGAAATAAAATATTGTTAAATTATTGAATAATAGATGGCGCCGACGACCGCAGATGCGGTTTCGCCTGCTGACACCTGTTGTCAGCACATAACACCTTGTTCCCGACCGGCACTGGGTGCCGTGTTAGTCCTTGCCTTTGATTGTGGCGACTACACTGGATTTTATGGAAAACACGGACCATTTTTTGCAGCCCTTTCGACTGACTTTCTTTAAGTGCTTTGCAGTTCTTCGAACATAAAATCTTTTTTTATCTATTTTCAGTATGCCCCAAAAATTCACGTAGGTTGTACATTTAAATATTTGTTTCAGTCAGTGTTATATAAGTTGTGCAGAATTTTAAACACAGTAGAATATGATATATATTTCATGGATATTGGAACCGGTATTGCCTCATGATAAATGATAATAAATAGCGAGACGTATTTACACCAGTTGGCGCTTTTCCAACTTTCTGGCGGATTCGGTTTGGCGTGCTGTTGATTTTTTTTTTGTATTCTCATGTGCAGGAAACGTGACTGGGAGGTAAACAAGGAAGAGTATCCTTGATAACCAATGTTTTTTAAATGGTAAATTTTTTGTAGACTGATCTCATTGCATAATTAAAAAATTATTATTTCCAGATTAAAGTTTTTCTTTAATTTGTAATCTAATTATATCCTAATAAACTATTCAAGAGGATAAGTAATAAAAAGTAAAATTAAAAAACGCCCGACCCCTTACAAAGTGAATAATTTCCATTTAGTTACATAAAGGAGTCGGGGGAGTGTACGAGGTCTGAGTTTTTATATTTTATTTACTTAGCATTCCCCCGACTCTTTAAGTAACTAAACGGAATTTATTTTTAATATAATTTTTATTGCAAGCTCTTAAAAAAAAACCGCATCCAAGTCGGTCCATAAATCCAAAGTCGTGAGACGTAATTTTTTGATTACTTCATAATTAATTTATTACTAACACAGCTAAGAACCATCCTGGTTAAACCAGATTTCTCATAAAAAAGCGCATCTAAATCGGCCCATCCGTTTTAGAGCTACAGCCACAGATAGGCATACAGATACACATGTTAAACATGTTAAACCCCCTCCTTTTTAGTCGGGGCTTAAAAATGAAAAAAAAAAATGTTAAAAGTATTTACTTACGTTTTCTTTTTTTTTTATGGAAACTGACACGGTTGGCTACATCACCTACAACGTCCGTGATGTCAGCCCATAACACCGGGTGAACTAGGTGCCATGTCAGTGCTTCCCCCTTTGATCGTGCGCCGGCTACACTGAACTGGTCGGAAAACACAAACTATTTACATAGCCGTATAGACCGACGTTTCATTCAGTGCGGTGGTACCAACCCGGGCGGGTTAAACCCTACCACCAAGTAAGATAAGGAGGGAAGGGACCTACAGTTTTACGAGGAATCCGAACCTCGGTCTAGCCTCCAACGGTCAGCGGTCACCCATCCAAGTACTGACCGCACCCAGCGTTGCTTAACATTCAATAGCGACAGTTGACTGCCTGCACCACTGAGCTATCGAGGCTGACATTTGCACCATGTAAAATTTTTCTGCAATGCAAAAGGCGAACTTATTGCAGAATGGGATTTCTTAGAGGAAGAAATTTAGGATAATGTCATCCGAATGTGCCTACTGCCTATTTTGCCTGTTGTAAAACGACATATTTCTTTAACCCTGCCACACTAACTTCGCTGTTTTGTTCTCCTTTGAAAATGTTGTGTGCGTATGACAAAGTTTTGTGCCTTTCAACATATTTAATTTACTTTTAGAAGTTTCTATCAAGTGTTTATATCAGTGCGGATCTTGATATAAAACATACTCTCATAGAATTTCACCTTATCACAGCGCGTTAGTATCAAAGTCTAACAAGATGATATATATATCTTTACTGTCGATGCTACTGCGCGGTGCAGACATTGAGATAAACTGGTCGAATATGATCGGAAAATACCATTATTCTCTCAAATGTCGGCGGCAATAACGGTGGGTGGCCCGCAGTGGCGGCTGGTGACTTCGGTGACCGGTAGTGCGCTAAGTACCTACCTACTTAAATACCAAATTTCCCAACACATTCCCAATGTTATTTTAAGATCGCGACTTCCGAATTTTTTAAACGCCTGCGTTTTATTATGTACGTACCTAGTATGAATATTCTCAAGACACTCAATGAGTTGAAAAAAAACAAGAAAAAAAATCCAAACAAGTTTTTTAACTCATTTTTAGTACCTTTATGAACACACCCATATACCACAACTGCAGCTTTCAAAAAGAAAACAGTAGTAATGTCCCAAAAATACTTAAAAAAAATATATACAAATAAAAGCATTTGAAAAGTAGGAATTGAACCCGGGATCAGCTGATTGTAAAACCTTACCTTTAACATCGTATCACGTGACAGAAAGCACAAAACCTAACCATGTCCCATTTTATATATTCGCGCGCTAACGGGTATTTGACATCACGTGACAGCGCGCTGACTCTAGGTAGACGGACTCGTGCAAAACGAATCGCTCGCGACGACGAAGAGAGCGGCGTTCACACCGGCTCCTTCATTCCAAGGCACGTCGCTTAAATTAAGCGAACACCTCGGGGTCCTCGGAGTCGAACTGTCGCACGTCCTGAACTTTCGTCGCCATATCGAGGGGAAGGCCAAGCTGGCTTCTAAAAAGCTGGGCGTACTCAATAAGGTGCGACGGTACTTCACGCCGGACCAAAAGCTGCTTCTGTATAAATCGCAGATCAGGTCCTGCTTGGAGTACTGCTCGCACCTGTGGGATGGCTCTGCCAAATACCAGCTTGCGCCTCTGGACTCAATCCAGCGTCGAGCCGTGCGACTAGTGGGTGACCCCGAAGTGTCCTGCGATCTAGAACCACTGCAACTCCGTAGGGATGTCGGCTCCCTAAGTGTGTTCTATCGCTTATTCCATGGGGAGTACTCGGAGGAGCTGTTTAATGTGATCCCGCCGTCCCCTTTCCACCTTCGCACCACGCGCACTGGGCAGGGATGCATCCCTACACGCTGGACTTACCGCGGATGCGTACCAATCGATTCTGCAGATCTTTCCTCTACAGAACTGGTAATCTCTGGAACGCTCTCCCTGCCCATATATTTCCCCCCAAGTACAGTCTCGGGTCCTTCAAGAGGGACGTGAATGGGCACCTGTCAGGCCGGCATGGCATTCACAACCCCCGCATACGACCGAATGTCCATGGGCGTCGTTAGACACCTTATGGGTGACTCGACGCCATATGTCGCGCCGTCAATAAAAAAAAAAAAAAACGTTTCGCACGCGCGGATATTCACGATATAGCGTCCGTGTTTGGCGCTCGTGCGCCGCACGCAGAACTCCATTTCGGCCCATAATGTTTCTATGAAGTATCTTTTGTCTCACGCGCCAACGGTGTTTTGCCGATCCCCATACATTCAGTATGGGAGACCCGCGTGCGTTTTTGATTCCGCACGGGACGCGCTAGCGATGGCACGGGTTTACTCGCAAAAACGAGGCTTGTGATCTATAAAATAAGGTCGAATTCACATTCGTATTTATTTGGAGTACGATTTTTAGGGTTTTAATGTAGGTACGTTGTAAGATATTATTTATTTTGAGTGAAGTGAAGTGAAGTCTTCTCGTGGTATGGTAGTGCGGCGCACGATCGCACTTTAGGACCAGCCGCCAGTGAATGTACGAGTAGGTATATTCATAAAAATAAACATGTATTCCTCCTCCCTTTTGCTTGCACTACCCATGTACCCATACTTCTTTCTCTATAACTTTATTCCTCATCACCCAAAGATTGACTGGAAGAAATCATTTGCAGTGATAACTGATAAGTCCGCCTTTGCGCACTCCTGTATTTCTTGTTTCTTGTCTGTACCGTTCTTCTTTCAATCGTGTGCAATAAAGAGTTTCTATTCTTATTCTATTCTCTAGCTAGGGTGCGCCTTCTTGACCCTTGCACTCATATTCACTTCATAAATCCTTTTCGCTAGTCTCCTATCATGAAAATTGTGTGTATTTGTAGACCATGTTAGGGGCAACGTGTATGTACGTACATATCAGCATATTATGTACCCATCAAGATCAAATTAATTCCTAGTGAAGCTAATTATGGCACAAGTAAACCAAATTATTATTATGCAGAGAGCCAAATAATGGAATGAGATAACTTGGCAACGCTTGCGGTGAGATATCACATTGGAGTTCCAGATGGTGATCATTTTGTCTCTTTCAGTTGTACCGCAGTAGTACACATACAAAAATCTCCATGTGGGGTCCAATGAATGCCAGAAACGCAACAGGGGGGCCCCAATAGGTGCAAATAGGCCCCCACTGCGCGGGGTCCGAACGTGGGAATCTCACGTTTGCTCCGTGTGTTGCCCGCTATCTCCAGCACGGTGGCTCGGAGGCTTTGACGTCACATAATCTGCCACCAGCTCTCTCGTTGTGGTGCTATCTTATCTCCTCGGATTCTCTAGTGCGGCCCGAATATGGTTGACCTTATTGTGGGGTGCTGTGAAAAAGTATAACAGATTGCCAGACATGGGAAGTTAAGAATTATTATATTTTTTTTATATATTATATAGAAATAAGCTAATTATAATTTCAAAAAGTCGTACCCAGGAGTATTCCCTTTTATTCAAATTTAAATATTTAGGTATATATTTTACATTATATTTTTAAATAAGTAATGTTGCAAATTTGGCAATCATGTGAAATATTGAGTTAAATTTTAGGTTAACAAGTGCCTTCTATGTATGTAAATTTTAAGAGTAATAAACAAAAAAATATGCAGACAGTTATCGCAAGGCCATACCTGAAATTATGGCAAATGAGGAAACATGTTTAAAATATTTGATTTGTCGCTACAGTTCTTTGTATTTGTTTTGTGTTTAAAGTGTAGCATAGAAAACTATACTAATAATTATTCTGCTGTATGACAACATAGCCCTCTGATGATTTGATGTTGTTAATGTTACCGAAACATTTCATCGCTTATCTCATTAAATTTTCGACTGAATCTTAATGTTTATCAAACAAAAATCCTAACCCTATCTGTAGGTTATAGTCCATTGAGTCGAAGTCATTGAAGACGAAGACGAAGAAAGGTTTAATCTAGTCCAGTAATACCCAGCAAATGTATTTCAATGACAAGAAATAATAGTTCATCAAATTATTAATCAATACACAGGTTAATCCAAAATTTCCATAGTAAACTGAACACACTGTTGGTTAATTACAAACATCTGACATTATAGGATCCTTTCGTATTTTCATTGACACAAGAAAAACATTCCTTCAGCATATTTAGTGACACGATAGCTGGTATGTTTTGAAAGTTCGGCAACCCAAAAAGTATCACTTGTGCCGTCCGTCCATATTCTACTCTCCGGGCATATTTATACGAATCGATGGACTAAATACTATCGATATGCGCGTGGGGTAATCGCTGATCGATCCCTTTTATCCACAAATCTTAACAAATCGCGAACATTTCAACCAAATCACTCTATAATTGGAAAGACATAAAATAAATATATAGTTATGAAATATTGTAAGGTCACAATTATTTAAAAAAATATATATTTTACAATATACCCTGTAGCATAAAATTAAAGGGACAAGCGATGAATGCCATTGGTGACACATGCTCTAATCGCCGCAGGAAGCCAAATGGGGCTACAGGCGGACAATGGGCGCGATGTTGGCATACCGGCCGGATTGCTTGCTGATGTCTCACAATTGCCAGGTGCAGCAAGTGGCTCACGGGAGTCAGGCGCGCTCGCCGCCGCCCAGGATGAGCCTCATACAGTGCATCAGGTGAGTGTCCTGTGTCCGCCTTTCTCGTGTCGCCTTTGTTAGTGTCGCATGTTGCCTTTGCATCTCCTGTCGCCTTTGTCAGTGTCGCATGTTGCCTTTGCGTCTCCTGTCACTTTTGTCAGTGTGGCATGCTGCCTTTGCGTCTCGTGTCTCCTTTGTCAGTGTCACGTTTATTAATTTACTTATTATTCTAGCCTAGAAAACTTTACATTTAAGTAATCGTAAAGCATTATCTTTAAAGCTTATATTTATAAAGCTTTGTGTTGTGTATTAACTTAAAACTTATTTCAATATTGTCGCATGTCGCCTTTTAAGTAATCCAATGTTCCAGTGCCGTTGGTTGAATCTCCAAAATAGATTTTAGTGTATCCAATGTCGCCTTTGTCAGTACCCTATGTGATTGTTGATTATTGTTCTATGTTGCCTTACTGTGCCCCACGTCGCCTTTGTTGGCACCATATCATCTTCGTGTGCCCCATCCTGCATTTGTGAGCACCATGTCTTCTTCGTGTGCTCCATCTTGCATTTGTGAGCACGATGTCTTCTTCGTGTGCTCCATCTTGCATTTGTGAGCACCATGTCATCTTCGTGTGCCCCATCTTGCATTTATTTTGGAAGCACAATTTCGTCTTTGTGTAATAACCCCATCTTACATTTGTCAGCACCATGTCATCTTCGTGTGCTCCATCTTCCATTTATTTTGGGAGCACCATTTCGTATTTGTGTTAACTCATCTTACATTTGTCAGCACCATGTCTTCTTCGTGTGCCCCACCCATCTTGTATTTGTGAGCACCATGTCTTACTATAAGTACAATCCATCGCCAGTTCTCGAGAACGGTCCATTATCTATCACAGACAGGACTATTTTTGCGAACAGACCTGATATTGGATAGTGGAATGGGAGGGGAAGCGCGCAACGCTCGTCGATATCGCCGTGCCGCACGATGGTGGTAACCTCGTCAGTAACGAAACAGAGAAGATGTTAAAGTAAGTATAAGGACCTGCAACACGAGGTTACCAAAATGTGGCCCGTCGACTCGACAATCGTTGTGCACATAGTCGTATCGGCGCATGGGCTGATAGCGAAGAGCCTCGACGACCACCTTGAGAGGTTTTCTTTGAGTGGTTGGGTTAAGGGCCAGATCCAGAAGGCAGCCCTTCACATTACATCTGGCTTTGGAAAATATTAATAAATTTTTGTGTAAATTTCAATTTGTTGTTTCGTTTAGGAGCTAAAGGGCTCTCACGGACGGACAGACAGACATACATTGCAGCTAGACTAATAGGTTTCTGGTTTTACCACGGAATCATAAAAGTACTGAATGAAATGGCGGAGGTGGTTTTGTTTGCTTCTGAATTGTTCAGGCGATTTTTTTTTTATGGTAACTGCGATTAAGAGCTTATAAAAAGCTGGGAACTTACGGTATTATCTTTTATTATTCCGTGCAGAACAGTTTGCTCTGAGAATGTTACGGCAATCGGCTTATGAATTTTTGAGTCAGCCAGGATCTATTTTTTTTTATTTGCAAAAGTATTATTTCTCTAGTATTACGTAAGTAACATGACAATGTAAAGAAACAAAAGTATTTTCTGACGTCATTAGACTGCAGTGTGACTATTTGATTCTGTTTGATTATAAGAATTAATATAATATACACAATAGCTATACCTGAATGAAATACCTAGTTTGTTTAAACTACACACACAAACGACTACTGTTAGGTGTGTACGGGTAGCGTTTTAATTAGGGTTTCCATTTCAGGCCCAAAAATAGTTCATGTCCTCTATTATGAAATCTAGAATAGAGGACAATACTTCGTCCTTTATTTTGAAAATTGCAAAATGAATGCAGGCGTTGTGTTGTGTCGCTCGCGCCCAACAAACATGATGTCCTTTATTTTATGCCAAACATATTCTCTAAAGAAGTAATTTTGGATTTGATCTTTGTTCTAAGAAATTTAATTAATTCCAAAATAGAACAGATCATTTTATTGAAAAAAACATGTGTCCTTTGTTTTCATCATTTGTCCTTTATTTTATACTGTCAGGGTCTCTAAAACACAAAACGGGAGCTGGCAACCCTAGTTATAATATATTGTGTTTACCACATCACTACACCCCTTAAACGTTAATATAAACCAGAGAACAACAAAGTGAACATCAAAGTTCAACTACAGAAACACATCAGTATGATACTGCGCCACACGTTCAAAAGAGCACAAGCTACATGTCGTGTCGTTGATACCACGAGGGGATTATATTATTCGGTTATAACCGCATGGAGAAGTCCACTTTACTATCGCGCCGCCCGCTCCTGCTAAGATAAGGAGAAAATATTTATTCACGACGCTCTCACGCCGTCTAGGCGTGATCTGAACCGGCGCGAAAATAGATTGACAAGATATTTGCCTTACCAACACACTGGAGGTGTCCGTCACGTTGATAGAGCGCCGAACTGTTTGCCGACGCGCGCAGTGTATCCGGAAGGAGGCCATAATTAAGTGGAGTGGCTATTTCGTCATTGGCTGGCGGAAGATTAGGGCCTAATTTTCATTAAAAACTATTCAGTTCTGAAAAAGTTCATAAGTGGTGTATGTTTTGTTACTTATGGAAGACTAGACATATTTCTTGACTGACTCGTGGAAGACTAGGGCTGCCTTAATGGAAGACTAGACATATTTCTTTACTGACTCGTGGAATACTAGGGCTGGCTTACGGAAGACTAGCGCTTGTTTCATTGCTAGCTTATGAAGGATCAGTTTATTACATAAGACCGACCACGTTATCTCCACGGGCACGGTTAGCACGTAATAATGGGTGGAACGGTTCCAATGCCACATCATATTAAAAAGAAATTACCTTATGCAGGTTTTTTTAGAATGTCACTTTAAGGCAAAATATTGGAAATTTTCATCCATGAGAGACGGTCTTAGTTTGTTTGTAATAATTTTTTTTTTTTCAAATTTGTCTATTTCTGTCATCCCGTGAAAAGCCTGATGTAATTGTAATGTTAAAAAAAAATACACATTACATGCAATACAACGTTCCAACACAAATTATTTATTATTCATTCACTAATAGTGCTAATTTAGCATGTATTCGATGCCCATAACAACTGCCAATCCAATTTAAAAAAATACATACGCATCAAACTGATTACGTCGTCCTATTTTTTTGAGTTGGTTAAAAGTAAATGATATTCTTGCCGCCACAGTTGACAGTGAATACTGGGTAAGATTTGTGGCGGGGTTAGAATAGAATAGTATTTTATTCAATTGTACACATACATTATATTACATTAACACAAATGGAGCTAAATAGTACAAAAGAAAGCCACTCGAGTGTCTCAAGGGCCGGTGTTTTTAAGCCTAGCCTACATTAATAATAAAATTAAATTAAATCTAAAGAACTTTATACCAAATTAACAACACTCCACATTTACACAATTTTTACAAGTTTACACAAGATTAGTTAACACAGAAGTCTTAAACTTGTGTGTGGGTTGTGTGCATCTTGCCAGTCTTTTAGAACGGTGGCAATAAAAATACAGCTGATCTTAAAATATATAACCCTTCATGGACGTGCACCCCTTGGTTCAACCCCAAATCGAGAAATCATTTAGACAGATAGAATGAATTATAAAAATAAAATCGGTCCATAAGACAAATTTATGGATATTTTTTATTTAAAAAAAAAAACATATAGTTTGAAGATACATAATAAAATGAACATAAAAGAAGAAAACTAAGCCAGTGAAGTTTCTACCTATAGAAAAATACTCTGTACGGCACTTACCTTATCACTCGTATCTTGAACAAGTAATAATACTGTGAACTGTCAAAAACATCTGACAATTACTGCGTCCGATACGAGCGGCGATAGCGATGCTTGGCGATGTTTACCCCGCTGGCAACAAACTCGGGACCGCTCGAGTGTCGGAGGTGGTAATGATGTGCGTCAATGGATTGATAAGAAAGTGAAATTGTTTATAAACACGATCGCCACACACCCAGCGAAGGTGGAGAGATCAATTTGAAGTTTCGAAAAATATTTGGATAGTGGATTTTGTTTTGTTTTTTATGTTAAATACCTGTTGGTCGCTATGAGTTTTTGGACTCCCCATGAAATAGGTACATGATTTTATAATTTTAGGAGCTTGTATTTCTTTTTTATTTCGTCTATTTATTTTATAGACAGTAGCATTTTGAAGCTGTGTGAGGGCAATCATAGGTTTAGTTGTATGTATAGACTTTTAAAGAGTATTTAATCTAAACTAACCTAATCCAAACCTTCCAATCTAACTGTCACCAAATGGCCAGTATAAGCATATTGTTGGTAGCTTTGAGAGGAAATGCGAGCTGAGTTTTATCCACCATTATGGCAATACAATAATTGTTTTTATATACCATAAATAAATATCAGCCACCGGCATGTCTGTAGGATTTTTTTTATATACAGGGTGTATCAGGATAGGTTTTCGAAACTTTAGGATTCGAAAGAGGCCCATATTTGAAGATGAAAAGCTCTGAAACTTTTTCCCAGATTCGATCATTTTACAGTACTTTTTGGTGAAAATCTATTCTTCAAGATTTGGTGGATGGTTAACGTCCGCCATTGATTTTATAACCCTGTCGGGACAGATAGACCACTCCATATAAAAAATTTGGTAACGTTGTAAATCGTAAAACCAACAGGGGGCGTTAATAATTTTTCTTGATGTTGTCGTAAAACAAACAGGTGGCGTTAATGTTTGTTAATACTTATAAACTAAGGGCGCTATCTAGTTGAAATACAACATGTATCTAGGTACCTTTAATTGTCACTAGGCAGTAGAATTACTGCTACTAGACAAAAGATGGCGCTTTCATTTATATTTATAAAGAACATTATTTATGTAAATTCCAAAATTTTTAATTATATTTGAATAATAAAATTATGACAATTTACAATTAAACTAACACTTCTTATCAAATTAAATAAAATAAAAAAATGTTTTGAAAATAATTTGGTATACGGAACAAAATATTATTATGATTGTAATTTCCTGTTTGTGCGCTTTTAATAGATAGATCCACAGAGCACGGAATACCCCCGCGCGCGCGCGCGCGGTATTCCGTGCTCTGTGGATAGAACGTATTTATTTAGTTGAACAGTTAAACAAATACTCGTCACTCTTCATTCTAATAATGTCAGCATTGTATGTAAAAAAAAAAATATGAAAACTGCCTTAAAAATTTATGAAATTAAAAAAATCGAACCCTAGAGTTGAAGGTGGTGCTAAAGAAGGCTACACAAATCACAAAGGATATCATCCACGCATGTTTTCTTTCATGTATCATTTTTGCTTGCTTTAGCACCGCCTTCAACTCTAGGGTTCGATTTTTTTTATTTCATACATTTTTGAAGGAGGTTTTTATATATTTTTTTAAATAGTTTTTTATTTCACAGTTTTTTTTTGGAATTTTTTGCTATTAATGTACTCGGCGGAATCGCTCGACCTTCGGCCTCGCGATTCCGCCTCGCTTTCCAATCTGATCTCGACCAAATTAAAATGGAACCACGTCATGGTTATCCCCTTTCAAACAAAAAAAAAAGAATTTTCAAAATCGGCCCACAATAATTGACGGAGTAATCGCGTAACAAACATCCAAAAAAAGAAAACATACCGTCAAATTGAGAATCTCCTAGGTCTAAAGTAAATTGCTCGTGAAGACAAATTCAACGAGCCCAAACACGATGGGTTTATCATGTGTAGTTTAGGAGTTCCTATGGCCACCTTCCGTCTCCATCATCAGACCAGCTCGATGGTACTCGTACTCGTATTATAATATATTAAGCGCATCTGGCCGGTCGGAAAAGATTTCAAATTTAGAATATTCATGAAACAAGGGTCCGAATATGAATGACAATATCGATTCATGTATTTCAATACAATGACAGAGAAAATTTCAAAATATTAGGTACCTATTTAATACTTTTTAGTTCTAGTTTATTTTTTTTTAAATCGGTTTTATATTTTTAAAACAATATTACATAAAAAACAATAATCGAAATCGAATAATCGAAATCGGTTGAAGTGGTACAGAATTATTCGCCATGTGTCAAACTGCAAATTGCTGAAAAAGTCCACATCACAAAAGTTTTGCTGAAGGTAACCACACACCAATAGTATTTTGTTGCTTTTTCATAAACCGCTCAATCAATTTCAATAAAATTTCAATGGGAGCACCTCTGAAGTATGACCTACCAAACAAAAAAAGAATTTTCAAAATCAGCCCACAATTAACACGTTGAACGCCATACGACCCACCGGTGGGCCTAGCGTACTTTTCCGTTCGGGCCAAGCCAAACTCATTATATCCGTAATTTTCATTAACTTGAGATTTTCATCACAAAGTTTATAAAATGCGGTAATTTGTAAGGAAAATAAAAATTTGCGACTTTTACCGTCTAATTTTCGAGATATAGCAGAAGGCTCACGGGTGGATCGTGTGGCCTCATATGAAGGATTTGTATTTTTCTGTTGGCTGGGGCCGCGGGGTCACGCCGCGGCCCACCCGTTGCGCGCACGCCGCGGACGCAGCGATCAATCCCGGTCCGGCTGCGTCGACAATTGAGGATGTTTTACGCTTTTCTCGCCAAAAATGATTATTTTGAAGATTTCGAGTTAACACAAGAAGCGCTAACGCAGTTAGAAAACATCGAGATAGATCTTCTGAACCGTAGTTTCGGAATAGATTCTATGAAGACGTAGTTCAACCAACGAAAAGAAGATGCTGTCGAATTATTTTGTCGGAGAGTGAGGATAGCGACTATGAAATGCGTATAGAAAGACGGAAGAGAATGAAACACACTCTGGAAAGGAAAGAGGGATTGGCCAGAAAAGTGAGAAGAACATGTCACCAATGTTATGCAAAGAACGTACCAATAATGGGTAGCAAACAGGCTAAAACCAAGTCGAAAAAAGTATCCACTTATTGCCAAAGCAGCCCAACTAAACCATTCCTTTGTTTGCCTTGTTTTAACATGACTCACGGATAATTCTTTATTGTTTATGGTTAAACCCTTTGGGGTTAAGATGATTGATTATTTTAAATAATGAAGTGTCATAATGTTGTGATTGTTCAATTTCATAAATATTTTCTTTTGTTCAATTTCATAAATTATTTTCGTAATAAATAATGTCTTCTTATTTGGCAATGAAGAAAATTTTATGTTCATTTTTATTTTGACGAATATTTTCTTATTATTTTCTGGTTTTATTAATTCTATTAATACAAATATTATTTTCTACCTTATCGTTAAGAGCAGCCCTAGCATCGTTACAATTAACTTAATAAAAAACTACAAGTTTCTATTGGATTTGAAAACCACGCCGTCCGCTTCGACTACAAAGCCATGCGGCTCACTTCCATATTGGCTTTGTAGCTGCGCTCTGTGGCTTGTAGGAAGCGTTTACGTAGGCCCTCTCACGCGGCTCACCGGTGACCCCCATGACCTGAATGGTTCAGTAAGGAAAGGCTCACCGGTGAGCGGTGAGCCCCGTGGCCCAAACGGAAATACTGGATTTTTCATGTGGCGTTGAACGTGTAAGATTGTAATTTCCTGTTTGCGGTTTTACTCCGGTCCAAAGAGTTTACAAACTCTTTGGTTGTACTTGGGTTGTACCTAGCTCCGCTTATTTGTTGTTATATCCGCTATAGTAACACATATTCTGTGAAAATTTCAACGGGCTACCTATTACGGTTCAAGAGATACAGCCCTCGGACAGACAAACGGACGGACGGACATACAGACTGCGGAGGCTTAGTAATAGGCTTCCGTACAGGGTACGGAAACCTAAAAATAAGGGGTGAAATAGGGGTGAAAGTTTTTGTATGGGGAATCCATGATTTCTCTAGGTAAGGATATGAAAATTTATTATCTAGGCTTTTGGCCAAAGACATTAAACCCACCCTCTTCCATATAGACCGGACATCAAGAACAAAATCGTAATCTACTACTTAGATCCTAGTGGTACAAAGTCGTTCAGTCTAGCGCCACCAGTCCCTTCCCTTCTTACCTTACTAGGGTTGGTACCACCGCACTGAATAAAATGTATGTCGAAACGGCTATGTAAATTAAAGAGATTTGATGTAAATAGTTTTTTCGTTTTTTTCCGTCCAGTTCAGTATAGCCGGCACGACATGTCCGACATCACGGATGTTGTAGGTGATGTATCCAACCATGTCAGTTTCCATAAAAAAAAGAAGAAGAGGAGGAGAGAGGGAGGAAGGGGTAGTGAATGAGGGTAGGTGTGGGGGAGGGAGGTAGTAGAGGGAACGAGGAGGAATGGATATCGAGGGAGTGAGAGGTTGAAAGTGGGAAGGGGCGGGGTAAGAGGGGGTTGCGGACAGGATGAGGGGTAGTAGGGGAGGAATGGAGTGCGAGGGTGATGGGAAGGAGGGGCGGCATGAGGGGAGGAAGGGAAGTAGGGAGAGAGGGAGGGAATGGGCGAAAGGGAAGGTGGCAAAGAGGGGGTCCGTGAAGGGTGAGGGGAAGGAGGGGAGGAAGGCGGGATCGAGGAGAGAAGACCGGGAGAGAGGTGAGTGAGAGATGGGCGAGGAAGGAATCCCTTCCTTCCTCCCGAAAAAGATAGAGAATATAAGAGAAGCGATGGTTTATTATCAATTTTGCATTTAAATCAGATTTACTATTTTTTTATTTTATTCGTCGTCGTGTCGTCGTCGGTAAAATCTACAATTTTACAATTTTATATAAAATATCATTGACTTATATATTCTGTAAAGTTTATCACAAATACATTAAACCCACCCTCTTTTAATCTCTTTGGTATAACACCACCAGCAGCATCGTAGATGGAAAAAATAGCCCTGGACTCAACTTTTTTTAATTCGGTGCCTGGACTCCGTACTTCATACTCAAAGACATTTTGTTCATACTTCAACTATTACTCAAACGAGACACCGCGATTATGGTAGTGTGCGTATCGCGTGAATACAGAACCGACCGTCTCAAGAGATCGCATCGATATTGTGTCATCCTTTTTCCACGCGCAGTAACCCGTATCGCTTGCCTGCACGCTCCACGCAAACATTTGCGTGTTCCAAAACAAGCGAACGTCGCGCGTCGATCGATAAATTGCCGCAACGGCTAAAAACTATGGAGGTGGCTTTTTACTTTCGAGCGACTGTAAGGAGAAAGGAAGTATTGTGATCGTCCAAAATGTCGAAGTTGAGAATGCGACTAATTTTTTTATTTTTTTTATTGAAACTGACACGGTTGGCTACATCACCTACAACATCCGTGATGTCAGCCCATAACACCGGGTGAACTTGGTGCCACGTCAGTGCTTCCCTTCGGTCGTGCCGACTACACTGAACTGGACGGAAAACACAAACTATTTACATAGCCGTTTGGACCGACCTTTCATTCAGTGCGGTGGTACCAACCCGGGCGGGTTAAACCCTACCACCTAGTAATATAAGAAGGGGGTCATATCCCTTAGTCGCCTTTTACGACATACACGGGGAGAGATGCAGTGGGGCTATTCTTTTAAAGTACCGGCCCGACACAGTACAGATTTGGGCTATATATCTGTCAACGATCCCAAAAAAGTGGTTTTGAGAAACATGTATGTGTGTGTGTGTGTGTGTGTGTGTGTCCGTCCAGCGACCTTGTGCCTAAACTGCTCAACCGATTTCGTTCAAAATTCGTATTTAGTAGTTTGAAATGATAATCTAGGGGTAATTTTTTTTACTTTTTCAAAATTCGAAAAAATAAGGGTAGCCGTCATACAAATTTGTCTATGGCAATGTGTCCAGCGACGTTGCGCCTCAACCGCTCAACCGATTTCGTTGAAAATTCATATTTAGTAGTTTGAAACGATTATCTAGGGGTACCTTTTTTAGTTTTTTTTAATTAAAAAAAATAAGGGTAGCTGTCATACAAATTATTTCGATGAGGTCGATTTTCTTATAAATGGCTAACGATTTTTATTATTATTATTATATTTAATCCATCGTGTTTGTTTCCGTTTTCAAAGGTGGTGAGGTAAAAAAATATAATTTTAAAGAAGGTATCTCCACTTTATCCTAACCGCACGCGCGTATTTGAATTGCACGCAGGTTTGGTTGGTGGCTATTTGGCAACTAAAAATATAATAAGAAATAGGCATGCCATCTATAGACAAATAGGACAACTTAACTTTGGTCTGACATCTATGATGCAGAAGCGGCGAAATTATACATTTTATCCGCCAAGCTCACGGACTGACAAAACATGAAAATATTTATTGGAAAAATTATGAAAACCTTAAAATACACTATTTTGAAATTTCTACTTAATATAAAATAATCTTTAAATTTAACTATGCTGTTCCCACTTAGCATCGTTCTATAATTAGCAGATTTAAAAATATAATAATTATTTAATTCAAATTCGATACTCCTGGCGCCATCTTAGGACATAATTAAGGACTAATTTCATGTTACCTTTAAAACATCGCTGACGGTACATCTGACTCCCCCTATAAAATCAATGACGTCCGCCTTTATTAAATAAAAAATAAATTCTAACTCATGAATAAAAATGGGTAGGTTGCATACATAACTAGTACAAATGAACTGCGTGTAGGTAAATTCCAAACACTGAAAGTTCATTCAATGACCTCAAAAGAAAAAGAGGACTGAATTAGTTCACTGCGCTCTCCAGTCTCACTGTCCATCGAGTTTTTATTACAATTTCCAACTTTTGTATGATAAAAAAAAAACAACGGAATTTCGATTTGAGTGATAAGGATTTTTTTCTTCTAATAATGAGTACTTTCTATTCCTGAAGTTTCTCAAACCTATCCTGATACAGCCTGTATAATTTCTTTTAGGAATTAGAACTGTCCAAAAATGCTTGAAATGTTATGCAGTTAACAGACATCCAGTACACAACTTTAACGACTGTTAAAAAAACATACACAATTTGTTCTAATACTGATGAAACAACCTTAAAAAATCAGTCCACTTTGGAGGAGGAAATGGAGGAACACGAAACATCGATTTTGTCAATTTTATTTATCCCTTTCACTCAGTATTTGAGGGAGATGTTAGAACGCGACAGTATCATACTTATTTTTTCAAATTTGTCTTAAACACTCTTAGACTAAGCCATAATCCTTACCATTTTTATATCTTAGCCGTCCATTGCTTGAATCAAAATTGTCTTTCCTGAAGACTAGGCCTAGAAGTGGCACATCTCATCGGCTATTATAAAAGGCCAAACCTTCTATTATATGTGAACTACTCAGTCAAGGATGAAGGTGTGGAACTAAGCTTGCGATGGCTTCACCGAACATATCCGGGCCCATCGGCAGTAGAGGAGGGTGTTAATCGAGGTCGGGGCTAGCGAGTGGCCACTCTAAATTTCCCGCGCATGCTTCACGTTTCGGCTCGCATCAAGCCCTCGTCAGCTAGTCTGCGTTGACTAGGACGCGGGGAAACCACCAGTCCCGCTGTCGACCTCCCTCACACATTGGGTTTTCACTGACGTATTCTGGCATTCTAATGTATGTTTATATGATATTTTGCCACAATAGTCAATAATTGCAATAGCTGACACAATAATGTTACTCACACAGGCACATAGTGCAGACGGAGGGTCCGCGAGCGCTGTTCAAGGGGCTCGGGCCCAACATAGTGGGCGTGGCGCCCTCGCGCGCCATCTACTTCTGCACTTACTCGCAGGCGAAGGCGATCGCCAACAAGCACATGCCCCCGGACACGCCCATCGTGCATCTCTCCGCCGCTAGCGCCGCCGGTCAGTACCTACCGCTAGACACATGAAGCTACGAAGCCACGCGCGCCCGCGCCCGCTATGGAGAGGCCAAAACGCCACCGAGCCGAGGCACCTTCGCACAAAAGCGCGTCAGTCTCCGCGGAGTCTCCATGCTCTTTCTCTTTCTGTCGCGTGCACACTATATCAAGATGGTTGAGATAAAGAAACCCCCCGCTCGGCACTCCTCATACGTCGTTCATACGCGTTTCGGAGAAAATAATTCGTCATGCCTTCTCCATAGCGGGCGCGGACGCGCGTGGCTTTGGTACCTCCATGGCCAGCAGTCATACAATCCGATTCCCGCCGGCTTCCCTTTTAATACTATGCACCCAGTCACTACGCACACTATTATATCTGACCTACACCTCCGGCTTCCCTCAGTCAAATTTTCACGCCACGCCACTGATGGCTAGACATTATTGTGTGCAACCTGTTTTTCTACTGGTATCGTTCTAACTAAACCATAATAAATTCATAAAACATTGACATTTATATGAAACGTTTGCTTGCACGAAATTAAAATTTCAAAAGAAAAAAGTTAGTCACTTAGAGCGAGGCCGAAGGCCGAGCTGTGATCAGATAAACGATAAAGCCTCTCGAAGAAAGTAAGTCACCAAGAGTGAGACCGAAGGCCGAGATGCGCTCAGATAAACAAATATACTTTCTCGAGGAAATTAACTCACTAAGGGCGAAACCGAAGGCGTGAACGTGAAAGCAGCTCGGTCTTTGGCCTCGCCTTTAGTGACTGCTATCTTTGAGAGAGTATAACGTGAACGCATCTCGACCTTAGTTACTTACTTTATTCGAGGAAGTAAATCCGACACTGTGTATACGACAAGAATGGTTGTAAGAGACCCTTACAAACTCATAGAACTGATGATTTGATTATCGGTTGCAGGGTTTGTGTCGTGCACGATGACGAACCCGATCTGGTTCGTGAAGACTCGCCTGCAGCTGGACGGGTCATCGGTCACAGCCGTGCAGTGCATCAAGAGGATATACGCGCAGTCCGTGAGTACTCCAACCACTTGTTTATTGAGCTTTTGTACGAATACCCTCAGTTTCTGAAACCTCAACCACCCTATGATCTCAGCGAAGGACTACAAGGAAGCGAAGGTGTGGAACTAAGCTTGCGATGGCTTCGCCGAACATATCCGGGCCCATTGGCAGTAGAGGAGGGTGTTAATCGAGGTCGGGACTAGCGAGGGGCAACTCTAAATTTCCCGCGCATGCTTCACGTTTCGGCTCGCATCAAGCCCTCATCAGCTAGTCTGCGTTGAATAGGACGCGAGGAACCACCAGTCCTGATCTCGACTTCCCTCTCTCTACCTATCCATATTCTGTAGGATGCTTCCAGTGACGTTTTCGAAGCTCTCTCCATATATTATGAGCTTAGCATCGATCTTGGCAGCCCTAGATTCTTGAAGAGACTGTAGAGCGACTTCACTGGTAGTCCTCTTGCTCCGACTTCCACAGCGAAGAGATCAGTCAGTGAATCCGTTTCTCACAATCCGTTCTACTAGTTGCAGTACTTGTTAAGTTTGTTGTGGTCTTTCGGTATGTTACTTTCCCATGGAACGGTAAGTTCAAGAAGTACTACATGCTTTGTCACTTTTGAGAATATGAGTATATCCGGTCTTAATGCTGTGGTACAGATTTCCGAAGGCATTTGGTAATGCTTCTCATGAGTGTCCATCAACAATTGACGTGACGTGATGTGACAGGGTGACGACATAGCTCCGTAACGAATGATGAAGAATGCTATGCAATAATTCAACTAGAAAGACAACAATCAACATTGAATTGATCTGCCTACAATTTACTGTTCTTTTCTTCAGATTCCACGTTAAACTGTAGGCCCCTTCCCTTCTTACCTTACTAGATGGTAGGGTTCAACCCGCCCGGATTGGTACCACCGCACTGAATGAAGAGTTGGTCGAAACGGCTATGTAAATAGTTTGTGTTTTCCGTCCAGTTCTGTGTAGCCGACATGAAATGAAGGGAAGCACTGACATGGCGCCTGGTTCACCCGGTGTTATGTGCTGACATCACGGATGTTATAGGTGATGTAGCCAACCGTGTCAGTTTCAATAAAAAAAATCTCCTCTCAGTGGAGATATGAATCCATCTAAAGCCGAACTGACACCTATTTAGGTGTGATATTGGGATGGATGAGAAGAGCGGAAGACCACGTGTGGTTGCGTGCCTTGGGAGAGGCCTATGTCCAGCAGTGGACCGATACAGACTGACAATGATGATGACGATGATCCGGTATCCAACATCGAGCACAGCCACCCAAGTTGATTACAATTAAAACGAAATTCTATTGCAATTGCAGGGCATCTTTGGGTTCTACAAGGGCATCACCGCGTCGTACATGGGCATCAGCGAGACGGTGGTGCACTTTGTGCTGTACGAGGGCGTGAAAGCGCGCCTCACTGAGATGCGGGCGGCGGCCGGCGAGCCCCCGTCCGACCGCCGCTCCCCGCGCGACTTCATCGAGTTCATGGCGGCCGGCGCCTTCTCTAAGACCGTCGCCTCGTGCATCGCTTATCCACACGGTGAGTCTTGATTCAGATTTTTTTATTCATCTTTTTACACAAGGTGCCTCTCAGATGAGTCAAACAAACAAACAAAACATGGTATAAATAAGACAAAATACAATAATAAGACAAACCATAAAATTCTTTAAAAAGTTACAGATTCAACAAACAAAAATAACATAACATAAAATCAAGTAAATACTTAAAGTAGCAATGAATCACTTTCTTTTTGAGTGAATTAAAATATTAATATTAATACAAAATTATTTATATGTCTCATTAAGGAATCCATCTATCGAGTAATGAGAGTTTTTCATCAATAATTCTTTGATTCTGAATTTGAAACAATTGTCACGATACACTTGCCTGCGAATTGATTGATGATTTTTTTTTATTTCATGTAGGACTTCGAGAAAATACTCGATTATTGTCACTGTTAAAATAGGTGCAAGGACATAAACCGCTTTTACGACTTTATGTTGGGTTCTGCAGATCTTTCATCCACAGAATCGGTAAACACTGGAACGCACTCCCCGCTCATATATTTCCCTCTAGTATAGTCTCAGGTCCTTCAAGAGGGCCGTGAATAGGCACCTGTCAGGTCAGAATGGCATTCACAACCGCCGCATGCGACCGAATGTCCATGGGCGTCGTTAAGACACCTTATGGGTGGCTAGGTTAGGTTAGGTTATGCTTTCTTTATAAAAAAAAACAACTTCAAAATTACTTTAAAAATTTGGCCCTAGGGTTGGCACAGCACTTTGCGCAACACAAACATGAGTGAGGAAATGTGTGTAGAAATGTAGGTACGTAAGTCATTCCTATTTCTTATCATCTATGAACCTTAGAACGTTAGTAGGTACATAACCTAATTTTTGTTTTTATCTAATGTTTGCAATGCATTTATTGCGTGTTTCATGCTCTAAAAACAATGATAAACACATCACCAGATATGTAATTACACTAATAACTAAAAATATTATAAGAAAATTACCTTTTACACTTTCCGAATACAATAACCACGTGTCGGTTCAGCGCCGAACAAAAAAACACGCGACCGCACTCGACTGTCACACTGCGCAACTGGCTATATGGGTAGCTCACGGCCTCAGCCGTAACTTCGTACTATGAAGTATTAATATGTGTGTGTGTGTGAGGGGTGCGGGGAAATCATTCTAAATTTGTTTCCTACGACACAAATTAAAAGTGAGTGAGAGCAATACGACACAAGATCACGTGACTCCGTAGTAATCTATACAAATTCGCCCACCTTCGGCCGGTTCGTCAGTTTTAGCTTGCTTAAGTTCACCGGCCACAGACGTGGCATCGTATCGTACTCGAAAAAGTAACCGCCTCTCTACAGAGTGTTCATGAAAGTTTTAATAAATAAAACTAAAAGTAAAAAATTTATGGGGTCCCCATATAACAGTGATGCCCATACTTTTTTCTATAAAGATCTACCTACAAAAAAATTAAGGTTCTGAGATCAACACTTGTACATTTGGTTGTTCAATAATTTCTAGTCATTATTGTTTGAATTGAAAGCTATGTTGATTACATCCTTTATATTTTTTACTATTGCTGCCCTCGTGGAAGAAGACACCACCCGGAAAATGTATCTGTCATAAAATATTATGAATTCTTTGATGGGTCTACAAGTCACTTTTTGCTCTACATATTTTAGCGATCAACCTAAAAGCCTCTTGGGATCGACCGGTCGATCGCGATCGACTGTTTGGGCACCACTGCCATATAAGAACCATGTTTTTTTTTCAAGTTTTTTTTTTGTTTTTTTTTTGCTTTATTGTAAAAACAGTACTACAAACAAATGTCAAGCTTTGGTGAGATTATAGTGCAAACACTAACCAAAGTAAAACAACCAGAGGCGGACTAGCAGCCTTGGCCGCCCTAGGCCGTTTAGTCCAGCCGCCCCTTACTGAAAAGTTTACAGCGTAGGTACAAATTATGTGAAGTAGTACGAAAATCTGTATTGCGTTCGGTTTAACCTGCCAGAAATATTTTATTTCTCAGTTTAGTGGTTTTATTTTTACATTATATAGCAAAAGTATTTATTTTTTTAAGTTTTACGCCAATATTTTATCTTTTCGTCATAGCTAAATTATTTTGTTCGCTCATCACTCCCGCACGTCGCACGCACGTGCTCCGGCATGGCACCCTTTCTATTCTGTGCCTGCGCTCACTGCTTCCAGCAGTAGGCGCTGATTGGCCGCCCGCGCCCCTAATATCTGGCCGCCCTAGGCCCGGGCCTAGTTGGCCTTAAGGAAAGTCCGCCTCTGAAAACAACAAATCATAAAAACCAGATGAATGTGAGTCGAGCTTGCACTAAGGATCTCGAACTGAATGAAAGAAAATAAAATGTTTTTCGTAAATAGATAACACAAATATATTGTGTTGTCTTACGGAATCCTTGGAGTCTGACTCGCGCTTGGTCGGTTTTTTCTAAAACGCGAACTACGACATGTTGATAGCACGGTTTTCATAAACCGGTTCTCGCACCAGGCAAGTGCGAGTCGGACTCGCGCACCGAGGTTTGCATACCACAAAAAAAAACATTAAAATTTTTTTTTTTTGTATGGGAACCCGCCTTAATTTTTTACTTTTTCTATTTTTTTATTATTTGTTGTTTTATCCGCCATAATAACACATATTCTGTGAAAATTTCAACCGGCTACCTGTTACGGTTCCAATGATACAGCAGTAGGACAGACAGACAGACAGACGGCGTAGGCTTAGTTATAGGCTTCCGTACGGTATAGGGAAACCTTAAAAAGCATATCTGTAACGTTGTCTGTGTGGGTGTGGTGTTGGCAGAGGTGGCGCGGACGCGGCTGCGCGAGGAGGGCGACAAGTACCGCAGCTTCTGGCAGAGCCTGCACACGGTGTGGCAGGAGGAGGGCCACCGCGGCGTCTACAGGTCAGTCGATCAGTCAGCGTGTGAGCGTTACCGTTGGACATATGCCTGTCAAATTTTCTTCCAGTTCTCCGGTCTTCAGCGACCAGCAGCATATACGTTCACTCGAAACTACCCAGCCAGGTGACGAGGAAGGAAGGTGTAGAACTAAGCTTGCGATGGCGTCACCGAACATATCCGGACCCATCAGCAGTAGAGGAGGGTGTTAATCGAGGTCGGGACTAGCGAGTGGCCACTCTAAATTTCCCGCGCATGCTTCACGTTTCGGCTCGCATCAAGCCCTCGTCAGCTAGTCTGCGTTGACTAGGACACGGGGAAACACCAGTCCCGCTCTCGACCTCCCTCTCTCTACCTATCCATATTCTGTAGGATGCTTCCAGTGACGTTTTCGAAGCTCTCTCCATGCATGAACTTAGCGTCGATCTTGGAAGCCCTAGATTTTTGAAGAGACTGTAGAGCGACTTCGCTGGTAGTCCTCTCGCTCCGACTTACACAGCGAGTCAATGACTTCTCCGAACACATTGTAAGTAGGAGAAACTCAATCGAGCATGATACAAGCGAGTGGCCAATATTGCTCTCATACAGAGCGCAAGACGTTTCGGCAAACGCCAAGCGCTCCTCAGCAATAATTTTTTTCTTTATAATAAATCTATTAGGTGTTTGTACACACTCGGCCAAGTAGTAGTGTATTACAAAATTTTGAAATAATTTTATGATGTGGTATTGTGCATCAAGCAAAAAATAGCCTTCATCCAATACAGAAGTTGACAAAAAAGTTTCAATAATACTGTGGTTTGAAGCGAACAGGAAACTTACACTACAATATCTTAGTTGCTACTTAAAACGAAACTTAAAATAATGTTTGACTAGAACGTGAAGCAGAACCAGCCACGTGCTCGACCTCCCTGTCTCTACCGATCCAAATTCTGAGGTTTCCAGTGCGGCCCGCGAAGCTCATTCCATGTAAAAGCTTATTGCCTGTCGACTGTACCATTAGTCCTTCGAAACAGCCACCCATTTGGTTTACGCACAAGAAGCCATGTTAAAAGACAGCAGGCTAGCCACCTGTCACCTTGGCACGGTCCTTCCGCAGAGTCATGCAGCAGGTAAATTATTCTTGTACCGTGGTGTACCGAAGGTCATCTTTTCATTGTTCCATTTAAGCTGAGAACTTTTTACAATGACAGTATGGTAGAACCCCGATTATCCTGACGTCCAGTTATCCAGACTCGTATTTTATAACCCTAAGCATTCTAGGTTGTCGATACGTTTTAGTTGCTACGCACCCAAACTGTCACGAGAGGACGCCGGATGCAGGGGGGAGGGCACGCGCGACCCAATTATATGTATGTTTACTACAATAAATACAAAGTATGTATCGCAATGCTCTCATTCTTCAATAAACCTATTGTATATTGTATAATTTCATCCATAGGTAGGTAACCTACGCTTGGACATGTCGAAAATTCCGCCAGCTCTAATTTAATGCGAAGGAGGACTGGCAAACAAACTTTGCAAGTCACAATGTTTTGTTGGTGCCTTTTAAGTATTATATTATAGTAACTTACAAATAATTAACCCATACTACCACACCAGTGACTATCCCTGGTCCCAATTAGTCCAGATAATCATGGGGTTCTACCAGGCCTCACTCACTCTATGTATTTGAGCGCGCTAACTACCTACCGCCCGACGGGCCGCCGGCGGTCTATTTCAGTGGAAATTCGTCAGCCGCGCGAAGTATACATAGACGCTCGCCCACGCTACTGCGCGCAGCTGCAAAGCAATAACCACTTTACACTCGATCTTTAAGGTACATTTTCGCACGCAGCGATTGGCGACGTGAAACAGTAGGCTATTAAAGCCCGAAGGTAGGAACATTTTCTATGGAGTGATTTATCTGTTACGAAGTAACTATTAAGTAATCTGTGGTTCTACTGTATTCGAGTTTAAGTTGGCGTCATTTGCTCCTAGTAAACTTTTCTTGTTTACAATGCGCACGCTGCGACACTGTCCTACACTGTCGCTTTGCGTAAACATATTCGCGAGATTGTGTACACAATAATGTATAGCATCGCAAACAACTGTAGCAAGGTGATGGAATATCGATGATACGAGAACACGCGTTAACAAAGTGGCGGTGATTGTTTGATCGGTGATAGACTGGTTTCTAGAATGAGTAATTTTGAGAATTTTTTACTTAATTTTTTCTTGTATCTAAGATTAGTATTCAGGAGAGATTAATAGACATTTTGTTTAGCTTTCGAAATAGATTGAAGACGTCATTTTATCGAGAACTGGAAGGGACGAAGCACGCAGTCGAGCGTGAATCACACCATGGGTGTGGAGAGAGATGTCAGTTTATAAATTGGTATGATCAAAATCAAATCAAATAAAAAAATGTTTACTGCACATAAAATTTTCTGCCAGTTTCTCTTGTTAACGAGTCTATACCAGGGTCGGTGCAATAAAACATAGTCATGATAAACAAGTATAAAAAAATAAAATGAAATAATACAATTATGTACCTATATACATGTATAAAGATGCAAAACAAAATAAAAAAGTTTTGTAGCAAACTCAGAAACTAGGGATGCGGAAGGATAGGAGGTTTAGAATTTGAGGAGATAGTCTTTAATCAGTACTCTGAATGTGTGGATCATTGAAGTCTTCTTAAATAAGAATACATACAGATTGAATTGAGAATACATACAGATTTTATTGAGAAACGCCCTTCCTTTAGAAATTGGTTAAAAAACACACAATAAAATTGTAATGTATTGTCGCTTTGCGTAAACATATTCGCGAAATTGTGTACACAATAATGTATAGCATCGCAAACAACTGTAGCAAGGTGATGGAATATCGATTATACGAGAACACGCGTTAACAAAGTGGCGGTGATTGTTTGATCGGTGATAGACTGGTTTCTAGAATGAGTAATTTTGAGAATTTTTTACTTAATTTTTTCTTGTATCTAAGATTAGTATTCAGGAGAGATTAATAGACATTTTGTTTAGCTTTCGAAATAGATTGAAGACGTCATTTTATCGAGAACTGGAAGGGACGAAGCACGCAGTCGAGCGTGAATCACACCATGGGTGTGGAGAGAGATGTCAGTTTATAAATTGGTATGATCAAAATCAAATCAAATAAAAAAATGTTTACTGCACATAAAATTTTCTGCCAGTTTCTCTTGTTAACGAGTCTATACCAGGGTCGGTGCAATAAAACATAGTCATGATAAACAAGTATAAAAAAATAAAATGAAATAATACAATTATGTACCTATATACATGTATAAAGATGCAAAACAAAATAAAAAAGTTTTGTAGCAAACTCAGAAACTAGGGATGCGGAAGGATAGGAGGTTTAGAATTTGAGGAGATAGTCTTTAATCAGTACTCTGAATGTGTGGATCATTGAAGTCTTCTTAAATAAGAATACATACAGATTGAATTGAGAATACATACAGATTTTATTGAGAAACGCCCTTCCTTTAGAAATTGGTTAAAAAACACACAATAAAATTGTAATGTATTGTCGCTTTGCGTAAACATATTCGCGAAATTGTGTACACAATAATGTATAGCATCGCAAACAACTGTAGCAAGGTGATGGAATATCGATTATACGAGAACACGCGTTAACAAAGTGGCGGTGATTGTTTGATCGGTGATAGACTGGTTTCTAGAATGAGTAATTTTGAGAATTTTTTACTTAATTTTTTCTTGTATCTAAGATTAGTATTCAGGAGAGATTAATAGACATTTTGTTTAGCTTTCGAAATAGATTGAAGACGTCATTTTATCAAGAACTGGAAGGGACGAAGCACGCAGTCGAGCGTGAATCACACCATGGGTGTGGAGAGAGATGTCAGTTTATAAATTGGTATGATCAAAATCAAATCAAATAAAAAAATGTTTACTGCACATAAAATTTTCTGCCAGTTTCTCTTGTTAACGAGTCTATACCAGGGTCGGTGCAATAAAACATAGTCATGATAAACAAATATAAAAAAATAAAATGAAATAATACAATTATGTATATACATGTATAAAGATGCAAAACAAAATAAAAAAGTTTTGTAGCGAACTCAGAAACTAGGGATGCGGAAGGATAGGATGTTTAGAATTTGAGGAGATAGTCTTTAATCAGTACTCTGAATGTGTGGATCATTGAAGTCTTCTTAAATAAGAATACATACAGATTTTATTGAGAAACGCCCTTCCTTTAGAAATTGGTTAAAAAACACACAATAAAATTGTAATGTATGTGATGTGTTCTTTTCGCAGAGGACTAGCGACGCAGCTGGTGCGCCAAATCCCAAACACAGCGATCATGATGGCGACGTACGAGGCGGTGGTCTACCTTCTCACCACACACTTCAACAGCTCATTCTACGAGAACACCTAGCGCCTGTCCCTCGCCACCGCCGTCCCGCCAGAGTGACCGCGGTGGCCGTCCCACTCCCGGAACTACGGCCCCACTCCGAGAGCTACGTCCCGATGCGAGAGCGTGCGACACTTCCACACGGCCCGCCTCGAGTGCTTATTACGCTTTAATTCTACTCGAGAGTGAAATACTTCATCAATCCTAATTGAGAGCGTCTTGACATTTGAATGACCCAACTCGAGAGTGAATTACGTTTCATCGACTACTTGAGAGGTTTCATCGACTACATGAGAGGTTTCATCGACTACTTGAGAGGTTTCATCGACTACTTAGGAGGTTTCATCGACTCCTTGAGAGGGTCCAACTCTTCGTCGGCAATGCTCGTCTTGTCATTCTGTCTATCATTGTGCGTGCGATACTTCAATGGGCCCAACTTGGAAGTGTGCCACTTATGCTAGAGCGTGGAATGCTCATACGACCCACCTCAAGAGCAAGCCCTTGTGCTCATCGGCCCACCTTGATTGTGTTCAACAGTCTAACTCTAACTCTCGAAAGGAAAGGGTGCTACTTACCTTGTACGAGAGCGTGCTCCACTCCTACGGTCCGACTCGAGAGTGAGCGTATTGCACTTCTACGGTCCATCCCTACGGCCTATCTCGAGAGTGTGTGGTGATAATTCGATGGCCCAACTCGAGAGTGTATGACCCTTTGTACACATTGGCCTACCACAAGAATACACAATACTTCAATGACCCACGTGCTCAGTGGTTTTTTTTTCGATTACATGTTTGAACTCAGTGTGAACACGGCACTTATCTAAATAAATATACCATAAGTTGTTCTGATACAAATGTTGGAAAAATATGTGAACATAATTGTCCAGTATCCTAGTTTTATTGTGTTACGTTCGTGCAGTAGAAATATTGGAGCATCTATTGTGCCAGATTTGTGTATCAGTGATATATTTTGCGCTGCACAAAAACATAGTCAGTTGTCTGTTTGTCGGACTTGCGGAGTCTAGTTTTAGGTCTTTTGTGTATTCTTTTAAGATACAATTTTAGAGAACGCCACTACTGTTTGCTAATAGTGTCACAGCTACAGACACAAATGTTTTGACAAAATTGGCGCCCACAAGAAGGCCCTTAATTTGCTATAAATTTCACTTTATATATAAAAATGCATAATAAATCGATGTAAATAACTGTTTAGGATCTTGAAAATCATGAGTTATGTGAAAGTGTTTGTGTGAAGAAGAAAATTTTAATGATGCAAAATGTTAAAAATATGTGTTATGTTTGATATTGTTATATTTTACATTACAATTTGTCTCAGTGCCCAAATTAATCCGATTAAAAGGTTTTGGGTTTAATTTTACCATTTAAAATGTATAGCTGTTCTAAAACATGTTCCACATTCTTCTCGCTCAATGAATTGCACGCATTGTAACAAAGAGCTTTTCTGGTCTTAGTTTAGGTTAAGATTTTCATAAACATGTTCAAACTTTTAAAATGTTCGTAATCTATCCACATTCCTGCATTGTTTAATTTTGAGCAAACATTTATAAAAAGATTTAGATATTTAATAAGAAAAACTTTATAAATAAATTAACTATGGGCATCGGGTGAGAGAGCGTTCTCGGACATAATATGAACAGGAACTAGTCACATTATGTAGTCTAAATAGTGACGTTGAAGCTTATAATAAATAAAAATTAATAAACTGTTAGTCTAAATGTGGCCATACTTGTTTTTTTGCTGACGAAACGATGTTTGTGTGATGTGTAACTGAATATTTCACATAACACCAACATGTCATCGGGGCTGTGGTTCCTAAGTATAGCCTAGGATGAAACCGTTTCCGTCGTTGATTCCATGAATTGATTCAGTGATCTTCGTTTAGAGGACTAGAGTTATCTGTAAAGGACTAACCGCACTCGGCGTACCTACGGTGCAGCGGAACGGCGCGTCACGATGCGTCAAAATATTATATGTATGAAAGGGTGTGAAGTAGACCGCGCTAAGCGGCAGAGCTGTGCGACGGAGCAAACAATTCATACGGTCAATCACTGCAGCGCCGATCCGATGCCGTGCACTTCTGCCGCAGTGCGATGACACATTAAATCGAAAATGTTACATCGGAACTTCTTTTATTCCACACTCTGTAGAAATATCTATTCAATACACAGATGTATTAACTGATGCAAATGATTTGCACATTTCAACCTCCCAGATAATCACAATCACGGGATTGGGACTGGCGATTTCGAGATTACAAAATATGTCCACGGCGATGTAAGCTTCTTCCGGGGTTGCCGGTTCAAATCCCACGTGATCCGCAGTACACTAGATGTTTCTATACAGTGAGGCGGAGAATGGAAAAGGAAAAATGGTCGGTAATTAATGTTGTTAATAGCTTTGTAAATATTTGAAAATATTGCGAAAATATACGTACGTAGCAATAAAACCTATGCAAAGTCATCGGATGCCTTAATATCGCTTGAAAATATTTGATACAATTTACCACTTAAATAAACTAAGTCGATGTTTTTTAACCAGATGCTTTCCAGTGATATCTTATTGGGACATGGTTTGGCTGATTTTAAAGTTTCCTCGCAGATATCAGAGACGCGGTGGCTAGATGGATCGAAAATCTGCCGTGTGGTTGCATTATGGACAGTTGTACACATATGGCAGAGGATGTAGGCATGTTTGCGCTGTCGACATGCAATCGTATTGCTGTAAGTTGATTGTTAGAAATGTTTGCGACACCGTGTTCACGTACAGAGCGCTCCCGACGGGCCATTTAGCCTTCTCTGATCTGTGATTCCTTGTTTTTGTCTCTGTATGAATAACATAGGGGTAATAATGTAAATTCAGCCAAATTATGTCTTGTTAGATTGTGCCAACTGCATTGTTTGTTTGAAATATTAATAGAATTGATTGAAAAACTATAGAAGGATGTATGCCGCCATTATGTGAAGATAATTTAGATTAGGTTAGGCAAGATACTGTACCCTAATCACGATTTAACCTACTACGCTACGCCGTGTCCTCCACATCATTTTGTATGGAGAAATGGAGCAGCGCCTCTAGTGATAGATTTGCGAACTCCATACAAAATGATGCGGAGAACACGGCGTAGCGTAGTAGGTTAAATCTCGTGATTAGGGTACTGATATTGAGTGAGCGAAAAACTTTTATGACACGAATTTGCTTTTTGTTTACTAAGAATTTGAAAAATTTAGGATGTGTTTGAGAGATTGTGATCGACGGCCAATTCTTGTTATATCATTGGAAGGCATTATGGTATGTTTTGCTTTAAAATGTTCATGCTCGCACACTTAAGTAAGCTGTGATATAATGACAGTGTATATATTATACACGGCAAATCAGAAGGCACTGACAGTTCACACTTGATGTCTGCGCGGCTATTTTCTATTAGCAACAAATACATTGCTACTAGCAATTTCTCATGATCTGTCTCACTCCTTCTAACATACTTCTCTCTCAATGTGTCTAGTGAGACAGAGCTGTGGCTACTTCAATAGCGATACTCGCTAATAGAGAATAGACAGGCGGGTCTCACCTTAGGCGGTGCTTTAGGGACCGTTCACATACCACGTGAACACTTTTTGACCCCCCTTTCCCCTCTGTGGACAATCGTGAACATTTCCGTTACCCCTCCCCCCCCCCACCCCCCCTTTGTACACGTGGAAAATGCCGTTTTTTTCCTGTAACTATGTGACGCACTTTACAGTTAAAGGTTTAAAATGCGACATTTTTGAAGAAAGGTGGACTGCAAGAAGAGGCAGGGAGCTGAATGGATGAGAAAGTAGTACTTGCAATTTTTTTCATTTAATTTAAAATGTTAATAAAATTGAGGGGAAACATAACATAAAGGGCTAACAGCCTTTTAAGAAGAAGAAAATAAACAATGATATCATGGAGTGCTGTCATCTGCGGTCCAGTGATTCTGTAGCCATTCCTGGAGGTTTTGAATTACTGGCAACCCTGGAGTGTCCTGATCATCATGGTCCTGATGAAGGTCCAAAGCGGAGTCGTCTACGTCATTCTCGGTTGACCCAGGTGACCTCTACGACACCGTGCCGTCCTCAATGGAACATAGCACTTCCTCACCGCGACATTTCAGCAACGCTTTTGGGCGAATCTTCGTAAGTTGCTTCGCAACTTCGATGCATCTGAGATTTGTGACACTGCACTCCCCTTCACCTCCGGCCAGGGCCGTGCGGGTGTGTGTACCTACTCAGGCGAGTGAGCGGCTATCAACAGCCCAGTTTGCGGCATTGAGTTTAAAAAAAATCAATGTGGACTGTCTCTTAACGCCCCGGTGGACAATCGTGGACACTTCCCTCCCCCCCCCTTTTTCTGTCCACTTATATGTGAATGGTCCCTTATGAGTAAACTCAGAAAAAACGTCACATCACCGTCAAGCATTTCGACAGTCACTGCAAAAAAAATATTTGTATGTATGTAGCTGTTGTGCGTCAAGAGGGGAGAGGAAAGGAGGAAGGGGCCGCGGAGAGAGAGAGAATATATTTTTTTTTTAAATCACACCAAAGAAGTATAACTTTAACGCACTTATATAAGTACACGCACAAGTTTTGTACAAACTGCAGTAATGTTCATACTGTGATTGAATGTTACTCGAAGGTAGTGCGAATAATGTGGTGACCAATACTCATCCATGCATGACGAATTCAATTGCCTTCAAAAATATTATATAATTGTTTTGATTTTAAGTATTGATTATTTATCCTACTTTGTTTTCCATACAAACAGATGATTAAATTATCTTTTTTGGCAGTAGTCTGACAGTTGACAGCTGAGTGTGACAAGGTTCTAGTGCCTTCTGATTTGCCGCTGATAATACTGGCGATGTGTATTTGCACAAGCGTTTTTATTGATATCTGCAGGTTTCATTTGGAACTTACTTTGAAATTGGGTGCCAAATATTGAGGGAACGATTTGCTCTGAGTAAATTGTAGGGTTACTCAGTATGTGTGGAGTGCAGGACTGGTCTAGGTAGCTTATGTCTTTGTGCATGTAGCATGCAATTTCTTGAAGAAAATCTAAGCACTTTTTCTTTTGAATAAATTGAGAAGTCTTCCGTTTCGGAATTCCGCTTTTTGTATGAAATCATGTATTTTGAAAAATTTACTGGGTTTTTGCTTAATAGGTATACTGAGTATAGCGAGTGAAATGTGGATAGAGGCAGTCGTTACGCTTCGTGAGAGTGGGATGGAGGATTGCGACACATACTTGTGGCTCCGCGGCTCCCGATGTGAGGACGCGGGTAGGACTCGACCGGAGGAATAACGCTTGGTTGTTGAATTAATTCTAAGGAACAGAATGGAATTTTATGTAAGTTATTGGACTGAGCATAGAATATTTTTAGTAATTTTGTTAAATAAATATAGTTCTGAATATTATTTGACTTTTTAATTTTTTTCTTCTTACATACATCCATAAAGTCACGCCTGGGGGGTAACATTGTTCGCGTCCGTGACACCTCAAGATCCTCCAGTGATACGTGCCTCCTGGGTGGTGTCAAATGAACAAATGGTCTTGTGGCCTTCATAGAGGACATAGGCCGGCTGGGTGGCTGGCGATCAAGGGGTTTTGCACGAAGGTCCCCGACCAAGAGGGACTAGTTTGCAGGCTTAGAGCCAACCTCTACTGCTACTACAGCAACAACGTCACGACTGTTTCCCACTGGTGTAGGCAGAGATAACGCATGTGCCACGAATTGACAATGTATTGAGAAAAATATAAGTTTGCATTATACGACATTAAAGTTAAAAAAACATTACCCTCCTTTTTGCTTTGCAGAGTCTGGTAAAGAGAATAATATTTTTAAATAAGTTAAAATATGTTCTTTTAATTTATTGAAAAAAAAAAATTAATATCTACAAAAGATAAGATGAACTAAGTAATCCAGGCCAGTCTGGAGTGGTGTTCCTAAAGGATAAGACGGAGGTTACACGCTCAGTTTGGTATCAGTTCAGTCCATCAGTCTGGTTAAACTGACGCCAGACTGACCATTTAATCTATTTACCGATGGACTGATGGATTTTTAAATATTTTGATAATTTTCGTCAGTCTAGCCACTACGACACTGCAATATATTATATATAACCAGGGTTCGGAATAGGTAGAGTATAAATAAATACCTAATGTTGGCGAGAAGACAACATGAAGTGCTTAAAACCACCTCTTCCGGGAATTCTGGGACTTGATAAATATATCCCGATAATGATATATGTAGTTAGGGACTTTTGACACTTGCAACATGCTGTAATGTATGAATACCTTATTCAAAAACCCAACAATTATTTTGAAAATAATTATTGGTGAGATTTTTATTTGAAAATAATTTTATCATTACCAGGAAATATTTTTCTAATTCCGGAATTTCTGGGAGTTTTTTAGAATTCCCAAAAGAGGTGGTGTTAACCACTCCATGTTGTGTCTTCTCTCAAATACCTAATGTATTTATACTCTACCTATTCCAATCCCTGTATATAACTTGTCTTCACTCTACCATCGAATGCCACTTCAAATTCTTTGCCGACAATTCAAAATACTTCACTAATGCAGCCACCAGCCATAGTAAACTGCAAAATTATCTGTACAACATTCACCAGTGATCTTAGGATTAGCTGATAAAATTAAATGCTCAAAATGTATTTTGAAATGGGATTTCAAAATACATTTTGATTTGAAATGGGAGCCTTACATATCAGACATCGTCAAAAGAGTCAACTCTCTGATATGCCTGAAAAAAAGGCCTTTCATTACTTGACACCTACAATGGTTAAAATGTTCAAGACATTTGCCCGACCTCTGCTGGAATATGGGTTTCAGATCAAGAGTGTACAAGAATACTAAACCAACAACTTTTAACTGGATTAAGATGTACAAGTTAGACTGTAATATCTACCTGTCTAAAATAAATACATAAATAAATCATAAATTCAAGCAGTCGCTGATTTCAATACTGATCTTATGGAGTAATTAGATATGAGTACCCAAACGTGCGCCGATATCGAGTTGGGCATGCGCGTGGGGTAACTCAGCATCGCCGCAAACGGAGTCACATCCACTTGGAACCTCACCAGTGGCTCATACCGGAACCAGATCACAGAGCCCAGCATTATAAACCCCACGCATCCTTGCAGAATAACACTCATTGTCCCCTTGAGAGCTATGTTCTTGCTAGCGCGGGATTGTGAGCTTTCCTTCAGCTCAGTTTCAAGTTTGATGATTTTACGTTGCATCTTGGAGTAGGCGGCAAATTCCTCCTTCATTGATATGTTTTTCTGCTCTGCCTTCAGCTGCAGGATCTGTGACCACAAGTGTCTCTCCTCCATCGACGGCCGACAGATACATGCGAGCATCTGTAACGGGTTATATTCTTTATTCATCATCCATAGACAGTACACTGGACTCGGATTCGTCATATTTTAATATTTTGCCAGTAGAACTGACAAGAAACTTCGCTGGATACTTTTCTTTTGCGTCCACTTAGTCTACGTTTACAAAAGTGTTTGCCGCTTCCTACAGAGTACGAGTCATCACTATTTCTAAAAATGTATCACAGATACAAAATTTCTTTTCCATAAATGTAAACGATTCATATAACATGTTGGAGCCAATTGGAGCAGGCCAGTCTCCATCGACAGCACCCATTCACGAGCATCACGCCAGGGCCAGCCATCACCTCCCGCAAACCTATTTGAGGGTGAGAGGTAACCCAGACCAAGCATCACCGTAAGCAAAAACCTAAAAGCGATGCACTACCCCAACGGCAACACAACATGACTTTTTTACAATTCTATTGACTTTGAGTTATGCGTGGTTTACGTGGTGCGTGGCTAGTGATTTAGTGGTTAACTAATAAGTTAAATTAATAAATGGTGTGTAAAAAATAGCAAATTTTGTAGCAAAGTGACAAGTCGGAAAATAGTAATTTAGTAAATTAGATGATCATTCAGTCTATTTTTCTGTAACCTCCCCTCCCGCACCCCGCACCCAACCTTGCGGGCATGGAGGGGCATTTGTACTTCTCACTTGACTTCTACTTGTCACCTTGTAAGCTGTTTGGTCCAGCGTAAACGGTACTTGGCACTCAACTGTTTAGTGGTGTTTACTGAACAACTAAATCATTTGACTCGTGTAAACCAGCCATTACTTATTTTTAGCTAAATGATCTCCGACTCAGATTTAGGTGTGATATGAATTTGAATATTTGGTAAAAAAAACCGGGTTTCACCTATAATATAACCTTACCAAGTATACAAGACAAGATCGACCAGGAAGCAAAATAGTAGACATAAGACGTAACCTAACAAAACAGGCTATGCTTACCGGTTTGATGAGATAGGGCACGAGTGCGCTTAGCGCACACAGCATAGTTAAATATAACAGTAACGGACCATTCACGACTTCTAACATGTTTCCAATTTCTAATTATTGTACAATCAGTAAACAAATGAGTACAATCCAAAGAATACGTGTTCCTGCCTACTTGTCAACACAGATTACCATTAAGCTTGTCTACGGTGGATTGGATTGAGGCTGTCAATGTCCACAGACAGGAATGTCAATGTCAGAAACAATTTTTCAGAAACAATGTCAGAAAATATTTATTCGGTCCTTTTCGGAACAGGCAAAACTAATTAAAGTACAGCCTTTTCTGTTGTACTTCTAATATCTGTTGTTTTCTTCTCGAATCGCGAGAACCTCAAAAACTTGAACTTAAACTTTTGATTATTGGCGGAAGCGGAAGGACGGACGCGGAAGCAAGGGGGTGTAAACATATTTATGAACGCGGAAGCGAACAGGCTAACGATATTATTAACATTTGTAAGGTAATTTGGCTGTATGTCTAATAAATATGTGTCTAAACGATAATGTTTCTATTCACCCTCTATGTCTTTCTAATGACCCCACTCTAATTCTGAATAGAAACCTCGATAGAAACATGGTCCTTATTCTATATTTTCTCAAGATTGGCAGTGAATTCTCTATACTATAATCACCTGATTGTAAACGCGAAGTGGCAGAAACGAAACGTAACAAAAACGACACGCACCGCCTCAACATTAGGTTTTTTTTTTAACCTCCAAAACATCACATCTGATTTATAGCAGGCTGATATACATTAATCCAGTAGCCGATCCAGTACTGGAATCCAGCGACGCTGGATCGTTCACTGGACCAATCTAAACACATTTTAAATCCAGTCCAGTGTCCTGATCCAGCGCTGGATCCGAATAGAGCGCGTGTCTATTTTTCATTCCAGTAGCTACCCCCCGCACGCCGCGCAACACGTGCCAGCGGCACTGGACTCGTTCGTATAAACGCGACGCGCCAGTCACACTCACACTGCCGCGTGATTGTAGTGACCAGTCGCAGTCGTCACTACTGACCACGCGTTTGTTTTTACCGGTATACCGTATACGTAGAAAGTGGTCTGATGAGGAAACTATGCAGTTTGTGAAATTGTATAAACAAGAAGAATGTTTATGAAGCTTACCGCAACAGGGATCAGCGGGCTACAGCAATACGCAATATTTGCGTTGAAATGAGTGTTGAGGGGTTAACTGAAGGCGACTTAAAAAAAGATAAAATCCTTGAGATCCACTAACTACTTAGAATGCGACAAAATCAAACCATCTTCAAGATCTGGGGCTGGAGGAGATGTGTATGTACCAAAAATGAAATTTTAGTCGTCGTCGGTTAATAACGCACACAGTTTTTTTGATAATATATTTAGTTGCCTTCGCTTTTCAACACGCGAAAAATTCATTTTTGCTACGAATGAAACGTGTGGTCACCTCAACAAAGTAGAATCAACACTGGACTAAATGTAAACGGTGCAGTCCAGTGCCCAATCCAGCTGTGGTCGCGCTGGATTCCAGTACTGGATCGGCTACAGAATCAATGTATATCAGCCTTTAGAGTCAATTTTGTTCTCTCATGTGCCAGATCCAGAGTATTGTAGGTATCCAAAGATAAAGAAAAAGATGGCGGACGGCGGAAGTTTGTCGCGTCGTCGTTGTATATATATATTTTTATATATATAAAATATATATTTTTGTGGTTCTCGCGGGTCGAGAATTTATACAACAGACAGAAGAAAGCTACAAAAGAAATGGCTGTATACTCTAATGAGTTTTGCCCGTTTCGGGAGGAGACGAATTAAAAAAAAAACAGTGTTGCCATGTTAGGAGATTTTCTCCTAGATTCAGGAGAATTTCAGTGGTGCTAGGAGAACTTTTTGCCTGTCAGGAGAGTAGGAGAAAATTTAGGAGAAAGAAAATCACTACAGGAGAAGATTTAGGAGTGAGAAACTCAGGATTAAAATTAAAACATATATTTACTAGTAACAAACAAATATGTCGGAATGTACGGTGACAACACAATGAATGAACTGCCTATGAATCAACCAACCAACTTCTCAAGTCACACAATATACGATAGGATTTTGTCTTTTGATAAGAGCAAGGTTCATCTTCTTGCTCTTTGGATAGGATAACGTGAAACTCTGTGAGTGTGTGCGTGCATCGATCGACCAACCAGCCGACTACCGGGCCGGGCCAAACCGAACGAACATTTTGTTATCAATAACAATCAATGTTATTTGCATATATATATATATATATCACACACGCTGAATCCCGACAATCGGGGTAAGCAGAGTAATCGGTGTTGTGCTGCAAGAACTCTGGTAAATTACACCGACCACCACGTTTCGCAAATTATTCGAACAAGATTTAATCGATCAAGCAGCAAGTAAGGCACGAAGACACACCTGCTGCATGACTCGGTGGAAGTACCATGCCAAGGTGAGAGGTGGCGAGCCTGTCGCCCTTTAGCACGGCATCTTGTCCTTATCCCTTAGTCGCCTTTTACGACATGCACGGGGAGAGACGCAGTGAGGCTATTCTTTTTATTAAGTACCGGCCCCACACGGTTATTTGCATGTATTCTTTGTAATAATCAGTCAGTAGTATTACTAAGCCTACGTCGACAGTCTGTCCGTCAGTCCCTGAGGTCAGTCCGCACTACTTTAAGGGCTGTATCTTTTGTACCGCAATAGCTAGCTGGTTTTGATTTTCACAGATTTTTTCAGAGATTGGCGGACATCCTATCAAATAATAAGAAAAAAAATTAAGGGATTTCCCATACAAGAAACGTGTTTTAAAAAAAATTTTTTGTTTTTGCTGTAACGTAAAAACGGTAAGTACAAGTGTCAAACTTGGTGTGCTTAAAAAAACAAATAATTAAAACAGACAAATTACGTGGTGGTTAGAATGGCAATCGTGGCTATGACGGGAGGACAAATTATTATTGGAGGAGAAGTGATCGAACAGGTTGAAGGAAGAGTAGGTACGTAGGTATATCTCGGTCAAATACTGCTTGGTAGAGAAGGTCTCCTTAAGGAGGTCGAGGGACGAATTCAATGAGTTGGGCTGCCTCGGAAATATAAAATTTGCCCCGAGGTCTGACCCGTATATATTATAACCAGTGCGTCCTCCTAGTACGGGTGTGAAACGTGAGCTCTGACTATAGGTAGTTGTTTTCAAAGTTGCCCAGCGAGCGATGGAACTAGCCATGTAGGGCTGGGTCTGGGAGTATAGCTACGCGAAATGGTGCGTAATAAATGAGGCAATCCGCCGACGCACCAAAGTAATCGATATTGGAATCCAGGTGGATAAGCTAAAACGGCAGTGGGCTGGGCACGTTAGCCGAAGGGACGACGACCGTTGGAGTAACCATGTACTACATTGGCGGCCGTGGACAGGAAAACGGAGTGTGGGAAGACCACCCGCCAGGTGGGACGCCGACATGAAGTATGTCGGCGGAAAACGGTGGTCCGTACCGCTGAAGGCCGAGAGACTGGAGGAAAATTGAAGGCGAATGTCCAGCAGTAGACACTTACACGCTGACTGACTGACAGAGAACCCTCGGTGCGCGAGTTCGACTCGCACTTGACCGGTTTTCAGGCTGAAAAAGATACAGCTCTTTATATGTAAGACAGACAGACGGACGGACAGATGGCCTAGGCTTAGTAATATGGTCCCGTACGGATAAGGAACACTAAAAATGTGGTGAGATTTTTATAATTTGAATAACAGGAGAATTTTTTAGGAGGATGAAAATTTTCTAGGAGATTTTTAGGAGATTTTCGAAGTCAATCTAGGAGAATTTCAAAATTTGAGTTGGCAACACTGAAAAAAAAGGTATCCAATCCAAAGAATATTGTATCCAATTCAAAGAGGATATAACCATTGTCACCATCAGTGTTGCCATCTTAGGAGATTTTCTCCTAGATTCAGGAGAATTTCAGCGGTGTTAGGAGAAGTTTTTGCCTGTCAGGAGAGTAGGAGAAAATCTAGGAGAAAGAAAATCATTACAGGAGAAGATTTAGGAGTGAGAAACATACATTTACTAGTAACAAACAAAGATATATTACGTACTAGATCAATCACTCGGCTAGCTCACATGTTCCACCTAGTTGCGGTTCACGATCATCAAGTCTCTTAGTCGAGCGCGAGAGGCCGTAGCGCGCAGTCGTCGCCTGCCTGCTGCGATCGCGCCTCGCCTACTTTAAACTAATACATTTACACATCTTCGTCGATGCGAAGGTGCGATGGCGAATCTGGAGATGAATTGTTAGAATGAAAAGACAATATGCACACGCACACCGACGACGCACGAGTGCGATCGTTCTCCCTACCCCTTGCCTCTCTCCCGAAAGCTTCCCGCCCCGCGCGAGCCCACAATACCGGCCGCCAGCCCGTCTCCCACACGCTTCCCGCCCCGCGCGCGCTCCCCTCTTCCGCTCGGCTCTGCGCTCCGCCTCCCCGCTACCTTACCCCATACCTCAGCCGCTCGAACATATTTAGCAGCTATATTTCTTCGGAGCGCTGGCTCTATATAATATTTCCTCAAAAGTAACAAACAAATATGTCGATATGTACGGTGACAAACGGTATGTGAATCGACCAACCATCTTCTCAAGTCACACAATATACGATAGGATTTGTCTTTTGACAAGAGCAAGGTTCCCCTTCTTGCTCTTCATATAGGAAAATGTGACACTCTGTGAGTGTGTGCGTGCATTGATCGACCGACCATCCGACTACCGGGCGGGCCTAGCCGAACGAACATTTTGTTGTCAATCAATGTTATTTACATTTTTTTTTTTATGTAAACTGACATGGTTGGCTACATCACCCACAACATCCGTGATGTCAGCCCATAACACCGGGTGAACTAGGTGCTATGTCAGTGCTTCCCTTCATTTCGCTTCATTATATGTATTCTTTGTAATAATCAGTAGTATTATTAAGCCTACGTCGACAGTCTGTCCGTCAGTCCGCACTACTTTAACGGCTGTATCTTTTGTACCGTAATAGGTAGCTGGTTGTGATTTTCACAGATCATGTGTTCTTTATTATTGGCGGACATCCTGTCAAATAATAAGAAAAAAAATACAAATTAAGGGCTTCCCCATACAAGAAACGTTTAAAAAAAACAAATAGTTTGTTTGGTTTTGCTCTAACGTAAAAACGGTAATACGTACAAGTGTCAAACTTGGTGTGGTTAAAAACTAAAAAAAAAAAAAAAAAAAAATTGAAACAGACGAATTACGTGGTGGTTAGAATGGCAATCGTGGTTATGACGGTAGGACAAATCATTATTGGAGCGGAGAAGTGATGGAACAGATTGAAGGAAGAGTATGTACGTATATTTCGGTTAAATACTGCTTGGTAGTCTCTATGGTCTCCTTAAGTTCGAGGTATTTAAGGTCGAGGGAGGAATTCAACAGAGTAGGCCTGCCTCGGAAATTTTAAATTCGCCCAGAGTTCTAACCTGTATATATTATGACCAGTGCGTCCTACCGTTTATGACGTACGGGTGTGAAACGTGAGCTCTTCCAAAGTTGCCCAGCGAGCGTTGGAACTAGCCATGCTGGGCTGACCTGGGAGTATAGCTAAGCGAAATGGCGCGTAATGACTAATGAATGAGGCAATCCGCCGACGCACCAAAGTCATCGATATTGGAAACCAGGTGGATAAGCTAAAATGGCAGTGGGCTGGGCACGTTAGCCGAAGGGACGACGACCGTTGGAGTAACCATGTACTACATTGGCGGCCGTGGACAGGAAAACGGAGTGTGGAAGACCACCCGTCAGGTGGGACGCCGACATGAAGTATGTCGGTGGAAAGCAGTGGTCCGTACCGCTGAAGGCCGAGAGACTGGAGGAAAATTGAAGGTGTATGTCCAGCAGTAGACGCTTACACGCTGACTTACTTGACTGACTGACAGAGAACCCTCGGTGCGCGAGTTCGACTCGCACTTGACCGGTTTTCAGGGTGCAAAAGATACAGATATTTACAGGTAAGACAAACAGACGGACGGACAGACGGCCTAGGCATAGTAATATGGTCCCGTACGTATAAGGAACACTAAAAATGTGGTGAAATTTTTATAATTTGAATAACAGGAGAATTTTTAGGAGGACGAAAATTTTCTAGGAGATTTTTAGGAGATTTTCGAAGTCAATCTAGGAGAATTTAAAATTTTGAGTTGGCAACACTGGTCACCATGTTATTGTACTGTGGTATTGTATGGTCTTGTTCTAACCTCTCCAAAAAATAAATGCAAATTTATTATGGAGAATGCAGTGTACATACGGGTTGAATCGAGGTACGAGATGTATAAATCAAAGCGCTCTGTGTGTCTCAGTCTTGAATCTATAGTAATTTACTCAGTGTACAAGTACTGTTCTCCAAGCGAACTCACTCTGCACTTCGTGTTCTCCGAAGAAGACTCCGGCGGCGATGCCGGGCTGGCTGTTGTGATCGACGACCCTACGATTCAAGTGAAGCAGTTTGAAGAGATTCCATGGCAGGCGGCGTCGTGTACGTTCCCCGTTGCAAAGTACGACGACACCGTTATAACTGGCATGTGTGCGGTGGCTCGACACATGTGCAAGCACCGCGCTAGCACCCCGAGCTCCGCCGAGCACGAAGAGGGACTCCTCGGCTTCCGGCGCAGTTGCCTCCAGGCGCCCAACGAGGCCTCAGTGTGGACCAAATTCTGCGAGATAGACCTCATAAGAACTACAAAGGAAATACTGAAGAGAAACTATGACAAAGAATTTCCAATAAACATAGCTCGGTTCGAGAATCATTTGAAGAAACCAGTCAGGATTCACAATGTATACAAAATTGCGAGAGATGCAGATTCGAAAACTAAACCTGCAACGCTAAATACGGATGTTGTGAAAGAAGGCGGTTCAGCAGAAGAGAAGAATAAATTTCGTGTTTGTAAAAATCGCAAATGGAAGTCTGCATCGAGCGGATCTCGATTCATTCCGAGCTCTACACCGGTTGAAGAGTTGAACATCTCGCACAAGTTTGCAGAGGGACCGTTTTTTACTCTAGCGGACCTCGTCCTCTACCCGTGCTATTCTATCGTCGCCGAGTACTACGGCAGATCCGTGTTCTCTTCAGAAATGCCTTTTACTTCGCAGTGGTTAGAAACTTTACAGCAAGTAGATGAGGTTTCATCAATAAGTGATTACTTAAAACACATTATAATGTTGAATGATATTCAGCATAATGTAGAATGTAATATAGACATTCCACCAGTATCCGATGTGAGCCTTTACAAGTGCGATCCAAAACGGCATAACCCGAAAAAGCGTTTATTCACTAAGGAAGGTGATATTGAGGAAGCATTAAGCGCTCTCGTTGATGGAATGGAGATCTCCGTTGAAGATAATGACGAAAGTCAACAAATAGATTGGGAAAATATCCCATCGGGTGCCAACCCCAAAGCTGGACATTTGCCCGACAAGCGAATGGATCGAAAATCTCAGCAGCTGGAAAACTTAGCTCTCGCCGTGCTTCGAGTTGCTAAGCAAGGTGATGTTATCGTAGATTTCTGCAGCGGCAGCGGGCACCTCGGAATACTAGTGGCTCACTTGCTGCCCGATTGCACTGTTATACTACTAGAGAACAAGGAGCAGTCGTTACTAAGAGCGAGGACGCGAGTTCACGCTATGGGACTGAAGAATGTCTACTTCTTCCAGTGCAACCTAGATTTCTACGTGGGGCGTTTTGACATCGGTATGGCTCTGCACGCGTGCGGTGTCGCCAGCGATTTAGTTCTCGACAAGTGTCTCAAGGCGAATGCAAAGTTTATAATCTGTCCGTGTTGCTACGGAGGGTTGCACGCAACCGATAGGCTGAGTTACCCGCGAAGTTCGAGTTTTTCCTCCGTGCAGACTGAGCAGTACATGTGTATAGGTCACGCGGCGGACCAGACGCACTCGGAGCACCCCCTGGCTGTGCGGGGCGCGCGGTGCATGGCCGCCATCGACTCGGATCGCGGACGACTTGCGGAAGAGTTTGGCTACAAAGTCACCTTGTCTAGACTGAAACCTCTGTCTTGTACGCCGAAGAATAATCTTTTAATAGGAGTTCCTTCATAGTTGTAGAATGCATAATCTATGTTGATTATAGTGTTGCGATTATGTCTTATAGACGGACTAAATAAAAATCTGTACCATACTAATAAATATTTATTAATGTTCACATAATTCTAAATAAACAGAGAATATAAAAAAATATGTTTACTCTAGTACTTACGTAAAACAAGGACATCATAATAATATTAATATCTAAGTATTGTTTAGTGCAGGTTCCTATAGCATAATGTGGAATATGCAGCACTAAAACATAGGCATTTTATTGTTCACTTCATAAAATATAATAAAAATTTGTAATAAAATATATCCAGTTCTTTAATATTCATCTCTACAACGTGTGATGAACTTTCTCTGGATCGCTGCACAGTATGGGGGATTCAACTTGTATGGCACAGTTTTAAAATGTTTCTTGTCTGTTAATGTTTTGCGTATACTATGGCAGTGCGGCACGGAATGTACACCTGTGAACAAAAAGTAATCCTAATATAAACATACTGTTGGAACTACTCATTAATTCCATTGCATGCACACACTTTTGGTTGACAGATTTTCCATTTTGGGAATTTTTACACTGTGTTGCTGTAATTAATGTATTACATCCGATTTTAATGTGTAATTAATGTATTATATCTGATATTGGAGGGCCTTTGAGCGCACCGGCTAGCAGCCAGCTTCATGCATAGATTGCGGCTTGCGCGGCCGACGTGGCTATACTTTCTATGGGAGTATGCTCGGATAGGGTCCATACGCTCCCATAGTTGAAAGTATAGTAGCATCGGGCGCGGCATGCCAATATCGACGCAGGCCGCGAAGTACTTTGCTCAAAAGCCCACCTTAAGAGAAAAGTTAAAACATACATGCATGATATCTACACAAATTACAGACAGGTTCATGGATTACAGTCAACCAAAATATTTTTTTGAATTTAAATTGTAATGCACAGTGCAATAGTAACCTGAATGGAATCCTGCCTGTTGCCCCAGCCCATACTCTGCGTCGCGTGAGTGCCGCCCGGCTCCACGCGCCCGAAGCCTCCGTACTCCTTGCTGTCTGTACTCAGCACCACCTGGACACAACCCCAGTATTCAATTCAATTCTTTTATTGGTCTCATTAGTACTATCTAAACAAACTACATCGAGTTTGATCCCTACCGACGAAACCGACTCGTGTATACCATTATATCAAAGTAGCTACAAATCATAACCTTGAAATGGTGGAATTTGAACAAAGCTAAAAGCCATAAAAGTAGGTATTAACCCATTGTTACCGGTAAAATTAGCCACGTGATTATTACCTTTTATGTCCACTACATTCAGTAGTAGTAAGTAAATTTCAGTTTAGCATAATTTGAAAAATATCCACCTGCAATTCAACAAAACCAGGGAACAAAACATAAGAGTTTATTCTTTTATGGCCTTTCACTTCATTTCGAGGGCAAACACTATACCTTGTATTCCCCCTGCACGTCAACTCCCACGCGGTAGTCGGTGAAGCTCTGGCAGTGATGGAAGTTGAACACGAACAGTACGCCGGCTCGCTCGAACGCTATCACCTTGTCTCCCTCGTGCTTGCACGATACGAACGCCTGAACACACGTTATACAGTTTGTTAGTATTTGTGGCTTTTTTAGGAATCATACATTTGTGATGCTATTTCTCTACATTCAAACATGTATTTATAATTATTTATTTGGATATGTTGTTGTTGTTGTTGTTTTGGTTTGGGGTTGGCTCTAGGCCTGCAAACTAATCCCGCTTGGTTGGGGACCTTCGTGCAAAACCCCGCAATCTCCAGCTACCCCTGCCAGCCTAAGTCTTCCATGAAAGCCACAAGTCGACCGGGGTGTCTGCAGACCGCCGCCCTTAGTCGCCTTTTACGACATACATGGGGAGAGATGCAGTGGGGCCATTCTTTTAGAGTACCGGCCCCACACGGTACGACTATTGGATGGAATAAATTGTTAGGATATGAGTAATAGCGCCATCTCTATTGTGTTAGGTGGGAACGCTTGGACGGATGTTTGTGTTCGATGAATTAAAATGATTGCGTAAATGGCAACAATAAATACAATAAAATCATCACACAAATACGAAAAGCGACGCAAAACCATGGGCTACTACGAGCAATTATTAATTGTACATGATGCGGGTTGAAATTAAATTTAATAAAATTTTCATGAGTCTAAGACTCGCGAAGCACTAACAATAAATAAAGTTTGGTCATTATTGTTAATTTGGCATGTCTGGAACTGGAATTTTAGACTTTTTGATGTACATGCCTGACAGCTGTGGTCAGTTCTGTCACACATAAAATTAATTTAATATAATAAATAACTCATAAAGCTCTTTTAATGTTTCATAAAATCTCTTGTTAATTAATTATATAGAATGACAGACTCTTCTTGAGACACATTTAAAAAATTTAAAAAAATTTGTTGGCAAATTCAGGTCGCTTTAAAAATGCAACGTCGACGTACCGGATTCGAGCGGAGCCAGCCGTACTTTTCCTCCAGTGCGTTCATATCTCTGTCGAAGTTGTTGAGGTACTTGTACTTGAGCAGTGGATCGTCCACCAGATGCCACTGACGGCGCGCGTAGTGGTAGGATGAGTTGTTGCCGGCGCGAGGGAAGTCCAGCCACTCAGGATGTCCAAATTCATTGCCTGCCGAGTTACTACTACTAAATACTACATAGCACACGCTATACCCCTACAATCAGGGTAAGCAGAGTAATCGGTGTTGTAATGCAAGGACTTTAGTATATACAGCACAACACCGACCACCACATCCAGCAAAGTATTCGGATAACATAACTATCAAGCAGCAAGTAAGGCACGAAGATCCACCTGCCGTATGACTCGGTGGAAGGACCGCGCCAAGGTTAGAGGTGGCTATCCTGTCGCCCTTTAGCACGGCATCCTGTCTTTGTCCCTTAGTCGCCTTTTAAGACATGCACGGGAAGAGATGCAGTGGTGGGTGATAGAAATTTGTATCAAGAAATAAATGAAATATAAAGAGTAGGTACCAATGAAGTTGAGATAGGCCTCCCCGCCGAGCGCGTGCGTGATGAGCCTGATCATGCAGTGCAGCGCCAAGCCGCGCTCCACCACCGGGTTCGGCTCGCTCACTACCGACATGTGAGTGTACATCGCCGCGTCCATCAGCCAGAACGCAAGCGTCTTGTCCCCTACCAGCGCCTGCAACACGTACACAGTCAGTCAGCGTGTAAGCGTCCACTGCTGGACATACGCCTCTCCAATTTTCCTCCAGTCCTCCCGGCCTTCAGCGGTACGGAACCACTGCTTTCCTTCGACGTACTTGATGTCGTCGTCCCACCTGGCGGGTGGTCTTCCCACACTCCGTTTTCCAGTCCACGGCCGCCAGTGTAGGACACGGTTACCCCAACGGTCGTCGTCTCTTCGGCTAACGTGCCCAGCACACTGCCACTTGAGCTTAGCCACCCGGTGTCCAATATCGACTACTTGTATGTACACATACACGTACACATTGCCTCGCAATGGCTATCTATCCAACGATTGTCGTCCCGATGACTTGGTGTCAAAATTCCCATTCACCTCCTGGCAACATCATTCCAATGGCCGAGCATCGTAATCAACTTCGTATTAGTGGCAAGCAAAATGGCGGATGAGCGCATGTGTTTGGCGCGCCGCTAATCAACATAATTTTTGCGTTTCTCAAGATTACGAGAAGAATTACAATAGATGGGAAAAATTGCAACAGACGAGACGCTGTATGGTTGATACGTGACCTTTGCCTAACCCGAACCGGGGCGAATCTAATAACAACAAAAAATAACTTTCTATCGTAGCCAACCAGAATATTTTAACTCGTTATATCAAGTACCCCAACATCTTCAGCGTCAATCTCGCGGTATTGCATGCAGAGCAACCTATTTTCATTCTTTATTTATTTAGAACTTCTTTAGAATTGTGTTCCTCCGAAAAAAAGTCAGCAAGAAATCCAAAGAATAACAGGCATCAACTCCATAAACAGGCGACGAACACACCACTCCACCGATTCATCGAACACATCCGGTCCCATTGCAAGTAGAAGGTTTTAATCGAGCACAAGACCAGCGATTAGCCAATTTTGCTCTCTAACAGAGCTCTCGTCAGCTACATAGTCTGTATTGACTTGGACATGAAGCAGAACTAGTCCCGAGCTCAACCCCTTGACATATCTTTATCAACATGTGTGTACATACGAGCAGTCTAGTGAAAAACTATTTAAAAAAATATAAAAACCGCCTTCAAAAATGTATGAAATAAAAAAAAAATCAAACCCTAGAGTTGAAGGCGGTCGGTTATATTAGCTTGCTTTAGGTTTATTTTTATTTCACAGTTTTTTTTAGTAATTTTTTGCTACCGATCCGATCTTGACCAAATTGAAATGGGACCACACGGGAAGCACCAGCTTTCAAATAAAAAAAGAATTTTCAAAATCGGTTCACCCAGTCGAAAGTTCTGAGGTAACAAACTTAAAAAAAAATACTGTCGAATTGAGAACCTCCTCCTTTTTTTGAAGTCGTTTAAAAATATGCATATTTGTAGATTATTAGTAAATTGTATGTCATGTCTATACAGCTTTTCTATCGTATTGGAAGCTTTGGTGTTATGGAGCAGCAAGTTTACCTGATCGTGGCTCTCGGCATATGCCACGGTGCCTTCCGTCCAGCGTCTGTTGGTGAGCGTGTGCACGATGTGGCCCATCTCCCAGTCCTCGTCCTTCTGCTCCTTCAGCATCTTGATCCACATGTCCGGGATGGCCATGCCCAGGCGGTAGTCGAACCCGGTGCCGCCCTCCGTCACCGGACGGCAAGACGCCGGCATACCTGATACGTCCTACGCACCGATATTAATTAATGTTGGTTGACAGATGTATGTGGCTGAAACTAATTGGGTGAATCAACTTTTTCTTGTTTTTGATATCTGTCTGAAAACAGGATATACATACAAACATACATCACGCCGTATCACGACAATCGGGGTAAGCAGAGTAATCGATGTTGCGCTGCAAGTACTCTGGTAAATTACAGCACAACACCGACCACCACGTTCAGCAAAGTATTCGGACAAGATAACTATCAGGCAGCAAGTAAGGCACGAAAGCTCACCTGCTGCATGACTCGGTGGAAAGACCGTGCAAAGGTCAGAGGTTGCTAGCCTGTCGCCCTTATGCACGGCATCTTGTCCTTATCCCTCGCCTTATCCCTTAGTCGCCTTTTACGACATGCACGGGGAGAGATGCAGTGAGGCTATTATTAAGTACCGGCCGCCACACAGTACAGGATATTATCTTGATAAATTCACCTTATTTTAATAGTTACAGCAACTCTTAGATAAGTAATTGATTAATAAGAACTGCACAAAGAATTTTGAGTAATTAAAAAAAAAATTGGTTACCCTGGGAACAATCCCTTTTTATTTCCATACAAAACTGGGGACAAAATTGTCCCCTGGGTCACCCCTAAAAATTTGGTTAATGTTTTATTTTAAATAGTTCTCTACTTTCATTTCAATTGCCTAACAACCTTAGTATTTTATACTTATTGATTTTCAACTAAGTAAATAAACTTTTTTTTTATTTGACTTTGCAGCTGGTTTTTACGTTACAAGAAAAAGTTGATCCACCCAATTATAGATATATCTATTGCTAATATACCTAAAAAAAATTTTATAACATTGTGAGAGTTATGGGTCTATAATATTATGGGGAAAATTATATTATGTGTTTGTATTTGTAGAAATGATCACACAAAAGAACACAATCATGGAAATAGGAATAAGGAAATAAATAAGTTGGTTGCATGACAATTAATTAATTCAATTTTGTTTGATTAAAAATATGGGGAAAAAATTTTACGAACGTGTCAGCCGCTTGCCTATCTTTGATATTTCTTAGTTTGTATTTCTGCCACTTTCTAATCACAAAATTTCATAGTAGTTAATGATACGGACAATCTACGCTGTCTGGTGGCAGCCCATAAAAAGAAGAAGTAAGTATTGCTATATTGAGCTGAAGAGTGCGAGTAGAAAATAACTTTTTGTAGGAAAGCGCGGCATGTGGAGCGAATGCCATGCCGGCCTGACAGATGCCTATTCACGGTCCTCTCGAAGGACCCAAGACTGTCCTTGGGGAGCACTCGATTTACCTCAGCAATAGTGATGGCGCGGCTGTCGATCTGATGGACCAGTTCGTTGGCCAGCATGAGGTAGACCAGAGCCTCTGTGTCGACGCCCATGCCGTAGTACTCGTCGTAGTGTCCCGAGAAACCGTGGCCCATGCCGCGGCTGTGGTACAGCATCGACGTAACTCCGTCGAACCTGCGGAGGATATTCAGTTTTAATGTCTGGGAATAAGTGCTAGAATACTGGGAATAAATCAAATAGTACCTAACTAAACACCATAAAAATTGGGTTATTTATTACACAGCCATCTTATCTTTATTTCATATTTCTATTGGATTTTATTAACTTCGTCTGTGGTTCTGACTCTAGCAGTCAGTTCTATATGTTGTCCAAGCAAGGCAAACAGTTTAATTTCAAATAGTTGCCTTATTGGCCACTGTGTGGATTCTACTTAGAGCAATATAGTTATATAGGTATATTTTCTTTTGACATGGGTTCTGCCAAAACTATTAATATAAAAATTATTTCACAGTGGTAGCAATCGTGAAGTAGTGGCTGCTTGAAAACTTATTACCTGAATCCATCGAACTGGTATTCCTCCTGGTACCACCGCAGATTTGATAGTAAGAATCTGAGGACTTCCACCCTGCAATAAATTAGGATAACTTAGAGTTGTTTCATTATAATTTGTATGTACATTCAATCATACTTACGATTTAAAAATAAAATTTGCGCCATTAATTTCAAGGGTTTTAAGATGCTGTTCATTTCTAGCTTGAAAGGTTCACGCTGGAAGCTTACACACTACAATGAAAGTAGCGTATTATCTAACTATGAATACTAAGAAATATTTATTGTTCATTTGATTCAGATTCAGATATTTATTTCCCCATAAAGAACACACAACATTAAAAATATTTCATTGAGACCTACATATTCAGTATGGTTCGTCATAATTTTTTTTGTCATATCTCATTCAGCAATGCAATCTATAAGCAAGAAGTATGTACATCTAACTATGAATTGAATGTGTTTGACATTTCTGAGCGGCAGTTTGCCTAAACGTTAAATACATATAACTTAAAACTATAGAATAAGTAATGCTGGGATTCATAAAGATTCATGCAAGTTTATTTCGCATTCAGTTCTTTCCTATCTCATTATGTATTGCAGTGCAGCACTCCCACATTCACTCTTTCGCTCTAATGCTTCTATTTCGCGTGAGGTCACCTTTCGCCAGTGACTCGTTGCCAGAATACCCCAAGGTTTAACAATATGTCCCAAAACTCAACGTCAAGCGGGAACCAGGGAGTAGGGTAGTTTATGACTACCTAGGGAAAAATTAGAAAAAAAGTCGGAGCCATTTGTTTTATAGGATACAGGCATTTTTTTAAAAACATTTAAATTTTACATTTTAGGTACCTACGACTACAAATTTGCAAATATAATTGCTAATTTTTTTATATTGGAAGCCTAAATAACTCTGCTATTGATAAGTATCCCAAATAAAACCAGAATGCCTGTAGTTTTACCAAAAAAAGTATTCAGTTAAATTTTTTGCTAAAAAAATTAATCACAGATTTGTTTTTCTTATTTTTCCCTGGGTAGTCGTAAACTGGGCTACTCCCTGGTTCCCGCTTGACGTTGAGTTTGGGACACGTTGTATGCACAAAATTTTTCCTCTACTCCAAAGTCAAAATCCACGCTCGTGCCCGACATTCAAAACTCGATCAGTCCCCAATTCGATCACAGTGCAAAAATGCTCACTCAGAATAGTTGAAGAGTCTGGAGTCCCACAGTGGATGGGTCCCGCGCGCGCCATCGTGGAAGTATCCCGAGTTAGTACCGTCGAACTCGTTTAGTCCGTCCAGCGTGTTCTTGGAGGCGTGCGAGTGTACCACGTCCAACAGTACGTAGATCCCGAGCTCGTGGGCACGGTCGATGAGGGATTTGAGCTCGCACGGAGTACCGTAGCGGCTAGAACGAACGACAATCAGGTCAACAGGTACTTTAAAAGAATATCCCCACTGCATCTCTCCCCGTGTATGTCGTAAAAGGCGACTAAGGTATATGACTCCCTTCTTATATTACTAGGTGGTAGAGTTTAACCCGTCCGGGATGGTACCTCCACACTGAATGAAAGGTCGTTCGAAACGGCTATGTAAATAGTTTGTTTTTTCCGTCCAGCTCAGTGTAGCCGGCACGACCGAAGGGAAGGACTGATGTGGCAACAAGTTCACCCGGTGTTATGGGCTGACATCACGGATGTTGTTGGTCATGTAGCCAACAGTGTCAGTTTAAAAAAAAAAACAATAAATTTTCTAATTTCCTTTATCATTGAAACGTGATACAGGTGACAATAATATGTTGTCCGTCTCGGTAGCTCGGTGGTGCAATGTATAGATGTGCGATAGTGAACTTAAGCACACCCAGGCACAACAGTTCGACTGCTGTGGCTGGTCGTGGTTCAGATTCCATACAAAACTGTTACTTGGTAGGTTTTAGGCCTAGATTGTTAGGATTTACCACGGCACTGAATGAAAGGTAAGTCGAATAGTTCGTGTTTTCCATCCAGTTCAGTGTAGTCGGTACGACCAAAGGGAAACACTGACATGGCACCTAATTCACCAAGGTGTTATCGGCTGACATCACGAGTGATGTAACCGACCGTGATGCGTTCCATAAAAGAAAAGGTGATACTACAGGCATAGGTCGTTCGTTCTAACCTGAGGCGTACAAATACATTCACGAATGACGGTGAGCATAAAATTCTGCGAGTGTAGTATGGGGCTCAGGCCATGTTTATGCGCATGTCAAGCATTTGTATTAGAGAAATGCAATGCCTCAGGTTAGGCCGTCCATGATATACCAAACAGTTTAATGTAGACCACCACTTATTAGACGACAAATTGTCACGCGGCGATTCTGAATACATAGAGAGTACAACTAAATAATATGCCTGTAAAATTTCATCGCCGTGAAGTAGCTGGTGGACTCACCTGCTGGCTGCGAAGAAACTGGTGACTTGATAACCGAAGGACGCGTAGTAAGCGTGCTCCATGACGGCCATCAGTTGGATGGAGTTGTAACCTGCCATCACACAAATATGTTAATGACGGCGGCGGGTGGCCGAGTGGTTTGGGCATCGGCTTCTCATGCGAGATGTCCCAGGTTCGAATCCGGTCGGCGTGTACCAATGAGTTTTTTCTGACGAAAAAATTTACGTGTGGTGTAAAACTGTAGGTCCCTTCCCTTGCCCCTTACTAGGTGGTAGGCTCAAATTGTAGCCGACTGGGTTGGTACCACCGTACTGGATGTAAGATGGCCGCATAGCAGCCTCGGCTGTGTTCCTTCTCTAGTCCAGTGTAGCCAGCAATTCAGGGAAGTCGCCGGTATGGAACCTACCTTCTCAGAGGTGAAATTGGCTAGTCAGAGCATGTGCTTTGGCCTCTCTGACTCAGCCACCCATACCAGATTAAACAAAAAAAAATAAAAACAAGACCCCGGCGACAACAGAGGAGGGGTTAGCTTCAGAAAACTTGCTCCTAAAACCACAAGGTGGTAGAAATATAATGTAAATACAAAGTACATCAGCCTAGGCTGTTCGTTCATCAAATAAATAAATAAATAAATATGTATTACTGTAAAAAATACTAGAAATTTAGAGGGAAATTTAGAGTGGCGACTCGCTAGTCCGCCTCGATTAATACCCTCCTCTACTGCCGATGGGCCCGGATATGTTCGGTGAAGCCATCGCAAGCTTAGATCCACACCTTCCTTCATACATTTGTGTGAGGCCGGTACATAAAAAGAATAGCCCCGCTGCATCTCTTCCCGTGCATGTCGTAAATGGCGATTAAGGGATAACGACGAGATGCCGTGCTAAAAGGCGACCGGCTAGCTACCTCTCACCTCGGCGTGGTCCTTTCACCGAGACATGCAGCAGATGGGTCTTCATGCCTTACTTGCTGCTCGATAGTTATCTTGGCCAAATACTCAGCAAAACGTGGCAGTCGGTATGTGCTGACAATTGGGGTAAGCAGAGCAATCGGTGTTGTACTGCAAGAGCTCGAATGAACTACAGCACAACACCGACCACCACGTTTAGCTAAATATTATGATAAGACAATATCAAGCAGCAAGTAAGGCATAATCACATACTGCACAACTCGGTGGAAGGAACGTGCCACGGTGAGAGATGGCTATCCTGTCGCCCTTTGGCATGGCAACTTGTCCTTATAGTCGGCTTTTACAATATGCATGGGGAGAGATAAAGTGGGCCTATTATTTTCAAGTACCGGGCCAAAACGGTACTTCCAGAGCCAACTGTCATTGTCTCCCTCTATGGAGACAAGCCATGCTGCATCGTCATAGCCCCAGTGCGACGTTGCTATCGCTTACTCGCTCTCGCTTGCCTACCGATGACAGGAGCGAGAGAGAAACATGAAATCGCTCACCCTTCATCGGGCGACCGTCGCAATCTTCGTGTTTCTCTCTCACTCCTGTCAAAGGGAGGCAAGCGAGAGCGAGTAAGCGATAGCAACGTCACACTGGGGCTATGACGATGCAGCATGGCTTGTCTCCGTAGAGGGAGACGAAGGACAGTCGGCTCTGGTACTTCTATTTAAAACTGCAATAAACTTTTATATTGCACGTCGGTATGACTAACTGCCTGTTATGAAAAGTTTCCTAACACTTATACGACAGTATGTAACAAGAAGTATAGCGGCACCTTGTTTCTTGATCCTGGGCAGGATGTTGTCTCGGAACTCGTTGTAATTGCCGACTCTGCCGTCTTCCGTGGCGATGCCAACGTGACATTCGTACACGCGCAGCGATGCGGGACGCGACACCTTCTGCTGCTTGAACGTGTACGGCTGAAAACATTGACAATGCTTTTGTTATTGTTCCACTTTTAGTTTTTTATGGAAACTGACACTGGTTGGCTACATCACCTACAACATCCGTGATGTCAGCCCATAACACCGGGTGAACTTGGTGCCACGTCAGTGCTTCCCTGCGGTCGTGCCGGCTACACTGAACTGGACGGAAAACACATACTATTTACATAGCCGTTTCGACCGACCTTTCATTCAGTGTGGTGGTACTAACCCGGGCGGGTAAAACCCTACCACCTAGTAATATAAGAAGGGAGTCATATCCCTTAGTCGCCTTTTACGACATACACGGGGAGAGATGCAGTGGGGCTATTCTTTTAAAGTACCGGCCCCACACGGTACGACTATTGGATGGAATAAATTGCGCACTTGACAACCATAGTCTTCCGGCGAGTGTGTTTCGCAAACCCTTTAACCGGGGCGTCTTCAATTAACAAGCAAGACAGCCCAGCAACAGTCGGCAAATCTGCTGGCATGGCGCCTAACTGAGCTTGGTTTCGCGAGCAGTGGTGATTTTGGCTCTGTCAACTTCACCATTGGTCCCTCAGCACAGCCATTCATGTTGGTTTACATAAAAAAAAACAACAAAGAAAAATGCCCCATTCTCTATATTCTGTTGGGCAGGGCACTACTTCTTACATAGACCGGATGAGGGGCGACCAAGGGGTTTGCATGAAGGTCCCCAATCAAGAGGGACTAGTTTGTAGACGCAGTGCTCCCCAGCTGTCTGATCTAAACTGTGTGTGTTATTTATAGAATATTCCATAAGACTTCCCTGATCACCAAGGGCACGAGTCCAGGGACCCCGGTTCAATGAGCGCCCGAAAGAGCCGACGTTGTTTACACCGAAAAAGAGGAGTAAATTTGTTTGTGTATTTCACTAAGAATTGCCGTTAAAATTTCTAAATTTGAATGTATATCGGAAACCCCATGAGATTTAAATTTTATTTTTCATATTTTTTTACTTTCTAAAAGGGCCCCAAATTTTCCCAAGGGCCCCTGGGCACATTTGGGACCCTGGTCAAAGACGGCCTGGCCTGTAGGTGATAAAGTCAATTTATTTGATAACATTCTTTGAAAGTCTCACTCAAAGAGTTTGTATTACGTCGCTGCGCTCCTTTATAGAGCGACCCTATGGGCAATCGGCTACGAGAAAGAATGAAGCCCGCTGCGCGGTGTAGTGCGGGCAGGGGAACGACGTTCGGCTCCTACTCGGGCATGCGCGAACGGAAAGCGTCCAAGCGTAGAAACAATGTATCTCTTATTTTGCAAAATTTAATTTGTATTGTAAGTGAGGTTGTAGGTACCTTAATATATTGAATTCTTACGGTGCTTACTTTTATTACTTTATACTATTACTTTAAGTGAGCTAAACTTGTATGTATATATTTGTTTCTCGGAAACGGCTCTAACGATTTCGACGAAATTTAATTGTGTTTAGATAATGTTACTTTTTCAAGTTTATTCATCTACATAGATAGGTGTAGACACCGAGCAAAGCTCGATCGCTCAGGTACTTGCCATTATGAAAGATTCGTATTTACGACAAATGAGTGAAAAAAAAAACATAACATAACCAAAGTTTTTTAAATCAAAATTTATGAATTTTTAAAATTCTACATTCGAACGAAAACATGATTGAGGTCTTTATTTGGAATTTAACTAAACCTCACACAAAAAGTTGCGGATTATGAGTTATCTATCACTACTACATTACTATACTAGGAAAACGCAAAGGATGATGGTGTTCGTAAAATGCTCCAAAAATTCAAGTTTATATTGAATATCACTCGTTTAGGACTTTAAAAATAAATGTACAGATAAAGGCTTTAAAATTCCATGCACTCTTTTTCTTCTCTTCTGTAAAGGGGGATTTTTTTTTCTTCTGATAACCTTGTAGTTCAGGCAATAAAGGAGGTGTAGAGTGCGTGAACAGGGTCAAATACGATTTCTTCAGAAACCTGTTCGGGGTGCTTAGGGAGTAAACATACTAAAAGTCCTGGCGTCTACGAGGTGAGCCGGAGGGGGCGGGGCCCAAATAAGGTCCTGCTTTTGGGTTTTTCGCTATGATCTCGAAAACGGTGCCCCGTAGAGAAAAATTGTCTTATACCGAATGAAAGCTCATAAAATTATCTACAACTTCTATTCTATTCACTTTTTTCAAATTCCGAATCGTTTTCGAGCTACACGCTTAGGAAAAGTGAAAATTTTCGAAAAATTGATTTTTACCTCATATTTCTCATCAAACATTCCTTCATATCGTCTAAGCTATTCACCTGAGAAAGATATTGTGAAACCAGAAGTTATAGAAAATTTAATTCCCTTCAATTGTGTATGACGATATGAAGGAATGTTTGATGAGAAATATGAGGTAAAAATAAATTTTTCGAAAATTTTCACTTTTCCTAAGCGTGTAGCTCGAAAACGGTTCGGAATTCGAAAAAAGTGAATAGAATAAAAGTTGTAGACAATTTTATGACCTTTCATCGGTATAACACAAATTTTCTCTACGGGGCATTGTTTTCGAGATCGTAGCGAAAAACCCAAAAGCAGGACCTTATTTCCCCCCCCCCCCCCCCCCACGCCAAGACTTTTAGTATATTTACTCCCTAAGCACCCCGAACAGGTTTCTGAAGAAATCGCTTTTGACCCTGCTCACGCACTCTTACACCTCCTTTTGGGCCATTCGTTGAGTGGACTATTGGTATTGCTTGATCTTTGAGTTTTCTATATCGATCTGGTGCAATATTAAAGTAGTCTTCTTTAAAATGTCGAGAACAAATACGGCTGTAAGTGTTTCCTTTTCTTTTTATTGCGGCCTCCCACAGTTTAATTTTTTCAGGATGTTTGGGAAACCTTAAAACCAAAGGTACCTAATTAAAAATTACCTAATTGCCATCTTTCACTAAACAAAATTACTCGGAACCCAGTATACATACTAAATAGTCCATATTTGGGCGCTTTTTTTATGGAATCTGACACAGTTGGCTACCTATATCACCTAGAACATCCGTGATGTCAGCCCATAACACCAGGTGAGATAGGTGCCATGTCGGTGCTTCCCTTCATTTCATGTCGGCTACACTGAACTGGTCGGAAAACACGAACTATTTACATAGCCGTTTCGACCGACGTTTCGTCAGAGCGGTGGTATCAACCCGGCCGGGATAAACCCTACCACCTAGTAAGGTATGAAGAGAAGGGGCCTACAGGTTAACATGGAATCCGAACCACGGTCAGCTCCAACGGTCGAGCGGTCACTCATCCAGTACTGACCGTGCTCAGGGTTGCTTAAGAACGAAGTATGCGTGATTTACGTTAAGCTCATTCCATTCGTTTCGAAATGGCGGCCATTTAAAAAAAAAAATGCTTCATAAGATACCTACGTGAACATGCTTCGTTTAATAAAGTAACCGAGCTCTAAAGTCCTTCCATAGAGTATTGACTTTTACTTGGTTTAAAAAAAAATACACGAAAGATCATATCTGCCTCCTATTTTGGAACTTTATCATCAATACCTACTAATAATAAATCTGTAAGGGATGGCCATGGAGTAAGTTACTTTGTTTTATGAGATATTGTGTTTGTAGACTCTAGATGTATGATACTAAAACTAAATTGACGATTTTTAGAACTATTTTCTGTATGTATATAACTATGTATATTCCACCATAGCTCTTAAACCGATCATCCGAATTTGATGAAACTTATTACAAGCACATTTACCTATACGAGACATAGGATAGGCTAAATAAAATTCAGTTCCGGTTACGCTATGATGTGGCTGTCATACAAACCGAAAAGGTACGGGGGCGGGCTTAATTATTTTCTTCTTTTTAAATTCGAATTTCACGCGAGCGAAGCTGCAGGCAAAAGCTAGTACTACTTAAATTAAATACGTAATCACATGGATTATTTATTATATAAATATTCTGGAAAAAATATGATTTAGACTTAGCACGTTCTATAGGAAATCCGCCACCGCCGTCGCTCCCGGTTAAAATATCACCAAAATACCAATTCCCTGTGGAATCTTAGACCATTCACGATTCTAGTCTTCTTATTTGAGTCAGATTTGCAAATTAAAACGCAACAGTTGACCATTTTGGCTGAATTTTAGGAATAAAACTAAGAAATTGATCCCTCTGCATCGCGCGACGGAGCACGGCCGATGACTGCCGATCGGACCCGAACGCGGTTCGTGGCGCTCACCAACGAAGCTTCACCTCACCAACGCTCAGATTCTCTCTATAAAGGAGCGCAGCGACGTAATACAAACTCTTTGGTCTCACTAACATTAATATTTACATGTTTCCCCACGGCGCGGTCCTTCCACCGAGTTCGTGCCTCACTTGCTGCTTGATAGTTATCTTTTCCGAATACTTTGCTAAACGTGGTGGTCGATGTTGTGCTGTAATTTTCCATAGTTCTTGCAGCACAACACCGATTACTCTGCTTACCCCGATTGTCGGGATACAGTGGTATATTTCACATGCGATTGTTTAACATAATATAAGTAATTCTTAATTAGTTTTGCTAAGCGAGAAAAAAAATATGTGAGATATTGCAACTCTACTATAGTGCAATATTATTTAATTCTGTAGTAGCTGTATTATTAGATTCCAACGAGTACATTAAATCAGACCGACCTTGCGGTTGCTTGATTGATATTACATAACAAACATATGATAAGTATGTAGATAGATAGGCATATAGATTTAGTAAATTTGAGTTGGGACAGTCCGATCAATAAAGATAGCAACAGTATAAGAGCTGTTTGACAGAGGGGTTTTAAATAGGGCTGCCATCCGTCCGGGTTTCCCCGGATTTGTCCTCTTTTTGAAGGCGTCCGGGGGCGTCCGGGGGCATTGTTTGAAGTAGTCCGGGTTAAACAAAATTCAAAAATCCCGCCCGCTGCATAATATTATAGACGCTAAACGTCATAGCTTGAAGACGACCGTGAGCAATGCTGTTAAATATTTTAATAAGTAATATGATAATTTAATTTTGTCAAAAAGTTTAAAATAAAATAAATTGTTTAATAAGAAAAAAGCAATGTCCGGGTTTTTATATGAAAATCCGGGGTTTTACTTCTTTTTGTCCTAGTTTAATGATTTTAGAGATGGCAGCCCTAGTTTTAAACCATCATCCAAACCCGGTTTAATAGTTCTTGTCTTGCCCACTTCGCTACAGATATTCTAGGCGTTCATTTCTATGTATATGTATGTATATGTATAGTCTTTATTGAACACCAATTTATACATATTAGGTACAATAGGCGAGCTTAATGTCATGAGGCATTCTATTCCTACTAACTTTTGGGATGTGGGAGAAGTATACCTATGCAGGTGAACAAGAATATTTTGTGACAATGTGTGATAATAATTTATTCTGAGGGTATTCAATCAAGTGACATGACATTCAATTCATAAATTAACACTGCTGTTATCTAGTTTGTAGCTATGTAACAACTTTCGTGAATATGGAAACAATAGTTACGGGTTAATATATATACACCACATAGGTGGTATACCATAAGTACCTATACATATAAGTGTATACTAAAAGTTGTATGTACATTTCCCCCGACACTTTGCACAGAACTAAAGAAACCCTGAAATCAAATACTGAAAAAAATCACATTGTCACGCGCTCAATTTTTCTAAAGTGAATGGTGACATTCTTTTCGAATCCTTAAAACTTATCGAAGACTGTTTCACAAAATAAATTGCAATTCACGTGATTTCACGAACAATTATCTATGTACGTGCTCCGAGACTCGGAGTCAATTGATGCGGTGCCGTGCAAGTTGAGCGGCGGTATACACCTATATGTATACTATATTATACTTTTAGTATACACCTATATGTATACTATATGCTATACCACTATAATAAATTATACACCACTCGAAAACGCGCGGCAAAACCTACTTTAATCACTCAGTAGTATCACACAACTTTACAACTGTTCACTGCCACTCTCGCTGTCACTTCTATTATATTGTATTGTTAATCTTACATAATTAAGTAGGTAAATAAGTAGGTTTGCTAGCTTTTCATTCGAGAATGAGCTATTTTACACCAATGCCATCACATACAATATGCGCAAAAGGCGGCAATAACATTTTTACGTGTTCATGCTGTAGGTAGGTAACTACATGAACACGTAAAAATTTTATTGCCGTTTCATAATTTCAAAATTTGTTTTGTTCATTTCTGCCACTGAAAGTAAACACTAAAATGAAGTCTGACCGCAAAAGAGATGTTAAATAAGCAGCTTCTATCTCTTAGGAAGGGGGTAAGAGATTGCTCGTATGCAATACCCCTTGCCTTTTGAGTAAGCACACCAGTCAGCAACTCATATGCATCTAAATAAATGTATTATGACTATGTATTATTACTGCTCTGTATGTAAATGTTTACTATACTAAATAAATGTTTTTTTATTTTTAATTAGTATAGAATATAGAGCTTACCTGATCTGGTTTATAAATGAACTGCTGATACGTGAAGCCCTCGTGCGGTTTGACATAGCTGGCCCACGGCGAGATCCGGTACAAGTTGTCGTTGACTATCATCTGGACGCGCGAGCCGTGACGAAGCGCGCACGATCCGTCCGAGTTGGGTGCAATGTGCAGCTCCCACTTGCCGTATTCGAGGCGGTTGAACGAGTGACTCTTGGAGTTCCAGCCATCTGAGGAAGAAAATTATTTGAAATGTATACCTACCTATAGGTTTATACAATGATATTTTAAGAAAGATACATTGTCATAGGTACGACATTCGGTGCTCACACACGGCACGAACTTGAAACGTTGACAGAAAGAACTATAAAGTGATGCGCCGACTCGAATAGTCTTATTCCAATTATTAAGGGAGGGAATTCAAGTTATGTGGCGGTTGGTATAACTGATAACTACTTAGGAAGGACGACGCACGTCTGAACGCGTGTGTAGTTGGTGCGCGACTAACTTCAAACAGGACTGTGGTCTTGTATTCAATGTGCCGCTTTGGGAGCTCTTATAACTTATCTACCTTTTTTAACATATAATATCATTGGGTTTATAAATGAAAGTGATGTTTTTTTTTTTAAACTTAATATTTTTTTTAAGGCTTTTTTTTTTTTTTTTATGGAAACTGACACGGTTGGCTACATCACCTACAACGTCCGTGATGTCAGCCCATAACACCGGGTGAACTAGGTGCCATGTCAGTGCTTCCCCTTTTGATTGTGCTGGCTACACTGAACTGGTCGGAAAACACAAACTATTTACATAGCCGTTTAGACCGACGTTTCATTCAGTGCGGTGGTACCAACCCTGGCGGGTTAAACCCTACCACCAAGTAAGATTAGGAGGGAAGGGACCTACAGTTTTACGAGGAATCCGAACCTCGGTCAGCCTCCAACGGTCAGCGGTCACCCATCCAAGTACTGACCGCACCCAGCGTTGCTTAACATTCAATAGCGACAGTTGACTGTCTGCACCACTGAGCTATCGAGGCTGACAAGACTGGCTTTAGCCATTCCTGGCTCTGCCAGCCCCATAGTAACTATATTGATATTTTAATGTACTTCAGCACGATTCAATGCCTGTGACTTTACAAAAAAACTTAGTATGAATTCAAACTCCTCCCCCTGAGCTCGCCCCAAGGCTTCATGTACTTTAAAATGATGTGTGATGTTTATAGTGAAAATATTTTTGTCAAGAATATGGACCGAATTATGAAACATCGTGTCATTATCCAGTCACACTTTATGCATTTTTTCTAATGTAGGTACGGTTTGCAGTGTGTTCCTTTCCTTCATGTAATAGTGAGCTGTATTGTGTATAAAGAACATTATGAGAGTGGAAGAGGCGCGCAGGCAGAAGTGTGTCAGGATCGAGGCACGTGGAGATCCGTTGTCTGTCCAGTGAGGTAGACTGGGATACAATACAGGTGTCTGACTATCTGTGTGAGATTGGTGAAAAAATAAAATCGTAATGGCAGAAAATATGAACCTTTGGTTTTTTATGGTCTGCCATCAAGATTCACAATTTCTGCTTTAACATGAAATTTTCTGCATGAGAGTTTCTGGTGGAACAAAGCCCTATAGAACATACATAATTATACCTACGGCTACACTGAGCGGACGTGAAGAAAATGACTAGAAATCTCACAATTAAATAGGTAGCTAATTGAAGATGATTTCATAATACATACTGAAGTCGCCCTGCAGATGAAGGGAGTGCGCCCCCGGGGCCCACTCGCGCCACGTCACTGAGCCGTCAGGGTTGAACTGTGGTCCGTAGTACCGGTAGCCACGCGTGAACCCTTCCACGCCTCCCTCCCATGATGTGATCTTGTCCCAGATGTCGCGGAAACAGGCATATCTATGGCAAATTTATAGTTCAGTAAAAACACACAACAAAATTGTCAGCCTCAGTAGCTCAGTGGTGCAGTCGATCGACTGTCGGTCATGATCATAAGCACACCTGGGCGCGGTCAGTAGGTACTTGGATGGGTGACCGTGACCGCTCGACCGTTGGAGGCTGACTGTGATTGGGATTCCACCTAAAACTGTAGGTGCCTTCCCTTGTTATCTTACTAGGTGTGGTAAGCTTTACCACGCCCGGGTTAGTACCACCGCACTGAATGAAAAGTCAGTCGAAACGGCTATGTCAATAGTTCGTGTTTTCCGTCTAGTTCAGTGTAGCCGGCACGACCGAAGGGAAGAACTGATAGGACATCTAGTTCACCAAGGTTTTTTTATGATTTGAATTTTTATAGGATTTATACCTAGGTATAGGATTTAGATAAAATTGTATGCACAATGAAGATCCTAACTTGGTCTTGGTAAAGTGCAAGAAGATTCTAAAATGTTCTGTTAAATAGTTCCAATGAATTTGAATTCTCGCGCCTTTTTAGGTTCCGTAAGTACGTCAAAGAGATGAAGACGGACTCGTATAGGTACTGTGAGTTGAATTTTATTTATTGTGTGGAATTTACAGACTGCTCCATATTTTGAATAATTCATTTTCATTTTATTAGATAGGTAGGTTTCCAGACAGTGTTCTAAATTTTGAACTGCCGACAAGATGTTTTACAGCTGAACGGGTTCTCGCAAGTGGCTTAGACTGGACGGCCCCAGATGATGTGGCCCATAATGCAGGCCCTATGATATCCAGATGGCTGGCTGAGTCTGAGGGGCCAAAGCACATGCGTCAACCAGCCAATATCACCTCCAAAAAGGTAGGTGCCATACCGGAGACTTCCCTTTAGACTATACTGAACTAGAGAACACAGTCGAGACTGCTATGCGTCCATCTGAGTCCAGTACTGTGGTAGTGGTAGTAGTACCTATATATTCTTTGAGTGGTACCAACCACCTATGACCTAGTAAGCTGCAATGTGTTCGAATTCCGAGTTCAATATGATTCCATCCAATTTGAATGTTTATTCCGGGATCGACTTGAAATCGCAAGCATTCGATTTCGATTATGAATAAAATGTCAAAAGTATAAATAAGCTGGCGGTAATTTGTGCACACATTCCTTAGTACGCTCTAAGTAAATTCCAGAATGCCAAAATACTGTTCTCGATTGAGCGAACAAAACATAAACGTGTTCATGAACAAACCAAACCGTGCGAGACGAGTGCGAGTGCGACGCCGCCGGCACGCAGGCAGTGCAAGAAAAAACAAACTTCCGCATTTCGTCTCGCTCCTTCTCGTTGATCCATTTTATTTCAGCTCTCTCTGATAACCAAAGTTGCTGCCCGCAGTTTTAGTTACACTATACATGAAATGCACACTGAAATGTATTATCAGATTACGAATTTATAAATAATAAACTATAAAACCCCGTTATGTTTATCTTAAAACACGCTCAAAACACGCTCTCTGCACTCACCCAACGCGCGTGCGTATGACCTTCAAGTTGACATTGACACAATAGGTAGTAGGTCGGGCAAAAAAAAATTGTCAACAAACACCCTTTTCGCGGCATAGAAGACCTTTACCGCGAAATATTAGCAATACAAATTAGAAAGAAGCTTTTACACGAACCTCCGTCTGATTTCCCGTTCGTATGGCTTCAAATAGCCGTCTCTATCCAAGAGTTTCTTGAGATCGGGCACCGGTACGTCCATTGGGTCCATGGCTGAATAATTACCTCCCATTTTGTCGTAGTGTGCGTGCGTAAAACCGGCTAGATCGTGCGCGTGCGCCACGGAACCGCGCGAACTGATAGCGCCGATTCAAATGAGAGAGAACTTTATATCACAAATCTTTTAAAAAATTCGTCCGGCTTGATATCTGGGGTCAACACGCGTGTCACTCGTTCAATGCCGGCTTATTTCTGCTCTACCTTCAAGTAGATAACTCCCCACGGATGCAAAGTGTGGGTAATTTGATAGTCCGTCCGTGATGTTCTATTGTTTTCATTTCATTGCGCAGCAAGTTTCTATTTATTTTGTGTGTAGTGTAGGTAGTTGGCGCAGCTCCGGCCGGCTTTTCGTGCGGATGCGATATAGACCGGACTCTCAGTGAAGTTCCGTTTGCAAAAATTGCGGACCTCATTCTGACTTCTGATATATTGTATAGATCCCAGACATACAATTAACAGATGTTGCCAACCAGTTTTGTGGTCCCCTCTCCCCCCCTCCTCCCTCACAAATATTATTAGTAAATTACAAAGAGTTTCGGTTTTAATTTTGGAATTTCATTAGAAAATTAGTACATATGGGTGCTTTTATGTGTCATAATTAAAATACTAGCCAATACACCAATAGAAAACAGTTTTTTTGATGAAATATTACGAAATTTACTATAAAATCGCTTCAGAGATTTTTTACAAAAAAAAATATTTTTTATGTAAAATGTAAAAAAAAATTTTTTCTTAACCGTTTCAGTTTTATGCCAGGAACAAAAAAGTCTTCCAACACATAGATCTCTTTCTTTTAGAAATTGTGAAAAACCACACTTTTAGTTTTATATATAATTAGTATGGAATAGAAAGATATTTGATTTTTTTTACCAACTTACACGAGATACATCATAATGGTAATGAATACTTTTTTGTTACTGTTATGAAACTGAATCGATTAGGCTATAAAAATCAACCACCTATTTTTTTATTTAAATACATAAAAAAATATTATACATAAAAAAAATCTCAAGGTCCAAAAATTTTATATAGGTTTTACTCCCTTTATGATACAGAACCCCCCCTTGGCGTACTATTAACTAATTTTGAAAGACCTTATATACAGGGTGTTAAAACGGCGAGTACATTAATTTCGCCAGCGCAATCCTCATGTTTTTCCTAGACAAAAAAGCAAATAAAGTTTTTCTCTAAAGTGTCTAGTTTTCGAGATATGAATTTTTGAAATGTATGTTTTCGTCTAGTGTAATTTAACGCGTTGTTGCCGTTCCGCACCCTCCGCCTGCCGACCTCCAGTCCTCCACTCACAAAGCTAACCCCCGCCCCTCCCGCCAACATCTCCTTCCGAGACGCCCACGTCTCACCCGCTCTTCCCCCCTCCGCGCCGCCCTGTTGTCATTAGATCATTTTTACACTAAAATAATCAATTAGTTTGTATGAAAACTGCAACTTTTTATTTAAAGGGAATTCAGAAAAAAGTTATTTAACTTTTTTGTTACTCTTGATCCCAATAATCATTTCCTAAATTTAATGTACTCGCCGTTTTTACACCCTGTATAGATCGCTTTTTTCATTGACTTTTGTTTAAGTCGAGGCATGCTTGCATAGAAATTTCACTAGCTGTAATTGACAAATGACAAAGAACCGTGAGCGCGCGCGGCAACATGGCTTTTTATAATGTCGAGGGTATCAGGTAGACGAATCACAAAACATTTCGCGTCTATGGTTTGAAAACCCATGACATGAGTTTTTTTTTTATTTTGAATCAAACACTGTGAGTTACCCTAACCATCGATGCCCTAACCAAATCCCTAACAATGCATATGCCTTAGTTATCATACCAAAGTTGTTATTGCTGGTAGCAGGCAGGCTTAAATTGTAGCCCACTGAATTGGTACATAGTACTGGACAAAAGACGGCCGCATAGCAACCTCATCTAGTTCAGTACAGCCAGCAATCCAGAGAGGTCTCCGGTATGGCACCTTCTCGAAGGTGATATGGGCCCGTCGGAGCATGGGCTCTGGCTCCTCTGACTCAGCCACCCATACCGGAGGATGGCATCAAGTCATCAACAACCATATTTTACGTACTGACACGAATAATTAAAAATAATAGACCGCTACGTATTGCTATACCTACATTTCACTATCTTTCAGTTCAGCAGAACCTACAAATAAAACAGAGATTTATTTTTATTTTATCCTGCATGCGACATTCATTGAGTTCCGTTCACCTCTATCTACCAGGCTCTGTCCGTGGTACCTAGTTCAGGTGACAGGTGGCATGTAGGGCGGGTATTTCTTCAAAGTTCAAATATGGAAATATTTGAAGAAATACCCCTTCAGTCAGAGTGGATCTTCGTTATGGCAACCATGACGTAGAAACCCACGACATTCCAGTTTTCTCGTACCTACCCAGGCTGGTGGCTCGCCAATTTATTGATGTGGTTGCTTAGTCGCTGGTTGTACGCTGTGCAGATGAGTTGAATTTCTCTTTTTGTTGTGGGGATTTCAAGGACAAGACAGGTGACAGGGATAGGCATTTATTTGTAATTCATATTCTGACTCGTGTTCTGAGTACATCATTTATGAACATAAACAATACATTCCACACGCTGTATCCCGAAAATCGGGGTAAGCAGCGTAATTGCAGTTGTGCTGCAGGTACTCTTGTAAACTATAGCACAACACCGACCACTACGTTTAGCAAAGTATTACAATTTATGACTTTTTTTAAGCCTATGGCTGTATTGTCGACTCCCATCAAGTCCAACATTTGACAAGCTACATACTAGCCGAAGGTGACGAAATCGGCCACTATTTAATTCTTCTTTGAATTTGGCCCATTGCGGGACTTACACTGGTGACTAAAATCGCGTGACTACTTCACCAGGCATCACAGACGGTAGATAAAAATCACTCGCTGCGGTCTACGTGATGACGAGAGAGAGCAGACGTACAAACTCACAGCTCTCAGTGTACTGGATCTTCAGCGAACAGTCGACTAGGAATGTTGCAGTGTCCAACCGGTAGTACGCAGACCCCCGGTAGCACGCGACCTTATTTTTAGACGCCCGCACAGACGTTCAAATAAATATTGAAATAATACTGTGGAAAAACAAAATAAAAAATTAATTCATTAACATTTTGACTCCAGAACATGATAAAAATTCCCTAATGCTGTCATATGCATTATATACAAAGAGGAATTATGTACTAGCGTACGCTAGTACATAATTCCTCTTCGATTATATAGCAGTTTTTGTAAATATATCTGAAAATTCAAATGTGAGCGGTAAAAGGTTAACTATTTGTAATTTACTATAATACTTATTATAAGGTACTAACAAAACATTGTGACTTGCGAAGTTTGTCAGTTCATTGCATTGAATTTAGAACTGACGGAATTTTCAACATGTAGGTTAACTACCTATAGATGAAATTATACAATAAAGAATAAACTATGATGTTTATTTGTGCATATTTCTATTCCAATAAAACAGCATAAGAAAATTAACAAGTTTTATTATAACAAATTACACTGTAGTACTACAACTAATGTTTCAATAATTTTAAAATATATCTGAGCCAGTCTTCCTCGCCCGCGCGACCGCCTCTTCAGGACTCAACTTTTCTTCCTCCGAGGGAGTGACAGGGAATCCCTCCTCGTCGAGTTTGCCCTCGCGGAGGTCGGATACGATCTTCTTGCTGTAGACGGCATCGAACAGTTGGTTGGCGGTGAACTTGTTCTGGACGACGTCTGGCGCTTTGTATGATACGTAGGGCTTCAGTGGGCAGTCCTGTTGACAAATATTGAAATATAGAATATATAATGTGCACAAACCACACAGCAGTAAGGTATGTTTAAGTCATTAGTTTGTGTATAAAATTTGAAAGAATACAGCATTTCTGAAGTGAATGTGTTATTATTGGAGGTTTTTATCCATTTGCGTATGTGAAATCGAAACAAAACATAACCCACTTTATTTGTGTAGTGCAATGTTCAACTCACAAATTTGGAATCAAAACAAAGATCAGTGCAGCAGTGTAACTAAGGTATAGATATATTTGTAAGAAATTTTGTAACAATTACAACCATGTTTTGATTACAAAATTTGCTATAGGTGTTCATACGTTTATTTTCTGAAAAAAAAACTATGTTTTTCCTTGCCTAACGCCTGTGAATAGCTACGGTGTTTTGGAGGCGGTTCTTGCACGCAGGCGGAGTGTAAAGCCGCATCCCCACTATGCCGATCGGCAAAGCCGAACAAGTCAAGACCTGCCGCGCAGGTTGCACCTACGCGGCACACGGGGCTGCGGGGCCTGCTGATATGAAACCGACCGAGGCCGGTCCGGATCATTCGGCAGTCGGCACGGTGGTGCCGACGCACGAGTGTGGGCTTGTCGCGTGACTTTGCATTTGCCTGTCCGCCCCGTGTTTCTGTTTTTGCTGCAGTTTGCGATGCTTGATTGTACTTAAAATAACCAATAATGCAGCGGTAGCGACAAGGAAGTCGTCTTCCGTCACACATTTTCACAACGCAGTCTGCACGCCGATACGTCTCCACAGGTACTGGGTGGAGACGTGCATCGGTTTTGGCTTTACCGGGCACTAATGCCGCTCGGCTTAGTGGGGATGCAGCTTTAGATTCATCAATGACTACGAAAGATAAAACCAAAAATATTCAGCAGAAATATGAGTAATTAAAGTTTTCTGCTCTCCCTACCCCTCTTCCGCTGGCAGAGGAGGGAGGGGGGGGGGGGGGGGGCCTTGGGTTTCAACTATTCTTCTCCCAACCTCTTCCTCCCTGGTGTCGGCCGGAATTCCCACGCACGTATTCAGTGATAGGGAAATACAGACATAAATTAATTAGAGGCTTCCATTGTAGCGTTTCACCTTCAGATCAGGCACGATGAGTTCGGGTATCATCTCGGGCACCAAGTGGAAACGCCCGTCTAACTTGTAGCCCACGTCGCGCGTGCCACGCTTGTCCACCGGCAGCTCGGGGTCGTCGCTCGCTTGTCGCTGTTTGTGGAGGCGCGAGCCCCGTTTATTTGGAACAGGGAACTTCTTAAAGTTTCGCTTGCCCTCGCGAACGGCAGACACGGAGATACCCCGCCGGGGCACGAAGTTCAGCAGGTTGAACACTTTCGACATTTTACTGTATTTTTTAGGACTTCAAGTCCCCGCTCGATAAATAGATTTCATTCGACAAAAAGAAAAAAATAATGAAAACTGTCAATGCAAGGCAAAGTAGAAAACAAACTGCAGAGAGGTTATTTTTTATATTCTCTCTCTTTGACAACCTGGATTCACGAGCGTCTCTTTGTAGTAAGCACCTGACAGTTAACTTTTTTTTTCTTACGGAAAGGCAAAGATAGCAGTCTTTTCACTCCGACCAACGGACCAACTAGTGCAATGGAACTCGATGAAGGCATTTATTCCAATCCGTCCAACTAGTTGATCAGATATTGCGAACGATTTAATTTGGTAAAATTTTATTCCCAACGGACCAACTGGATAAACGGGTACTCCGACCAACTGAATCGACCAACCGGTTGCGCAGAATGAGATTGAAACTATTTTTCTTTCTCCAATGATACAACTTTTTGGTTGGTCCAATGGTTTGTATCGTGTATGCATATACTTAATACTTAGATTAAAGTGGAAACCCGAAAGACTACTTGTTAAGACTACTGGGAACGGTTCTAAAGTACCAGGGCAGCAGAAATTGAAAGTAGGTTTCCATAATTTTATAAAAGTTAATCGCTATTATAGTAATAATAGCGATTAACTTATACGGAAACCTATTCGAAAACGCGTATTCATGGTATTCAATAATACGAGTAGGTGCCAGGATTTATTCATTCATCCAAGGCCAGGGAGAGGCCAGGATTCTCTCCCTGGTCTTGGATGAATGAATAAATCCTGGCACCTATTATTGATCCTATCATGTTTGTTAATGTTTCTTAATCCTGGCCGATGTATATAATATATTTTTTGTATTTTCTGTAAATTTTTCAAAATTTACAAACAAATTATTTAAATTAATAAAATATTCCTATCGGACCAACCAAAAAGTTGTATCGTTGGGACAGAAAAATAGTTGATCCGTTTCAGTTGGTCAGAAGGAAACAAATTTAAATTTAAAAAAATATTCCTATCGGACCAACCGAAAAGTTGATTCGTTGGGAAAGAAAAATAGTTGATCCGTTTCAGTTGGTCGGAGTGGAAATCCTGAAAGATAGTGTGACCGTATAGCCATGTGTCTTGTTTTTTCTTCTCATTTGGTTTTGTTGCACCTCATAAAAAAAAAATACAGGAGCCAGCACAACACCGACTACCACGTTTCGCAAAGTATTCGAACAAGATTAAATCGATCAAGCAGCAAGTTAGGCACGAAGACCCACCTGCTGCATGAGTCGGTGGAAGTACCGTGCCAAGGTGAGAGATGGCGAGCCTGTCGCCCTTCAGCACGGCATCTTGTCCTTATAGTAACACATGTTAAATTTAGTTTTTTTAATACCTACCATTAGTGCAGTGGGTGCAGGGGTAAATAGGCATTCCCCGTGCACTCACTGGTGGGGGAGCCGTTGGGTGGTGGCATAGAGAAATAATGGGTGGTGGGTGCACGGGTAAATATGAATTCCCCGTGCACCCACTGGTGGGTGAACTCGGTGGGTGCACGGGTCGTGCCATGGTCGTGTCGTGACTCATTTATTCAAGGTTAGTGGAGGATTTTTCCTATCACGGATTGTAAGGAGTCGATGTATCTGGAATATATTTATGCAGAACAGTATGTCATATACAGATGATTATAGCGAAAATGCCGCGAGGAAAGCTATAAATAAAAACAAAAAATAAAACAAAACATTTATAAATATTATATTAAAATTTATTTCATTACTTATTTACCTATTTACTAACCATTAAAATTTATACAATACAAAATTACGAAACAAATTAAACTTTGTACCAAGCCATCTTATTACAGGATGTTGAAGACATGGCTGAAGTAAATGAAACCGAGTTCTCGGCGTTTGGACACCGCTGTACACACTGTCTTTCTCAAAATCCACAATATATTTCACCACAATGCAATTTTTTATTGCTACTGCAAGACACTGTCGCTAGGCTAATTAACATTTTTGTTTATGAAAAAAAAATGTTTTTTTTTTTGCATTGTATTGTTACAAAAATAATAGTAAAAGTACAATAAAAATCCCCCCAATTTCATTTATTTCTGTCAGGTCCTGAACAAGCTGCTTTCAAAATATGTACACCAATACCTCGTGCTTATTGCTTTGTGCTTCTGAGAAAACATCGCGCACATGGAGTCTGTCTGTTGATGTTTAAAACTTATATATTTATTTTTATTCATTATTTCAAGAGAACAATAAAAGACAACCATTGGTAACTCCTTTTAATGGTTCTATATATATAAAAAAATAAAAATAAAAACCTCCGCCTTCTCTATGAAGCAAATTAAATAACAAAATCACAAAAATATGCCATCTCAGCTTATAACACAGAAGTACATATTGATAAAAAGGAAATTAATTCAATAAATGTATTTAAATAAACGTTTCCAGCCGCGAATAGACTCAAAATAAGTTACTTTGTGCAATGTTGGTATAATGTGTGACTTCTAAGGTGACACCCATAGAGCAAAGCTAGAACGATAAAAAAGGTATGGACGCCGGACTGTCAAATGCTTGTATGAGAACTAGCGTCGCCGAGTTGCGGGGAGCGGAGTGTACTTACCGATGATAACATATCCCACTATTGTGCACACTAAACTTGGCTGTAGTGTTTTTACACGTAAACACAGAGCATGCGGGCATTTTAAACAGGTTTTTGCGAACGCAGCCGATGACAGACTGACGGGCCAGCGCGCGACCGTCCAATGAAACAAGTATGCTTTTACTTATATCGTGTTACGCTGGCGAGGATAGGGTTCGGGGTCCATACCTTTTTTATCGTTCTAGAAGCAGAGACTTTTAGCCTTCTTCGTCTAATTCCGGCCGTACACCTTACTGCATACTTGATCTAGGTACTTGTACAAGTATGTATGACATCCATTTGTTTCCAACACACTTCAAGTTTACACATGAGTGGCTGGCATGAGGTGACACCATTACCACAGATTGTATCAACAAATTCATACACTGTTAAATCATTCAATTTATTATTAAACTTATATTATAGTCTTTTACATACATTGGCACCAATGAGAGTGTTTTGTCAAAAAGTTTATCATTATCATCACAATTTTAACTTTGACTAACCCAAGTTGTAAATTGAAAGAAAGCTTTGATAATGTTGAATACAATGGTCTATTCAAATGCTTCCACCAACCAATACCTTACATCAAGTAGAAAATATTATGACCATACTCTATTGGCACTGTACACAAGTTAATAATGTTCTTTTATGCATTTGAAATTAAATTCACCAGAATAAGAAACTCGCATCAATTTAGATGGCTGATCTGGATCGGAATTTACCCGCATTTAATGTTACGGTAATTAAGTGAGGCCGACATGTTACTTTTAGATTGTGTTTTGTTGTCAATCTGTTTTGTTCTTCTTCTTTAAGAGATCTCAACAAGGCGGATGGGTCGGCCTCGATTGGAAAATAATAGACATTTATTTTAGCGTGTATACATAGTGTAGGTTTGTTTTATAAACTTTGTTTTTGCATAAAACTACAAAATAAATTTTGTTTACCGAACATCTCATGTAAGTATATTAATCTAAGCACGATTCTAGTAGCATTACACTCAGCAATAGTGGAAGTAGTCTGATGCATTTCGATGTGCAGACAAACATAAGAATTCTAGATCACATTTATGGAATAATATATGTAGTTGGCTTGTGACATTCTTAGTTCAGTGATTTAAATTTTCTATTAGGTACTGTCACCTTGAAAATTGTGAAAACACACCTTTGAAAATCGGAAGGTACTAGAAGTAGCCGGTGAGTTTTGTTGTGACATATGAAACTGAATAAAAAAAATATTAGCTATAACAACGACGTTTAAGAACATGCATCTACGCTTGTGCAAACTCAGCTTTTGTAAAGCCACCTGCACTTGAAACTGAAGAAAAAAAAATACGCCTCGAGACTGGCAGTCTCAGGTATTAACCAACAAATAAACTTCGCCTTTTCTCGCCATCTTCTACATGTAGAAAAAAAATAAAAATAAAAAAAAATATATAAAATTCTGTGGTATATATACGTAACCCCTTCAACTTCACTTATTCCTATTTCATTGAATAAATCAAAAATAAAATTTACCAAATCGAATGCCAACAAAACCAATTTAATAAAATTCACACGCACAGCCACTTCAAGTACCGAGATTAACCTCTAACCCGCGCACGTTCGACCCGCTCGCGTCACGACCGCGCCGGTCACGTCTCGGGCCGGTCGTTGCGCTCGAGGTCGTCGAGTGTGTCGTTGGAGCTCGAGTGCGTGTGGTCAGAGAGGTCATCAAAGTGCTTCTGCCGTTTGCGCACGTTCCAGTGCAGGCACTCTGCGAGGGAGTCGAACCAATCCGAGATCTGATCCTGCGCGCAGATCGACGGCACGGGGTACACTGACGTTGTCACGTACAGGCTGTTGGCGATAGATAAACATTTGAATATTTGCTTTTATTTTTTCATACGTACCTTCACCAAAAGTAGTCAGCTAACCCAGTTCTTAAAATGTTACATTGATTGATTGAAATGTGCAGGTGTGAAGTCACGTGTAGTGCATCGTTTCTCAAACTTCGTGGACCGTAATTTATTTGCAAGGAAATTTGTACATGAATAGATTGATTGGTTTAAAAATTTTTTTTTACTACTATATATATTAAGAAAATATATGTGTAACGGGGCAGTCACAAGTTTTTACTGAATTTTTTAGTGGGTTGTAATATTGGAAGACTGAGAAACGATGGTGTAGTATATAATGTAATGTAATATAAAGTGTAATTTGACATGTAATGCAAAGTAACGTGCTATGTAAATTGTATTGCAATGCAAAAGTAGTGTCATATGTTGAAGAAAATAAAAAATCCGAAAAGAGCTCCTCTCCGATTGGGTATTCAAACCCGAAACTTCTCGGGAAGAATAATACAAGAAGGATTTGAACGAATTTGGACGTAACCATGGAATAAGAACTTGAAATTTTTTGCAGTCTGTATGACATTAAATTATGTTGCTGTGTAGCAAGCAAGTATGATATCCAATACGAAGCGTGCATTACAAAAGCAAGCGAGTACAGTGTAGTTAGTATTGTTAGTTATGTATAAATCATTTATCCAAAAATTTTACATATTTCTATAGTAATATCTTCTAAAGCACAAAGCAACAACCACAAATCTATGTCCAAACAAGCATATAGGCCATGTTAAGAACGAGAATATGCAATAAAAAAAAAACAACTTTTTCAATAAAACACCAACAATTGGGGAATTGACCAACACGATGCCTTCAAACTATCCACATTTAACATGCAAGTAATACCGTTGTCACATATCGGCTAAATAACCTGACCTTTAAACATTCAGTAAGAGGGAGATAACAGGTTGGCATGTCATTACTTTTAGTCGTTTAGATAGAACTAAAATGCTTCAGCTATTTGGCTAACACGCAAACAGTAAACATAGAACACACACAGCCCACGAATCCATCACCAGTGCAAGTAGTTACCTATCTCCGGGCCTCAAAAGCTGTTGATTCCGCCCGTCAAAGGAGACGCTGGCGGAGCTACGCGCCTCTACGCTAGGCGTTATCTGCAACAACAATATGCCCTTCACTCCTCACAGATGGCGCTGTTTTTTATGCAACCTAACATGATCGGCTACATCACCTACTTACTACACCCGTGATGTCAGCATCTCACAACTTTTGTTTATAATAAAATATTTTATAAACTAGCTTATGCCCGCGGCTTCGCTCACGTGAAATTCGTATTAAAAAGAAGAAAGTAAGTAAGCCCGCTATCGTACCTTCCGACTAACCTCGCATCATTCTTCTATGTTCTAAAATTATAAAGTGACCAATGACAACAGCTAACTGTTCAAGTGTGAGAAGGTATGTTCAAACAAATGTCAAGACCTTCCGATCGTACTATTTTCATTTTTCACATTGTATTTGGAGACTTTTTTTATATGTATGAACATGAATGATCGGATGAACGGAAAAAGAGAAAACTACAGAAAACTACTAAGGGATAAACCTAAAAGGAAATGTGTTTTGTGTTGACTGACTTGCACTAGCAATGCATAAAAAAATTAATAATGCAATATTTACATACGCGCATGCAAACTCTACTTCTTTACCAAAATATATCATAACATGTTTGACATGATTTAATCGCATACTTATAGATTTTTTTTCCACTTTTTTGTACATATTTTTTATATATTTGTTATGTTCAGTAAATTAGTAAAATTAATTAAAGGTGCATGAATGCACCCTACAATACACAAACGTGAGTAAAAGTAAAAGTGTGAGTGTCACTCACACTCGACGAGATTAAATAGTTTTATGTAGGTCCAATTGAGAGTAGCAGGATTATCCTCTGATTCCGCTAATCTTTTGATTATCACACTGAAATTTATAATCTCTTCTTCTGTATTCGCGATCGTAAGATTAGTGGAACCATAGACAATCAGAGGATAATCCCCCTTAAAATTACTACACATAGGCCCAATTTCGTGTAGGATTATTATCCTCTGATTCCGCTAATCCCGAGATTATCTCTCGGAAATGTATAAAATCTTCTTCGGTATCCATGAGACAATCCTAAGATTACCAGTATCCTAAACAATCGGAATAATCCTCCGTCCCACAATTGGGTCATAGACTCATAGTACATGTAATTCTAAACACTCGATATATTTTGGTAAACATTATCTACACTACTTCTATGTCTACTATACAAAAACTACGCTGGTGTTAAAGTCGGTTAATGCAATCTGAGCTAGCGCTGGCGAAAAACTGATACCGCAAGCGCCAAACGGTGTTTACCGGTCTCCGTGCTGTAACTCTTGCCGGTTCCTACCATCGAACGATACCCACATGGCATTTCGTGCGTCCGGCGACAGTGCAATCTAGAAACAGGTATTCTCATTGTGTTACTGTGACATTTTAGCTCAAATCAAAAACTTCTAAGCACTATATGCGCCTAAGAATTTATTTTGGGACGCATGGATAATTGGTGTGATAGTTAAATAAAATAATTTTCTATGAATGTTGTACACACTTTGTTACATTTCAGATTGTACTTTATTTATTAAACCGTAAACGCGTTTTGTATTACGTACTTTGTTTGGAAATGTCTAAATTTCAAAATTTTCCAGCACTTTTGTGTTTTAATTTAAAAGTGCTTCAGTTTCAGACGTAGACACCCCATCTCGTGTATAATCTGTTGAGGAAAATTATTGGACTAGTGGTGATTGTGGAAGTCAAATACAGTGCGTTCCCCTTCTATTGTGAATACGCTGAAATGTATTAACTAATAGTAACATTAGCATTGTTGTAAAGTTTAAATCAATATTTCAGATACAATTTTTGAATATAACATAATATTAAATCAATTATTAAATTACATCTAACTAAAACAATCTATAATTAAAACGATTGTTTTGCATTGTTGTTGTATAGGTGCACATTTACGTTTATATGTAATCAATTAAGTTTGTCAATTTTTCTTTATGTGGGAAAAGGACAAAGGAATTTTTCATACTTATACATTTTGTAATATATACAAAACATTAGTACTTAGTTTTAATTTTGTGTTTTTTGAAACAATAAAACATTTGACAAAAAACTATAAAAAGATAATGAGTAACCATAAAGACAACAATATTAGTAGTGCACAGACGAGTGAAAAGTAATTGATAAGGCATAGTGTAAACATGTGTGCGAAAAAAACTGGAATTAATGTAATAGTGCCTGCTTTTTTTAGGTCTCAGAAAACTAAGTCCCAGGTGGAATTGTAAGTAGTTGGTATTTGACGTAATTATTTCTACTAATCTGCAAAACACCACAAAACCTCGATTTGGTGTTTCGCGTACATGGTTTTATGCGTCGAAAAGAAAGCTACAACTGATACCGTGCAGTCACTGCACCACACAACACTAGAATTGTTTTTACGCTATCATCATTTATGGTAGCGTAATAACGATAATGCATTTAAATTTACTGGTTTTATCAACTATAGTATACATAATTTGAATTTGGTTGAAATAGTTACAATATATAAAGATATATATATAGAAATGAACATCAAACCCGGAAAAAGAAAGAAAGTTGTGAAACATCACTGGCCATAAAATTTGTATTTATTGTTTATTGTACACCCTTTTGCTATAAAATCATGTACAAAAAGGTCGGCTTAATGCAGATCTGTATTATATTCAAGCAAACCTTTGCCAAACAAATACAACAAACTGCCTTTTACAAACGAAGCAAGGCCTTTGCCGTGAGCTGCAACATGTTTTTATGGAACGGCGGAACGGAATAAGCGGGTGGCCAAGTGGCTTCGACATCGGTTTCTCATGCGAGAGATCCGAGGTTCGAATCCGGTCGACGTGTACCAATGAATTTTTTCTGAAGAAAAAATTTACGTGCTTACCTACACCTGTTACTTCACCGTTCGGAACCGGTGTAAAACTGTAGGCCCCTTGCCTTGCCCCTTACTAGGTGTTAGGCTTAAATTGTAGTCGACTGTGTTGGTACCACCGTACTGGATGTAAGATGGCCGCATAGCAGCCTCGATTGTGTTCTCCTCTAGTCCAGTATAGCCAGCAATCCAGGGAAGTCTCCGGTATGACACCTACCTTCTCGGAAGGTTATATTGGCTAGTCGGAGCATGTGATTTGGTCCCTCCGACTCAACCAGCCATACTGGATTACATAAAAATAAAAAATAAACTACACGGTAGAGTACATCGTCTTCTAGGCCTGCGATGTCAGCCCAACAAACCGCAGTGTTGCCATTAAAGCTAAAGTGCGGCCAAGGAGAAGCGATACGAAAGTTCATTCACCTAAAACACGACCGTGGAGTTGACAATCTGTATCTATCTCATTCCATCTTGTGCATTTCATATAAAGTCTCGTTCTCTCTGTCTCGTTGACTTTGTTTTTTTTTTTTATGGAACCTGACACGGTTGGCTACATCACCTACAACATCCGTGATGTCAGCCCATAACACAGGGTGAACTAGGTGCCATGTCAGTGCTTCCCTTCATTTCATGTCGGCTACACTAAACTGGACGGAAAACAAGAACTATTTACATAGCCGTTTCGACCGACGTTTCGTTCAGTGCGGTGGTACCAACCCGGCCGGGATAAACCCTACCACCTAGTAAGGTAAGAAGGGAAGGGACCTACAATTTAACGTGGAATCCGAACCACGGTCAGCCTCCAACGGTCGAGCAGTCACCCATCCAAACACTGACCGCGCTCAGCGTTGCTTAATAACAGTTGACTAACCAACCGCGCCACTGAGCTACCGAGGCTGACGAATTTTCTTATCCCTTAGTCGGCTTTTACGATGTTTACATACACGTATGTTTACATTTAGTATCGCTTCTCCTTGGCCGCACTTTAGCCGCGTGAGTGTACGCCGTGTGCGTGCAGTAAGTAACGCTCGGTGGTCACCTTTAGCTCGACACCGGCCGGCACGACGATCGGCCGGAAGCTGAGCGAGTGTGGGCAGATGGGCGTGACCATGATAGCCGGCACCGACGGGTGGATCATGCTCGCGCCGGCTGCGACCGCGTACGCCGTGCTGCCCGTCGGCGTCGAGACGATCAGACCTGCGAGCGGGGAGCTGTGTTTTATTTTATGGAAACTGACACGGTTGGCTACATCACCTAGTGGCGGTTCTCCAGGTGAAGCAAGTGAGGCGCCGCCTCACTTAATTATCTTGAAGGTAAAGAGAAAAAAAAATCAACATGGATGTTTATTTATTGCTAGACTTTGGGCATGTCCTGTCCTCGAAATGAAAACTGCAATACAACATTAATAAAATGCTATTATTAGGTGGTGCCTCACTAAAATTCATTGGCCAGAGCAGCCACTGCCTGCAACATCCGTGATGTCAGCCCATAACACCGGATGAACTAGGTGCCATGTCAGTGCTTTCCTTCGGTCGTGACGGCTACACTGAACTGAACGGAAAACAGAAACCATTTACATAGCCGTTTCGACCGACCTTTCATTCAGTGCGGTGGTACCGACCCGGGCGGGTTAAGCCCTACCACTAAGTAAGAAGGCATACAGTTTTATGTGGAATCCGAACCACGGTCAGCGTCCAACGCTCGAGCGGTCACTGATCCAAGTTCTGACCGTGCCCTGGTGTGCTTTTATGATCACGAACGACAGTCGACCGACCGCACCACTGAGCTACCGAGGCTGACATGTACAATGAAAATACAAAAGAAGCGCTTAATGTTGTGAGGTGGTCATCCTTTCGCCCTTTAGCATGGCATTTTGTCCTTATGCTTTTTACTACACGCACGGGGAGAGGTGCAGTGGGAATAGTAAAAGATAAAGAGAGTAAAAGATATATATTTTTTTATGTTAATAATGTTATGTGGTTCAGATTCCACGTTAAACTGTAGGTCCCTTCCCTTCTTACCTTACTAGGTGGTAGGGTTTATCCCGGCCGGGTTGGTACCACCGCACTGAATGAAACGTCGGTCTAAACGGCTATGTAAATAGTTCGTGTTTTCCGTCCAGTTCAGTGTAGCCGACATGAAATGAAGGGAAGCACTGACATGGCACCTAGTTCACCCTGTGTTATGGGCTGACATCACGGATGTTGTAGGTGATGTAGCCAACCGTGTCAGGTTCCATAAAAAAAAAAAAAGTCTCAAGGGGAACATTTGTGGGGGTAGCATAGGCCTACTGTTGTACTTAGTTATACAGTATGTTTTGTCTTTTTTATGTTATCTCTGTGGCTTCTCTAATAAATAAATAAATAAATAAATAAATAAGTAAATAAATAAATAAATAAAGTCGGGTTAAAAGAAAGGACCTCACTAACCGTCGCCCTGCACCGATGTGACGTGTTTGCCGTCAAGGAAGAGGTCTATATTGGAGAGGTAGGGCGAGGGTCCCCGGTCCACGACCACCTCGTTGAGCACCAGGATCGTGGTCGGCTTCTTCTTGTTCCGCTCCTCCTCCTGGCTCTGACTCTTGCGGAGCACCACGCACTGTAGCCGCGACCGCAGCGTCAGCGCCGCGTGTCCTGGTGTACACGATGCCATTACGTTACACATTACATTACAGCGACAAGGCATGTAGTACTTGTTGAACCTACAGTTACATGGGATAGTAACATACCGAAAGACCACAACATCAAACTTAACAAGTACTGCAACCTAGTAGACCGGATTGTGAGAAACGGATTCAAGACTGATTTCTTCGCTGTGGAAGTCGGACCAAGAGGACTACCAGCGAAGTCGCTCTACAGTCTCTTCAAGAATCTAGGGCTGCCAAGATCGACGCTAAGCTCATACATGGAGAGATCTTCGAAAGCGTCACTGGAAGCATCCTACAGGATATGGTTAGGTAGAGAGAGGGAGGTCGAGAGCGGGACTGGTGGTTCCCCGGGTCCTAGTCAACGCAGACTAGCTGACGAGGGCTTGATGCGAGCCGAAACGTGAAGCATGCGCGGGAAATTTAGAGTGGCCACTCGCTAGTCCCGACCTCGATTGACACCCTCCTCTACTGCCAATGGGCCCAGACATTTTCGGTGAAGCCATCGCAAGCTCAGTTCGACACCTTCTATATAAATGGGGGTTTATAAGCATATTTTTTTAAAATAACATTGGCTATAGTTTTAGTGTGTGCATATGCTCACAAATTTTGTTCGAAAATATTACCAAAATGTATGGCAAAACCGAGTAACAGAAAACATAAAAAAAAAGATTATATACCTTCTAGAACATTCATGACCTGGTCCTGGAAGTTGTGGAACTCAAACGGCGTGAGGAAGCCGAGCGAGCCCAGGTGGAACGCCATCACCGGCGGCACCGATTGCTGCAACGACAAACAACAAGCTCCGTCAACTCTGTTCGGCAGATCGGGAAGTACAGGGTTTCCTTCGGAATGTCCGCACTAGTTCTAAGCATCGTTCTGTACACCTATAACTCCAAAACCTCAATCTTATAAGGTGTAAAATAAATGCTTTCATTATAAGATTCTGTGAAGCTTTAATCTAACAACGTCAGCAAAAATAAATAAAATTCACAACAAAACATATTTTGTCTTTGCTTTTTTTGACTGGCAGTCGCTCCAGAAGGAGTTTCTCTTCCGCTGTCACGTCACGTATCATTTTGACAGATTTTCTTAAATAAAATAATTCAAACCATTTGGTTTGATACAGACTGGCATACTTTACTAGGCAACGGACCAAGAAAGCGCCATCTTGCAATCTGCTCTCACTTTGTCTTCTGGGAGCCTACCGTAGGGTAGGTAGCAAAGTATAAGGATGTATAATTTTGGTTTCGTATTCCATCTACCCAGGGCCGAAGGAAGGGATCTACAGTTTTACACCGGTTCCAAACGGCGAAGCAGCAGGTGCAGGTATGCAGGTAAAGCTGTGGATACAAAGTCCACCCCATCAGAAACGAACCTGGAATAGTGAGCTAGCGTGCAGCAGTGTGCCGTCGCCGCCGAGGCACACGATGAAGTCGATCTTGTCTGTGAGGTCGTCGGTGCCCGCGCGGAACGTCATCAGCCGCTCTCGCACCGCCCCGAAGTCGCCGTAGCTCGTCAGCAGGGAGTCTTCGAGAACCGCAGCCTCAACGAACACAACCATACTCTTCTCCTGAAAAATAAAATGCAATACTATGTAGAAATTTCTTTCACATTCATAATTTGAGCATTTGCTGCAATAGATCACAATAGATCTTCTTAGGTTGCAGTGATACCAGGGCTCCAATACTCGCATATTTCAACCAATAGTCGGGCCGGATGCCTCAACGAACGCTTTCTGATTGGTTGAGTAAGATCGTTTCTCATACTCACATCGGCGAGTTTGTAACGCCGGTACAGGGGCAGGGGTCCTAACTCTCACACAGTGTGAGTTATGTGTATCAGTGTGACAGATAACATCACTTGTTCGCATTGCATAGCATCGACCTCAAGGATTTTTCAGAGCAGAAGTGAATTGCGATTTGATAACAATCATAGTGACAAGTCACACTCGCAACTGATGTTTAGACATCAACCGTCCCGTGTCCCGGCAATAATCTTTTTGACACACACCTGATGCCTCATCCGCACTCATCATTGATTTCGGTACCGTATGTGGCGCGGTGCTTGAAAAGAATAGGCCCAATGCATCTCTCCCCGTGCTTGTAGTAAAAGGCGACTATGCAGCTAACCTCTCACCTTGCCACGGTCACGGTCCTTTCACAGGCAAAGATTGATTTTGGAACAAAAACGAATGTGTAAACCAAATTCGAAAATGTATGGGTAACATATTTTTATTATTCAATTAGGGTTACCATCCGTCCGAATTTGTCCAGACTTTCGGCCTTCCGTCTGGACTTTGTTCGTCTTTTTAATTTGTCCAGATTTTTGACTTAGATGGAAAAATTTCGAATGAATGTTTCATTTTCGCATTAAATTACTTAAAAATAAAATATAAGTATTAAATAATCACGCTATGTCACGCATTATATAAAAATTTACTATACATAATATGTAAAAAAAACTACAAATAACATTTCTATCGAATCCGAGTAACTCATTAGCGGTTCTCGCAAGTTATGACAACTAGACAAACATACAGAATTGTATATTCGACTTTTGAGTAAACAAGGAAGCATCTAACATTTCCACTTAGCGCAATCATTCAATTATATTAGAGGGTGTTTCGTAACTGTATTCGCACCTCGTCCTAACATTTTTCTGAAGTTGGTGGGTGGTGCTTTGCATTGTTTCACAGCGAGTTCTTGCAGCACAACGCCTATTACCTCGCTCACCCCGGTTGTCGGGATACAGCGCGATGGTACGTACGTATGAAATAATAGTACACACGGCACTGTGTCGGATGCGGTGCAATTGTCATTAACATTGTGAAACCGAGCTACTAGCCAATTAAAAGTCTAGACATTTGGAATTTGCGGTGAAATTTTAGAATTAAAGTGAAAGGTTTTGCGGTTTCTCGAGCGGCGGCGGACCGAAAACACATCCAATTATGATAAAAATTGCATGCAGTTAGTTGCAACTTGATAGATATACAATCCTAAATAAATCAATCCTGAACTAGGAACTAATTTGAGATAATTTTAAATTTATTTTATACCTACTTAAAGACAACAAACCTTCTCGAAGAAAGTAAGTAACTAAGGGCGAGGCCGAAGGCCGAGCTGCGTTCAGGAAGGCGAGAACCTTTGTTTTTTTTTTTTTATTGAAACTGACATGGTTGCCTACATCACCTACAACATCCGTGATGTCAGCCCATAACACCGGGTGAACTTGGTGCCACGTCAGTGCTTCCCTTCGGTCGTGCCGGCTACACTGAACTGGACGGAAAACACAAACTATTTACATAGCCGTTTCGACCGACCTTTCATTCAGTGCGGTGGTACCAACCCGGGCGGGTTAAACCCTACCACCTAATATAAGAAGGGAGTCATATCCCTCTTTTTCTTTTTTTATTGAAAGCGCGACATATGGCGCCTAGGCGCCCATAAAGTGCCTTACGACGCCCATGGAAATTTGGTCGTATGTGGGGGTTGCGATTGCCATGCCGGCCTGACAGGTGCCCATTCACGCCCCTCTTGAAGGACCCGAGACTGTAACTTGGGGGGAAATATATGTGCAGCATTCCAGAGTTTACCGGTTATGTAGAGGAAATATCTGCAGAACCGATTGGTAGGTACGCATCCTCTATAAGTCTAGAATGTAGGGATGCAATCCCTGACCAGTGCGTGTGGTGCGGTGCGGAGGTGGAAAGGGGACGGCGGGAAATCGGAAAACGGAGAGGCAACCTTTTTGTAACGTAGTTAGTACAATGTGGCTTTTACTTTTGATTTAATGTGGTCAGAATTTATCAAGCTTTAACTATAATTAATCCAGTTCTCAAACTGTAGTTTAACACAGTAAGTGGTGTCTATTATATAGTTAGCCACAATGTATCCATAAAAAAAAAGTTCAAGTTTGTAAGTTTGGTTGTAGGAGGTAGTCACCAAAAATACTCATCCAATTTAAAAAATTCTTTGACCAATATTTAGAACGGACCTTGAGGATGGACATAGGCTATGCGAGCGAGACCGCGAGCAAAACATAGTGATGAATAAAGAATAAATAATGATCTGTCGCACTCAATACAATGTGTAAGTGATCACACTTTCCCGCGTGCGTGCGGCGCACTCCCGCATAATTTTAATAACAGGTGTAATGATGCACGCCGAGAGTCATCATCATCTCAGAAACTACGAGATCATCGTGGAAAGCGCACTTGTGAATGTTGTAAATTACGGAAGATGTGGGGCGCGGCTTGCGATGGGACGGGCACTGTCCTGTCAACAGTACTGGTTCTTATAAACTCTAAAGATGGTATTCCTACTGTTATGCCTGCACATACAGTACATAACAGCGGTGACCATACTTTTTTCTATGAAGATCTCAGTCAGACAGTCAGTCAGTCAGCGTGTAAGCGTCCACTGCTGGACATACGTTTCTCCAATTTTCCTGAAGATGAAGATCTACCTACAAAAAATTAAAGGTTGTGAGATCGACCCTTGTACCAAAAGTTTTCTTTATTCAATAATTTATAGTAATTTTTAACTATCTATTTTTGTTATTATAGTGTAAATAAACCCTACACTGTAGGGTTTTTTTATGGTTTCTAAATTACAATTAAATCAATTTAACGAATTAACTGCTTGGGTTTAATTAATTAATTTAATTATTAAACTTGAACCAATCTTGCTCAAATTCACATCCTTGAAAGCTATGTTCATTAGGTACGCCCTTTATATACATATATTTTGTTCTCATTGCGGTCCTTGCGGAAACGACACCACCCGGGAAATGTTAGTCACATCAAATATTATGAGTTCTTATATTTTTCCACAAGTCACTTTTTGCTCTTCATATTTTCAGCGATCGACCTAAAAGCTTCTTGGGATCGACCATTTGGGCGCCACTTGTAAACATATTATGTGCGTAGTCATGACTTTTCAAGTTTTGAATGAAGATTGACAATGGAGGAAAAACTATCATTTATAGATGCACTCCTGCAAGGTGGAGCCGAAACGCGGAGGCCCTTATCCAGCATAGTAAGTGGACAGCCCCTGTACCGGCGTAAAAACTCGCCGATGTGAGTATGAGAAACGATCTCACTCAACCAATCAGAAGGGGTTCGGTGAGGCATCCGGCCCGGCTATTGGTTGAAATATGCGAGTATTTGTGTGAGTTGGCGAGTGAGTTTACGCCGGTAGACCGCCAGAACACCTACCACTACGGATGTAAAATTAAAAGCGCAAGTCCGTCGCAGTAGTCGAATATAATTATGTAAATAGGCAGAGCGGTCAGATTCTTATGTATTCACCTTTGTGCTGTAAATAATTATGTTCGTGTGAGCGGTAGTATGGGTTTAATGATTTACAAGTAGGTATACTGACAAAACACGGTGACTTGCGAAGTTTGCTCGTCAGTTCTTCTTCGCATTGGCATAGAACTGGCGGAATTTTCTACGTATTTAAGTCACGTTACCTACGTTGTCAGTCTCGGTAGCTCAGTGGTGCGATCGGTCGACTGTCGGTCCGATCATAAGCGCACCGGGGCCGGTCAGAACTTGGACTGGCTCGACCGTTGGAGGCTGACAGTGGTTCGGATTCCACGTAAAACTGTAGGTCTCTTCCCGTATTACCTTACTAGGTGGTAGGGTTTAACCCGGATTGATACCACCGCACTGAATGAAAGGTCGGTTGAAACGGCTATGTAAATAGTTTGTGTTTTCCGTTCAGTTCAGTTTAGACCAAAGGCACAGATTACACACCTTACCATAATCATATAAAAACCTTTTCTCAGAACTACAGGCAGAATGATAACATCTAAAAACGCAGAGTGCATGTAGTTACTTCGTAACAGATAAATCACTCCATAGAAAAAGTTCCATACCTTCTGCTTTAACAGCCTTACCTACCTATGGATGAAATTATACATTAAACAATATTGGTGGTAGGGGAATGCGTGAGCACATCGCGGCCATCTTGAAAGCCTTCTAGAACGATGGCCATACTAATAGGTATACTAACATGTATGAGCCAATGTACGAGCTGGACGAACGGCGCCAGGATTGTTGCGTCGTGCACCTTCTTGATGACGAGCACCGTCAGCGGCGGCTTGTACCACGTCAGCCTCTGCGACGCCGGATCCTGGATCTGCCTGCACATTCACAATCGAAACACATCATACAGGCCGTTGTGATAGCTCCGTGGTGCCATCGGTCGACTGGGGTTTGTCATCGTGGGTGACCGTTGGACCGTTGGAGGCAGAGGTAAGAGGTCGGTCGAAGCCTATCGAAGCTGAAGCCTGGCCGAGGCCAAACATTTTGGTTTTTGACATTGGCAATATCCTTTCGTTCGCTCCAGTGTAGGCTCCGATTTCACGAAAAAGTGCGATCCCCTTATATCTCGGAGAGTTGTGAAGATATTATGATATTCAAAAAGGGCTCAAAAGACGCGTATTCGTGAGAGCTGTAAGGTGCAAAAAGAATTATTCGAGAAAGTAAAAAACGAAAAAAGTTATGGCCGAAATAGTGAAAAAAACATTTTTTCCCGAATTTTTTATTTTGGCGCTCGATATTTTGGAAACGAAGAATGATATCAAAAATTTGAGAAAAATTCCTCTGGACAATTTAGTCAGCTACAATTTGAGCCTAAAACAAAGACGATCGGGTTAAGGGTTTGCCCTGTAGCCTAACATTTTTGAAAAAAGTCAAAAAGTCAGAACAACATTTTTTTCGAATTCCGTAGATTCATTTCCAATCGATAGTCGCGTGAGGCACGAAATCTGTGAATTTTTTAATTAATGTTAATGGTTTTAGTAAGTATATAAAAAAATTTGATCTGAAGAATTTTTTTTTTTTGTTAAATATTATTGGGGTATTAATAGTAGGTTAATGGTTTTTTAATTAATGTTAATTGTTTTACTAAGTATAATAAAAAAAATATTATCTAAAGTACTTTTTGTTTTGTTTCTATTTAGGCTATTAAAAATAAGAAACAGATTAGCCTAGATCAAACTAGTTTTTCTTAAAATCGGGTTTGGCCGGTAACACATACACAACAACTTTGGTGGTCCAAGAAGGTCCACCAGGGTAAACCTACCACTTCCTGAGTCATGTATACTATTCAAAATATTCTTTCTTTTTTTATGATATACCAATTGAATAACACGGTTAGGTAAACCACGCCTCCGTGACAGGCGAAATTCTTAATCAGTAAATTCTGATAAGTTGAATAGTGGTAGCATGAAGCTTGTGATATGAATATATTTATAAGTCACAATCACGCATTGCAGATTTTGCTATAGTTAACAGACTGATTTTTGAGACGTACTTTTGATAGATAGAAAATATTTATTTTAAAGTATGAGTCCCTAAAAACCCTATTTGAGTTTCTAGGTTTAGCGGTGGAAACCCTTGGTGCGTGGTCACCAGACGCACTGGCTTTTGCTGAAACCATCGGGAAATTGCTAGTGGATAAGTCCGGTGACGTGCGTGCCAAGGCTTACTTCATACGCCGCATAAGCCTAGAAATTCAAAGAGGGAACGCTATTAGCGTCCTAGGGACTATGGCTGCCTCGGCTGAACTAGAAGAAATTTTTTATTTATAGGTTCTTGTTAATTTTTCTTTTGTTAGATAGGTAAGTTATGCTTTAGGTTAGTTTTAGTTATTAGTTTTAGATCTTTATTAATTGTTTTGATTACTTAATTACTTGATTAAATTGAGCATTAAACGGACTTCACTCAAATATTTTATTGCCCCAAAACCATTTTACAGAAATAAGCACAATGTATTATTTACATGAGGTGCAAAGGAGGACTTATCTCTTACATATATTTCTTCCAGTCAATCTTTGGATTTTTATTGACTGTCAAAGTCGATTAATGTAGTGAAATGTAGCAAAAGACTTGAGTGTGAGAATTGAAGATAAAATAATTAGTAATATGAATAATTATTATTAATAATACATTGCTCATACATTTATTTACTAGCTTTAGTTCTTAGCTATTACTTGATTTATGTATTAAATATTTTTTTAAAGTTTTTTATTTTTTTTATAAGCATAACGCTTATAAAAAATTAAATAAAAATTAATTATAACGACAGTTTACGACAGATTTTACCTCCTTCGCATAAAATGTACTTGCCGGTTGGCGCCATAACGCTTATAAAAAATTAAATAAAAATTAATTATAACGACAGTTTACGACAGATTTTACCTCCTTCGCATAAAATGTACTTGCCGGTTGGCGCCTATCAGATGTTTAAGAAATATCATTTTTGAACCTACAAATTACAGTCGCACTAGCTAGACTACTTATCTGGAGGTGGTGAGAACGGCCAATTTTTAATATTACATACATACATACATATCACACACGCTGAATCCCGACAATCGGGGTAAGCAGAGTTATCGGTGTTGTGCTGCAAGAACTTTGGTAAATTACAGCACAACACCGACCACCACATTTCGCAAACTATTCCAACAAGATTCAATCAATCAAGCAGCAAGTAAGGCACGAAGACCCACCTGCTGCATGACTCGGTGGAAGTACCGTGCTAAGGTGAGAGGTGGCGACAGGAGTCGCCCTTTAGCAAGGCATCTTGTTCTTATCCCTTAGTCGCCTTTTACGACATACACGGGGAGAGATGTAGTGGGGCTATTCTTTTTAAGTACCGGCCCCACACGGTACGGTACGGTAATATTAACCGACGTATTTTGCCGACGGAGCGGCCGATATCGGCCGCTTTATACATTAAGATAGATAATACAATAAACACAAGCGGGACTCACATGACCATGGCAGAGTTCTTCATGATGCGGCCGCATGGTCCAAACTGTTGTATGGGGGACGGAGCGTTCAGCGACCTCGTGCGCCTGAAACAATACACGTGCAATGTTAAACAATAGCAGTCAAAACTAATAGTATTGTAGTATGATTTCTATTCAATAAAAAAAAACATACACTAGAAATTTATTATACTGTCTATCGCACTAGTCCCATCGACCTTGCCCCATGATGGGACTAGTGGGACGAGTATATCCCACTATCCATGGGACAAATTGACACTAATATTTTTTATTTATTATGTCCCACAAATCTTTGCACTTCATTTCACACAAAAAATACATTTCCGAAATTTTTCATAATAAAATTAACAAACCGAAAGTCCCCCCCAGTTCAAAATGTCTCAAGTTAAAACATTGAAATGAACGTCTCCTCCCCACACAGGTGTAAAATATACTGACAGGCGACAATAGAATGGACTGTCTGGTTCGATATTCAGATTTATGCACATGACAATACCGGTCAGAGGGCACTGGACGTGCTGCGATCAGCCTCGGTAGCTCAGTGGTACGGTCGGTCGACTGTTGTTAAGCACACCTGAGCGCGGTCAGTACTTGGATGGGTGACCGCTCGACCGTTGGAGGCTGACCGCGTTTCGGATTCCACGTAAAACTGTAGGTCCCTTAACTTCTTACCTTACTAGGTGGTAGGGTTTATCCCGCCCGGATTGGTACCACCGCACTGAATGAAACGTCGGTCGAAACGGCTCTTCAAATAGTTCGTGTCTTCCGTCCAGTTCAGTGTAGCCGACATGAACTGAAGGGAAGCACTGACATGGCACCTAGTTCACCAGGTGTTTATGGGCTGAAATCACGGATGTTGTAGGTGATGAAACTAACCGCCAGTTTCCATAAAAAAAAAATTAAAGAATCCTACTTGTTGGATTTCTTGCTGGTTTTAAACGCAGGTAAGGTACTTGGTGTACCAAATAAATAATTTTTATTTGATAATCAAACCGAACGACAATAAAGTTTTACATTTTATATAAAACTAAAGCTAGTTTGCCCGTGGCTCCGCTCGCGTGAATTTTTTTTGTCAGAAACTTACACGTGCAAGAAACCAAAGTTTCATGGTAATCGGATGAATGGTTTACGAACGCATAGAACATGCACGAACAAAGGAACAAACATTCATTTTTATATAGTAGATTAATCACCGAGATGACTGCAAAGTGTTTGTTTTATTGTAGTAATTTATTTGAATAGAATAAAACATATTAAAACAGAGTTGTAATAAATTTAAAAAAATTAACATAGGTAACTAAAACAAAGAATTATAACTATCTTAAAAATAAATAAGAATGTTACTTAAAAATAGAATAAAACTAACTTAGCAAATACATTTCGTCGAAACGTTAACATTTTAGACCATACATATCACACACGCTGAATCCCGCCAATCGGGGTAAGCAGAGTAAACGGTGTTGTGGTGCAAGAACTCTAGTAAATTACAGCACAACACCGACCACCACGTTTCGCAAAGTATTCCAACAAGATTATATCGATCAAGCAGCAAGTAAGGCACGAAGACCCACCTGTTGCATGACTCGGTGGAAGTACCGTGCCAAGGTGAGAGGTGGCGAGCCTGTCGCCCTTTAGCACGGCATCTTGTCCTTATCCCTTAGTCGCCTTTTACGACATGCACGGGGAGAGATGCAGTGGGGCTATTCTTTTTAAGTACCGAACCCACACAGTACTTTTAAGTACCGAACCCACACAGTATTATTATTATTAGTTATATTTTAGACCATGCAGGTAGAATTTTACATTTACTTTACAATGTTTATAAACTTCTAATACCTAATTTTTTTTCTTTTATTTTGGGACTTGGAACTAGTTCGCGTAGTAATATTCAACACAGTGACAAAACGAACATATGGTACGCTTGTAATTAAGTACATTAAAAAAATCGCCTATTTTCAGTTAACAAATGTACTTATGACAAGATATTTTAATTTGAAACATTCGAATTACATTTTGCATGTCATGGTACATATGTAGGAAGGTGTAGTGTATGTCATGGTTTTTAACAATGATAACAACTGAGTATGATCAACCATCATTCATTACTGGTACTGTTAGTACCTACTATATACTTCATTAGTACTAATTCGCCATTACAAAGCAACTATAATTTGGGATCCATACGTAGAATTATGTCTAACTCACTATTTTGTACCTACCCTCTCTCACATGCATGACATATCATAACACGCGATAAAAGTGATATGGTTCCAATTCACTTTCCTACCACAATTTACAATAAACTGGTTCCTTTATTTTCTATAGTCATCGTGACCTCGACAATCAACTTTGTTCAAGGAAGCTGCTAAAATTGCAGTGTTTTTATCATTTTAAAACATACATACATACATAACACACGCTGTATCCCGACAATGAGGGTAAGCAGAGTAATCGGTGTTGTGCTATAAGGACTCTGGTAAATTACAGCACAACACCGACCACCACGCCTAGCACAGTATACAGACAAGACAACTATCAAGCAGCAAGTAAGACACGAAGAACCCACCTGCTGCATGACTAGGTGGAAGGACTGCGCCAAGGTAAGAAGTGGCTAGCCTGTCGCCCTTTAGCGCAGTATCTTGTCCTTATCCCTTAGCCCTTAGTCGCCTCTTACGACATGCACGGGGAGAGATGCAGTGGGGCTATTCTTTTTAAGTGCCGGCCCCACACGGTACTATATATATACATATACATATAGGAAGTTTTCAAATAGCAAAATGTTCCATCACTTCAATCAAAACTAATTATCATACCTATAGAATTATTATCACTAGGTAATCATTAACCGAAAGAGTCTGCTACAGTGCATTCCCATTACCACTGACCAAGCTCACCACTGAAGCAGACTTCCTTAAAATCGCATTGAGCAAAGCACCTAAAAGCTCACTAAGACAAATAACATTTGGTCCGTAGCTGGTGGTAACTCATGTATAAACCGCGGTAAAACGACATGGCGGAGCCATGAAGAGGCTTACACTCTGCAGTGAAAATAAATTCGTATGTGTGTTAGGTATGTTATTTGATGGACTAGCTAAATATATGCTATTTCAGATGTACCGAGTTATTTCAAACAATAAAATTCACAGGTCACTCAGTCATTGGAACTGCAATATTCTGTTTTTCCAAATGAATAATGTATGCCCAACTTATGAATAATCAATACTGAAAACGACGATGACAAGGTCTGTACATTCAAAGCTACTGTTCTATAGTTGGCTGCGTAGCTTTGCTACTTCACACAGGTCAATGTGGCTGGTGAGGATCGTAAGCGCCGGAAACTGTTCCTAGATGGATCCATGATATCCAAACGACTTGGCGAGACAAATTGGGGAGTAAATAGCAATTCATGTTCATGGCAGTGATCAGATAGGCTGTATATCTGCGCGTACTTCGGCGATTGATGGTAGACACGCTGCCAGCGAGCCGTATATCCTCGTCGCCGTTCTAAAAGTCCGGCAAGATGGCCGCGACGTGCGCACGCACCCCCACCAACACCAATATTACCCAGTGTTAGAATACTGCGACGCAGTTGCGCTAAGCTCAGATCCTTGGACGTCCGTAGCAGTAGGAGTACCAGAAGAATCGCTGAAGAAGGGAGTGTTACGCTGGAGACCATGAAGGAGAAGTGTGAAAACTAAGCCAGGCCAGTCAACTAACTTCAGCCAGGTCGGAGTCGGACGACCTAAAAACGGGCCCGAGCTCAATTAGTGAACTAAAATATTCAAACATCGGCTGTGGCTGTGACCAAATAAAAGAAGAACACCGAATAAGTTGGCGAAAATGTGGAAAGGCCTATAGCCAAGAGCAGGCAACCTAACTAGAAAAAGAGAAGTAGAAGAAACTATTCCTACAACCTAGCTAGAAAAATAGAAGAAGAAACTACTCTTACAACCTAGCTAGAAAAAAAGGAAGTAGAAGGAACTATTCCTACAACCTAGCTAGAAAAAGAGAAGAAACGACTCCTACAACCCAGCTAGAAAAAAGGGAAGAAGAAACGACTCCCCCCACAACCTAGCTTGAGGGCGAACCCCTTCTTAGGCGAACCCCTCGTAGGGGTTACCAAAAGTTTGTAGAATGGTGCCTCATTGAATGGTTTCGCGAGGAGTGACTTTATTGGCTGTGTCTGTTTTCGCTCGACGACGACCCTATTTCTTTGCTATTACCGGCACAATCCCGAGCGCACCAGCCTGTCGGTCGGGCTGTCTGTTGCGCGAACAACAATCCATGCCGGTTCTTTATAAATACAAATGTTACCTCTTAGCGAGCCAATCCTCCTGGGCCTTGAGCAGCGCTGCCGTGCCGGACTCGTGCGACAGCTGTCTTCCGTACATCGCGGCGACCTCGACAGTCGCGTCGGCTCGTCACCCTTCACTGGCCACTTCGTTTAGAATCACACGATTATTGAACTTTGTGACGGGCTCGTCTACTGAACATTATCGGTAAAAGTGATCAAGAAACCGGACTAACATTTTTATCACTTAAATTTCCATTATAAAATTGCATTCCAAGACCTAGCCGACAGCGCTCGGCGCTCATAGACCATCCTGCCTTACCACAATGGAGGCCTTACTGTAAGTGTTAACTGCTAGTATTGATGACAATAAGCTTCCACGGTGAAGGATTGGAAGTTTGGAAGGCACATTGCCAATAAAAAACTCATTATACCTACCTACCCATCAAAACACTGTTAAAACCGCGTACTTGTTATAAACTAAAATTAAAATTGAAAAAAAAAAACTGAATAATCTGTGAAACCTTGAAATTGGCCTAAAAGCTGGTTACAAAAACAACACAATGGATAAATAAAACCGGCCAAGTGCGAGCCGAACTCACGCACCGAGGGTTCCGTATCGCCATGTCATGGTCAGCGCCATTCACGCCATCTATATATTAGTTAAAACTCTTTTCGGTAGATGGCGCGCATACACTTTTTAGGTTCTTGTATGGGGACCCCCGTGAATTTTTTACTTTTTCTTACTTTTATTATTTGTTAAAGGCCATACATAATATTAATAACACATATACTGTGAAAATGTCAACGGGCTACCTATTACGGTTTAAGAGATACAGCCCTCGGACAGACAGACGGATACGGAACCCTAAAAAGGTAAAAAGATACTTAGGAAGGGTAGGTATTCGCTAAAGAAATGACCGTTAACACTGTGGAAGACGGAGCCGCGACGATTTCTCATGTTTCCATCATTAGCACTGCATTTGACACAATCCTATTCGATGGTGGTTTCGGGATGTCAAATAATCCAATCACGTAAGTAAACAAACACAACTTGATATCTGACTGCTGGCTGGAGGGAGCTGGAGGCCAGTTCGAAATTGTGTAATTTCAATCAAGCAAAAATTATATTTGACGATGGTGCTATATAGTAGTTAATTAGACTCCAAAAATAGCGCCTTTTCTCGGTGTAAATGTAGCTATGAAATTTACTGGGAATATCCGTAGGTACGGAATATCATGTACACGATTTAATGCTACTGAATAGGCCTCCTGAGTCCTGAACTCCTGATCCAGAAACAGCAGATGATTTCTTCTTTTTTGTCGTTAGCCAGTCAACAATCTAACACTGCATAGGTTTCACATATAAATAATATACGAGCACCGATAATTATTACGAATGATAAAAATATTCCATCACAAACTTTGATGTACAATCGAAAATAATAAATAATATTGCTCCGAGTCGAATAGAACAGTTATGAGAGGATCGCGAGCGCTCGGAAGACCCGGATAGACTGCATGCGCGTGCGCCGATCGACTGTGGCGCCGCGCAACCTTGAGGTGAGAAGACCCGACAACATTCGGCTTTGATAAATACACGACTATTATGCCCTAAAACATAAATTGCCGCGAATTAGACATCAACATCGAAACTGATTCGCACCCAAAACAAAATACGATAATCAAATTCGACAAGGTTGCGGAGAGGCTATTGTAATAATAATTGAGCACATGTTTTTTTAACTTGAAAGTAACCGGGACACAGAATAAGAGGTCAAATATTGAATTGAAAAGACAGCAAGAGGTTAAAGGAGTAGCAAAAAATCATTACCATATTAAATACTAGTCAAAGAAAATAAAAATATCATACTTTTGCAATCACCAAGTAGATCATCCGAAAAATCCACACTAAATACCTACCTACCTTCGTAGCCCCAGAAATGTGAATTCTTCTGGAATTTGTTTTTCCTCTGATGCTTTCAGAGGACTGTACTGTCCTCTGAAAGCATCAGAGGACAGTACAGTGTTACTGTTAAATTGGGTGTCGTGAGTATATTTTTCGTCATAATTAATACTGTGTTCGTTGAGCATACAGAAAAAACTGAAAATACAGATAGCATATTATGCGAGACATTCCAAATTGAAGACTTCATAAATCCTATAACTCCTATACCAGTACACAATAAATTTTGTGTTAAAGCAAGTCGATTGTGGTCAAAGAGATTACGTTTGTGGTAATGTGTTCCTATCTACCGACAACGGCGGTCTTCCACTCCCGCCCGATGACTGCCTGCCTCGAGGCCTGCCTAGCCTATACGCACTACCCAGTATTTCACACTACGTCAATAGCAGTTCTTCAAGCACATTTATTGCGGAACAAGGTTTGCAGTACAAACGCACAAAGTTTTCAAGGGCCTTGAAGAGGAATTCGAGTAGAGAATATTGCGGAAGCGAATTGCTAACGTCATATGCTTCAATATCGTTGAATGGCAGGAATATGTCAGCGTGTACAATGGACTGGACGGTTGTACTGTTCATTAGTGTAGCTTTTGCCCGGACTTTTTCATAAAAAAAGGCATTTAGTTGTGACAAATTTCCTTCACACGTTATTTTCAAATATTACCTACAGGAAATGGCCAGCGTATGTTGATTTATGTGGTGCAGTTGTCGGCAAGTTCTCTGCCCTCGTGGATAAAATAATGTCAAGAAAACGGTTGAACAGCGTTCCACAGCCAGTTTTCATTATGTCTGGTGAATGATGCAACCTCGTGAGACGTCGTGAGCTCTAACGGCTTGTTGACCATCCTCATAAGTCTCATAACGTTTCGCGGCCAGGTATCGCACAGTCGACGTGCTGAACTAAATTGTTCTCTGTTTAATAAGGCAGAGTAAACTAAATATGGACGTGCGGAAGCGCGTGATTATACATAGAAACACGTGATATTTGTATGCTGCGTGCATGTGCAAAGAGTGTGTAAAGCTGGAAATTTATTGGCATTGATGAAAACGGTCGATAATGAACCCGACCGTCTAATAAACTTATTATATTTATGGACTTCACCTTAAAAAGAAACTAGAATGAACATAACACCATTTGATTTACCTTGACACGAAGACGATATCAAACAAAGAAAAACAATATGATTCATCTTCAGACATTTGCAAGTGTAGATACCTAGCTATCCCCAATTGCTAACTAACTAGCTAATTAAACACTAACACATGCAGTGTCACCTGGACATAATTTTATAATAAAACATACGCAAAATTGAAAGAGAAGACAAGACAAGACATTTTTGAAAGAAATGACAAAGTCAAAATCAATATTCTTGAACATCAGATCACCGTTATCAAACCGTTTCCATTCACAGGGGGCATTGCACTCAAAATATTATCATGTCTCTTTGAATGAGCTCGAAAATAAAGAATGATGCGGTTTGTACACAACAGAATAAGATGTGCATAATTAAGCCTTACAAAGAGAACACAAACGATTTACACGAACCTTTACTCGTGGGTAAAACGAATTGTTTTGAAATACTTGTCAGCTGTTTAGGAGTCGGTCCGCAGATAACGCAGAGGGACGAAGAAATGTCGGGAGTTCATCTTGTGAGGTCATCTTGTGCACGCCTCGTTCTGAGTCTTTCACAAAGTTCAATTTATCAACTATATGAGAACACATTTGACGACGATAAACTATGTTCGGTTAACTAAGAACGACAACGCAGTATTTAAATTGGTTTACTGCTCTTTCGACAATGTCTTCTAGTGCCTACAGTATTAGGTACACCTTTTTAAATATTCCGTTTTCTTGTGAGATCGCAAAAGATCACCTTGGCGATTTACCTATGTACACTATAGGCTAACCCCTGAAATTGCGTTACTTATTACAGGGCTCAATGTACGACAATTTATTGTATACTGGCACGTTCTGACGACGGTAAAACCAACCTGCTGATGACAGCAGAGATGTTCGGAGTATCCAAATGGTTCTCAGTAAATACACCAGCAGCGCGTTAATCCTATCAAGTGGCTCGGATAGATCACGCGGTGACTGTGCCGTATCGTCCGTGACACGGCGCGTCGACATTATGCAAGCCGGTTGGCCGCCACACTCGGTCGGCATGGCGCGTGGCGTGCCTCAAGAGCGTGATAGTGAAAGTGCATCCGATTGTTCATCATCATCAACAATCGAGACTTTCGCGCCATCGATTGGACATTTGCGGCCTTAAATTTGGACGAGCCTTTGGTGCCTTAATCTTGGTTATGATCGGTCTTTTGAACATGTTTGTAAGCGTCTGCGCTAGTGTGTGCTTCAATTCAGTTCTCTTTATGTCGACAGCTTTGATATCATATCGTCGAAGGTTGCGACGTTCGTTTATCTATTCTTTGAGAGGTTATTACGGAAAGTTTAAACAGCGGATTTCGATCAGAATCCATTGAATAAACTTGTTGAAACTTTCGCATAACTCGATCTTCGAGTTGTTTCCATCTTGCGGCCTCGGCTGCTTGCACCGATCAGTATTTCAACAGCTCTCATTCTTTGCTGGTAGATTTGCGTTTGTCTAGTTAAACAACTTCGTTTCCGTTGAAATATCATCTGATGGGACTGTCATTCAAGTGCACATGTTTTGGAGCTCGCCTTATTCTTGCTAGTTTAATTTATCCATCTACTGCTACGTCGTCGTCTTTTCTATTATATTATATATTAGTCTCTTTTATGTTCAGGTATAATTTTTCAACATACTTAGATTCGATTTTATTAATACCCTTCAAATACATTCCAAGGCATCCACAATTCCGGCCATATCGTCGTATTTGATATGTACTTGGCAAAGTACCGGCCGAACAACCCGAGCGAGCAGCGTTGACAGCAGTGAAAGGGAACGTGATACTGTTATTTTGCTCATATCGTAGAGTCTCATCGACATGCGCGACAGGTTCGACCGACAACTTGTCTCGTAGCGATATCAGTTGGATTTTAGACGCGTTCCGGTGGAAAATCTTGTAAATATCGATAGATTTTTTCAAATTCAGACGAAGCTTCTCCAAGCGAAGACGATATGACATATCAGACAATCTATAAGATTTCATGACATATACGTTTCTGCGATTGGGCGTGATCTGAGTTGAGCTGATTCTTTACTGATCTGAGGCTGATTCAGACAAAATAACTGTCAAACAGCAAGCAAGGCACGAAAACCCAGCTGCTGCATGAATTTGAGGAAGGATCGCGTCAAGGGCTTATACAGTTCATTATAATAGAACATAGCATCCACTTTTGCATTGGAACGACCGCTGTCAGTTCCTGGCGAAAGCACGTATGTATACATAATGTACGGGAAAATAATGAAATAGCTATAAAATGTTGTAATGTATCTTAATCCGGCGTCAGTCCGTTGTCCTAACATAAACCGAAGCAACAAAAGCATGTTTAACGCCGTCATTAAACAATGTTTCCACTTTGGAACATCGTAATGTCTTGGACCCTATACGATCCGCAGCTCGCTCGGGCGAGGTCGGAACGTGTCACCTTTACGATGGCAACGGGCGTATCAACACAGCACTAAGCGATCGATCCTGGCAACAGTTAAGCAATTACTTTGAATAGGTGACCGCCCTACCGTTGAGGCTGACCGTGCGTGGTTCTGATTTCGTGTAAATCAGCTTAATATACAGCGTAGCTACTAACGCGCTGAAAATATCGGTCGAAACGACTATGAAAATAGTTCGTGTTTTACGTCCAGTTCAGTGTGGTCGGCAAGATCAAAGGCCCAAAATGAATAAGATGTTCGCAATACAGAAGGAGAAATCGAGTAATGTTTTAATAATTGAAACACAATTGCAGCTCTTGACCTGGCTGTGTTCATAAAATACGAACATTACTCCACGATGCCAACTTGTCATGCTATGATTGTTAGACTCGGGCATACAGACTACTAACACAGAAAATTACAGATAAAAACGTAATTGAATGTAATTACTGCGGGCGGTTACTGTGAACGACCACCACATAAGACAAGAATTTTAAGTTCAAGACTTTAAAATTGCCTAACAACAGTTTTTACCCTTGGGAATTGAACAAAATACTTAATAACTTTTGACTATTAGTGGCGATTGACTATCTATTTGCGGTCTTCGCACTGTTAGCATTTGATGTTCTAGTCTAGAACAATACCATTCATTATGTTAGCGTCGTTTTTAGGGTTCCGAATTAATAACTCCAGGCTCCAGCTAAATGTGTAAAAATGTACTAGGTATCGCTATTTATTTCAAAGAAATGTGAGTAACAACGAACGATGTCGGCGACCTGCAGGCTGCACACTCCTTGGGATTGTGCCAGAGAGAGGGCATTTGACCGATGATACTCACACATTACACCACCGGCGGGAGTGAAGAAGAAAGGTTTATATATATCGTATAAGTAAAGCTGCGGTTTTCATCATATTTTATTTCCAAAATAAATAACCCGCGCAACAGAAAATGTAAACCCACAGTTGTGGATTTAATGGTGTGTGGCCAGATTTGCAAACAATTTTATCCGTAAAATATTGATGTTTACATGAGAACTACTTGCATAGCGTTCATAATTGAAAATTATTAAAATGAAATGAAAACGTGTATTCACCATCTAATACATAGCCGATGAAACTGATCCTCGCGGATGCTACGATCCTTGTTACAAGTAGCAGAGTCGACAGATCTTTAAAAATTGCTAATAACAACACATTGCCAATAGTTACGACTTACGATGGTGACGTTATCATTACAGATGACGCAATAATTTCTGAGATTACTGCACTTATAAGAATGCAGCGTCTCATTCAAACATTTATAGGAGCCGGAATAAAATTAATCAACCATAAACACACCTGATGAACTTCACCTTAGTAATTTGGGGTCATAGTTAACGAGACGGTGACATAACCAAAAAATTCAGTCCATCATCGTAACGCGCGACTGGGCGTAACACATAGTATTCTCGTGTTACGTCACCACTTTCCACATTGCGGCAGTAAATTATCACGTTCTGTACAGTGAGCTGTGCAAGCGTCGCGTCCGTTGCTTGACCAGCGTCGTCTGCTGAGGCGACAATTAACATTACGTGACATACTTTGATGGGCTCAATACTAACAATGAATGCGTGGTGAATGTATTATTTATGCTGCAAAAACATTTAGTTTAAAGAAACATTCAAAATATGTAATTAGACTTGTATTGTAAATAATTTTAAAGTATACGTTTTTTGCAGTTATGTGCATTATCAACAAGTACACAGAGGCATTCCTAGGAGTGGATAAAAAGAAAATAATTTATGAATGAACAGTGCAAATTATTTTGCAAGAAGGTTGATGATTAAATTGTTACATAATTTCAAAAGGAGCATTTGATTTTTAGACAGGATTAAGATTAGTCATTTCAAAGGACACACGTAAACCTCATTGCAACAAATTAAAACATCTCTGAACCCAACGGATTGAACGTGATAGATACAATCGAAACAAATGCAGCTCATTCATTCAGTCTACGTCGAGCGAGCACGGCCGAGCAACTGAATAAGATATTAGCAAGGAATGTAATAGCTAATCATCACACATGCCATGTCCGACTTGTTCATCTGAATGAATCAAATGTTAGAATGCAAGTAGGTAATGAACTATAATCAAGTAATACAAGATACATATATCGGAAGGAACTATTAACGAATAGTTGGAAGGTAAGTACCAATTTCATCTGTACTCGCTATTAGCAATACGTCATACTCTTCATCATTCATCATTATGTTGAACTAATCGAGAGTGGAACTTTAGCTCTAATTAATTACATTTCTTGGAATATTAGTAACGCAATGAACAAGTGTCGCAAGAATAACATCAGCATCAGAAATGGGAAACAATCCACAAGAAGATCAAATCGCAGATTGATAGATTTTACATTCCTCGGCTCGCATTGCAATATTATTTGTCGCACGCTCCCTACTAATGAAGTAAGTACTCTTACGCATGTTAGGAAGGAATTCCCACTAAAGCTTGAAGCACGACTACATCGTGGCTTGAAGTAAGCCCCCCAGTTCTTAAATGAATTGTGCTCCAGTCCGGCCCAGCTCCCAATGTTTAATGGCGAAGACCTCCGTTGGAATTGAGAATCAAACAAGCAGACACACCATTACTTTAGTGCAACTGGCATTTCTTTGTAATAACTAAAATAATACAAATTGTGGTTGGCTTGATATTTTTAAGTACATAATATCAGAATAAGAACATATTGACGATGGAACTATATACCAGATATATGTAAATAGGCAGAATGGTCAGAGTATTTACGTTTATGCTGTAAATATGTAATGTTCTTGTGAGCTACCGTATGGGTGAATTATATAAGTAACTATAATACTTATAACAGCTTACTACATACATAATACTTATAGCAACATTCGTTTGTCAGTTCTTCGCATTGAATTAGAACTGGCGGAATTTTCGACGTATCCAAGCGTACCTAGTCTCGTTTTCTAGCTACATATCCGCTGTCATCTTTTGTAGGCTCTAGATTTTGATTGGCATCAATGAAGAAAACAAAACATAATGCACGAAAGTATTTAGGGAATATAAGTCATGAAATGCTTCGGAAACAAACATCCTATTCCGAATTCCAGGTTGGAATTAATTTTTTCTGTGCTGTGATCCCATTACTCCCCACTAACGTCTTCTCGATTGCGACGATGAGGTTAGCAAATTTCCAAGAACTTAGACGATATGCGAGTATATTTAGGAAGTTTACGCACGCCCAACTCTCTTGTTGGCCGAAGTTTGCAAAGCGGCTTACACTGTGGCTGAAATTGAAAGGTTTCCCAACTCGCATCGATGGCGATGGCACGTGTCCCCATTTCAGCCCTCGTTAACTAAAACGTATTAACCACAAATATAGGCTATACATTACTTAATGAAAGGAAAAATGCCTTTGACAACAGCACAGCGATCCATATTTTCATTCGATCTAAGAGAATATTTTCAGCTGCAGTTGCTGGATTTTAACTCTGACGTGTCATATTAAGGATCTGTACCCAGATGAAATATTATAAATAGCTATTAGATTAGCTATAAAAATGACGGTGTTTAGAAATATTCTAACCTTGCAAGAGATTGTTTTTTCACGCAACGAATATCACGCTCAATGTTTCTATTATTTAAATTTTATAATAGAGGGACGCGAATTCGAAGCGAATGCGCAATAACCTCTTGCAAAGAGGCATTGAAGATAAAGATAACTTAATTTAAGGTAAATCAAAGTCTTTATCGTCGAAAGCAATATTGGTACATATGCTTGGTAATAATGACTTGCGTGTATTAGCGATGTTAGGTTTGAGTTTGGTGAAGAAAATCACGAGACCGGCGGATGGATTTCCACCGCATGCCCTGCGCCAACGCATATTATATGTATTGGGCAATTTTCCGAAGACGGACGGAAGTGTCGAAGTTTGCAGAATGTTATGTTTGATAAATAACCACAACGGTTACGTAATTTGTATTTCGTAGCAATTTTCACGACGACTTTCAAGCACCTACCTATTCATTTATTTTTCTAAATTTATTACTTACATAATTTGTATAATTCAGAGCCAAGGTGTTGTATGTTTAATTGATGATAATGGTGATATATATTAGCCTAACTCTTCCATAAAATCAATATTTTACTATTTGGTTGACATTGACTCACCGTAAAAAAGTGCTTGCTCCATTAGGGGTAAATTTTGCAGAAAATTTTGAGGCAATTTTCAGCAATTGAACACTCATTTGTATTGTACAGACTTGAGACACGAAAATGTACCTAACTAAGAGTAGGATGTTCAAGTGTACTATCGTCATCCAGTGTGTGCGATCAAGTGCGATAACAGACGCGCTGACACTATTTAGTGCACGATAAGTCGACATGATATTCCACTTTTTGAAGTGCTTATGTGGATATCGGTTTCATTATGCGAAACGCACGTGTTGGTCTTATTTTTCAGCCCTTTGGAGGGGAATATTGCCGAGAAAATTTGCATAGCATCAAAATTAGAAAGCAAACGTGCACCATAATTATTGCAATTCATATACAGGTTGTTTCAGGATAGGGTTTCGTAACTTCAGGGTTCTTCATATTTGAAGACGAAGAGCTCTGAAACTTTTTCCCAGATTCGGTCATTTTATATTACTTTTTGGTGAAAATCGTTTCATCGAGCTTTGGTGGACGGTTAACGTTCACCTTTATTAAATAAAAATAAAATGACTAACTTACATGCTTAACTAGCAGAATTGTACTGCATGTAGGTAAATTCCAAACACTTAAATTTAAATGACATCAAATCTATCTTCTTTTGTCTAATATTAATAATGTAAATAAATTTTCTATTAATTTCGATAAACCATTTAGTAATAAAAGAAAAAGGGGACTGGTCTAGGTCATTGCACTCCCTAGACCTAGACAGCACTGTTGCCAAATCTCACTGTCCATCCACATATATCCAGTTTTTATTACAATTTTCAATTTTTGTATGAAAAAAAATATGGAATTTCGATTTGAGTGATAAGAATTTTTTTCTTCTAATAATGAGTACTTTCTATTCCTGAAGTTGCTCAAGCCTATCCTGATACAACCTGTATAGTTCAATCAACGTTGTTTATGGATGGACTGTGTAAGTAGTCCTTCGAGCTGGATATCGGCGGTTACGGAAGGTAGAAAGTTTATCTAGTGTAGTGTGTATTGTATTGTATAAATAACCAGTAGACAAAATAGCCTTGCCAATTCAAACGTTTTACCAGAAGAAGAGCCGTGGTCTGCTTTTTTTGCACCTGGCAACGCCAAGCTACAAATTGCACAGGTATCGCGCTCCGGAGCATAACAAAAAACGCAACGCCGCCATAACATAAGAATGAATACCTAATTTGATTGATCACTTAGCGTTCCGTGTTCATTAAAGGAGCAAAAAAGTTTACAAAGTTTTTTATTCTCCAACAACGTGTGCACGAACGAAGTATTAGGTACTAAGAGACTTACGGCCAAGTGCCCGATCGTCTTCTGCGGCGGTGTTTGGTCTGGTTCTCTTCGGCGGGCGCTAGCGATGGCAGCAGCGCTGAGGGGATGAGACAGTTCTTCGGCGGTTTCTTGTCGAACCTGGGCCACGGCGGCAGCCGGTAGTCCTGCCGCTCGGCCTTGCGGCACAGGTGAAGCGTCGCCAGGTCCACGTCGGAGCCGATCCACAGTGATTCCATCATAGTCGCTCGCAGCTCAGGCTCGCTGTTGCCGCATAATTCGAATTCGGAACGTGTTGCAATGCGGGTCCCGCTTCTAGTTCAGATGCAGCCTATAGATCCCACTCGATAGATAGACGGAGGCGGATCGAGTCATGGCTTTGCCGACGAAATTGTTGAGAATGCGGAAACTATTATCGAGTATAGAATCGACGCGGGGCGAGAGAGCTCGCCGTGCCGCGTGCGTGCCGGCTTCCCGCGCGAGCGTTGACACTACACTACCGAACCGACCAGCGACCACACGGACGAACAAACTGACAGACAGTCCACAACGGAGGCGCGGCAGGGCGCCGCGCTGGCGGCGGCGGGGCGAGGTGAGAACGATCGAAATGAATGTAGCTGCAGTCGCTTCTAAGGGCGGGAATTGAGGTCGCTGGTCGCTGGTCGGCCGCCGGCGCGCCCACCGCCGCGGGTGCCTTAACTGGGGCCGACCGAGCCTGCACGGACAGGGTGCTCTCGTTTTGAAATCGATTAGCCCAGCGGGTGTGCCGGGCCTACTACATCTAAGTAGTAGGTAGGTAGAGAAGGTGTAGCATTCTCCATCGATGAGTCACACGTGCGGACGTGCGTGCAGCGTGCAGCGCTGGACAATGGCCGCCTGCCCCAGCCAGCCTTGGTATACGCACACCGGAGAAAATATTTTAATAGCTAAGAAAATTTTGTAAGAAAAGTGTTCCGTAACAGCATTAGTAGGCTGCTCTAAAAGTGCACACACCTGTAGAACCACGTTACAAATCAGCAGCTAAGGATGTAGCAGACCAGCATACTGACCACTGTGCGGTTGTTGAACGCGATTGTGACACCGGTTCACAGAGCAGCTTTTAGAGCTGAATGCATATGTTTTTACAATCCTTGAAGCAACTTTATCCAAGTTAAATTAAATCAATAATTTAGTTTCACAATCTATAAAGGAAAGAAGATAATTTTTTATATTAGGTACCTACAAAGCTAACAATAATCAAAACATACACATACAAAGCAAGGAAAGAGAAAATAGAGACAACACACAGCCTATGCTGCTGGCTGAATACATACATAGCGTCACGCCTGTTTCCCAGTGGGGTGGGCAGAGACAACGGATATCCACGTGCAACAACTCTGACACACCTATGCCGGCATCATCCACTCTCATAATGTTCTTCATCCATGCTCGTCGTTTACAGGTAGTACGCACTTCACCCTTTTTGAGCACAGGCCCGCTTAGGCTGAATCTTGTGAACAGCCAAGAGAGGGCTTCAGCTAACTTCACATCAGTGAAAAATGTTGTGTGGGGATTATACCTAAATTCTTTATCACAATATCATAGTTCTTTCTGGTATCCATTGATAACCAATATAAAATGGTGCAGCCTAACTATCTAAATTGCAGGCCGCCACCACTAGAGTTTGGTTGAGTTGAAACTAGGGTTGTAACGAATATCCGAATTCGCATTCGAAATTCCGAATATTCGGTTCATTTTTAATATTCGTATCCGTATTCCTATTCGGTTGTAAGATACCGAATATTTATCGAATATTTTACTTCGCGTGTTTTACTAATGAAAGAGTGAGAGGCGCAACAATATTGGTAGGTGTGGACTGTGGCGTATACGCGCAAACCAATGGGCGCGTAGTTTGTGCGGTGGGGTGCGGGCGAAGGAGAGAATATGCCTATAGCGCAAAACGTGTCTGTTCCAGCTTGTTTTCATTTCAAAGCAAAAGAACGCACTCGTTTTGATTACTCTGTTTTTGATTACTTGACACTGCATTTTGAAAAATATTAAAACAAGTCCGTATTCATATAATTTTAGGACTCAATGCAGGTAGATCGACATTTATAATAGAAAATTTAAGTGTTTTTTTCATTTGGATATAAAATTTCATACAAAAATTTTCAGTATTCGTATTCGCGAACATCATTTTGGAATATTCGTATTCGCATTCGTATTCGCGAATGTGGAAAAATAGGCATTTGTTACAACACTAGTTGAAACATCAAGCGGCCGGGCTGGGCCCGGGGCCCGGTGTGAGTGAGACTGAGATGACGTCAAAGAGGCGAGCGGCGCGCGGCCATGACACGAGTTTCCCGCCAACCACCTCCACCGCCGCGCGCCGCCTGGCGTCACGCTCGTTTGCTCTTATCAATAAAATACAAGTACATTATAATGTAGGTAGGTACTCGCGCACACATGATAGCCTCGTGGCGTGATTACTGTTTTGAAAACATCACAGTAAATGTACCTACTTACTTTTAATTTCATAAATGAATAGTTTAAAACTAAATGTTCCTAAACATTATTGATTTAACCGACTTCAAATATTTTTTTATTTTTTATTTGAATAAGAAAATTAAAGATTATTAACAAAAACTGCACTATCGCAAAAACATAAAACTTCGTTAGACGCCTTATGGGATGGGGTAGCTCGGGGGGTACATGTCGCGCTTACAATAAAAAAAAATCTGCACAACTACCTATTAATAAAAATAAACCGCAACTCCTCGACCGTGACCCCTGTGGCTTATGGTCACGGGGCCGCGGAGATATGGACAAATGGTGGGCATCTTTAGAGAATCCAGTTCGGTGATAATCAGGACGTGAACGATACGGTACGGCGGAGGCAGCGTGGGAGCCACCGGTCGCGAGTTAGTTAGTAGGGTGGCAATACTGTAGGTAGATAATGTTTTTTTTATAAAAAAGTAGGTAATATCAATGTATGTAATATTATTGGAAACTGCAATATATTCACATTTATGATAATCTATTAGGGCTTCCAAACAAAAATACAAAATTTTATTGGTGTATGTTTGTATGTTTGTCTATGAATTTCTCCGAAACCATTAATCGCATTGTGATTCTTTTTTTATTACATTTACTTCAACTTAAGAAACAGTGCAAGTTTCATCAAAATCGGTTCAGTAGTTTTCAAGATATGGACTGTTAAATGTGTCAAATAGGAGAATAATTCTATACCACGACAACCAATTTCTGTGATTCTTTTTTTATGTGATATTACTAAATTAAAAAGAATGAAATAAAAAAATGTTTTTAAAAAACATTGAACTTACTTCAAAAAACAACTACTTAGAACTAAAATAAAAATTATTTAAATTTTAATAATTGAGTTGAAGTAGGTACAAAAGCACACCATAAATTTATAGATGAAGCCCTTTTGTGCTTTTGTATCACCTTCAACTCAATTATTTAATCATATTTATTTTAGTTCTAAGTATAATTATATACTTATAATTAATATACTTACACCGTGGTCCAAAATAGCGTTAACAAAATTTAAAAGATCATATTTCAAAAATGGAATGCGTTGGATTCCATTTTATTTTTGTCTATGGTTTTTTCATTCGTTGGCGCCATTTTAATATTGTTTGTTGGCTAAAAAGTATTAAAATATATTTATTACGCTATGTCAGAGCAGCGTGGAGCCATAATTTCATTGTATGAACGTGGAAAGCGGCAGTGTGAGATAGTGAACATTCTTGGTGTTAGTCGTCAGCTAGTTTCTTTGGCAATTAAACGCTATGTTGAGCTCGGCAACATCGGAGACCATCCTGGGAGAGGACGTAAGCGCACTGTTCGAACTTCTAGGAACCAACACATTATCAAACAAAGATTAGTCCGGAATCCACAGACAAAGGTGAGAAAAATGTCGCGAGACTTGGGGATAAGTCGCTCCACCGTGCACCGTATAGTGAAATATGATCTCCATTTGGTACCATACAAACTCAGAAAAGCGCAATTGCTTACAGAGGAAGACAAAAAAGTTCGCCTTGAGAGATGTCGTTCGCTTAAACAACGCTCCGCTGCTTCGAATTGGAAAAATATCGTATTCTCTGACGAAATTTTTTTTTCGATAGAACAAGCCCATAATCACCAAAATGTCAGGATCTGGTCTTCCACTCGTCCTGGAGCTGCTGCAGTTATTCCATGTCGCCAAAACGCGAAAACAGTTATGGTTTGGGGTGCAATTTGCGCCACTGGCAAAACTCCCCTCGTTTTTGTAGAAAAAGGTATCAAAATTAACCAAGAAAATTATCGACGACACAACCTTGAATCTGTAGTTCTTCCTTGGAGTCAACAGCACTTTGGTAACCATCCATGGATATTCCAACAAGACTCTGCTCCAGCTCACAGGGCCTTAAGTGTTCAACAGTGGTGCAAAAGCAATTTCCCTGATTTCATCAGCTCAAAAGAATGGCCACCCTATTCGCCTGATCTGAATCCCATGGATTACAGTTTATGGTCAATGTTAGAGGCAAGGACCTGTACTACACCTCATAGAACTGTTGATGACCTGAAGGCTTCTCTTACACGCGAGTGGGACAAAATATCTGTTGAGGAGGTGCGGAAAATTGTGGAAAATTTTACCAAGCGTTTGACTCTTTGTATTCGCGCTAAAGGAGGTTATTTTGAAGACAAATAGGAATTCTTGTATAAAATAAGTTGTATTTTTATAATTTATAAATTAATTTAATTTAAGTTTAAAGGTAATAAAATTATTTCAAAAATCACTTGTCAACGTTATTTTGGGCCACCCTGTATAAGTATAATTATATACTTAGTTGTTTTTTTTAAGTCGGTTCAATGTTTTTTAAAACCGTTTTTTTATGGAACCCGATATGGTTGGCTGGCTACCCGCATCTCCATCATCGAATTTATACAACATCTGTGAATTCTGTGATGTCACGCCCATCAGATCAGACCTTGGTGAACTAGCTGCCATGTTGGCGTTTCCTTTGGTTGCGCTGGCTAAAATTAACCGGATAGAAAAGACTAACTATTTTATTATGTTGGTTAAGTATATGATATAAAATATATTTGTAATTTATACATAAATACAATATGTGCATATATTATATTATTTATTTTATGTAGGTATGTATATGTTTACATACTTTTATGCTTCACACTTTATTTTTGACTGCATTATCCGCCCCATGCGCTTCTCCACATCCCAAAGGTTAATTTGTAAAGAATGCTGCATTACATTAAACCCGCCTTGTGTGTGAAGAGAGATGTTGGGTGTCCATAATACGAGGGCGGGTCAATAAGTCCGTGACTTTTTGAATTTCCCGCCTCTTATCTGAAAGGGCAACACTGCTCCTGTCAGCAGGCATCTGTCAGTTGACTCCTGGCAAACTTTGAACAAGCTGCGTCATTTAGTTTGTGTTTGACAGCCATTGATAGCAGACTACTGTGCGATTTGAGGAGAAAATGGAAAAAAGTGAATTTAGTGTGCTCATTAAGCATTATTTTTTGCGGAAAAAAACCATCACTCAAACCAAGGCTAAGCTTGATAAATACTACGGGAACTCTGCACCATCAATTTCAATGGTAAAAAAGTGGTTTACTGAATTTCGTTGTGGCCGTACAAGCACCGAAGATGCCGAACGTTCTGGACGCCCCGTTGAGGTCTCTACACTCGAAACAATTGAAAAAATTCACGATATGGTGTTGGCCGATCGGAGATTGAAAGTGCGAGAGATTGTGGAAGTTATAGGCATCGTAAATGGCTCAGTGGTTTCAATTTTGAATGATCACTTGGGTATGAGAAAGCTTTCCGCAAGATGGGTGCCGCGTTTGCTCACAATCGACCACAATGCAAGGGTGCACACATGTGCAGTTTCCATGGCAAAAATCCATGAATTAGGCTACGAATAGCTCCCTCATCCGCCCTATTCTCCGGATTTAGCCCCGAGTGACTATTTCTTGTTTCCCAACCTGAAGAAATGGCTCGGCGGAAAGAAATTTGACTCCAACGATGAAATCATCTCACAAACAAACACCTATTTTGATGACCTCGACAAATCTTATTTTTTGGAAGGGATAAAAAAATTGGAGAAACGTTGGACAAAGTGTATAGAGCTCAAAGGAGACTATGTAGAAAAATAAAATGATATTTTATCCAAAAACCTGTGTTTCATTTAAAAAGTCACGGACTTATTGACCCGCCCTCGTATAACCCTTCACATGCTAGGCAGGCAAGACCTTTGCCGTTTATACAGGGTGGCCCAGTTATAGGTGGTCCAAATATTTTTTTTAGATGGAGGACATCATGTTAACTCATTTAAAAAAAACATTAGTTCCGCGAAAATCAATAGTTTAGTAGAAGTTATGATTTTTTTAAACTTTTTTTGAAATTTCTCTATTTTAGTCTTATAAACCGCTCTAGTTGGATATCTATTCCACAAAATCGAATAAAATTTGGTATGGAAGTAGAGGAGACATGTAGCTAGTACGTAATGAATAGTTTTTAAGTTTACTCCTAGACTGTACTGTTGCTATAGCCCTTTCAGTGAATTTTTGTTCAGTTTACATTAAAACTGATGAATGTTTTTAAGTTTACACTGTTATTAATTATATTCATTTTTAAGTTTCCGGATTAACAGTAGGTTTAGTAAACCTACTGTTAATCCGGAAACTTAAAAATGAATAAAACTGATGAATTTTTGCAAAATCACTGTGAAAAATTTAAGTACTACCGGAGATTTGCCCATGCCCTATACATATACATATCACAATTCTCCAGACCAAAAATTGCAGTGGTGTTACAATTGTAACATATTCAAAATTAGCATCATTTGTACAAAGTCACTACAATAAAAAGTGACGATTACCTTTATGTAAAATAATTATAACACTTTATTTCAGCCAACTAGGGCCATACAGTGAACAAGAAACTATAAAAACATAATGAAAACTCAAACTAAACAATATTAAAATAGTTATCAAATGAATCTAAGGTAAAAGTACCTAGCACACTTGCGGCATTTCCCCGCTGGATGGCAAGGCTAACTCGTTGGATGAAGTAAGCCTTCGATTGCGGGACACCAGTTACATCGACTAGAAGCTTCCCGAGCTTCTTCAGGAAACTCCTGGCACCAGAACTCCACGGACCGAGCGTCTCTACCGCAAAAGCAACAAAGTGAAAACTGTCGGCAAGATCACCGTATTTATTCCGTTACGATTACCTTAATTTTTAAAATCTTATTTTTTAAAAACATTCTAAACAGTTTCTTGTGTGTAGATTAGCGCTGTTAGAGACAGGTTTGTGAATAATGTGAAATTTTAGTTGAACTAACGTTGTGAAAAAAATCATATTTTAAAAATTAAGGTAATCGTCACTTTTTATTGTAGTGACTTTGTACAAATGATGTTAATTATGAATATGCTACAATTGTAACACCACTACCATTTTTGGTCTGGAGAATTGTGATATGTATAGGTAGTTTTTAAGGGCATAGGCAAATCTCTGGTAGTACTTTTCTTTCACCGTGATTTTTCAAAAATTAATCAGTTTTAATGTAAACTGAACAAAAATTCACTGAAAGGCCTATAGCAACAGTACAGTCTAGGAGTAAACCTAAAAACTATTCATTACGTACCTACTAGCTACATGTCTCCTCTACTTCCATACCAAATTTTATTCAATTTTGTGGAATAGATATCCAACTAGAGCGGTTTATGTGACTAAAATAAAGAAATTTCAAAAAAGCTTTAAAAAATCATAACTTCTAAACTATTGATTTTCGCGGAACTAATGTTTTTTTTAAATGAGTCAACATGACGTCCTCTATCTAAAAAAAGTTTTGGACCACTATAACTGGGCCATCCTGTATATATGTTGTCTGTCATGCTGATAGTGTCTCCATGTCATTAATTTCCATTTCCTTTCCATTAGTCCCTAGGCCTTAAGTTCGCTTTTTGTGACTTTTATTGCGCAATAAAGTTTATTTTTTAACCGACTTCAAAAAAAGGAGGAGGTTCTCAATTCGACTGTATTTTTTTTTATGTTTGTCCCCTCAGAACTTTCGACTGGGTGAACCGATTTTGATGATTCTTTTTTTATTTGAAAGCTGGTGCTTCCCGTGTGGTCCCGAGCGATTCCGCCGAGTACATTAATAGCAAAAAATTACTAAAAAAAACTGTGAAATAAAAACCAATTTAAAAAAATATAAAAACCGCCTTCAAATATGTATGAAATAAAAAAAAATCAAACCCTAGAGTTGAAGGCGGTGCTAAAGAAGGCTACACAAATCACAAAGGATATCATCCACTCATGTTTTCTTTCATGCATCATTTTTGCTTGCTTTAGCACCACCTTCAACTCTAGGGTTCAATTTTTTTTTTTCATACATTTTTTTAAATTTCATTTCATATAAGTATTATGAGCAAGCTGTTCTAAAATCATGATATGTTTGCCACATTTGTCGTAGACATACTTATAATATTTAAAAATAGGTACTTCCTTCCTTGCCTATAATAAAATCCAACGTCTGCTTTCTGTCTGAGTGTCTGAGTGTCTGAGTGTATGTCTGTCTGTCCGCTTATAACTCGAGAACCACTGAACCGATTTTAATAAAACAAAATTCTACGGATAGCTTGATTCTTCCCATCAACTATAGGCTACTTACTATCACGCTAAATGGCTTATGAGGTTAGCAGTAAAGTGAAATATGAGAGCGGGCGGAGCCGCGGGCACAGCTTACAGTATACAAGGGGCTACCTACCGTATGTTCTGATGGATTTTCACTTTTATGATATTTTTGTTGAATGCATTTAATAATAATATATGTATATTTTATACATAGTAATATATGTGTATTGAGCGGCGGGTGGCCGAGTGGTTTGGGCATCGGATTCTCATGCGAGAGGTCGGTTCGAATCCAGTTGGTGCACCAATGAGTTTTTTCTGATGAAAAAATTTACGTACATACCTACACCTGCTGCTTCACCGTTCGGAACCGGTGTAAAACTGTAGGTCCCTTCCCTTGCACCTTACTAGTTGGTAAGCTCAAATTCTAGCCGACTGGGTTGGTATTGTTACCACCGTTCTGGATGGCCGCATAGCAGCCTCGGTTGTGTTCTCCTCTAGTCCAGTATAGCCAGCAATCCAGGGAAATCTCCGGTATGGCACCTACCTTCTCGGAGGTGATATTGGCTGGTCAGAGCATGTGCTTCGGCCCCTCCGAGTCAGCCACCCATACTGGATTACATAAAAAAAAAATTATGTTCAAACTATTAACAGCTGATAGGTATAATAATAACGATAATTTCTCATTATCAGACAACCAAAGATTACCTAACACTATATCACTGAGAAGATAAACCGTTATCTGCGTCAATAACAATTCTTTACCACACCCAAAGAGCCTTTAAGGAGTTATCAAATGAAACCCATATGATTAATTTATTAATATTTTCTACCATATGTCAACTGTTACACCAGTAATGTTAGCCCATTAAACTCTATTTCTGAAGGACTAAGGGATATGACTCCCTTCTTATATTACTAGGTGGTAGGGTTTAACCCGCCCGGGTTGTTACTACCGCACTGAATGAAAGGTCGGTCGAAACGGCTATGTAAATAGTTTGTGTTTTCCGTCCAGTTCAGTGTAGCCGGCACGACCGAAGAGAAGCACTGACGTGGCACCAAGTTCACCCGGTGTTATGGGCTAACATCACGGATGTTGTAGGTGATGTAGCCAACCGTGTGTTTCGATAAAAAAAAAAAAAGGAACTAGGTGCCAGGTCAGCGCTTCCCTTTCATATATTTTTTTTAGGTTCATAGTTTTTCATAATCATGGTTTTTATGGTTCCAGCATTAATTTTGACAAACTATGACTATAAAGTCCAAATTCACTTTTTTTCTGTATTCTTTTACATAATACTATAATATAAATTATGTACGGTAACCATTAGAAAATCTTTATATAATCTCTTTCTATCTTTATATATTGTTTGACTATATGATCATTCGGTTTTAGATGTTTATTGTTTTGAATTCCCTTGAATTATTAAGTCGTATTTTATATTAATTTTTAAGCTTTCCCCACCGGTATGACGTGCGTGTCCACCTTACAGCGTTGTCGTGTGGCCACACTAAGCGTGGGCGGTGTACATTTCGGCTGCTAAGGCAACGCTGACACACTTGTGAAAGGACTGGTCATTGCCATCGAGCATTCGCTATTGGTGGGTCACTACCACAGTCAATCGCGCTCATAATATATATACCTATTTACTTAGTATTTCTTGCTGTATTAGTAGTGCAAAAAAGCCTAAAGGTGGGAACAAACTATCGGATGCGTCCGGCTGCCGCGGCTGATGGACGCGACTGAAGAGTGTGCACGCTTCGAACGTCCGCGGCTGATGGCGGATGCCTCACGTCATTACACAAAGAATTGTCGTTAGAGCAACATGTCCAGTAGCGATAGTGAGGACGATTTTGTCGAATTAGCGGTAGCTGCGCTATGTTATCCACCAAAGAAAAAAATTTTAAGAAGTGTTTGGGTCCATGAAATAAATATAAAACTATCCGAGTTTGGTGAATTCCACACATTGTATCCAGATTTGGATGAGAAACGTTACAAAATGTATTTGAGAATGAATGAAAATCAATTTAAATTACTGCTGAGGTTCCGGACGCGTCCGGAACCCCGTGCACACTGTCCGTGGATATGGAAGGCGTCCGCGGCTGAACAAAAACATCCGGGGCGCCAGATTTCTATTGGACGTCCGAATACTCAAGGTCATGTCCGCGACTTAGTACCGATAGTTTGCACAGTTTAGTGTAATTTATACTGCCAGATAGCAGCAAGCCGGACGAATCCGATAGTTTGTTCCCACCTTAAAACGAGAAAGGTCGCCCCTTTAGCACGGCACCTTGTCCTTATCACTTAGTCGCCTTTTACGACATGCACGGGGAGAGATGCAGTGGGGCTATTATTTTTAAGTAATACCAGCAATACACGGTACTTCAATATACATTCACAGTATTTAGATTTCAATTTATTTAATGCATAAATTTATACATATTTTACAAATTCTCAACACAGTGGGGGTATTATTTTTATGTACCGGCCCCACATGGTACCTACTTCAATATACGTACACAGTATTTAAATTTAAATTTATTTAATGCATAAATTTATACATATTTTACAAATTCTCAACACAGTGGGGGTATTATTTTTATGTACCGGCCCCACATGGTACCTACTTCAATATACGTACACAGTATTTAAATTTAAATTTATTTGTTCCATAAATTTATACATATTTTACAAATTCTCAACACAGTGGGGGTATTATTTTTATGTACCGGCCCCACATGGTACCTACTTCAATATACGTACACAGTATTTAAATTTAAATTTATTTAATGCATAAATTTATACATATTTTACAAATTATCAGTGCAGTGGGGCTATTCTTATTAAGTACCGACCCCACACGGTAATATGTAGGTACTCAACTAATTACAGTTTGCCTCTGTGTTACATACCTACTGAGTGTACTGTTAGTCAGTCGTGTTATTACAACAAAACCCTGCAATCCACTAACCATTCTTAGATGTGACTGCATACGTCAGTGAAAACCCCATGCTAATCAATACAGTAGTTATCGAGTTAAGAGAACAAAAAAATTATATCGTCGCATACATATATAGATAGTTACAGATGTCTGCTTTATTTATTACGATACAGATGTTTTATCTCACGAGCGCGGGTAAGCCATACTTGTAGTTGTAATGCGTATAGATAGACACGCGCTCCTGTGTGTGTAGTGTTAGCGCAGGTAGCGCTTAGCTTGCGCAGCCAAAGACAGTGTGCATGTATATTTACACATTTACACACACAAGCGTGGCTCACCCGCGCTCGTGAGATAAAACATCTGTAACATACATACAGTTGTCGGCCTCGGTAGCGCAGTGGTGCGTCGTTTGTGATCATAAGCACACACGGGCGCTGAGAGAACTTGGATGGATGACAGACACCTCGACAATTGGAGACTGATCGTGGTTCCCATTCCATGTAAAACTGTAGATCCCTTCCCTACTTACCTTACCGTATTTAACCGGCCCGGGTTGGTACCATAACCATATGACTGAATGAAAATAGGAAGTAAAAAGTTAAGGGGAGTTCAGATAAAAAAAAAAATGTTTTATGGAAACTGACACGGTTGGCTACATCACCTACAAAATCCGTAATGTCAGCCCATAACACCGGGTGAACTAGGTGCCATGTCAGTGCTTCCCTTCGGTCGTCCGATACAAGAACCATGTTTTTTTTGTTTGTTTTTGCTATATTGTAAAAATACATACACCTACAAGAATCAAACTTGGTGTGCTTATAGTGCAAACTCTAAAAACCTGCCAATTGTATAGTGCTTCCGAATCCTCGGTGCGCGAGTCCGACTTGCACTTGAGCAGTTTTTTTTATTTCATTGTTAAGCCACTTTAAAAATTCCATTCATAGCAATCTAAGGCACCCGAATATATTGTCGCAATGACCGAATACAGTTTGATATTTGACTTTAGCTGATATTTTTGATATTGCGAATGTCAATTGATCGATAATAAAAATATGATGATAACATTATAATTGATGAGTTCCTGTGTACAGAAGACGTACTATTAAGTCTATAAAATAATAGCAAAATACCAAGCAAGACTTTCTGACCAATTTATGTCCATGGGCGCCATTATGTAATAGACACCTTATGGGTGGCTCGACACCTTATGTCGTGCCTTCGATAAAAAAAAATCATCAAATATTTTTAAGCATGTTTTATTGTTTGATTGCCTATTAATTTGTAGAGTTTTTGCTGCACATCACCGATTACTCTAATATATTAAATACCTTTGGGCCGTTTTGCCCACCTGTGGTTAAAATGTAGCGGCCGGTTAACTCCTGTCAACTGTATGAGAAATGTCACTTTAACGGACAGTTAAATGTTAAACGAGACTTAACAAGGTAGTTAAATCGGACCTTTTTTTTAAATTTATTATACGGATTTTAACAATAAATTTATTAATATCAGCCCCATAGTACTCATCTTCTTCATCCCTTAGGGCCCAGAGTCCCTAATGAATGCTCCACAAAAAAAAAAAAAAATTTTGTCTGTCCACCTTAAGTGACGGATCGGCCCTTAGTGGTAAATAATCCTACTTTGCCCCTGTGTTCAACCAGACCTGATAATCTATAAGCAATAAAGCTCAATAATCGAAGGAGATTAAATACTTAATCCCTGAAAACTGGTAGCTTTCAACTCCTTTTTTATTGCCAATAAAGTATGTGATAATACCTATAATAAATGCTATTCAGATAAGCTAGTAAAATTTGTTAGTATTAAGTGTGTGTCATTCTTCTTCTCTGTTTTGCTACCCTTACAATAAGTGTTCATAAAAGTCAGGTTGACTGGCAGAGATTGCCTTTGGTAAATAGTCCGGCTTTTGTAAAAATTTTGTATTGGAAAGCAATAAAGAATATTCTATTCTATTCTAAATAATAAAAAGCGCTCAAGTGCGAGTCGAACTCGCGGGAAGAGCGTTTCGTTCCGTTGTGTTTTCCGTGAGAACTAAGACCTAAGATTTCGTTTAGGTTTTCCTGTAAACTATACAAGAAGCCCTATATTCCCAATTGTTTTCGAAATGTTACCCTCTTATCTCCGAAACGACTTTTCGGTTAGAATTATTAGTACTGTGTGGGGTCGGTACTTAATAAGAATAGTCCCACTGCATCTCTCCCCGTGCATGTCGTAAAAGGCGACTAAGGGATAAGCGGCCTGCAGACACCCCGGTCGACTTGTGCCTTTCATGGAAGACATAGGCTGGCTGGGGTAGCTGGAGACTGCGGGGCTTTGCACGAAGGTCCCCAACCAAGCGGGATTAGTTTGCAGGCCTAGACCCAACCCCAAACCAAAATAACAACAACAACAAGACCTAGAATTTCGTTTAGGTTTTCCTGTAAACTATACAAGAAGCCCTATATTCCCATATTTTTTCCAAATGTTACCCTCTTATCTCTGAAACGACTTTTCGGTCAGATAATGATCGATTTTAGTATATTTTCTTTAATATCCTTTAAACAATGTATGTTACATTTCAATTCAAACCTCGAAATACTACAGCGGTTCCAATCAAAAACCCTTCGTATGGTTGCTTACGCACCTTGGTATGCCACCAATAATCAGCTGCATCGGGGCCTTGAGATTCCAACTATAAAGAAGGAAGCGAAAGCCAGAACTGAGGCAAACAAAAAAAAGAGTCGAAAGGCACCCAAACAAGCTGGCAACCGAGTTGATAGCTTCTAGTAAAGTTTTCAACAGATTGAAAATAAGAGCACCTCAAGATCTCATCACAGAGTGAAATGACTGAGAATAAAGTATATATGGAACTGTCAATGGACACTTCCCATACAAGACCTATTTCAAATGCACAACTACTGATGAATGTCGGCTCACAGATTGCAGTAAAAATAAAAAACAAATAAATAAATAAATAAATGTATGTATGTATTTATATCATACAAAGTATTCCTTATAATGAGCCCTTTTCATTGATATGTCACAAGATGCCAGCCTCGATAGCTCAGTGGTGCAGACAGTCAACTGTCGCTATTGAATGTTAAGCAACGCTGGGTGCGGTCATTACTTGGATGGGTGACCGCTGACCGTTGGAGGCTGACCGAGGTTCGGATTCCTCGTAAAACTGTAGGTCCCTTTCCTCCTAATATTACTTGGTGGTAGGGTTTAACCCGCCCGGGTAGATACCACCGCTCTGAATGAAACGTCGGTCGACCAGTTCAGTGTAGCCGGCACGATCAAAGGGGGAAGCACTGACAAGGCACCTAGTTCACCCGGTGTTATGGGCTGACATCACGGACGTTGTAGGTGATGTAGCCAATCGTGTCAGTTTCCATAAAAAAAAATTAAAAAAGATGCACCTGAAAAAAATCGGGTGTCGCTGTGTCGTGGACACGGCCGTGTGTTTTACGTGAATACGTACGTACGTATTCTTTGATCCTTTACCTATCGAGTGGTGTAATTAAATTTTGGATGTAGATGATAGATATGAAGCTACAACATCAAACCGTATCCCCCGATTTTGTTATCATCAGTTTTCTGGATAATCAATGCCTTCAAAATTATCAAATGCCTTCATTCAAATGGGGAAGTAACATCCCAGTATCGGCCTCAGTAACCTGGGCGCGGTCAGTACTTGTATGGGTGACCGCTCGACCGTTCAAGGCAGACCGTGGTTCGTGATTCACTTAAAACTGTAGGTCCCTTCCCTTCTAACCTTACTAGGTGGTAGGGTTTAACCGGCCCACGTTGGTACCACCGCACTGAATGAAATGTTGGTTGAAACAGTTAAATGAATAGTTCGTGTTTTCCATTCAGTTCAGTGTAGCCAGCACTACCAAAGGGAAGCACTGATATGGCACTCAGTTCACCAAGGTGCTGACATCACAGCTGTAGGAGGTGATGTAGCCAACCGTGACAGTTTCCATTAAAAAAAAGGACAACAACTTCAAAGTAAACAAGTGCTGCAACTAGCGCGACAGGCTAGCGGCTAGCCGCCTCACCTTGGCAAGGAGAGGTGGCTAGCCCGTCGCGCTAGTGATTATGTGTTGAAGACGGAATCACACAAACTCCTTTTTCATGAAATATTCCTGTTTCATGGAAGCTGTTCCAGGTGTATGTTTTACGCACAAGCAGGGGGTTACGGCGTTATTTTTTTAGGTTTTTACTTTTATTTCTGATTCTACAGTAGAAACGTTGCAATGATTACCATTCTCTGTCAGCGTCCGCCTCTGTGCTCGCACCAGCAGCGGGCGGCGATGTCGCGGCCAACTGCGCCTTCGTCTTGTGACTCTTGCATTCCATATTAGCACCCTTCATCGCGCCCAGCACACTCCACACACAACCCACTAATGCCGCAAACTTATCTCATACTTGACATTGTGTTTATTATGCCTATTCGTAATCTTTATCCGCTCAAATCCGTAGCATGCGATTTCGATTCGAAGTTTGTTTTTAGTTTTGAGGTTAGAAACAGGTTATATCCTCTTTGGTTAGAAAGAAGAACATTTCTTTTTGACATTTGAAAGGAAATACAAGGGAAAGGGGTTGCTTGGTGTTACCAGAATTTTAGATTTCCACCTATTTTATATATCTTTTTATTCTCAACAGTAGCACGCACAATTAAATTTTTACCAGTCCGTTCAGGAGTATTAAATAAAATGTCAAAGAATATAATAAAATACATTGGAAATAAGATAAAACCATATTATAAGTTACTCTATGGATAAAACATAACGAATAAAATAACGTACCTAAAAATTGCACCATCTAGTGGAATACATTCGAAACAACTGCGTGCATCGCACGCCAGTCAAAACGAAACCCCAATCAATACCCATCCATACCCATACATACACATACGACATACCCTACCCATATCATATAAGCTGTTGTTGTTGGGCTTTGACAGTTGACTGTGCTGTGTGTGATAATGAACAAGTTCATCGCTCAACTAATAGATGTCGCGACCAGTTTGCTAGTTCGCGGGAAATACGGTCTTTATACAAATTGGGTGGTTGAAAAACAGACGTTTAGTTGAAGATTCATGCCAGGAAATTGTAAAGAATATAAAAATGTGAAAGTACCTGAAGGTCTGCAGTTTGTCCTGGAAGTTGTTGACAACAGTCTTGCGCAGCGGCGCTGGAGAGCCCCCGGGGGAGCTTTCCCTGGAGGCCGCAGCCAGCGCGCGCGCCACCATCAAGTCTTGCTCGTTCATTCTCTTTCGAGTTCTCTATAACTTGAGAACCACTCGTTTTTTATAGCACTTTCACTTGGAGTGGATCACTTGAGTGTTTCAGTCACACACAACTGTGTTTAGGGCATAACACCTCAATTCCGTATTAAAAAAATGTATGTACCTAATTGTAAATAAAATACCTATTTAAAAAATACAAATTAATCAAATAAACCAAAACGCACGGTCAATACGACAATCATGCATGATCATCATGCATGCATGACATATTACTAATAGGAAGTCTAAAAGTAGTGTTGAATTATTTGCACATATTATTGGTACTCGGCTACCTACTCGTGTAGATAGGAAACGTGATAATTTGTTGTTTGTTTATAATGAATCATACAATCAATACAGTAGTGGCCCACGGCTGGCTGAAAATTTAACATTGCGTTCACTCACAGGCAGGCACAGAAGACTCCATACCGCCACGATGTCTCCCGATTCCCGACTATCTGGGGTGAGCGGAGTAATCGGTGTTGTGCTGCAAGAACCAACACTGACCACAACGTTTAGCAACTGGAAGAAATCACGAAAAACTGCCTATTGCATGTCGGTCGAAAGGCCGTGCCATGGTGAGAGGTGGCTAGAACGTCGCGCTTTAGCACATCGTTTTATAGGTACCTGGAGTCGCGCCTCTAAAAGTGGTGATAAAACTTCGGAACGTTGTTCTTCTTGTAATGTTCTTGTTCTTGTTATAAACATGTATGTATTGGAACCAATATGTACATGTATTGGTTCAAGTAGGAAAGGAAGTGGATTCTGTCCAACGGTTGTCCTACAAGGTTTCATTATTTTCAGATCATGTTCTAACTACCCTTTTTTGAGTATTTATAGAAAATATTAGAAATTTAGTCCAGTCTGTCTGTCCACCTCAAGTCCACCTGTCACGGTCTTCTAGTTCATAAAGTAGGTAACTCCTAGGAAGACGAAATTTTAAGAGATACCTACAGTATATTTTATTGTCTACTACAAGACGAGAGGTGGTTTGGGCAGTACTATCGATATTGATCCCACGCAAGTTGCTTCATTATCACATGGCCTAGATTCCTTCCAATCCCTCATGCTACCTACCTACTGCCATATTACCATTATATCCTTCAAATTATCTCATCTCTGTCGATTTACAAATAGATACCTACTCTCTATTTTTCCTTTAAATACCCTACATTTCTCTATGATGATAATATATAAAAAGCAAACGTATGTAGTCTGTATGTATGTAGGTTTGGGTATGTTTTTTTAACTTTATAAAACGCTAGCTTTTGCTCGCGGCTGCGCTCGCATAGTCGCTATATGTCCATTCTGAAGGTTCATTCTAATTATTGGTCAAAGATTTTTTGAAATCGGATGAGTATTTTCGGAGATTACCTCCTATATCCAAACATACAAACTTTACCTCTTTATAATATTGATAGGAATTTTCCGGTTCTTCAGCGCGTACTCGACATTTCGCTTATAATTTTAGTTAATAACTAAACCAATTAGATCGAAGTATTAATTTAGTACCTACCTAATTAATTTAAATTAATCAATTTTACTTGCGGAAAGGCCGACAAACGTTATTTTTTCGGCACTAATATATACCTATGCCAGGACGGACTAGTTAACACTCGGAAGAAGGTACCAAAATACATCGTAGGTACCTACTCGTTTTCCTCATACGCAGACTGAACGAGTTTTTATTAGTGTCTCTGCGGTCACATTATTAATGAAGACACGTTTTTTTCCGGGGGGTTTACCAACGAAAAGCTAACAATATCTGAGGCAAATAAAATAAGCTGCAATTTTTATTCACACGTGTGGTTTGTTCTCTACCAAAAGCGAAACAAACACGCTTGAACATACCTAGAACCTGTAGAGCTTTGTTGCGATACAATTTTTCTGTAGACTCCTTGAACTGTCCACGACTCCACCCACGCGGCCACCGAATATAATATATACACGTATACTTATCAGAAAAATGTTAAAAGGGGGCCAACCGAAAAACAGCGCTGTAGGGCACGTTCTTACAGCAAAAATGCTGAGTTGGTTCCTTTTTTAGCGTTCCGTATCCGTCGTACGGGATCCTATTACTAATTTAATTTCCTTCATGTTTCTTTCTTGTGTTCATTTTTTTATATTTGTATAGGAGAAAATATAATATATTTTCATTTAATTTCATACTAGACGCGGCACCGAACCGACGACGACTATGCGAACCGCATTATTACGCATTTTAATAAAAATCCGGCTCTTTCATGCACACTATAGTTCGGGGCACGTAAATAGAACTCTCTTCGCCAATCATGATTTATATGACGACCTACTCGAATTTATGGCAGTTTTAATATATTCCATCCTCAAACCGTCTAACTTTTTTTTATGGATACTGACACAGTTGGCTAACTATAACACCGGGTGGACTCGTATGGATATAGTTCGCGTTTTTCGTCTAGCCGGCACGACCGAGAGTGCATCCGTTTGCAGTTTGCACTGACATGGCACCTAGTTCACCAATGTGCGATGGCCTGACATTATTCTTTGGGCCTGACATCAATCAGGGTGATTTAGCCGAGGATTTAGCCAACCACGTTAGTATCTATTCCGAAAAACAAATCTTTACAAAATGAATTTTCTAAAACATTGACTCAAAAAAAAAGAGCGAAACAAATTGCTAGGTTAACTACACAACTCAAAGATCAACAAGATGATTCCACGAGACACGAGATCTTCACCTTTGCACTCGCGCCATAATGTATCCGTGACATACGCTATGAAATGAATGAATGACAAAAGAATATAAATTCCTTTCTCAAACGCGTCTGCTCTGCGCCCAAGTACCGCGCGCGCTGTCGGGCGACCGAGTAGCGACTCCACTCCACATGGCTTCGTGGCCCATTACTTGAAAGGTGGTTGCATTTATTGGTAGTTGGCGTGCTATTATATTGACATATGTCAGACTGGCAGATAGGTATTCAAGACTATATGTGCTCGGGCGACCGAGGGAGTAGCGACGTACTCTACTCCACATGGCTTCGTGGCCCATTACTTGAAAGGTGGTTGCATTTATTGGTGGTTGGCGTGCTATTATATTGACATATGTCAGACTGGCAGATAGGTATTCAAGACTCTATGTGCTCGGGCGACCGAGGGAGTAGCGACTCTACTCCACATGGCTTCGTGGCCCATTACTTGAAAGGTGGTTGCATTTATTGGTGGTTGGCGTGCTATTATATTGACATATGTCAGACTGGCAGATATTCAAGACTCTATTCTATGTGCTCGGGCGACCGAGTGATTAGCGACTCCACTCCACATGGTTTCGTGGCCCATTACTTGAGAGGTGGTTGCATTTATTGGTGGTTGGCGTACCGCCAAATTAATGTAGCCGAATAGTGCACCCATTCTCTCATGGTACCTTACATAGCGAGGCAATAAATCTGGATAGACAACGCTGATGTAAAAGTAATTTTGAAAATGTTATGTAGATCCTGGGGAATTACCCGTAACGTCCAACATGATATCTGTCGGTTAAAGTTGCCATGTTGCCTGAAAGAATGCCTTGCTCATACATTTGACAGAATTTTTAATATATTTTTTTAAACTGACACGGTTGGCTACACCACCTACAACATCCGTGATGTCTGGCCATAACGTCGTGGTGAACTAGGTGCCATGCCAGTGCTTCCCTTTGGTCGTGCCGGCTACATTGAACTGAACGGAAAACGCGAACTACATATTTACACAGCCCACATAGCTCATATCATATTTTATAAAAATAAAAATATAGTGTCAGCTGTGGCAACAGTGTCAAACCATGTCCTTGCTCGCCATTTCATGATGATCGCACAAAACTAATGAAGTAATGACATTTATGTCAAAAGTAGGCGGGTGCGACGGACTTAAGGTCAACCACTAGAGGCGCCGACCTTGAGAAACTCGGGCTGGTAGACGGCTTAGGGTCAGCCTTTCAACAGTACCAACCATTTAGTCATTTGCTATGCTTTTAGTCGAAGTTTTCTATGGACGCGTGGGCTTTTAAATAGCCTTTGGGCTATAAAAAGCTTAATGGGATGGCGTCTTAGATAGAGGAGCAGTGTTTACTCGAACAATTATGGAAACTATCGATGATACATAATATTACGGTAGGTCATGGTACTATAAATAATATGTGAATGACATTTATTCTAAGGATGATATCCTTCGGAATGAGAGCAACGCTATAATTTAAATTTATTTATTAGATAAATGCAAAGCCGAAAATGAACGCAGGAGTTTGTGTCATTATTAGAGCTAGAAGATGCAAGCAATTCGAAAAAAATTAGAGTCATCGACCCGATGGCGGATTTCGTAACACGCTGGCGGCTCAAGCCGGAGTTCCAGGTTCGAGTTCCGGTCGGGATGAATTTTTTCTCGTCATTTTCGGCTTTGCATTTATTATAATTTATAGTCTCTCTGTTGGTTATGCCAGCCAGCCATCCTGTTCTGTCAATGTAGAGTGGCGGCAGTCATAATGAGTAAGGATTAAGTTGATACAAGTTGAGTCCTTGATATATTGCAATTTAAGAATCAATAATGAATGACAGACTATCTCTTGTGAAGGTGTAACCGAGGGTCTCACTCATCTAGGCACCTAACAGCATTTTGCCCTAAGAGTATTATTAAAATGGGAGAATTTACATATCAACACAATTCAGGCCAGCAGAGCCTCCCATACAGGCTGTTCTAAATAAATTCAAGGCGACATTAAAGTTAATGGTTATGTGAAGTCAGTACCTACCAGGGCGCATTAAGTACCCAGCGACACGACGGACGTAGCGGCTATCTACTGCTGCCTGGAAGTTTTTCTTTCGAAATCTGTTCCAAAACAAGTAGGTAAATGAGCACAAATAAAAATATATAAAGTTACAAAATTTATGTTTTATTTACATGTTTTATTTGCCATCCCTGAAATGAGAAATGTTTCACACAAAGAGTATTTTGTACCGTGTGGGGTCGGTACTTAAAAAGAATAGCCCCACTGCATCTCTCCCCGTCGCATGTCGTAAAAGTCGACTAAGGGATAAGAAAATTCGTCAGCCTCGGTAGCTCAGTGGCGCGGTTGGTTAGTCAACTGTTATTAAGCAACGCTGAGCGCGGTCAGTGATTGGATGGGTGACCGCTCAACCGTTGGAGGCTGACCGTGGTTCGGATTCCACGTTAAACTGTAGGTCCCTTCCCTTCTTACCTTACTAGGTGGTAGGGTTTATCCCGGCCGGGTTGGTACCACCGCACTGAACGAAACGTCGGTCGAAACGGCTATGTAAATAGTTCGCGTTTTCCGTCCAGTTTAGTGTAGCCAACATGAAATGAAGGGAAGCACTGACATGGCACCTAGTTCACCCTGTGTTATGGGCTGACATCACGGATGTTGTAGGTGATGTAGCCAACCGTGTCAGGTTCCATAAAAAAAAAAAAAAAGAGTTTGTTTGTATTACGCGACGTAATACAAACTCTTTGGTTTCACACTCTTTGGAAAAGTTGTGGACTAAAGAGTATACCAAAACCAAAGTGGTCCTTCGAGCCGGATTTCAACTATCGAAATACGTAGAATCAATACTACATACTCGTAGTTCAGTATCGGCAAAATGCGCCATTGGCTAGGGCCATAGTTACATAGCTAATTAATTAGTAATAATAATGTTATTGCTATATTAGGTCATATTCAGCATCTAGACATCCTATTCCATTCCATCATCATGACTTCTTTCGCCAACAATATAGTACAATGTTCTTTTTTTTTATTGATAGCGCGACATATGGCGCCGTGCCACCCATAAGGTGTCTGACGACGCCCATGGACATTCGGTCGTATGCGGGGGTTGCGAATGCCATGCCGGCCTGACAGGTGCCCATTCACGCCCCTCTTTAAGGATCCGAGACTGTACTTGGGGGGGGGGGGGGGGGGGGGGGGGGAATATATGAGTTTACCGGTTCTGTAGAGGAAAGATCTGCAGAATCGATTGGTACGCATCCGCGGTAAGTCCAGCTTGTAGAGATGCAATCCCTGCCCAGTGCGTGTGGTGCGGAGGTGGAAAGGGGACGGCGGGATCGCGTTAATAATACTGCTAAATAATAAATACTACATATTACTAGACAATACGTAATAAATAGCGTATCTTACCTAAAAATCTAACTTCGTGTTCGTATTTTTCTCTGTATATCTTATTCGTTTAGGCACCTATTTGTGAATTTATATATTTCTATCTATTTATGTTGTATTATTTGTTGAAATTATATATCTACTTTATCTCCTTATTTGTTCTCTGCCACTCCTCACCTCACTCATTCATCAATCATTCATCCATCGATGTCTAATTTTTTTTATAGATCGAACGTCGCGCGATTTAACCTGTACTATGTTTCGTCTTAACAAGTGTGCGTGCATTCACACACAGTATTGTGATACTCACACAAGCACACAGTTACATCATATATTCGTTTCATGTCCGTAAACGGCGGGCATCGGAGCGCGCCGCGCCTCCTGCCACGAGATACTTTCGTGTTTGCATTTTACACGCCGCCATGCTGTCACGTGACGCGATCCCTACGACGTTACTGTCGCGTTCTCACTTGCCTACAGGTGATAAGAGTGAGCGAGAAAGTTGTCATCGCTCGCCCATCGGCGCGATTGTCGTATTTCCGCTCACTCTTATGATCAGTAGGCAAGTGGGAACGAGAACGCGATAGCTACGTCACACAATCCGTGACATGTCAGCATGGCTTCTTAACACGTCATAACATGCTCAGGCGAAACAAACAACAACGTTTGTCACTGTTACTCTTGCATAAAACACAGCTTTACTCTTTCTCGTTCGCTCTTTATATTAATTACGTATACAAAAATCTGTTTAACATAAAATTTAAGAAAAAAACCAGCAAAATAAATACTTACTGATGGAAGGAGACGCCATTCTTTACGTAATTTCGATCTGAGCTGTTACAATACTTGTAACAGCAACCGGGCATGCTGAACACACGCACTTTTGCGCCACAGACTCGGTACAGTAAGACTTACGCTCAACACGCGCTGCACACGCCGTATGAAGCGGCTGTCCGTGAAATCTGCAATTTATGCAGTTCTCGTCGAGAACAAATTTTTTCGGGAGTAATGTATGGGATGGGCATATCTCTAAATATACATCAATGCATTCATCATGAGGAGAGCGATCTTTTGCAATAAACGAGGCAATAAACATATTTAGATTTTGATTTGACAAAAATGCAGCCCGTTTCGAATAATTTCGGAACGTACTTGATCTTATCAATCGTGCGGTGAGGTGAGGTGATATAACGGCAACAAGTGAGTCACGGTCACCCCACACATGACGACGCGACGACGACGCGCCGGCACTCGCCTACACCTTCGGACCCCCCCCCCCCCCCCCCCCCCCTCCGTTATTGCTCGTCGCTACTGCCACTGCTGCTGATTCCTCGGTCGGATCGGATCGGACAAACGTGCTGTCACTGTCACTGTAGAATAGGTACTGTTGACTGCACAAATTCTCTGCCAATTGCCAAAACCTAAATAAGGACAACATTTTCTCCTTGGGACAGGCAGGACAGGCTGAACACATACATACATACATAGCGTCAAGCCTGTTTCCCGGTGGGGTAGGCAGAGACAACGTATCTCCACGTGCCACGATCCTGAATCCTGACACCTCTCTCTGCCGCGCCGCCTCTTCCACTCTTAAGCCAGCCACACACGTGGAGGAAAAACTCTCAGTTATTCCTCCAAGCCGGCCGGACGGACCTGTAGCACACACACCTAGAGGAAAAACCGTCAGTTCTGCCTCAAGTCAGGCCTCAAGAGTAACTATTTAGTAATCTGTGGTACTACGCACTCGACGCTTTTTGAACACATATGCCCGATCTGCCCAGATACGTGCGTCTAGTCTAGGGCGACCCTTCCCGACTCTCCCACTCACATTTGCTCCATAAATTTCTTTCGTTATTCTCCTATCATCCATTCTTCCAACATGACCGAACCACTGAAGCATTCCTTGCTCAATCCTTGTCACTATATCCTCTTTCAGACAGAACACAGCGCTCTCGCACTATTTCTCAATCTATCTTTCAGTGTAACTCCACACATACTCCTCATACATAACTCGTGCATTTCCACAGCATTTATCATACTTTCATGCTTCGTCTGCCATCCCAACTTACACTCCCGTACATAAGTGTAGTCTGAATGTCTGAACAGAACACGTATTACTATATAGGTTACTCTATAAAGCAAGCATTACTTAATCTGTGGATTATTGAATATTGTTTTATACATACTCATTATTGTCTTATACATCTTGAATATATACTTACTTACTATAGATACATATACTTACTTAGTATGCACTTGTATAAAATGGTTACAAGGTGATAATGATGCTGATGAAGTAGCGTCGGAGGTGTTTCAGGATTTGTTGGCTCTGCCTGATGGTAACTTACCTGCCATTCAATTTTGTTCACGTTCACGTTCGTGGGTGTGTAGACAGTGTGTATTTCGTTTCGATTAAATGGAAAACCACCTGTAAACCTAGTAAACCCTACCACCTAGTGTTTTTAATTCGATTTTATGTTTAAATATTTCTTTAGAATTCGAAAATATTTTTTTGGCCATTAGGCATTTCTGGCTTTCCATCGTTAGGGATAATATTAATTAGGTATATCTTTTGTCATATTATACCTAAATATAAGTTAAGTAGGTATCACGCAACACGCGGTATCAACGCTTGTCTATTCTTGTGGTATCCGAGGTGGTACCTATCAGTGAGGTGATCGAGAGTATTGACTAGTCACTAGAGATAAGATAAATTGAAATAGGTACGTACATAAGGTGAGTAATTGACCACCAAGCACCTTGTCGGATAAGATAGCACTAGATACTATAATAAATAATAACTACGTAGTAAGTACTTACTTACTACTACCATTAGTACTACTACTGATTGACGAATTCAACATGAGTGTATGTAGCGGTATAATGCGCGGGACGGATCTCGGCGTGTCGTCGCCGCAGCGGGCGACCCGCCGCCACGCGCATACACTATACAAGTACGGTGCGGGTGCGAGGGAGAACACTGACGAGCCGCTGCGGGCGGCGACACGCCGAGATCCGCCCCGCGCGTTATACTCTACGGGCGACAGAGATGACCGTGTATGTAACGTACGTCAATATACCTATTATGAATATCTTTATATATAACTCGAGAACCACATTATCAATTTACATACAGTTTTCACTGTCACATTCTGTCAAGATGGTTTTAGGCTATAAATCATAACGCTACGTCATCGGCGGCCTGAGCTGTGAGCAAAAAGGTAAAACCCTAAACACGCGAAACGAAGCCGTGGGCAAAAGCTTGTGTTAAATCAAGAAAAAATAATATTAAAGTGCTAATTAATAATACTCGAAGTGGACCCGTTTCACAGTTTTGTATATACATAAATAGTTAATAATATTTTTGTTTTATTTAGAAAGAGAAAAATGGCAATACATTCGTGCGGTGGACTTCGGCTACGAACCCACCTTCAGCTCCTAGCAGACTCTTGTAATCTGTGAGTTCGTAATTACTAATTACTAATTTAATTACCTACAGGCGCGGTAAATGTCGGTATTGTGTTGCCTCGTACTGTACTGCCTGCGGGCTGTGGCGAAGTAAAGAAGCAGTAAACTGTGGTTTTTAGTAAGAAGAATTTGTATCCGGCCGGTGCCGCCGGATAGTCGAATAAAAAGATGTAGGCAAAATACAAAATATGTATTTTTTTCATTGCTGGATTATGATATGACTATGAGGTTTTTAGGTTTCCGTACCCCGTTCAGAAACCTATTAGTCGGATGGCTGTATCTTTGGAACCGTAATAGCTAGCCGGTTGAAATTTTTACTCATTGATAAAAAAAGTATAATAATAAAAAGTAAAAAATTAAGTGAAGAAACGTGTTTTTTCCGACTCGGACTTGGACGTTTTTTTACATTTATACTATTTTTACTTAAAAATTTAGGTCCCTTCCCTTCTTACCTTACTAGGTGGTAGGGCTTGGTGCCAGCCACCACTGCACTGAATGAAAGGTCGGTCGAAACGGCTATGTAAATAGTTCGTGTTTTCCATCCAGTTCAATATAGCCGGCACCACAGAAGGGAAGCACTGACATGGCACCTAGTTCACCAAGGTGTTATGTGCTGACATCTCGGATTTAGTAGGTGATCAACCGTGTCAGTTTCCATAAAAACAATTTTCACCAACTCTAGTGGGCCAGTTGGTACTAAAATTGCTACACATATATTTTTATTTACATTAAGTAGGTACATTAAATATACGCAACGAAATGTTAAAAAAATCTCATAATCGTGTTCTAGGCAAAAATAGCGCTCGCATTACAGACACAAGTCCATATTAGTTATTATAATAGTTTTTTTGGACAACGGTGATCATCTCATCACACATTGGTGAAAAAGGTACCTACCAATGACGTGCCGGCTACACTGAAAATGAAAAGTCGTACTATTCTCACACACAGCCGACCTTCATTCAGCGCAGTGGTATAAATCTGGACGTGTTGAGTTGAGCCCTACGACCTAGTTAGGTATGAGAAGGGAACTAAGTAGGTAAGTATTCTGTGTCTAGATACAGTTCTACGTGGAACCTGTCATTTTTTGCACACCTTCTTCAGGCTTCCTGGCTGGATATCCGGCCATTCGATCATGGTGTAGGCCGGATATCCGGTATCCGCCTATCCACTGTGTGGTGTGTTTCACCACTAGTAAATTAGTCTAACCAACACGATCATTAAAGTATCAAGGTATCAAGTTATAATTTACTTTAATTAGCTCCTGCAGGTTATATTGTAGGTATAGACCTACTTCGGGGTTTTCAGATATGTATTTCTATGGACATATATACTTCATTGCTTGCTTCAGGCTACCGTTCTCTTGTTTCTGTGTAAGTATTGTAAACTGTACTGTGTATATTGTATTGTACCGTGATGGGGCCGGTCGGTACTTAAAAAGAATAGACCCACTGCCTCTCCCCCCATGCATGTCGTACGTAAAAGGCGACTAAGGGATAAGTACAAGGGATAAGGACAAGATGCCGTGCTAAAGGGCGACAGGCTCGCCACCTCTCACCTTGGCACGGTACTTCCACCGAGTCATGCAGCAGGAGGGTCTTCGTGACTACTTGCTGCTTGATCGATTGAATCTTGTTCGAATAATTTGCGAAACGTGGTGTTCGGTGTTGTGCTGTAATTTACCAGAGTTCTTGCAGCACAACACTGATTACTCTGCTTACCCCGATTGACGGGATACAGCGTGTGTGATATGTTATGTATGTATTGTAAACTATTGCTCTTCTGTATGTTACATAATATCTTCTGCCTTCTATATTATCTGTGTTATGTTTTTGTGTACAATAAAGTATTTCTATTCTATTCTATTCATTATAGAAAAAATTAGTTATAAAAAACTAAAACCCGACTACGTAAAAGCTAATTATGAAAATCGTTTAAATAAAAAAAAATAGTTATAAAAAACTAAAACCCGTCTACGAAAAAGCAAATTATGAAAATAGTTTGACTAAAAAATAACAAAATAATGTTTTCCATATAATTTATCAGATACAGCATTTCTCTTTTTATATTGATTTTACCTTAGCACTAACTCTATAAATTTTGATAAATTTATTATTTTTAACGTTCTAAATATAGAGCCGTGGTCGGGCGTTCTTCGTTCAACAAGACAAGTGAGGCCGTCGTTGTGCATTATAGCCGTTGACGTTCGGTATGTACCTATGTATCTACTTATAATAATTTTAGATTGGCTCTGACTGATCTTACAAAAAGATGCCAGTATGACACAATGGCGATGGCCGTCCTAAGTTCTGCGCTCTAATAATGCACGACGAGGGCCTCACTTGTCTTGTTGAACGAAGAACGCCCGACCACGGCTCTATATTTAGAACGTTAAAAATAATAAATTTATCAAAATTTATAGAGTTAGTGCTAAGGTAAAATCAATATAAAAAGAGAAATGCTGTATCTGATAAATTATATGGAAAACATTATTTTGTTATTTTTTAGTCAAACTATTTTCATAATTTGCTTTTTCGTAGACGGGTTTTAGTTTTTTATAACTATTTTTTTTTATTTAAACGATTTTCATAATTAGCTTTTACGTAGTCGGGTTTTAGTTTTTTATAACTAATTTTTTTTATTTTAGGCTTTTTTAAAAACTGTTTGCATACTTTAAATGTTGTATGTAACTCGTATATTGATTTTTTTTTATGGAATCTGACACATCACCTACAGGCTACAACATCCGTGATGTCAGCCCATAACATAACACCGGGTGAACTTGATGCCACGTCAGTGCTTCCCCTCGGTCGTACCGGCTACACTAAATACATAGCCGTTTCTACCGACCTTTCATTCAGTGCGGTGCGGTGGTACCAACACGGGCGGGTTAAACCCTACCACCTAGTATTATAAGAAGGAAGTCTTATCCCTTAGTCGCCTTTTACGACATACACGGGGAGAGATACAGTGGGGCTATTCTTTTATATAAGTACCGGCTTGATACTATCCGTCCGTTTATTTGTCGTGATCTCTATTTGAAACCTCGTTTGAAACTAAAGTTTTCTGCAAATAGCGCATGAGTGAGTACCTACATATATATACAAATTATGTATAGTTGAACGATGTATAGTCTTGAAGTAAAATGAAAAGTCAGTCAGAGCAAGACCGAAGACTGAGCTGTGTAAGTACACGATTTTCTTTGTCTATGTAAGTAAATATATCTGGCTGGGGTGAAGCGGATTCGGGCAGTAAGTAAACCAATCAGTTCAAGGCCGAAGACCGAGGGAGGTTTCAGGTTGTACATAGTTGAATAATGTACTCACTCGAAGCAGGTAAGCCACTAAGGCGAGGCCAAAGCTACTGATATTATTTTTATAGTAAGCGCGACATGTGGCGCCGAGCCACCCATAAGGTGTCTAGCGATGCCCATGGACATTCGGTAGCATGCGGAGGCTGCGAATGCCATGCCGGCCTGACAGGTGCCCAGGTTGAAGGACCCGAGACTGTACTTGGGGGAAAATATTTCTCTCTGTTTGTATTTCAACAGGCTCTGATTTAGCTATGTATTCCTACGGAGTTGCAGTGGTTTTAGATCGCGGGACATTTGGGAGTCACCTACTATTCGCACGGCTCGACGCTGGATCGAGTCCAGAGGCGCCAGCTGGTATTTGACTGAGCCATCCCATAGGTGCGGTGCGAGCAGTACCGAATCTGCGATTTATACGGCCTTGCCCTCGATGTCACGCCGGAAGTTTAGATCGTGCGAAAATTCGACTCGGAGGACCCCGAGGTGGTCGCAAAATTTAAGTGACGTGCCTTGGTAGGAAGGAGCTGGTGTGAACGCCGCTCTCTTCGCACTGAACGCGCAAACTCGTATCTTGGAGGTATTTAACTTGAACAACTTGCTACGGCCCATTCGGAAATAGAGCCGAGTGTTTGCTCAAGTTCAGACACAAGTCTTCGCCTCTTCTCATCCACATCCCGCCTAGTTGAAGGGTAACTGGTGTAGAACCCGTGTTCCGTACTCTCGTATGTATAACAATGATATGTTGCCCCCTGAATGCTACGCCCACGCCTTCAACGTTAGCAAGGCTCAGTGCTGCGCATTATCTGCGAAGGTCGATTTGAAGGTCCTTTTGATTTCCAAGCCAGTTTCTAAGTCAGCGTCATACCTGTCTGGAAGCACCTGAACCTCCTGGGCACCGCCATTTCCAAAGACGTAGGGTTCCGGCAACTAATCGAGTCTAGGGCTAAAACTGCACCCAGAAAATTGGGAATACTTTTTCGCAATCGGCGGTTCTTCTCTTCCACAATATCCCGCTTAGCTGAAGGGTAACTTGCATCCGAAAATATTGAATTAATGTACCTACCTTTTTTTTTTATGGAAACTTGACACGGTTGGCTACATCACCTACAACATCCGTGATGTCAGCCCATAACACCGGGTGAACTAGGTGCCATGTCAGTGCTTCCCTTCATTTCGCGCCGGCTACACTGAACTGGACGGAAAACACGAACTATTTACATAGCCGTTTCGACCGACGTTTCGCTCAGTGCGGTGGTACCAACCCGGCCGGGATAAACCCTACCACCTAGTAAGGTCGGCGGTCATCCATCCAATAACTGACCGCACCATTAAGCTGCCGAGGCTGACGATCCCTTAGTCGACTTTTACGACATGCGACGGGGAGAGATGCAGTGGGGCTATTCTTTTTAAGTACCGACCCCACACGGTACACCTACACTACATATTATGCTTACACTAGGTACCTAGATGGACATTTAATACCAATTTATTTTAGCATAGTACTGTGGTGGTACTGTATCTAATAATAATATTATATATCTATATAAAATTTGCGGTAGATCAGTGAGTAAGTATGTAGGTATATTACCAACAATACCATGTCGCTTCTTGGCGTCGTCGTCGCGCGTGGGTGGGGGCGCGCGGCGCGGGGCGCGGGCGACCACGGTTCATCGCGAATAATCGCGATTCATACATACATTCGCTACACATTTTGCTCTATTTCTCTGTACACATAAGTTTAATAGATAGCAAAGTATATATTTTCGGAATCGTAATTTAATTATCTTTAATTTGATACCCCACTCAATATATTTTGAAAAACTAATTTGACATTTTGACGCCGTGCGTCCGCCATTTTGAATTTTGAAAATTGTTATATAGCCTATGACACTCCCGTGAATAAGACGAATCCAATAGCACAAGAATTATTCAAATCGGTCCAGTACTTTAGGCTGTAGAGTGGAATATAGATAGTCACATACATACATACATACATACATACATACATACACGCCAAACTCATAACCCTTCCTTTTTTGGCTTCGCCGTAGTCGGGTAAAAAATTTAAAACATACGATTTTGATTAAATCCAATTGACGTTCTATTACACATCCATCACATAACAATACCAAATTGTTAAAATAAAACATAAACCTAAATTAATATTAAAAATCATTAAAAATTTCAATTAATACAATCGTTGTATTAATTTAAATTCCGGCCTGTCCTAGATAACCCTTTGTGGACATTCTTGGGGGCTTCTTTAAAAAAATTCAACATTGTACAGGTGTGTTTTACTAGACACACTAGGTACCTACTCAGCCACAGCACCGATGAGATACTTAACGTGTCTTATAATAACTACGACCTACATTCTGTGAGGGTCGGAGACTATAACCAAGCCTAATTAATCTTACCGAGACAATCAATCATCAATGTTACATACAATCAGTGGCGGCTGGTGACCTATGGGACTGGGTGTGCGGCGCACAGCAAACCCAATCCCATAGGTACCTAGCGCACATTGTGCGCTAACTTACTCGTAGTACTAAACCCAAACGTGAATCTAATGGATACCGAGACGTGATTTTTTATTTTATTTTCATGTCTGAGTTAATTGCCCAAATTATGTAAAAGTATTCTCACTCAACAGATACATAGTTGAAAGACAAAATAAGGTAAGGATAAAAGTGATAAAATTATTAAAATTTAATTAATAAAAATGTACTCACTTTTAGATTGAAATATGTAGGTATGGTCATTGATGTATATTTAGAGATATGCCCATCCCATACATTACTCCCGAAAAAATTTGTTCTCGACGAGAACTGCATAAATTGCAGATTTCACGGACAGCCGCTTCATACGGCGTGTGCAGCGCGTGTTGAGCGTAAGTCTTACTGTACCGAGTCTGTGGCGCAAAAGTGCGTGTGTTCAGCATGCCCGGTTGCTGTTACAAGTATTGTAACAGCTCAGATCGAAATTACGTAAAGAATGGCGTCTCCTTCCATCAGTAAGTATTTATTTTGCTGGTTTTTTTCTCAAATTTTATGTTAAACAGATTTTTGTATACGTAATTAATATAAAGAGCGAACGAGAAAGAGTAAAGCTGTGTTTTATGCAAGAGTAACAGTGACAAACGTTGTTGTTTGTTTCGCCTGAGCATGTTATGACGTGTTAAGAAGCCATGCTGACTTGTGTGACGTAGCTATCGCGTTCTCGTTCCCACTTGCCTACTGATCATAAGAGTGAGCGGAAATACGACAATCGCGCCGATGGGCGAGCGATAACAACTTTCTCGCTCACTCTTATCATCTGTAGGCAAGTGAGAACGCGACAGTAACGTCGTAGGGATCGCGTCACGTGACAGCATGGCGGTGTGTAAAATGCAAACACGAAAGTATCTCGTGGCAGGAGGCGCGGCGCGCTCCGATGCCCGCCGTTTACGGACATGAAACGACTATATGATTAAGTGTGTGCTTGTGTGAGTATCACAATACTGTGTGTGAATGCACGCACACTTGTTAAGACGAAACGTAGTACAGGTTAAATCGCGCGACGTTCGATCTATAAAATTAGACATCAATGGGTATGGTGTTTTGAAGAACACGCCAGCGAATTTATGAAAATTATGAAGAAATCAGTCACACACACACACACACCACACACACTACAGTTTGATTGGGTAGGTCTAATATTGTTCTATTTATAATGTAAGTCTATTCGTCGGGTTTTATCTTGTGCAAATACCTATTTCTATCACTTTTTTGTCACGCACTAGAAACACAACCAGAGTCCTAATTGCTCGAAGAACCAAAGCGACACTTCACTGCGCAGTGGCCACCGAGCCGCGGCCGCCGGAGCGCCGCCGCACGGAGGCCTTTTGACCGATCCACACGAGCAATAGGTATAAAAATGTAATGATTAGTTTTTCGATACAACTATTTTATTTAAATACCTAGATAGATGTGTAACCTTAACCCATACTCGGAACAGATTATACGTGCGCACGTATGCAGGGGAATGAGCGAGAAGTATATCTTGGTTGCGCTCGCGATCACATGAAACGAGTCAGCCAGTTGGCGGCGAAACTTCAAAGAGTGTGCAAGCTGTTTTTTTTTCTAAAATATTTACGAGTTACTATGGAACCGACACGCATAGGTATGTACAATAACTTTACGTATTAATTGTGTTGAATATTTGTAAGTTGGGCCGCATACAAGGATTTCAAAACAACAATAATTTTAATGCGAAAAATGTTTATATTTTTTCGTTTACTGGACCAGAACTATTATGCTTGTTGATGATTGGTCTGGAAGTTATTATTATTATTTAGAGTCGTTACTTAGCTACACAGAAGTGTTAACATCGGCTGCCCCAATTTGCCTCTGTATTTTATAATTATTTTTTTTCAGAAATGGCGGGAGGCATCATACGAAGTGAGTTGTTCACAGTTTGGCGGAGTGAAGAAGACAGTGTGCGAAAGACTGATGCATTACTTACGTATGTGATGGAAAATAGCGATTTACGTAATTATGGTGAGACGTTAAGCGCATCCGTACGTAAAATAATCGGTAATTGTTTGTGTACAGCTACTACGCAAATGGAAAAAGCACAACCGATCAATGGACAGATTTTTATCGCAACGTTAAATAAAGTTATGTTAAATTTTAATTTATGTAAAATTTTGTTATGTTTATGTATATAATGTCTAATTAAGTTGGAATTCTGTTAGTTTTTTATAGAAATAAATTTTCACTAAAACTTTTGTTTTATTGCAAGATTTCTCAAAAAGTCCTATAACATGTAATGTTGGTCAATGTAATGTAACATGTTTGTCAGCCTCGGTAGCTCCGTGGTGGGGTCGGTCGACTGTTGTTAAGCAAGCCTGAGCGCGGTCAGTACTTGGATGAGCGAACGCTCGACCGTTGGAGGCTCACCGTGGTTCGGATTCCACGTAAAACTGTAGGTCCCTTTCCTTCTTACCTTACTAGGTGGTAGGGCTTATCCCGTCCGGGTTGAAAAAATTCAACCCCACTGTACGTGTAGGGGAGGTATCCTAAAAAAAAATTATTTCAAAATTTTTATTTTACCACTTTATATGTATACCCATACTAACTTACAAGTTTCTAGTACTAAGGGTCTCTGAGCTAAGCCGCGGACAGACGGACGGACGGACATGGCGAAACTATAAGGGTTCCTTGTTGACTACGGAACCCTAAAAATAAGCATAAACACCAAAGTGAATTTTTTTCACATAATAAGTAATTTTAAGCGCATAGAATTGAAAAAAAGTGACCTTTGTGCGCCGTCGCGCGCGAGGCGTGGCCGGCGCGCGCGCCCTCGCCCGCCGGCCAGCCTTGCCGCGCCGGGCAATGAAGAAAACTTCACAATGTACTGTTAACTGACGAAAAGTCGTTCAAACTGCTAAAAAACTGATTTGCAAAACATCCCGGCGCGGCGAGGCAAAGATATATTACGAAGAATATTTCATCTATATTACGTACAATATTTCATCTAAGCGGCGCGGCGCGGCGCGGAGCGGCCATTACCGGTCGACGCGACGACGACGGGTCTCGCCCCGAACTGAGAGAGAGAGATGGCGCGGCGCGGCGAGCGATCTATCGGATGATCGCGCGACCAAACAACGTCTAGGTCTTTGGGTGATTCGATTTTTGACTTTAAAATAGCTAAATATGCAGTATCATTAATGTTCGTCGTAACATTCGAATATTTTATAAATTACCATTCGAATATGTATCAAATCGATATTCGAATAATTCAAATATTAAATTGCAAACTCAATCTGTTATGTATATTTAAGAAACACCCATATTCCAAAAATGGACTCGCCTGTCGGTTCGTGCAACAGCGTATACGTAGGTACTTAGCGCTTGTGTGTGTGTGACTTCGACGCAGAGTTTAGATCGCCCCCGCCGCGCCCGCGCGCCCGCGCCCCACGCCCGCGCGTGCCAACCCTGCGGTCGGGTTTACGATCTCGGCTTACATCGGCTCATCGTCGGCTGGCCCGGTCGCGACGTGTCGCACGCGCGTCTATCCACAATATACTGTCCTTCTTTTTCCGTCGTGTGTCACACGCAGACTGCAACCTTGTTCCACACATAATCGTATGAAGAGTGTTTTGTTTCACACGGCGGGGCAGCGGCGTTTAACATTTTCTCATAGTAACACGTTCGCGGTGTTTTGTGATGCACACGGCGGCGAGCTCGGCGGCGATACGTAGTAAGTAGTACGTATTACGTACAGCAAAATCGTGCCTTGTTGTCTAGAAAATAGGAACGAATTCAGTTTGATATTTTTACTTCGATCGGCGAGATTCATGGAGAATGTTTAATATTTTAATTTATTTATTTCTTTCGGGTGAAGGCGCTGTTTTGTGGTAGTGCGGCGCACGAACGCACTTAAGGGCCAGCCGCCACTGCATACAATACAAGTAACCTTTCCTGAAGGTTTGGGCTCTGTGGGGTTGACATGCTATCCATATTTTATCTGTTACATTTTATAATAAAGTATCAATTTCATGGGGATTTCGGGGAGGCATAAATTTGAATTTGTCGCGTGATTTATGTTACGAGTGGTTATTCTATCATAGTATAACACAATGGGAGCACTGAATTGGAAGCTCTTCCAATTCAGTGGCAGGAAGGCATAGTCTAGTCAAATTTTCTGAAAATCGAAGTTTTAGAAGCAAATCATATAACTTTTTGGTAAACGGTGTTTTCTTACTAATTTGACCCTGCTGAATCCAAAAATGCCGTTTGCCCTACCCCCCCTCCCCCCCCCCCTTCCCCCCCCCATTTCCCCTGCGAAGTGTCCCTAGCCGTAGTTTTTTTTATTTTACAGAAAAACGGTTACAGGTAGGAGCAAATTTTCGAAGAAGAACTTAATCTATATTAAATTTCCTAAACATAAGTGCTAAATTTTCTATCGATACGATAAGTAGTTTTTGAGATACAGCCTTCGACATTCGATGAAAAAGTAAAAAAAAATTTTTTTTTGTATTTCTTCTCAATTTGTAGGAAAGTGACAGCAGTTATGAGAAAATTATCTAAAGACGTTTTATAGCTTATGCATTTATCTTGAAAATAACATCTAATTCATATTCATGTAAACAATGATTCTCGAACCACAGTTTATCGCGTCGAGGTATTCCCGCGCACATCGTACACTCTCATGGATCACCACTAGAAGCATGGAATATTACTTTTGAGCAAAAGGTCATTTCCCCCTATAGTGACCCTGCTGAATCCGAATATGTCGGTTGCCTGAGCGAAGTACCGACCGGAAGTGAGATATTCAAGATGGCGGCCAATATGGTGCTGAAATTCGATATTGTCGCTGTAAAGCCCCCCTTTGACACAGGAACACGTTCAAAATGTGTAGTTGTATGTTTTTGTGCATAAGGAATTAACAAATACACGTTTAAAAACATTGGTTATGTTTATTAAAAAACTTAGAGGCAATCAAACATATTACTGTGTCTCTCCAGAATTAAAACAGGTACGTTTGCAGGGAGTACACAGTTTTAAACAAGGGGCGTTTGCTTTCCTACAACCACAGTTCTTTGAGTTGCAAAGTCCTTTACAGTGGCAAACAATAACTTCTGGGCACGTCTTAGGAATGAGATCAAGCATCATAAAACGTGGAACTACTTGCTCGCCGTCTATGGTCCAGCCGCAGTCTTCCAGCAATGGAAGAGATGGCTTGGGAAGGTGAGCATTCTCCCTTACACATACCTGCCAATTAATAAATAGATTAAAGAACGTTTTTACAGTCTTTTATGTTTTTTATTCTGATGGTTTCAGGCCAACTTACTTGGTAGTGGCACCTTTTGATGTGAAGCCGAAGTGCATCTGTTGTAGGTGGGAGAGATTCTGGCTTTCTCACAGCTCCAAATAAAATACTGCGGGCATCATCTGCACATGAAACGCCAGGATCAACCTCTATGCAAAATTTAAGTGTTTGTTTAATTAATTAAACGAATAAATAATTTTTTTATTTATTGATTGCGTGAACTCAACTTGAAAACGTATGCCTAACGTACCTTATATAATTTGACGACGAACGCCTCTACATTCTTGAGAACGTCCTCACTAAGTGGACAGCATCCAAGTCCACTCAGAAGCTCGCAGTTTTCTCCACAGAAAACTTTCCAGCCGCCTATCTTCGTTATGGATGCAAGTTTGGACGTCGAGTCACAACCAGTGATTGCATGGATGATGCAAGTAACTTATCTGCTTGCTTTCCATGCAATTACTGGTTGTGACTCGACGTCCAAACTTGCATCCATAACGAAGATAGGCGGCTGGAAAGTTTTCTGTGGACAAAACTGCGAGCTTCTGAGTGGACTTGGATGCTGTCCACTTAGTGAGGTCGTTCTCAAGAATGTAGAGGCGTTCGTCGTCAAATTATATAAGGTACGTTAGGCATACGTTTTCAAGTTGAGTGCACGCAATCAATAAATAAAAAAATTATTTATTCGTTTAATTAATTAAACAAACACTTAAATTTTGCATACAGGTTGATCCTGGCGTTTCATGTGCAGATGATGCCCGCAGTATTTTATTTGGAGCTGTGAGAAAGCCAGAATCTCTCTCACCTACAACAGATGCACTTCGGCTTCACATCAAAAGGTGCCACTACCAAGTAAGTTGGCCTGAAACCATCAGAATAAAAAACATAAAAGACTGTAAAAACGTTCTTCAATCTATTTATTAATTGGCAGGTATGTGTATGGGAGAATGCTCACCTTCCCAAGCCATCTCTTCCATTGCTGGAAGACTGCGGCTGGACCATAGATAGCGAGCAAGTAGTTCCACGTTTTATGATGCTTGATCCCATTCCTAAGACGTGCCCAGAAGTTATTGTTTGCCACTGTAAAGGACTTTGCAACTCAAAGAACTGTGGTTGTAGGAAAGCAAACGTCCCTTGTTTAAAACTGTGTACTCCCTGCAAACGTACCTGTTTTAATTCTGGAGAGACACAGTAATATGTTTGATTGCCTCTAAGTTTTTTAATAAACATAACCAATGTTTTTAAACGTGTATTTGCTTATGCACAAAAACATACAACTACACATTTTGAACGTGTTCCTGTGTCAAAGGGGGGCTTTACAGCGACAATATCGAATTTCAGCACCATATTGGCCGCCATCTTGAATATCTCACTTCCGGTCGGTACTTCGCTCAGGCAACCGACATTTTTTTTTTTTTTTTTTTTATGGAACCTGACACGGTTGGCTACATCACCTACAACATCCGTGATGTCAGCCCATAACACAGGGTGAACTAGGTGTTATGTCAGTGCTTCCCTTCATTTCATGTCGGCTACACTAAACTGGACGGAAAACACGAACTATTTACATAGCCGTTTCGACCGACGTTTCGTTCAGTGCGGTGGTACCAACCCGGCCGGGATAAACCCTACCACCTAGTAAGGTAAGAAGGGAAGGGACCTACAGTTTAACGTGGAATCCGAACCACGGTCAGCCTCCAACGGTCAAGCGGTCACCCATCCAATCACTGACCGCGCTCAGCGTTGCTTAATAACAGTTGACTAACCAACCGCGCCACTGAGCTACCGAGGCTGACGAATTTTCTTATCCCTTAGTCGACTTTTACGACATGCGACGGGGAGAGATGCAGTGGGGCTATTCTTTTTAAGTACCGACCCCACACGGTACAAAATACGACATATTCGGATTCAGCAGGGTCACTATAGGGGGAAATGACCTTTTGCTCAAAAGTAATATTCCATGCTTCTAGTGGTGATCCATGAGAGTGTACGATGCGCGCGGGAATACCTCGACGCGATAAACTGTGGTTCGAGAATCATTGTTTACATGAATATGAATTAGATGTTATTTTCAAGATAAATGCATAAGCTATAAAACGTCTTTAGATAATTTTCTCATAACTGCTGTCACTTTCCTACAAATTGAGAAGAAATACAAAAAAAAATTTTTTTTTACTTTTTCATCGAATGTCGAAGGCTGTATCTCAAAAACTACTTATCGTATCGATATAAATTTAGCACTTATGTTTAGGAAATTTAATATAGATTAAGTTCTTCTTCGAAAATTTGCTCCTATCTGTAACCGTTTTTCTGTAAAATAAAAAAAACTACGACTAGGGACACTTCGGAGGGGAAATGGGGGGGAAGGGGGGGAGGGGGGGGTAGGGCAAATGGCATTTTTGGATTCAGCAGGGTCGAATTAGTAAGAAAACACCATTTACCAAAAAGTTATATGATTTGCTTCTAAAACTCAGAACGGAAGCCTTTTTTAAAAATTTTGCCTAGACTAGCATGTACACGGCTGGCACCCACCTATTCCCCTCTTGGTTGGATGCGTGTCTGCTTATTCGTCAGCCTCGGTAGCTCAGTGGTGCGGTCGGTCGACAAGCAACCCTGAGCGCGGTCAGTACTTACTTGGATGGGTGATCGCTCGGCCGTTGGAGTCCGACCGTGGTTCGGATTCAACGTAAAACTTAGGTCCCTTCCCTTTTACCTTACTATGTAGATGGTAGGGTTTATTCCGCCCGGGTTGATACCACCGCACTGAATGAAACGTCGGTCGAAACGGCTATGTAAATTGTTCGTGTTTTCCGTGCATTTCAGTGTAGCCGACATGAAATGAAGGGAAATACTGACATAGCACCTAGTTCGCCCGGTGTTATGGGCTGACATCACAGATGTTGTAGGTGATGTAGCCAACCGTGTCAGTTTCAGCAAATGAAAAAAGCTGTTCAAAGAGTCAAAATGAGAGATTTCGTATCCAAGATACACACAACACAACGTTCCTGTCTGAACTAGGTGCCATAATACTAGTGCTTCACTTTTGGCGGGAGGGAAAACTCTTCCTACACTTTCGAGATTCCTTAGAAATTTTCTTTCTATTTTTTCCCAGTGAACGATTCCGATGATGATGGATGATGGAAGACAAAGCGGCAGAATCAAGGTGCTGCGTAGGTATACTATAGCTATACTATAGCTATAGCTAGGGCTGCCATCTCTAAAATCCTTAAACTAGGACAGAAAGAAGTAAAACCCCGGATTTTCATATAACAACCCGGACATTGTTTTTTTCTTATTAAGACAATAAAATTATTTAATTTTAAACTTTTGGACAAAATTAAATTTTCACATTATTAAAATATTTAACGGCATTACTCACGGTCGTCTCCAAGCTATGGCTCGACTTTTAGGTAACTATTGAGTAATCTGTGCTTTTAGCGTCTATCATAGAGTTATGCAGCGGGCGGGATTTTTGAATTTTGTGTAACCCGGACTACTTTAAAAAATCCCCCCGGACGCCCCCGGACGCTTTCAAAAAGAGGACAAATCCGGGGAAACCCGGACGGATGGCAGCCCTAGCTATAGCTAACATAATAATGATCACAAATCAACCGGGCCATTGTCCGTAGATCCTAATCTTCTCTTCGTGACGTCTCGCGACCTCGCAGTTGATAGATAGTGTCGTGCCTAACTTGACACACATCATTACTAGATCAGACCACTAGGCTAGGATATAGTAGACTAGCTTTTGTCCGCGGCTTCGCACGCGGTAAACTCGGTTTAATAGCAAATCCGATTTTAACGTAAATATGATAATTAACTATCGCTCCTCTTATATTCTCTCTCTCTCCCTCTCTCTCCCTCCCTTCCCCACCCTGCCTGGCCTCCTCCTCTCCCACCCCTCCCCTTCGTCCTTATCTCCCCTTTCCATCGGGGTCATACATACTATACTTTCTTTGATACTAAGACTAAGAAGAATAAGATTTCCATAATGATCCACGTAAAATTGTAGGTCCCTTTCCTTCTTACCATACTAGGTGGTAGGTAGGGTTTAACCCGCCCGGGTTGATACCTACTACCTCCCACCGCACTGAATGAAATAAGTCGGTCGAAACGGATATGTAAAATGTAAATAGTTCATGTTTTTCGTCTAGTTCAGTGTAGCTGGCACAACCGAAGGGAAAAGCACTGACATGGCACCTAGTTTACCAAGGCTGACATCACTGATGTTGTAGGTGATGTAGCCTACCGTGTCAGTTTCCATAAAAAAAAATTATGTAACCCTTGTTCTTCAGAATTACCTCATGAAAGTTTGTGTAGTTTAGAGTGTATCACACACGAGGTATCACATAAGTCCCCAGGTTTCTTCGTCAGTTGCATGCTTGTCATTGCGAATGTCAAAAAATCAATATTCAATCATGTTGATGTGTACACACACATCTATAACGGCACGCTGACGATTTTTGGGGCTGGAGTGCATTGAGATTTGGAGTAACGCGTCACGGGTCACGTGACGCTCGCGAATAATATTTACATACATCAACCGTGAGTGCACTTACACTTTTTAGGGTTTCGAATCCACACGGGAGCTACCATGGACGAAAATAAATACTAAGATTACGCTATCTTTCTATCTGTCCGTCCGTCCGTCCATCCGTCCTAGGGCTGTATCTTTGAAATTTTCACAGAATATGTGTTATGGCGGATATGCCAACAAATATTTAAAAAAGCATAAAGAAAAAATAATTAGGGGTCCCCATACAAGAAACGTGCTACGAATCTACATATTCACGCTACTAAATAATAAATGGCGCCACAGGTAGTTTTTTTTATGGAACTGACACGTTTGGCTACATCACCTATGTACTACATCCGTGATGCCATGTGCCATGTCAGTGCTTACGTTCAGTCGTGCCGGCTACACCGAACTCGCCGGAAAACACGAACTATTTACATATAGTCGCTTCAACCGACCTCTCATTCGGTGCGGTGGTTTTTGGCTGGACAATCTTCATCATCCCCGCCCAAGATCACCTGGGGAGAGAGGGTAGATGTGGTAGATGTATGGGGTAGTTCTTCAACTTATGTAGCCGGTAGATATTCAACATATATTGGGGGTTAGATCTTCAACTTATGTAGAGGGTAGATCTTCACCTTTGTAGGGGGTAGATCTTCAACTTTGAGGGGGGAATATTTTCAACTTAGTCTTATGTGTGTGGTGGTGCAGTGGTGTGATTATTGTTTCCTTGTAATTCTTCCAATATATTATACAAGCTGTGCCCGCGGCTCCGCCCGCTCTCATATTTCACTTCACTGCTAACCTCATAAGCTATTTAGCGTGATAGTAAGTAGCCTATAGTTGATGGGAAGAATCAAGCTATCCGTAGATTTTTTTTTTATTAAAATCGGTTCAGTGGTTCTCCAGTTATAAGCGGACAGACAGACTCAGACAGAAAGCAGACGTTGGATTTTATTATAGGTAAGGATAAGGATAAGGAAGGAAATGATATATTTCAAAACACGTGTTTATTCCGAATTTTTCATATATTATTCATTTTTTTCATATGTTTATTTCACTCATCGCCATCAGTACTATTGAGGTTGACCTTCGCACCTAACACTACTCTCGACAGTGATGGCGGCTTGGTTCCTCTCCTTCAGCACTCTATTCTTGCAGTCGAAGATGCATTGGTTGGAGTAGGTGAGCCCGTTAGACGCGCAGATCAAGTACACGTTTCTCCCGCATTCGCAGTCGTCTAGCAGTACGTCTTGATCGTACTCTACAGCCACAGAGAGAGTGACGAACAGCGCCAGGAGAACTGGAGGACATTTGAGAAATTACATGGTAATGTGTTCGTACAAAAACGTTCTAGGAATATTGGGGAACAATTGGTGGAATTTCGACCCTAAACAGCGAGCGGCGGCACGTCAACATTTCAGAGAAAGAGTGGGATAAATGGATGAATGAACAACCTAACAGCCCTCAACATGACGAGGGAACGGTGGAGCCATTAGGTTTTTTTTTTATCGAAACTGACACGGTTGTCTACATCACCTCTACAACATCCGTGATGTCAGCCCATAACACCGGGTAAACTTGGTGCCACGTGACGTCAGTGCTGCCCTTCGGTCGTGCCGGCTACACTGAACTGGACGGAAAACTATTTACATAGCCCTTTCGACCTTTCATTCAGTGCGGTGGTACCGACCCGGGCGGGTTAAACCCTACCACCTAGTAATATAAGAAGGGAGTCATATCCCTTAGTCGCCTTTTACGACATACACGGGGAGAGATGCAGTGGGGCTATTCTTTTAAAGTAACGGCTCCACACGGTACAATTAGGTGTCGCTAACAACTCTGATTACACGAAATAGGCAACACAGACGAAAGTATGATGGTCACTTTTCTTCAGTCTGCAGTAAGCACGAGTCAGTAAAGCCTGGATACGCTATACATAGGAGGACAGGGGTAGCCGCGCGTCGGCGCACACGCGCCAGCGCGTCAGTCTAGCGCCGGCGACCGATCTTAGTCTCCGTCCGCCGCTCAGGCGGAGCGAACGTGCGCGTCTGTCACAAAATGCCTCATTGTGCAGTGCTTTGGTGCAAAAAGTCGTCGAAAAATTCAAACTTGAACACAGATGGAGTCACCTTTCACGAGTAAGTACTTTCATTCAATTTGATAGCATTTTTCGCTTGAATTTCAGTAACAAACATCGGCGTAAATATGTATGGAGAGCTCTTTTCTGCTTACCCACCATAGGTCGACTATCGTGTTGGATGCAGTTAGCTCTTGTAATTTTTTTTGTTTATTGATAAATATGTATGTTAAATGTATACAGATATTTCATGCATTCTGCCTTATTGCCAAAGGACATTTCTTCTAGTCAACCTCAGCAGGTTTCCTCGTTCAATATTCGTTTATCGCGCTTTTTTCATTCAACCAGTACCTACCGGTTTTTACTTTTGAGCGACTCTAAAGGAATTAATTTCTTTAGGTCATGCGTCTACCGGGAATTAGTCTTGTTATGCTTAGCATGAACAAAATTAATTCATAATGAATACTCCGTTAGCATTTAGCACTGCTAAGCGCCCTGATGAATAAAAATTAATGCTAAATGCTAAGCAATAATCACATTTAATTTTAGTTAGCATTGCTGTTTCGTTCGTAAAACTTTGTTGGTTCGTTTGTTTTGGAACGCACAAAGCAATGAAGTATGTGCTATTTATCTGTGGTACTGCTAAATGCTAAATGCTATATAGCGCCTGCGCTCCGCTGCTAGCTAGCTAGCTAGCATCTAAATGCGAAATGCGATGCGATCATGCGAGTGAGGGGTCGGAATTATCATCTGTCACGTGATCATTAGTTTTGGTCATATCTACAGAACCACTGGACTTAGACCCATCGTGTTGGTACTCAAACTGAACGTCTCGGTGAGCTCTACCCATCTGTCACGTGTTAATTTGTTTTGGTCATATCTCGAGAACCACTGAACTTAGACCCATCGTGTTGGTACTCAAACTGAACGTCTCGATGAGATCTACCCATCTATCACGTGATAATTTGTTTTGGTCATACCTGGAAAACCTCATTTTACCGTAAAAAAATTAAATATCCAGGTGGGTATGGCTGGTTAGTTTGTTAAAAAAGGCAAAGCCTGGAAAACCTCATTTTACCGTAAAAAAATTAAATATCGAGGTGGGTACTCATAATTTTTTTATGGTAGGGTAGATTTTCGCGAATTTTTCGCGAAGTCATATTGCAATATAATTTGTCATATCGTTGGCTAAGTAATTAGCAAATAGTTGTTAATAATATAATTATTTTTTTTTTGGTTACAAAACTTTACGACTTTCTAACATTATTTTTTTAATTTTGGAAAATTCCAATAACAAATACTCCAATAAGATAATACCAATGTACGAGGTCTTACATATCATTGTTTTGGAAATTTTATGTAGATTTATAATAAAGTATCCGAGGTATCTCAGAACTTAGAACTATTATCGTGTTTATGCGAAAATCTGCAAATTCGCAAAATTGTGAAAGGGGCGTTGCCTTTGTTCATTTAAGAGAAAGTTATATTATTCCCTTGATGTAAAGAAGGGTTAAATATTGTTAAATCCGTTTCATCTTTTCATCGCGAATCGACACAATGAGCGACTTATTGTATGAATCCCGTTCAAACGTATGGAAGACTGGCGTCACTTGGCTACCTACTCGCTCGGCCAATCACGGCGTTCCATGCGCCGCTCCCGCCTCAGACTTCACACCCCTTTGGCGGCTACCTCGGTTCTCATACAAACGATGCCGTATTTCGTATCCAGGCTTACTGACTCGTGGCAGTAAGGTATGAAATATTAACTAATAATACCTATTTGAAATAACTAAAAGAAATAATTTGATCACAATAGACCTTCTTAGGTCGCAGTGATATATGGCTCAGGGGTTCTATCTCTTACACTTTCATGTACGATATAAAATGCTGAAAGGGGTGATATTGTAAGTAAAAGTGAATAAATTTTGTTTTCAATATATGTTATTTTTTATTCTTCATAAACATTTTTAATGTTTTGTTATTGTATTTTTATAAATTTTTTTTTTATGTAATTCGGTATGGGTGGCTGAGTCAGAAGGGCCAAAGCACATGCTCTGACTAGCCAATATCACCTCCGAGAAGGTAGGTATGGCACCGGAGACTTCCCTGGTATGTATTTTTTTTTATGGAAACTGACACGGTTGGCTGCATCACCTACAACGTCCGTGATGTCAGCCCATAACACAGGGTGAACTAGGTGCCAAGTCAGTGCTTCCCCCTTTGATCGTGCCGGCTACACTGAACTGGTCGGAAAACACAAACTATTTACATAGCCGTTTAGACCGACGTTTCATTCAGTGCGGTGGTACCAACCCGGGCGGGTTAAACCCTACCACCAAGTAAGATTGGGAGGGAGGGAAGGGACCTACAGTTTTACGAGGAATCCGAACCTCGGTCAGCCTCCAACGGTCAGCGGTCACCCATCCAAGTACTGACCGCACCCAGCGTTGCTTAACATTCAATAGTATATAATATTAGAGACAGAGTAAAACCAAACTAATAATTTAAAGAAAACCAACTCACAAACTTTGTTGAACATGTTGTCTAAAGTCTCGTGGAAAATAAATAGAAGAGTGAACGAGATGAGGCGGCTCTGGGTGGGGTAGTGTCGTGCAATGTCTTGCGCCTGCGTGCTATTCATCTTATAACGTTTCCTTATCTTTCTGTTATATTAAAAAAATTGGCCAAGCGCGAGTTTTACTCGCGCACGGAGGGTTCCGTAGATCCGCTATACCATACCTGTCAAAAAGCTGCCAAGGGCGTGTCGGGCCACGCGCAGTGTAGGGTTCCGTAGTTGCCCGTCACAATATGCGGACTTATTTCGTTGTTTCGTACCAACTTACAGCTTTCTAGTACAAAGAGTCTCTGAGCTGAGCCGCGGATAGACAGGCGGACAGACGGACAGACGGACGGACATGGCGAAACTATAGGTAGGTAAGGGTTTCTTGTTTTGACTATCTAAGTAATTTTCAATTGAATTTGTACGAAATTTCACGTCTACACGATGGGGACGTGAGAAAAAAAAATCACCCCACTTTACGTGTAGGGGAAGGTACCCTAAAAAAAATTATTTCAAAATTTTTATTTTACCACTTTGTCGGCGTTATTAATATGTATACCCATACCAACTTACAACTTTCTAGTACTAAGGGTCTCTGAGCTAAGCCGCGGACAGACGGACGGACGGACATGGCGAAACTATAGGTAGGTAAGGGTTTCTTGTTTTGACTATCTAAGTAATTTTCAATTGAATTTGTACGAAATTTCACGTCTACACGATGGGGACGTGAGAAAAAAAAATCACCCCACTTTACGTGTAGGGGAAGGTAACCTAAAAAAAATTATTTCAAAATTTTTATTTTACCACTTTGTCGGCGTTATTAATATGTATACCCATACCAACTTACAACTTTCTAGTACTAAGGGTCTCTGAGCTAAGCCGCGGACAGACGGACGGACGAACATGGCGAAACTATAAGGGTTCCTTGTTGACTACGGAACCCTAAAAACTGTTTGCTTAATTTGGTAGGTAGGTGATTTATCAGAAATTTAATGAAGTATTACTACTTAAATAATCTGTCCATACAAGTAGGTACTTTAGTTTACAAGAAAACAAGTTTTGGCATTTGACTACCTAAAAGTGGTTGTAAGTAGTGATAATGAGTGTACCTATTAGCGTGGCCGACTTTTTTTTGACAAAAGTAAAAGCCTGTTAAAGGCGAACGCTGTTCACACGCAGGGGTTCCGTAGCCATTTCCTAGTTGTGCATCAGCGCGTGTAGGTACCTACTTCTCCGCGGTACAACACTACATAAATGCCCCTGCCAGCGTCGCTGGCTACCGAACCCATAACGTGGATACCAAAGAGTTTGTCTTAGATTATTGATAGGTCTCCGCGCGCTCCGACTAGCGCGGTATCTAGTCGGAGCGCGCGGAGACCAATTAATAAATCTAAGGAGTTTGTATTACGTCGCTAGGAGCGCAGCGAGGTAATACAAACTCTTTGGTGGATACAATTAAGAGTACCTATAGTCCGTAAGCCCGCTCCAAAATTGCCTACGTCATATGGCATCACGAAAATGCATGGCATACGGTCGGAAAAGTTGTGTTGAGCGAGAATCAGAAGATTATCGCACCTAAAATTGGCCGGAAGTTTGAGAAAATCCTTCACTTTCGGTCAAAATTTTAAGGTTATATTTACGTCATATGACATAATTTTTTAATTTTTTTATTGTAAGCGCGACATATGGCGCCCAGCCACCCATAAGGTGCCTAACGACGCCCATGGATATTCGGACGTATGCGGGGGTTGCGAATGCCATGCCGGCCTGACAGGTGCCCATTCACGCCCCTCTTGAAGGACCCGAGACTGTACTTGGGGGGAAATATATGAGCAGGGAGAGCGCAACCAGAGTTTACCGGTTCAGTCTGTAGAGGAAAGATCTGCAGAATCAATTAGTACGCATCCGCGGTAAGTCCAGCGTATAGGGATGCAATCCCTGCCCAGTGCGTGTGGTGTGGAGGTGGAAAGGGGACGGCGGGATTGCGTTAAACAGCTTCTCCGAGCACTCCCCATGGAATAAGCGATAGAACAAACTTAGGGAGCCGACATCCCTACGGTGGTGTTGCAGTGGTTCTAGATCGCGGGACACTTCGGGGTCACCCACTAGTCGCACGGCTCGACGCTGGATCGAGTCCAAAGGCGCAAGCTGGTATTTGGCAGAGCCATCCCACAGGTACGAGCAGTACTCCAAGAAGGACCTGATCTGCGATTTATACAACAGCAGCTTTTGGTCCGGCGTGAAGTACCGTCGCACCTTATTCAGTGCGCCCAGCTTTTTAGAACCCAGCTTGGCCTTCCCCTCGATATGGCGACGAAAGTTCAGGTCGTGCGACAGTTCGACTCCGAGGACCCCGAGGCGATAATTTAAGCGACGTGCCTTGGAATGAAGGAGCCGGCGTGTACGCCGCTCTCTTCGCACTGAACGCGCAAACTTGTGTCTTGGAAGCGTTGAACTCGACCAAATTACTACGGCCCCATTCGGAAATAAATCGAGTGTGTGTTCGAGCTCAGACACAAGTCTTCGCCTCTTCTCATCCACAATATCCCGACTGGCTGAAGGGTGACTGGTGTAGGATCCGTGTGCCGTACTGTCATCTGCATAACAATGTATGTTGCCCAGAGACAGCATATCATTGATATGCAGAAGATACAGCTTGGGTGACACAGATCCTTGTGGTACGCCGGCGTTCACTGGCATGGCGTCCGACGAGCAACCTTCCACTAGGACCTGAATGCTACGCCCATGTAGGAAGTCGGCGACCCAGTCACAGAGGCCAGAAAGGAGTCCGTAAGCCGGCAATTTGCCCAAGAGCGACTTGTGCCAAACCCGATCAAATGCCTTGGCAATATCAAGGCCAATTGCCAAGGATTCACCATGACCTTCAAGCGATTCCCCCCAAAGGTGAGTGACGTACGCTAGGAGATTACCAGCAGATCGTTTTGGCCGGAAGCCGTATTGTCGATTGCTGATGAGGTCATTCGTCTCTAGGTACTTCATGAGCTGCGTATTGATAATGCGCTCCATCACCTTACAGAGAAGGGAGGTAATCGCTATAGGTCGTAGTTTGACGGGTTAAGTGCAGCGACTGGCGACGTAAAGCTGTAGGTTATTAAAGCCGTAGGTATAGAACTTTTTCTATGGAGTGATTTATCTGTTACGAAGTAACTATTAAGTAATCTGTGGTCATATGACGTAAATATAACCTTAAAATTTTGACCGGAAGTGAAGGATTTTCTCAAACTTCCGGCCAATTTTAGGTGTGATAATCTTCTGATTCTCGCTCAGTACAACTTTTCCGACCGTGTGCCATGCATTTTATCGTGATGTCATGAGTTATGATGACGTAGGCAATTTTGGAGCGGGCTTACGGAATAGGTACTACCTACTTAATATTAAGTAGCATATTTTGACACACAGTAATGCGATAACATCAATTTACCAATTGAAGTCATCACAACATCAGTTTATTGCTACAAGATAACCCAAGATACATAACATAAGTGGAAGTATATAAAATAGCATCAACCATGCTGGGAGTAAAAAACAAGAATTCGAATAAAATATGTATTTCAATATTTAAATTATACAAAGACACATTCAGGCCGGATAAAGTGTGTAGGTTTCATTTCATCAGTTTAGTGCAGGAACCCCGGCAGCACCCGAATTCTCCTCGGCCGGTCGTAGAGCGGGCGCGAGTATGCGTCGTCAAATCCGTCGTCGTTGCTGTCGCCGCCCTCGTCGTCGGTTGACCTCTTGTGAACGTGCTTGCCGGGCTTCACGTCAGCTTGGGTCTTCTTGGCGTCGTGGGTCACCACGTCGCCTCCTTGGGGACTCTTGTATTCGGCAACCGACGCGCCCTCCGCGATCACTCCCAACAGGCACACGACCAACATTACCGCCGCCATCTTTGTCGAGAACGCCATCATGATTGATTCCAATTTCAAACTGCTCGATGAATCTTTTGGTTGTGTTGTGACGACCGGGGAGCGATGCTCAGCTTTATATGGTTATTGCTTGGTGTTTGTTTCAATAAGCACCGCTCCGATAATCTGGATTCTACGCACCGCTCTTGTTTGATCTCGTTTTGGAGGAATCAACTTTTGTTAGCGCCTTGATGTTTATATAAACAGAGATCCGGACTTAAACAAATAAGCCCAGTACCTAGGTACCAAATGTTATTGTTAACAATACGGAGTGTTTCAATCTTCAAAATGAAATGGCGGATTCGGTGATGTACCTACCTACATGGCGGGGGTTGGGTGTTGGGTGGATGGTTTGGTTGGACAACTACGCGTGACTAGAAATTCGGTGCAACTTGCACTGGCTATTAGCGTGTTCCATCTTCCTCGAAGACCAACTTATAAAATAAAATAGATATAATAAATCTCTTTCATTCGACAGAGCCACAGGTTGGCGCTTAAAATAATATGGATCCATGCATAATATATACGTAAGCTGAGGAACGTAAGTAGTTAGCGTGCACGTTCGTGGCCTCTGCGGGCGGAGGCCGATAGATCTTTAAACGATTATCCCTGTTTTGTCTTCGTATTTCAACCAAGCGAAAAGATCTTATTAGATAAATAATTTAATGCCCTAAGTAAAAAAGGGGTTTCGTAAATGTCGTTACTTTCAGAGATTGATTCACAACAACACAACACTATAAGTACCTACATTCCATTCTCGCTTTCCTGCCGGAGGCCACGAACGTACGCGCTGACACCTACCTAAATAGGTAAATACACTAGTTAAATTCTTTAGGTACCTACGTAATGTTTGGTTTTCCAGAGATAAGTAAGTATAAGTATCTATTTTAGATAGGCTGTCTCGTCGCCACGCTGCCATCAACAACATCATCAGGCGCTCCCTTGCATCAGCCAACATCCTGAGTGCACCCGAACCACCTGACCTATCTAGTTCTGATGGTAAGGGGCCGGACTGAGTCACTCTGATGCCGTGGGAGGGCTTTGGTTTGGGATGCGACGTGTGCGGGCACCTTCGCCCCCAGTCACATGGTGGGCTCGTGCTGCAGCAAAGACCCAATCGGTTAAAACATGCCAAATACAACGAACTCAAAAACAACTACGAGTTTGTGGCCTATGCTGTAGAGACTCTTGGGGCATGGAGCCCGGAAGCGATCAGTTTTTCCAAGAAATTGGGAAAACTACTCATTGACGCGTCTGGGGAGTGGGGACCGCCGTGCCCGGGCGCATTTCAAGCAGCGGAATAGCTTGGCGAGGGGGTACGCCAAAGATAGTGGGGAACGCCGCTTCAGTCATTGATTGGACATTGGACGATTATTTCTATTTATAGTTAGTTTTATTTTTATAGTTAATTTAGTTTATTTTTAAGTCTAGATTTAATTATTTTTAAGTATTTTATTTGAAATAAAACAAAGTTGGAATTTAGACAATTTAATTCCTGACAAACATTGTGAAGCACGCTGTACATTTTGCCGTGTGTGCGCGTGTGCGTGTATGTGTGTACTTGCAGCTTGCAGTGAAGGTTGGAAGGTAGATTGTTTGAGCTTGAGGTGTTAAAACCAAATAGGTAAGAATGAATAAAATATTAAGTACCTGTATGTTTTTTTTATTTGTAGTATTTTTCCATCACGCTGCGATGTGTAAATGTTTATAAATAGATTGACTGAAAATTAAATATACTTACCTACCTATGGCCTATGGAACTAATTCAGTGAATCGTTCATCTTACACGATCGATTAAAATATTATTGTATTATATTATAGAACAATAGGCATCATCTTATGCAAACACAATTTGGCTAAAACTTAGCTAAAACCGACCGACCGACCACTGACTGACTGAACATGCATGTTCAGAGGTTTGCGAAATGGATCTGTGTCTTACTTCATTCACGTCCTGATAAAATAATATTTTATAATAATTAATAATGTTGGAGTCGGGGACCTCTAAGTAAATACCCGCGCAGCTCTTGAGTTTTTATATTTTTTGGATTTTTAAGGGTCGGGGTTTTTAAAATTTGTAATTTAACATTTATTTCAAGTTTAGAAAAAAATACCGCATGCTAATCGGTCCACTTTTAAAGATAATTATTCATTTTTTGATTACTTAATTACTTGATTACAAACATAGCTAAGAACCATCCCGATTAAACCAGCTTTCTACTTAATAAAAAAAAACCGCATTCAAACCGGTCCATCCGTTTGGGACATTGGTTTCGGAGAAACGATGATGCCACAGACAGAACAGAAACACCTTACATTACACACATACACACAGATGTTTTAAACTTATAACACCCCTCTTTTTGTGTCCGGGGTTAAAAATATAATAAAATGTAGGTACGTACCCATATTTACTTCCTACATATAGATGGGGTAGGTCGCCTTTAATTAAATGTCACGAAATCCACGAGGGGGAAGCAGATGTTTTTTCAGTCGCGAAACCACTGATCCCGAAACAGTTTCCTTTATTTGGATTTCGATAACCGGGTATATCCATGACCGGATGCCTTACAGACAGGGTACAAAGATTTTATTACAGAGTCTGAATGGTTGGCTAACTACATCACACCTTGTTCCTGGCAGAACTAGATGCAATGTCTGCACTTCGTCGTGCCAGCTACACCTGCACTGGAGGGAAATCATCGGCCCTACCTATTTACAACCTTTTTTTAACCTTTACTTTACCTACCTTCTATCTAGTCTAGCCAACTACACTATCTCGGGCAATCCTCGGCTCTACATTACAAACAAACCACCGCGAGATTTTATCAAAGCTCATCGCCTCATCGGACTCATCGCAGTCTCAAAGTCCACGCAGACACCACCACAGACTTGACACCACATACTCATAAAACAAACGTATTCTTTTATTGCGCAGCGAATTTTATTGCGCAGCCACAGCCCGCCCCGCGCCATGCCATGCGCCGCCACTCAAATGCATGATGCAATTTTTTATTCCCTGTCTGATATTTTCCTTCCGTCAGCCAGCCCATCCAATCCAAATTAAAGCGTACAGTTTGCTTGAATTTGGAAGGCAAAGCTCCAGACGGTTTTCGAGATGGCAATATACTTCGCATAGCTCCGTCCCTCTTTATTTCGTGCAGTTCGGATAGAATCGCTCGCCCGAAGGTGCAGTCGAGTTGAGTGTGAGGGAGAGAGAAAGTTAGGTGTGGTGTGTGAGGAGAGGAGTGAGGACTTTCCTTTCCTTCCTTCCTTCCTTCATTTTCCGGTGAACCTTGCTGCGTGCGCGACGAAATGTGCTAGCTCTAGCCTCTACCATACCGGCGGCGACAAGACTTGTTGAAACGTGAAAACGGAAAATGAAAAAGTGTGTTCAAAAAAGCGCTTTCGCAAGAACGTCCATTGTCTTCGGTAGCATCATGCATGATAGATAAGATATAGTGAAGTCGGTTAAATAGGTGCCTAATCTAAACATTTTGAGTGTTTAGTGTAGACCACGTGTCGTCTGATTAGACTCTGATTAGACCGGGAAATACTGAAATAGAATTCTGACCTTCGAAATGTGTTTGCTTTTGTGAGAAAATGTGAGTTTTACAAACATTACATACACACACACGTGTACGTAAGTATTTATTTGTACCTACGTCTTATGCACTAGGTTATTTTGTTATTTTTATCAATAATCAGACCCACATAATATTATAAAAGAATAATATAATACCAAAGCGAGCACTCTGCTAAAATATGTAGTGAAGCCTTGTTGGTCTAATACTGAATTGTGCATCGATGGAATTGAGGCTTGCCCGGGCGCGGGTGGTGTAGGTAGCCCGATCGTTGTTCTGTGGTGTGTTCTGTCTATTTATTGAATGGGTAGGCCGGTAGGGCGAAAGCGAGTCTCCGGGTTTGGAAAGTTATGGAAGAACACGCCAGTGTATCGGTAGGTACCTTCTGAGATGAATATTATATTTTTAATTTGGAAAGATAATTTGCAAAGAATCTCTAAACGTACCTACTATAGTGAACGAAAATAAAGACATACAGCGCCATCTATGTGTTTGTGTATCAACTAAATGAAGCCGGTTTGTATCGGATAGTCTTCGTGGCATTACATTATTTATCGCGCATTTAGTTAGTGAAATGAGCCATAGATGGCGTTTCAACATGACGTAATAAATATTGTGAAATATCTTTCAAAAATAAAGTTTTATGAAAAACTTTATTCACTATCTCGAATGCCTAATTAGGCGCCAATTAAAACAGTGAAATCATTAATAATCCGAAATTTTTGATGAAAATTTTCTTTATAAAGCTCTAATTTGCTACAATACGTAACGTCAGGTTGGCCGAGTGGTCTAAGGCGCCAGATTTAAGCTCTGGTTCCCGAGAGGGAGCGTGGGTTCGAACCCCACACCTGACAGGAATTACTTTTTGTTTCTTTTTTTTTTATATTGTAGTCTTGTATGGTCTTGTGCTTATGAGTAATATTGATAGAGAAATGTAAGTAAGTAAAGGTAAGCAAAAGAAGATAATATCTTATATATAAAAATGAATCGCTGAATTTCCTAACCGAAAATCTCGAGAACAGCTGTACCGATTTCGCTAATTCTTTTTTTAGAATATTCCTTGAAGTACGAGGATGGTTCTTACGGAGAGAAAAATTTAAAAAATTGCCTGAAAATCTAAAAACAACACTTTTCTATACTCCCATACAAAAGATTCGTAATAATACTTAAAAGTCAATTTGAACTTTAATGCCATACTGTAAAGATTGAAAAATCAAAATTGGTAATTTTAGTATGAGAATTTTAGACCAACGCAGACAGCCATCGCAATCGAACGCCAGAAAAAAACAATTGTGCAGGGCTGACCATGCGATTCCTCATACATGTGGGACAAATGGTTTTATTTTGATAGGGTAACCATAAGATTAAAATTTTAAATTAGTAAAAAATGGTTTTATAGGGTGCCCATACGATTCCTTAACAAATGTGGGACAAAAAAAGACCATGCGATTCCTTAAATAATTTGAATAGGGTGACCATACGATTCCTTAACTAATTTGGGGCATTGTTTTAAGTTAGTTGAGGGGTCACCACACGATTCCTTAAATAATGCGGGACAAAAAAAATTATCAAACGCCAGAAAAAAACAATTGTGCAGGGCTGGCCATACGATTCCTTACCAAATGTGGGACAAAAAAAGACCATGCGATTCCTTAAATAATTTGAATAGAGTGACCATACGATTCCTTAACTAATTTGGGGCATTTTTTTAAGTTAGTTGAGGGGTCACCACAAGATTCCTTAAATAATGTGGCCAAAAAAAATTATCGAACGCCAGAAAAAAATAATTGTGCAGGGCTGACCATGCGATTCCTCATGCATGTGGGACAAATGGTTTTATTTTGATAGCGTAACCATAAGATTAAAATTTTAAATTAGTAAAAAATGGTTTTGTAGGATGCCCATACGATTCCTTACCAAATGTGGGACAACAAAATACCATGCGATTCCTTAAATAATTTGAATAGGGTGACCATACGATTCCTTACCTTTAGTAGAGGGTGACAATGCGATTCCTCATGGTGACCAATGACCATGCGATTCCCAAATGGTTATATTTGAATAGGGTGACCATACGATTCCTTACTTAATGTGGGACAAAAAAAAATCGTTAGTAGAGGGGTGACCATGCGATTCGACATGTGGGACAAATGGTTTTATTTTAATAAGGTGACCATAAGAATTCTTACCTCACGTGAGACAGATGATTATTTTAATAGCGGGAGAGAAAAGGAGGAGGTCTGAGAGGGGCGAGGGAGAGGGGGAGTGATAGAGGGAGGGGATAGAGTGAAGGAAGAGAGAACGAGAGAGATAGAGATACCTGTGTTTACCTGAACGCAGCTCACCATTCGGACTCGCTTTAATTGACTTACTTCTTCTATACATTGCATCTATTACCTGTACGAAGGTCGGCCTTTGACATTTTCGAATTTCACTCGAGCGAAGCCGCGGGGAAAAGGTCAAAATATAGCTAGCTTATAGCTAGCTAACCCTGTGGTCTTCGGTCCGCCTTTATTACACTATAACCTTATTCCGATTATTACATACATTTTATTTTTTATTATATTTAAAAACATTCAAGAGATAGTTATGAAATTAAAAAAAAAACAATTAGCCAGAGCCAACCCAATACTCAACACCAGGAATCGCTACTGGTTGGTAAGCGCATCACTTGAAAACGCCTGGACCGATTTGGCAAATTTTTTATTAATTTTTAAGGCGGAACGAAGTCCGCCGAGTCAGCTAGTATATTTAATAATAAGAATACAAAATAAGACATAGTAACGACATAAATAAAAGTTATATGTACTTAGGTAAATAAATATATAAAATTGAATATCCAAATAAATATTCATACTAAATAAATACATACATCCTTGTCCATCCAGATACGATTTTTTTATAAACATTTTGAACACCCGACTACAAAAAAATTATTAAGGAAACAAGGAAAGATCAATAGAAAATGCTGTAGTCGGGCTATCTGTCTATTCGAATCTTCTACACGTCCGACTACAGCATTTTCTACTTATCTTTCTTTGTTTCCTTATTTCTTTTAGCAGTCAGGTTTTTTTTATTTATTTTTTTATTTTTATTTTATATATTTGGAAAATCAACAGTTTATAGTACATACACATAGTTGCAAGCGGTTTTTCACATAAATTACTAAACCAGTAAAAGATTTTAAAGAAAAATTGAAGACATTTACAAAAATTGTTGTACCACAGTGCCGTGAAACAAAGAAATTAATACAGTTGACATTTCGTATTTAAAATAAGGAGAAAAAAAAAGAAGTATAAATAAATAATGTATAATAAATAAATTGAATAAATAAAGATAATGAAATGTAACTAAAATGATTTTAGACTCAAATATTATAATAATTTTTTTTTTTTTTAAGTATAGGTTATTTATAATGATTACTGTTTTCTTTTTAGCACAATATTTTTTTTAACATCTTTTTTGAATGTGTTCTTAGTATGTATGAAAGGATCAATGTCGCTGAAATGCTCGTTATATGTGCTAGCTAGCCTAGTAATAGTTGAGTTCTTTGCATAATTGGTGCGGTGTAGTGGAATGTGAAATAGGTTAGTGTGGCGTGTCCGACGAGCAGGAACACTGTAGCCAATCTCTCCAACAAGTTGCGGACAGTCGATCCGACTGTTTACCAGGTCGTACAGTAAAGCCATATCGAGCAGTAGTCGTATTTCTTCTAGTGTCATCATGACATTGTGATATTTACAGCTTTCTAAAGAGTCGGGTCGCACATTCGTTTTATAAATGTTTTATTTTAGTTTTTATCCTTTTCAAGCTATTGTCTTGACTTCTGTGGTCTTGACCCTTTGATACCCCACGTTCCATCGCTGCTGCATGTAGCCTTTTGTGTATTTCTTCCCTTCCCTCCACACCATGTACGTCACCATGCTATGTTTACGTCATCTCGTCTACGGCAACCAACCATGACGAGCGAGACGCGCCGTCATCGGTCGCCTACACTTATTTTGTCAAATGGAGAACCTTTCCTTATTGTGTAGGCGTAAATGGCACAGATTAAAATATACATATAACGCTGAATGCATAGTACGCTGTATCCCGACAATCGGGATCAACAGATTAATCGATGTTGTGCTGCGAGAACTCGGGCGATATAGTCACAACCTGTGGAACTGATGATGGCTGACCCAACGACATTCTACTTTCTGGACGGGCCCTCGTCATACATTTACCGGTAGAAAGGTGCGATTGTAGTTCTTCTATACATTGTCAATATTTAAAACAGCGTAAGTGCGCGAGCGCCTCATACATCACGTTACGTTTCCGCTCTGTGAACGTCGATAGAATAAGACGGTTAAATGGCAATTTGATACGTATATAGGAGAGACAACGATTGGAGAGGGTGCTGAATGCTCACCAATAGCGCGCCTCAATTCGGTGCGTTGTATGCCACTTCCCTTGGGCTGACCCCGTCAGTCCTCCTAACCTCCTAGGTACCAAGGACTATAATAATAACTCTGTTGCACAAACGATAAAATGAATGTAATGAAGTCCTTGGACGTAGCGACGAAACGCTCACAGCTTCCAGACCTTCAGTCTCGCCTTCAGCGCAGGAAAAATGCTGCCGTTTTCATTTCATTGAAGTACAACCTTGCAAGTGACCTCACTTTCCGAGCAGATGGTTAAAAGTGTATATTTTAGACTTTAGAGCAATCACTAGCAGGATTAAGTACTGAACTGGACGAAAAACACGAACTAATTACATAGCCGTTTCAATCGGCCTTTTATTCAGTGCAGTGGTTTTAGTTTTAGTCATTATTTTTAATATTGTAATTTTGTTTTGTTTTTTTTTTATTCATTTAATTAAAAGTAATATTCATACAGTTTACTTTAGATACTTTAGTAAAGTTTTGTTTTATATAACTATTACCTACAACTCCTATTCAATTATATATAACATGAACGAGTATTGGGTATGGACTGTGGAGTTTTCCATGGCGGAGGGTAGGCTGAAGGGTGGCCCAAGGTCAAGGCCCTCTCAAGGCGAACTGAAGGATCGATAGGACCGTTTCGCGGACGCGGACTCCAGCAGGGAATTCAGAAAGAGAAAAATCGAGAACAGCGTAGGTAAGTACTTCGAGTTATACAACCTGACTCGGTTGTTGGCTACATTCATCCCGACCCTACCCTACCCTACCATACCCCACCTATACCATACCTACCTACTGGCTACTACACCCTCATGTCAACCCATCACACCTTGGTGAACTAGGTGTCATGGCAGTACTTCCCTTCGGTCGAGCCGGCTACACAGCTGTAGTACTGGATGAAAATCATGGACTATTTTACATAGCCGCTTCTACCGACCTTGATTCAGTGCGGTTTATCAATCCAGACGGGTACCAACCCTACCACCTAGTAATCTAAGAAAGTTGAAATACAGTTTTACGTGAAATCTCCCACCCAAGTTCTGACAGCGCTCATGTGTGCTTAATTTCTCAACCGTACATCGATCCATCGCATCAACGAGCTATCGAAGCCGGCTGAGTAAAATTAATATAATGTAGATATATTCATAGAATGTCACGTTAGCAGCGACATTTACACGGAGAAAAGTGATATTTCTACATTGATCTAGCTAGGCCTAGGTCTTCCAGAAATAGCGCTTGTTCTCAACATAGTACCTGAATGTCACTACGAAATGTCAGACTAACGCAACTGGGTACAAATAACTTTTATATGGAATTTACATCGCAAATAATGACGGACACTGCCGTCACACTCCCTCAGTGCAGTTTCCCTTTCTTTCAATATCTCGTCAGCCATATTGCTTGTCCTTGTAGTGCAGTGGTAATTCTTTAGTTTTTATCCCAGTTACTAATTGACTTAAGCTTGATTAGTTACCTCTATTAGTGACAAGTGATGGAATACTGTCCAGTGAATATATTTTATGAAAATGCCATCGAAAAGACGATTTATAAACATGTGCAATTTAGCAGTCTAGATCACGAAAAACTATTAAAGGTCATGAAAAGTATGATTCATTTCAACCACTATCTCGATCTACCTTACCTTGGTACTCTTGTTGTTTGACGTCTCCGTGGTACCTACCATTGGTATTAGAATGCCATTTAATTGATTATATTGGTTAGTAATAGGAGTTCCACCTCTTTAACGGTGTGGTGGTAGTGGTTATTTATATTCTCTTTGGGATATGTTGCTTAATAACTTTAGAAATTAATTACGCAGGTATACGACGTAGGACTTGGCCGTTAGTGAATTCGAACTGCCTAGAGCAGGGGAAATTTTAGCTTTGGGCGAAAGACCTTTCGTCCAATGACCGCGTGTACGCTTGCAGACCTAAAAGGAAAATGCGTGGGCGTTTATTGGCTTAGTTACAATGTAGGCCTTTGTATAATGAATAAAGTTAAACGTAGGCCTATGTAATGAATATGAATACGAATAAAGGGAAAACTTAAGCACAGAAAATGCTTTAGGGCACACACAGAGAATATTATCCGCGCGGAATAAAATCCGCGTTCGAAATAATCCATGCACGCACTGCGAATAAAAACCCGCACGGTTTTTTAACCGACTTCCAAAAAAGGAGGAGGTTCTCAATTCGTCTGTATGTTTTTTTTTTTATTTATTTTTTTTTTTGTATGTTTGTAACACGATTTCTCCGTCAATTGAGGGCCGATTTAGAAAATTCTTTTTTTGTTAGTTAGGTCATACTTCCGAGGTGGTCCCATTTCAATTTTATCGAAATTGGTTCAGTGGTTTTCGAAAAATCAGCATAATACTATGGTGTGTGGTTACCTTCAGCAAAACTTGTGATGTGGTCGTTTTCGGCAATTTTCAGTTTGATAAATTAGTATGGTGTGTGGTTACCTTCAGCAAAACATTTGTGATGTGGACTTATTCAGCAATTTGCAGTCTGACACATATGGCGAATAATTCTGTACCACTTCAATCGATTTCGATTATTCGATTTCGATTATTCTTTTTTATGTAATATTACTAAAAAGAATGAAATAAAAACTGTTTTAAAAAATATTAAACCGATTTCCAAAAAACAAAAAAAAAAGAACTAAAAAGTATTAAATACCTAATATTTTGAAATTTTCTCTGTCCTGTTGAAATACATGAATCGATATACTAGTGATACATATTCGGACCCTTGTTTCATGAATATTCTAAATTTGAAATTTTTTATCTTTTCCGACCGGCGCTTAATTTATTATGGTACCTGGCCGGTACCTACTGTACCGAGTACCATCGAGCTGGTTTGATGATGGAGACAGAAGGTGGCCATAGGAACTCCTAAACTAAACATGATAAACCCATCGTGTTTGGGCGTTGTTGCATTTGTCTTCACGAGAAATTTACTTTAGACCTAAGAGATTCTCAATTCGACGGTATGTTTTCTTTTTTTGGATGTTTGTTACGCGATTACTCCGTCAATTGTGGGCCGATTTTGAAAATTCTTTTTTTTTTATTTGAAAGGGGATAACCCTGAGGTTTTTGAAGTGAAAACTTCTTTAGCGGCTCTTGGCACTTTTTTAGGTGGGTAAAAATGTATAACTCGCGACATCGCGTCAGCGTCATTTTTAAAATGAAACCTTAAGTCATTGCATTAAGGGTTAAGTTAGAGTGGCACGGGATCTGCCGGCACTCCCGGAGTGCAACTGTTAAGTAGGGTTCCGTAACACGTTTATGTCTGTCCATTCTACTAAGTTCTGCAAAATGAATGTAGGGTTCCGTAACATATGCATGTCTATCCGTTCTACTAAATTTTACAATTTTCAACCAAGGTCCTCCGACGGTTATTTTATAATAAAAGTAGGCTTCCGTAACACGTTTATGTCTGTCCATTCTACTAAGTTCTGCAACATCACCTACAACGTCCGTGATGTCAGCCCATAACACCAGTGCCATGTCAGTGCTTCCCCCTTTGATCATGCTGACTACACTGAACTGGTCGGAAAACACAAACTATTTACATAGCCGTTTCGACCGACGTTTAATTCAGTCCGGTGGTACCAACCCGGGCAGGTTAAACCCTACCACCAAGTAAGATTAGGAGGGAAGGGACTTACAGTTTTACGAGGAATCCGAACCTTGGTCAGCCTCCAACGGTCAGCGGTCACCCATCTAAGTACTGACCGCACCCAGCGTTGCTTAACATTCAATAGCGACAGTTGACTGTCTGCACCACTGAGCTATCGAAGCTGACGTGGTCCTATTTTAATTGGGTCAAGATCGGATTGGAAAGCGAGGCGGAATCGCGAGGCGGAAGGCCGAGCGACCCCGCCGAGTACATTAATAGCAAAAAATTACTAAAAAAAACTGTGAAATAAAAAAAAAGTTTTAAAAAACATAAAACCGACTTCCTAAAAAAAGTAAAACTAAAAAACTATTTAAAATAAAAATATAAAAACCGCCTTCAAAAATAGATGAAATAAAAACCTAAAAAAAAACGAACCCTAGAGTTGAAGGCGGTGCTAAAGCAAGCAAAAATGATGCATGAAAGAAAACATGAGTGGATGATAATATCCTTTGTGATTTGTGTAGCCTTTTTAGCACCGCCTTCAACTCTAGGGTTCGTTTTTTTTTTTAGGTTTTTATTTCATCTATTTTTGAAGGCGGTTTTTATATTTTTATTTTAAATAGTTTTTTAGTTTTACTTTTTTTAGGAAGTCGGTTTTATGTTTTTTAAAACTTTTTCAAGTACACCTTATACCTAGTGACCACATAGTGCACAGAAAGTCCGCCCGGAAAAAATCCGCACTGCATTGCCGGATTCGCAGTTGCAAACCGCATTATGTTACAGAATTTGCGGGATATTCCATAAATGTTACAGAATTTGAGGGATATTCCATAAAGAATTTGCGGGAAAAACTGAGCGTTTTTATTTTTCGCTGCCCTTAGTTGGAGTTAGTTCTTAATGAATTGACCTTGTCAATGTGAATATTTATAGCAAAACCTTTTCGCAAGCTGTTGTTTGTGTTTCGTTGTTTTTATGCCGGCGCATTTTATCTTCACTCTAAACGTTTAAATTTGTAGAACCTTGTAAGCTTACTGATTGTCCAAATGAACCATCAGTGAGCTGTGTTTGTCAAGGTTCTAGATTCTAGTCTAGAATGTACCTATCTCCCCTTTTCATTAATATTGTATGTCGTTTGTGTAAATTGTACTGAGTTCGTGTTTAATAATCGAGATAAGTTTTAATATGTATCTCCTTCGCTAGAAGATGGTCATTATTTTCAGTTCGCGTCATTGCCACAAAAATAAAGTAGGTACCTACTTTATACACCGCAGTCAGTCAGTCAGCGTGTAAGCGTCCACTGCTGGACATACACCTCTCCAATTTTCCTCCAGTCCTCCCGGCCTTCAGCGGTACGTAACCACTTCTTTCCGCCTATAGAACGTATTTATTTTCATTGCATGTAGCAAAAGTGTGTTCGTGATGAGCTGTTTATCATTCATCGTCGCTCGCCAGTCACAAATTATCACGTTTCAGCCTTTTGTTTTGTATATAAACAAATGTTACCGACTTCCTCTACGCTACTTTTACGACTTGATTAATCATAATTATATACACATATAATTGGTTTCTCGAAAACGGCTCTAACGATTTAGATGAATTTTTGTTTTTAGATAATGTACTTTGTATATGTGTGTTCATACTACTGTTCCCTCTTTAGTACTGCATTGTCCGCCCCTACGTCTTTTCCACATCCTAAAGGTTAGTTCGTAAAGAATGCCGCAAGGCATTAAACTCGCCTTTTGTAACCTTTTTGTACAATTGTGTACAATAAAGTTTATTTTCATTCCATTTCATAATTTTTTTCAAATTTACCTATTCTTTATTGGCGTAGATATAGTGGTCCACTGCAGGGCAGGACGCATGCCTCTTCTTCCCTTCTTCTTCTCCTATTCTTCCCGGCTTTCAGCGATACGGAACCGCTGCTGTCTGCCGGCGATGACGCCCACAATGTCACTCCCCCAGTCCCCCAGTCCCTTACCGGGCCGGTGGTCTTCCCGCACTCCGTTCACATGTCCACATGGCCACATGACCACCAATGTAATCGTCTCTTCGGCATATACTGTGACTGTGACCAATTCATGCCCATTTTAATTTGGCTACCTACGTAAGTACCCATTGTGTATTGCATCATCAATGGTGTATTGTGCAATATTTACTACTTGGAGTGCGTCGAAGCATATCAAGTGGCACCAAGTTCACCCGGTGTTATGGGCTGACATCACGGATGTTGTAGGTGATGTAGCCAACTGTGTCAATATACATAAAAAAAAAACAAAAACAAAAAAAAACATTATGCGTAGAGTAAAATGTATATTCTTATCTTATCTAATGTCTGTCACACACAGCTTATTTTCTACCAATCTACTGGACGAACCGAGGTCATTTACATTAATAGTTACTATTAGATAAGTCATAGCCTCGGTCATAGCTACATACTTTCATACAAACAGGTGCATATTCGTTTACATTGCTTGCATATGTATAATATATTATGTACCTATGTACGTAGGTACACATATGACGTAACACACAGGACATGACTGTGACGTGCGTCTCTAATATCAGATAGGTATTTCATGTTACTCACTACATAATATGTATATTATAATCTGACCATGGTCAGATTATATTATAATCTGACCATGTTGGTGCTGAAAACTGCGGCACGCCTAATTTCGTCCTAATTTCCCTTCCGTTTCGCCGAAGCCGCGTAAAAACAGTATAATTTTAGATTTTGAAATGAATGAAATGAAAATACACTTTATTGTACAATAAATAAAAAGTGACAAAAGGCGGACTTAAAGCCTAAACACATTATCTACCAGTCATGCCTGGGACTCTGTGTGGCATCTAGTTCGCCCGGTGTTATGGGCTGACATCACGGATGTTGTAGGTGATGTAGCCAACCGTGTCAGTTTCCATAAAACAAAAAACAAAACCAACAAACAATACATTACGCGTAGAATAAAATGTATAATTATTATCAGAAAACTGCACAACGTATTCAATACAATTATTTGCTTTTATACCATTCAAACATTTCATGCAAAAAAAATGGTGTCCGTCTATGCCGGTGTCTGTCATTCTAATCTCACCCAGAAGCGAATACATCCGAAAACACAACTTTTGTTTCATGGATTATTCTCTGGCTAACCCTCACATATTATGTGAAAATTTCAACGGGCTACCTATTACGGTTCAAGGGATACAGCCCTCGGACAGACGGACAGACAGACAGACGGCGTAGACTTAGTAATAGGGACCCTATTACTAAGTATACACTTTGTATCTTTAGATTTTTAACATGACTTATTTATTACATTTCTTTGTAATAAACTTTTACTAATATTTGTTGAATTGACTTGATATATTTAAGTATCAAATTGACGATGGCACTATACACCAGATATAGGTTATTTAAATAGGCAGAGTGGTCAGATTCTTCAGTATTCGTGTTTATGCTGTAAATATGAATGCTCTTGTGAGCGGTAGTATGGGTTAATTATTTATAAGTTACTATAATATAATACTTATAAGGTACTAACAAAACATTGTGACTTGCGAAGTTTGTTTGTCAGTTCTTCTTCGCATTGAATTTAGAACTGGCGGAATTTTCGACATGTCCAAGCGTAGGTTACCTACCTGTGGATGAAATTATACAATAAATAAACAATAAACAATACGACGGATACGGAACCCTAAAAACGGCCTAAAATACAGGTATTTATCTAAATACGAAATAATGCTGCGATTGCACTTGATCGCTTGTGATTTATCTGCACACTGATAGATAACTAATATCTGTTGGAAAATTCCACATTCACATGGCATCCACTATCTAGCCTTGTTTATCTAGTCTAGAGGTAGCTAGTTCAATACAGAATATTTACTTTTCTGTGCATCCTTTTCCAGATAAGATTAAATGACAATGAGCACATGATGAATTGACAAATTTCTTTTATACTTATCAATTCTACTAGTAATAAATCTGTAAGGGATGGTCATGGTGTAAGTTACTTTGTTTTATGAGATATTGCGTTTGTATACTCTATGTATGATACTAAAACTAAATTGATTGAAAATATTTTCTGTATGTTCCTCCATAACTCTACATTGACATTGTATATGTTACTCGACATTGTAAATGTTATATTTATGTATATAATATTTGTGTATATATGTAAGTAGGCATAAGTATATTTTATATTTATTTATTTATTTATATTTTATTTATTTTGTGTAATAGGTATGTATATTAATAATATTATATATGTAAGGAAGGACAGAGCAAATTCCTCTTTCGAACTATCTCGTATGCCTACATCCTCATTATCTCACCCCAAAGGTTAGTAGTAAGATATTGCCAATATTTGGCAATAAACTCGCCTTTTTGTACCTTTATTTTGTATATTGGTGTACAAATAAAGAATATTTACATTACATTACATTACAAACTCTTAAACCGATCATCCGAATTTGATGAAACTTAGTACAAGCACATTTAACTATACGTGACGTGACACAGGCAGGATAGGCTCAGTTCAGGGAAATTCAGTTCCGGTTTATAAGTCAATGTTCCGGTTACGATAAGATGTGGTTCTTATACAAACCGAATTGTTCCGCGCGCCGAAATAAAGGCACGGTAGACGGTAGCGGATTTACTTACTCGTCACGCCGCCGTATTCCGACAGTCAAAGTAAGCAGAGTAATCGGTGTTGTGCTGCAACACCTTAGTAAATTACCGCACAACACGGACCACCACTTCTAGCAGAGTATTAGCTACTTAGTATTTTCTGTTCACTTTCGTATTAGGACAAGAAAGTCAAAGATATCGAGCAGCAAGTAAGGGCAGGAAGACAGTTAGTTACCTATTGCGTGACTTTGAAACATTGACTTTGAAAGGACTGTGCCAAGGTGACAGGTGACTACCCTGTCGACCTTTAGCACGGTACCAACGACATTCACGCGGGGAGAAGAGATGCGCTGAGCCTATATTCTTTATCAGACTAATTGTGTATCTTACATTAGAAATCTCCAGAAATTATTTGATTTAAACATTATTCTCAGGAACATATAGACTAAGTATAGTGTCTATCTATAGTGCACTAGCGTGTAGTCAAGCTGCTCCTAAAGTAGCCAGAAATAGTTGAAAGGATTAGCCAGACAATCGAGCAAATAATCCATTCCGAAACTGTACTTTTGTTGAATTGTTGCCTGGCAAATTCTCTCATTCCTTCCGCATTCTTGAGATAAACTTTTTTTAAGTAGCTTAACTGAATCGACTGCTAATCGAAACGTCCGGGGACAGTCTCGCTAAAGCATTACCTCCGTTACCAAATAAAAAAACTTGCCTTAGCCCATTCAATATGTATACAAAAGTATGTATATTAATGCGTGAGGCAATGACATTATAATGTTGGGAAGAAATAACCTCTTGTCAGCCTCGGTAGCTCAGGGGTACGATCGGTCGGCTGCTGTTCGTGGTGACCGTTCGGACGTTGGAGGCTGACCGTGATTCGGATTTCACGTAAAACTGTAGATCGGTCCCTTCCCTTCTTACCCTACGAGGTGTTACGGTTTAACCCGCCTGGGTTGATACCACCTCCCCGCCCTGAATGAAAGGTCCGTCGAAGCGGCTATGTAAGTAAATAGTTGGTGTTCTCCCTCCAGTTCAGTGTAGCCGGCACGACCAAAGGGTGGCAATGGCAATGACATGGCACCTAGCTCACCAAGGTGTGGGCTGACATCACGGATGTTTTAGGTGATGTAACAACGTTGTCAGTATCAATAAAAAAATAAATAAAAATAAATTATGGAAAGAAGGAAGGAACGAGTTCAAAGAATCTAAATGCAAAACAAAAACAGCTTTTATTTTCTCGGACTTCGCAACGACGCGACGCCATTCTATTTCCATACATCGTAAACACAGAGAGCGATCTCTGCAAAATTGTCTGTACTCGGCATTGACTTATATTTATTAACGTGAGGGCTTGCCCATACGAACTTAATAAGATATATCCTCGCCAAAGTGGGGGGCAAACCATAGTAACAACTCCTAAAATGACGAAAAAATCATTTGAAGACTGAATATACCTGAATATACCATAATTACATTATGTTATATTTCGATTATTTTTATTTAGTCAATTAGTTAATTTGAGACTAGTTTGAATTTATAAATAAGCATTATTTTTGACCACGATAATAAGGACAATTTGAGGATTTTTTTTTACAATTTTGAGGACAATATTGAGTTCGTAAAAAAGTTGAAACCACAGAAATCCTAAGTCTGATCTGTGGTTGAAACACACAAATCACATTAGGTTTCTCGCAAATTTTAATTTACATTAGATATTACATGTTTTAGATACCTACAATACAATATGATCGTTTGTTTTCATTTGGTCAGATTTTCAAATCGTCAGATTTGCGATTCGTCAGAATTTCAAATGGTCAGAATACAGTCACCGTAATTAAAGTGGAAAAGGCACAAGCTGTGATGAAAACTTTACATGTAAAAATATCTTTCAATAAAGTTATGGCTTCATACATCCTACCCATTGTGTTAAACCGTTTGTTTTCATTTGTATACAGGTGTCCTGCATGACCAGCGTAACTTCAGGAGATGATTAGGAGGTCAAAATATACACTTTTCTCTCTATAATTTTTAGATATCTTGATTGCTCACCGATCAACATCACTCCCACCTAGACTGGTCATTGATGGCTGTACTATAGGTGGTTGATCAATAAATTATATACTTCTACCTAAACAAGAACATCGTATTACCTTGCATACCTTGAGTATGGGCATGTCCTTACGTTGTAATATAATAAGTCAATGGTACTGGGTAGGTATTTCAGCACACTATTTGCGTGCTAGTTCAGCGGAAAGTTTCCATCCATTTATCAGCACGTGTGAGCTATCAGCTGTTTCTTTGTGTGCTCGTGTGCGTGTGGGAATATGCGTGCAGGCTGGAGCGTGTGTGAGCGTGTGTGTGGGTGGCATAAATTTATCTCTTGTCGATGTGTGTCACGCACAGCTCACGAAACAGCGATAGCTCTCCAAGTCAGCTGGCATATTTTGATGAAACCAGCATATGTAGGTGTATCGAGCGAGGAGGAACCTCCAATGGAGGAACCAAACAGGCGGTCGAAACAGCCAAATCCGACTCACCTAATGAAAACCACGTTCATCGATGTGCCATAATATGCTAGCATACCTGCGGACTATTACATGGATTTCCAGTGAAATACGTGAAAAGCAAGACAAAAGACTGATACTGAAACTCATCGGAAGAAAGATGCAGCACACAAGCTGCGCGACTACTCTATGGCTGCGAGCTGGCTCCCTTTTCCTTCTGGTTTCGTGTTTTCCATGTTCTGTATCATCTTCTGTGTATTTTTATGAAAGAGAAAATAAACGTTGAGCCGAATATTACTTCGTTGTAAATTTTATCAAATGTCAACAAATTATGCAGGTATTTATTGGACTCTTGCAATAAAGTTAATTTATAAATATCGTATAAATATCTTTGATTATTTATTTATTATTATTAGAAATTATATAATATAGATAATTTTCGTTGCTGTTAAGTTTTTTTCATGGCTTTCTGTTTAATTACGAGTATTAATTTTTATTACAAAATTTTAACATTGTTGTATCCTATCACACTTGACACTGGCATAGTTTGCCTATGCGAGAAGCAAAAAAAAAATAATGGAAAGAGAAAGTCTGGTTTCCATTCGTCCGTCTCTAATAAAAGTTATATTATATTCCAGTATAGCTACCTACTAGAATACTAAAGATACAGTTTATTCCACGCCAGACCCGCATATAGTAATTATATTTGCTGAAGGAGGTGAAGCGGACGGACGACTCAAGGCACTCAGGTCGCGTGTCACGGCACGGTTTGTATAGATACGTACGTAGTTAGGTTTTGCTCTGAAGACTTAGCGATTGTCACATTTGCTGGTGGTATAGTAGCTCAACAGTCTTAGCTGGCAGGCAGGCAGGCTGGGTGCGCTGCGGCTTAGGTTAGGTTAGGTTAGGTCGCGGCGGCGCGGCGCGCGGCATTATCGCGTACAGTTCTATGAGTTGAGAACTTGAGACAGGCGGAATAGGCTTCCGTACGAGATACGGAAACCTAAAAAAATACTACATAAATCTAAAGTATCGTGACGGCCAAATTGGTGTATAGTAGATGAGAAACCTACCTCAAAACCTTTATTATGTGTGTGACCATTGATTTATTTACAACTACGGTCAACCAACAGTCAACTCACTCACGCACACTCCCCAAAAACAATCATAAAAAAATTACAACTATAAAGCAGTTGTAGCAATATGCTGAGTCAGCTTCGAGATTGGATATAGTATCGAGAGGTCAACGTCTCCCACATGACTTGCAAATAGCTAGGCGATGCGAGGCGAAATCTAGTCAATATGTTTATCAAAAACCATACCAAACTAGATATACGCGGTGCTGAGGCTCTGCGCTTGCTCCACCAAAAGGAATATGAACTTATAAAGGAATATGATTGGCCTAGCGCGTAAAAGCGAGCGGTAAGAGGAAGCGATGCATAAGGCTCTAACTAATGTGTTAAAAAGAGACAAATAGTTTTCTCGTCGACTTTCTCCGCTCTTCGAGGATTGTCTGTCGGTATTGCATCCGAGGGAGAGGGGATGCCGGAGTTTTGGAGAATGATGTCGAGAAAATACCTTATCGAGCACAGCGTCTATCTAACTAGTTTGGTACGGTCTTTGATGTTTATCAGGATCTTCCTTTTCCTTGGCTCGGACGTACCTTTTTGCTCCTGATTTACTTTGAGACGTGTGGCTCTTCATGGAGTTACAATTATCTTGAAAATATTTTTCTTAGTGACCTTTTGTTTGTCATTCATTTAATCCGTATTTGGTTTTTCCACGAATGAATTCAAGGAAGTCCTTGATTACGTGATGTCTGTTAGGTATGATTAGCGTCAGACTTGTTGCCATTCGCGATCTGGCTGGCTCGTGACCGCGCCGCGGCACGTTTTGTTTTGACGCAGCCCACGCACACATCCACACCTCCGCCGCACACACACAACCGCACTCTAATCAGACGTGTACGTTCCCAGAACACCAACACAGTCACCGCAGAAGCCCATTGACGCGTATTTTGTGATTTTTCACCGACTCGATGACGCATTCTGAGAACGCAGTACAGGCGGCGGCGGGGCGGCGTGGAGGGGAGGAAGGCTTTAAATAGGCTGCGCGAATGGAACCTTGTACAGTTGAGTTTCAACTAGCAAGACAACAAGAACTCAGATATCGAGACAGACCACGCTGGGTTGCGACCCTGTGCCATGGGTGAGTTTTTGTTTATTATTCATGCACATTATTTATTATTCTTGGTTTCTTTATCGTTCATTTGTCGTCCAGTTTGTTTAGATTTTTTATACTTGTGTACTAATAACTCAGTGGTCGAATTGGACTTATTTACGAACCGGAACGCGTCCCCCCCCCCCCCCCCCCCCCCCAAAGTCCCAAATAAAATTAAAATATACGTAATTCATCAAACAACAATTAGGGTCTTAAAACACCACTATTAACAAAAAAAATAAATAATGCGTCAATGAAACTAAGTAGGTACAAAATTCCCTTTTTCCAAAATGTTTTAATCTGTATGTCTGTCCGTCTGTTTGTCTGGGTATCACGTTAAAACCGTTGCTTCTATTATCGTGACATTTCATCAATAAATAAATAAATGTCCAAAAGATGCACTTGCGAAATATCATCACACTCAATTATCAAAGACCTGAGCAGTGACGAATAATATAAAATTATGTATGACGATATTTTATATTATCGCAAAGAACACCAACCATATTGGTCAAATTGTAGCTTTTTTGTTATGAAAAGCGGGAGCTGTTTAAATAAAAATAATCTTTGCGAGCCGGAAAGATTGAGGAAAACTTTTACGAAACGGAACTGTGATTTCACGAACCGGAACGGCGTTCCGGTGCGTTCCGGTTCAATTCGAGCACTGTAATAACTAAATCATTATCGCTGTGTTGATATTTTATCATAATGAGTCATCCATCATTGATTATTACGAATGAGGATACTGTCGTACCTACCTGTCCCCTTGGCAATATGCGGTCATGCATGATGATTGCGCAATAGTCAGACGTAGCAGTTGCACTTTTAACGCACACTTTCCTTGGCTGTATTTGATCCTTGGCGGATAAAAAGATGCAAGTGAATTTGCTGTTCTGTTTTACTTTATGTTTCCTGAATTCCAAATTGCATCTTAAATATGCTGCATTTAAACTGTACTTGCCTTAATTATTTTATTTTATTTGATGAAGATATCAGTCAAACAAGAGTTATCGACGTAAAACGGTTGTGCGCTGTGACATGGCTGTGACCCAATTACTAACATACCTACCTAGTAACATTCTGTTTCTCAAGGCTATGCCAATTTAGTATGAAATAGCAGAAAATATATGGAAGTGCGGCACACCTCTTGTTTAACTTGTTTTCACGTAATAACACTGTTTCACTGTAAATGTAACATGTAAATATCACCATATTTGGTCCGTGTTAGTAGTAATAGAGTTATGTAACATTTCTTTCTTTTTCTTTCCAGAGAGTTTAAATATAAAACCGTTAATTCTGGAAAACGAGTGGAGTCACCAGCCGCTGTCGGGCGGCGGTGTCGCCACTGAGGCGGAGCGCGCGCGGGACCTCGCGGCCTCCACCTCGAGCGAGGAGCGCACCATCCGCCGCGTGGTCGGCCGCTGGGGCGCCGAGTGGTTGAGCTGACTCGGCAGCGATGCCGGCAAACTACCCGCTCCGCCGGGGCCCGCGTGGCCCCCGGCGCACCCGCTGCCGCCGCCGCGCTGGGCCGCCCCGCGCCCCGCCCTCGACCTCGACCTGCCGCGCTACGAGCAGCTGGTGTCGCGCGCCGAGGCGCTGCTGCAGCGGCTACTGCTCACCGACAACTACGACTCCGTCAGCAACTTCATCTCGCTGTACGACGCCTACCAGGCCTCAGACGCGGACACGCTCGCCGAGTACTTCCCCAAGTACGCGCCTCCCATCCGCGCGCGCAAGCACACCTGCGTCGGCCTCGGCATGGAGCTCATCAAGAGGCTGAAGGAGTTGGAGAGCGAGTTCCCCGGGCTGGCGGCCTCGCTCGCGCTCGTGTCCTGCGACGAGACGGTGCCGGACGTGAAGGACTACGTGGGGTCGGCGGCCGGCCCGCAGGCCTTCCTGCTCGAGACTGAGAAGGACCACGTCATGGTGGCCGTGCATGTGAAGGTTGCCGGCAGGACGGGCCTGTTCCTCGCCGATCCCGGCTACCACGTCGCTAGGATCGTCACCGTCATGGCGGACCGCTGCTACCCGCACACTGGTAAGTCACACATCACTATTCTACAAGCGCGTTCTCTCAGTAAATGTTATTAATCACCTCTTACTCGACCTTTTTTTATGGAAACTGACACGGTTGGCTACCTCACCTACAACATCCGTGATGTCAGCCCATAACACCGGGTGAACTTGGTGCCACGTCAGTGCTTCCCTTCGGTCGTGCCGGCTACACTGAACTGGACCGAAAACACAAACTATTTACATAGCCGTTTCGACCGACCTTTCATTCAGTGCGGTGGTACCAACCCGGGCGGGTTGAACCCTACCACCTAGTAATATAAGAAGGGAGTCATATCCCTTAGTCGCCTTTTACGACATAAACGGGGAGAGATGCATTGGGGCTATTCTTTTAAAGTACCGACCCCACACGTTACAACCTCCAGATTGTCTTAGTTTTGATGACCTGACATGTCTCATAACCATAAAAGTTTTAAAGCTATCTGCAGTAGCTAGAGGCACGTTACCTACTCGAACTCGAGTCCGTGTACGGCTTCTCACTGTACCTATCTAATTGGCTTATTTTGCGGTTCCCAAGAACTCTGACTTACTGGCAAGAAATAAGAAAATGTTTGTCCCACATTTCATATTACTTAGAATAGTAATTTTAAGTAAATTTCCAACCAAAAACAACCAATAATTACTCATAAATGAAAATACCAGATTTGTATAAACACTCTGAATACAGGTACATAGTATTGTAAGTGAAATGAAAACACTAGATAATTAAAAACAATATTCTGGATAATTTACTGTAAACCACAAACTGAACTCAAGGTCCAAATGTACAATGCAATTTCACGATAAACTGCAAAAAAGAGTTCGAACATCAAGCAAACAACTAACATTGTTTTCTTTAACATTCTTCCAACATCTGCTTCCTCCCACAGGCTGGTTCACGCAGTGCGACGAGCCACACAGCCGCAAAGAGTACAACTACAGCCTGAACACCCTCAACGGTAACTACGTGGAGTGGCAGGAGAGGGAAACCAGGGGGCAAGCGGTCAAGGAGCAAACTTCGTTGGTCTACGTCGCCAGACCCTACCTCACCGCGGTCAACGTCACTGAGAGGAGGAACCTCGTCTACAACTTCAGGTGAGGTTTTTGTAGAGAACCTGGCTTCGTTAGCCACATCGTTAGACACGCGATGTCAGCGCATTATACCTGTTCCTGTAGGAACTATTTGCCATACTAGTGTTTCTCTTTGGTCGTGCCCGCTACTCTGAACTGGACAAAAAATTTAGACTATTCGTCATAGCCGTTTTGGATCTCTTTATTTTGCCTTGTACCTAGTCCGTGACTGACGGTTTAAAAACATCTTCTATTTGCTTCAAAGGTCATTTTGTTTTTCCTCTTGCGTGTATTACATTGTAGTATTCATACGCCTTATCACTATAACCAGTGTGAGGTTTCTGTGTTATTATGTTTAACCAATTTTCTTATGTACCTATGTGATATTATTATCACGTACATGTGAATCTAGGTCAAAATAGGTATCATAGTATCATATATCCATCAATTCATTTTCTCTGTGGACATGACATGATGCAGCAATTCCAAAACATTTCAGATTACTATCGTTCTAAGTCACTAAAAAAACAACTTCAAATTGTTTGGTGTAGAAATATTGAAACGTTCTAAGAACACTACATTTCCAATAAATTTATGTAATTTCCATCTAATACAATATTTCTACTGCTTCGTCTACTTCAAATGAAACTAAACAAATATTTGTAATCCCCAGGAGTTTACTGGCGCGAGACCCCAAAGGCCACCTCACGGCCGGTATCTACTTCCCGCTGAAGCCCAAAGACCAAGACTTCACCATCTTCTTCCAGAACAGCTCCGGAAAACAGCAGAAGATCAAGCGCAGGTTCGAGATGTTCCTCGATCCTCAGAAGGTAGCTAATTATAAACTATTTGTATCTCTCCACTTATGGGAGATCCCAAAAACATGTATTTCACAAAAAAATATTTGTAAAATTTACAGGAAATGAAAAACAAAAATTATAAGAATAATAGTTCCTTCATTCATTGTCCCAAGGATTTCTTCTTATTCGTTCACAGATTGCTTCTAACACCATCAACACTAAAGCAAACATAGTAAAAACTGATTAAATCAGCAATACATTATTCCAGTGGCAACTTAGAATTAATTATACCACAGCAATGCCAGTGCGTAATATTTTCACACAAAATTAATCTTGAAATTCTTCTGCCTAAGCCAGACTATTTCTATTTCTGCACAACCGCACATGTGGAAAAGACATGCGTATAGTTGGCGTGGAAACTGGAGCGAACCGAATCTGCGCACCGGCCGCTGGCCCCGCGCCAACACACACGCATTTAGCTGAAAAAAGGTCAGGAGCTTCCCCTGAACTTAGAGGAATGCCTCCAGTGTTTGGAATCGTGAACGAAGTATCTGTTGAAATAGATGATCTTTCATGGTCAAACTACATTACTGAGTGCATTTTATATACGCCTATTCATCTTTATAGAGTAGTTCATCATAATTGCAGCTGACCAATGGGAACGATAGTTTCATATCGTCAAGAAGAATTTCTCAAAGAGTTGACATCAGATCTTTGAATACCGATCACTATCTATGGTTATTGTCCGGGCACAGCTCTTTCTTCCAAAAAGCTTTCAATGCTATTTTTGATAATTTAAGGGAGCCATGGAATAATTACCGGAACCGAATTCCTGGGACCAGTTCTGCTTCTTTTCATACCGAACGCCTATTCTGAAATGAGAAAATAATCCAGAAACAAAACTAAATCGATAAAATCCAACATACGTACGAGTTCGATTCTGGAAGATTTTCTCAGTCCAGCAGTTGTATTCTATATCAATATTCTAAGAATCTTCTAGCAGTGGTCATACTTGTAATTCTAATCATGATACTGCATCTAGGAATTCTAATATTATGTTTACAACTTTGGAGAAAGTACTTTCAACCTACGTTTTGTTCTGTTCCAGATTCCAGACGAGGTGGCGGACGAGGTAACTCTGTGCAGTGAACAGATGAACTACCGCCACTGCGAGCTGCTGTCAATCCTCAAGCGTCTAGCCGCCATCTTGGCCGACGAGGACTACATGCGGGAGGTGTTAGCCATCAACCAGCTCATCTGCCAGCTCTCTGCTGGCGAATAAACGCCATAGTAGTGTGTAGACAGTTAGACAAAGTGACTTAGGCCAGCGATTTTGTATGTCGGTGTAGTAGTATTTATAGTATTTTGTTTTCGTTAGTTTTATTTTTTTTATGTAACTTTTTTGTCATTTTTATTTCTTTCTTTGATATTATTTTAGGATAGTTCCATTAGATTTATCTGCGGGGCTTACCACTTTCGTTTTAATAAACTTTTTATTTCAAAATGCGTCTTGTTTTATTGAGATCATCGATTCCAGTCTGAACAGGTTCCTATGATCGTTCTTTACTATTTCTTTCGCGAACTTAAGTAACAAAGTCCTATGGAAATTCTCATCCCTGTCTATCTTTTCGTCACGATAAAGACTCTATACGTTTATACATACAGCTTACTTAAGTTGTTTCTGGACCGGACGATAATAACCCTGAGGACACTCCTTTGACTGGTGTTTTACTGGTTCTAAATCGCGGGACACCACAGGGTCATCCACTAGTCGCACGGCACGAATTGAGTCTAGCGGCGCAAGACGAGCAGAACCGTCCCACAAGTGCGAGCAGCACTCCAAACAACCTGCTCTGCCGACACCTTTGATGCAATGGTGGTAGGTACCAATGAACACTACCAACCCAGTCGGCAACAATTTGAACGTACCACCTACTAAGGGGCAGGGGAACTCTGGTTGTATTCTATGACACTGGCGCTGGTTCTGACACCAAGTTACCCGATCAGCTTAATCCACGCTTAACGCCGATCGCTGTTCTGTAACAGCTAACCGTGGTGGTGAAATCATGGTGATCTGTTTTTATGGAACCTGTCGCATTGTTACTTCTTCAACGTAGACCACGGGCCAGGTGCGACGACACGACGAGAGTACGGAGAGTACCACCTCCGAACGTCGGGTAAACAATGGTTCCGTGCCGCTATAAGCTGGGACTCGGGAGGATTGGAGAGACTTAAGTACGGTGGACACTGAAACAAAACACTGACTGACAACTTGAACATCACTGAACTGAAAGAACACAGATTAGTTCACTAAGATATTTCTAGATGGCGCGACCAGCAATACAATCATAAACCAAAAAGTTACAAAGGTTTATAGCTGGGATTGTGGTAATTTTCAAAAATAAAGAAAAAAATCGTATTTCGATACCACGTGACATCTGACAAAAGGTATCATGGGTCAAAACGTTGCAAATGACCCCACTTACCTACAAAACATTTTGTCGGTCGAAGTGCCGAACAGCCTGTACAATAAAATGAATATTAGTTTGTGTTCAAGCAGATTAGTGTACTAAGATATCGCTAGATGGCGCGATCAGCTGAAGTAAATAACACTGCCGGCCACATTGATTACAAAGTGAAGTATGTAGAGGTATGAAGTAAATAAATATTACACTGCTAACTATTTACATAGCCGTTTCGACCGACCTTTCATTCAGTGCGGTGGTACCAACCCGGGCGGGTTAATTAAACCCTACAACCTAGTAATATAAGAAGGGGAAGTCATATCCCTTAGTCGCCTTTTACGACATACACGGGGAGAGATGCAGTGGTGCTATTCTTTTAAAGTACCGGCCCCACACGGTACAAAATGGTTTATTGATTTATATTGATTTATTTATTATTTAATATTGATAGGCTATAACCATCCGGAGATATTATGTATGTCAGATTGCATTGGCGAAAACCGCATCCAAATCGGTTGACCCATTATCGAGTTATAAGCGCACATACATAGAGACGGCAATGTAGAGAAGAGCACATGGAGAAAATAAGTTCGAACCGAGAAGAGAGAGAGAGAGGGGGGGGGGACCTCCCCGCCCCCCCTCTCTGGAGAAAGTCATACACAAATAATATACTTACAAACACAGAGAAAACAAAATATAGGTTTATAGTATATGCGAGCATTACGTATATTCGCCATTTCGTCATATAACATTTAAACTTCGCAAACTGTCACGTTTTGCCCTTCAGGGGGTCACGTGTTAGTCGGTCACATTTCATGAGCATACATAAAGCTGCAATTACCTATATACCTATATACTAATGCAATGAGCACGTTTTACCTACTTTCATAATAAGCAAACATACGTTAATGCACATAAATTTATTAATTACGATTAAGACGAGACGGAAGTTATCGTTCTCCATCGTCTTTCGGGGTTTATGTTTTTACCCCCCTAAACCTTATTCGATTTTTACCATTCTGTTTTTGTTGTAATAAGGACAGACTAATCTACGTACCTGTATTTTTGTTTGTTTAGAATAAATATACGAGGCCAGAGTAAAAATTGGTTTTTCGAACGAAAAAAATTCAATTTTTTGATGTGAAGTTCATTAAACTTTATTGAATAATTAACTACTTTGGATATCAAAAAAATAATAAAGACAGGTACGCAGATTGACCTGCCCCTGTACGGGCATTACTCACTCGTCGATGTGAGTATGACAAACGATCTCACTCAACTCAACCAATCAGAACGGTCATTCGCAGAGGTTCCATAGAACAGTTCTGCGGCCGGGCTATTGGTTGAAATATGCGAGTATTTGTGTGTGAAAATCGGATAAGGTTTAGGGGTCGGAAAACGTAAGACCCGAAAGAAAAATGTTGACGTTATTTGTTGGTTAGGTTACCGATTAATTATCTGAGAGCGTGCAGCTGTGTACCGTGTGGAGCCGGTACTTTAAAAGAATAGCTCCACTGCATCTCTCCCCTTGTATGTCGTAAAAGGCGACTAAGGGATATGACTCCCTTCTTATATTACTAGGTGGTAGGGTTTAACCCGCCCGGGTTGATAACACCGCACTGAATGAAAGGTCGGTCGAAACGGCTATGTAAATAGTTTGTGTTTTCCGTCCAGTTCAGCGTATTCGGCGCGACTGAAGGGTGACACTGACGTGACGTGGCACCAAGTTCATGGTGTAGCCAACCGTGTCAGTTACCATAAAATAAAAAAAAGATGTCTCTCTTGCGTTGGCGGGCTAACATGAGGTCAACATCAGTGATAGATAACTCATGTTAGCCCGCCAACGCAAGTATCACGTGACTATAACTGCGGTCCGCACTTGAGGCACGTTTTTCTTATCATTCATGCACGTTTTATGTACACTGTAATATTTACTACAGGCGATCACACATAAGTTCTACATACAAATTTGTAATCAAATAATTAAATAGGCAATAAAAAAAAAGCCTCAGTCAGGTGCACTCCGGGAGTGCCGGCAGAAGTGAAAACAACACCGTAACATTGCTTAAAAAAAAAGTTTAAGTTTTAAGTTTATTTATAAAGGTTTAAAAAAAAAAATAAAAAAAAAATATTAATGAAAAAAATATATATATACAAAAAAAATTAATGAAAAAAAAAATAAAAAAAAAATTATTAAAAAAAATATATAAAAAAAAAATTATGAAAAAAAAAAATTTTATAAAAATAAAATAATGTTAAATTTAGTAGAACGGACAGACATGCATTTGTTACGGAACCCTACATTCATTTTGCAGAACTTAGTAGAATGGACAGACATAAACGTGTTACGGAACCCTACTTTTATTATAAAATAACCGTCGGAGGACCTTGGTTGAAAATTGTAAAATTTAGTAGAACGGACAGACATGCATTTGTTACGGAACCCTACATTCATTTTGCAGAACTTAGTAGAATGGACAGACATAAACGTGTTACGGAACCCTACTTTTATTATAGAATAACCGTCGGAGGACCTTGGTTGAAAATTGTAAAATTTAGTAGAACGGACAGACACGCATTTGTCACGGAACCCTTCATTCATTTTGCAGAACTTAGTAGAATGGACAGACATAAACGTGTTACCGAACCCTACTTAACAGTTGCACTCCGGGCGTGCCGGCAGATCCCGTGCCACTCTAACTTAACCCTTAATGCAATGTCTTAAGGTTTCATTTTAAAAATGAAGCTGACGCGACATCGCGACGGTGTCGCTAGTTATACATTTTTTCCCCATACAAAAAGTGCCCAGCGCCGCCGCTAAAGTTTTCACAAAGAGTTTGTATTACGTAATACAAACTCTTTGAGTTTTCACTTCAAAAATTATTATCTTAAAAAGTCGACCGATTTGCAAGCGGTTTTTTTAAAAACCTTGAAATAAAAGTTAAATTGCAAATGAAAAAAATCCCCGCCTCCTAAATCCCCGCTCTGCCCTGAGTTTCGTATTTTATTTACTTAGCGGCCCCCGGCGCGGTAAGTAAGTAAACATTATAGCCGACAGGGTTGATACCACCGTACCGGATGTAAGATGGCCGCATAGCAGCCTCGGTTGTGTTCTCTTCTAGTCCAGTATAGCCAGCCAGCAATCCAGGGAAGTCTCCGGTATGGCACCTACCTTCTCGGAGGTGATATTGGCTGGTCGGAGCATGCGCTTTGTCCCCTCCGACTCAGCCACCCATACCGGATTACATAAAAAAAAACGGAAATCATTTTAGAATTTTTAAGAGTCGGAATTTTTTTTAATTTGCAATTTTAAACAGTTTCAATAACTTCTCTGATCTGTGGTTTCAATGCACATTTAATTCGTGCGATCATGGTATTAACTCACGTATATCTGCGCAGCTAAGGCCCAATTGCGCCAACACGAATTTAGAGTTAAGTAGCGAGTGGATTTAAACGCGGTTCCCACAGTCAACGGGTACTAGCTTACGAGTTAAACTGATTTATATCGTTAAATTCGTGTTGGCGCAATTGGCCCTAAAGCTAAGCACAAACTGGCGCGGTGGTGGCGGTCATAGCGGTGGCGGCCAAAGTAGCGGTGGCGGTGGCGTTCAGAAGTCGCGCAGATCAGAGCGTTCTTTTAACTACAAAATGGAAGAAAGTTGACTTTTTTTTAAATTTGAATTTTTTTTACTTTTTAAAATTTTACTTTTTTCTAATTCCGCGTGAGCTGTATTGTATAGAATTAAGTTATTGTAGACCTCCTTTATAATTATTTCCTCCACCCTTTCGTCAGTTCCTATGATTATCACGCGATCAGATGCTGCAGGCGTGATCTGATCGCCACCGCCGCGATCGGACCGCGCACTGACCGCACGCGTGCAGCGATCGACCGCGCCAGTGTGCGCTTGCACACACAATTGCTTATTAGCTATCTGATCGCCACCGCCACCGCCACCGCCGTGATCGCCCTGATCGCGCCAGTTTGCGCTTAGCTCTCATTTTGATCATTAATTGGCGACTGAAGTTGCCGCGCGTGTGCGCAAAAGGAGAGATTATAGATGGATGGGATAAGTCAAAGAATATAGGATAAGTCATCCATCATAAGCGGTGCGCCTCCTGAAAGACTTCCTGGCTCCTTCCTGGCTTATTTAGCTCCTTACGGCAGACTTCGGCTCGAAGGAAAGTGTGGTAAGTATGTATGACTTGTATGAGTGATGTTTTGGGGGTTTAAAAAAAAATAACCAGGGTTAATATAAATAAGATATTAATCCTAACCTAATGTTGAGGCGGTGCATGTCGTTTTTGTTACGTTTCGTTTCGAGTCGAGTGTTCACGAAAGGAGCGAAAGGAGCCAGGAAGGAGCCGAAATGTCTTTCAGGTGTCGAACGCCATCATAAGCCGCTACCATACCACAGCCGACCTAGGTCATGCAAGCTCGGGATGTATCTCTAATCTACTCACTCGTCATTGCAGTGAATCATCATAGTTGTGCGAAAGTCAGCGTTCAATTGAGAAGAATGTACAATCCTGATTCACCGTGGTGGATTGTTTCAAAGGAAATGTTTACAACTTGTTATGGAAGACAATAACAAAACGTTTTAAAATAGACTTAGTTAGCGAATACCTACTCTGAATACGAATGAACACTAATACTCATACTTATATACCTATATGTCAGCCTCGATAACTCAGTGGTGCGGTCGGTAGACTGTTGCTAAGAACACCTGGGCGCGGTAAGTACTTGGATGGGTGACCGCTCGACCGTTGGAGGTTGACCGTGGTTCGGATTCCACCCATCCACGCCTAGGTGTGCTCATAATCACGACCGACAGTCGAGCGACCATACCACTGAGCTACCGAGGCTGACCTGACGCATATGTCGTGCATGACTCGTCGCAGAGAGACTCAGCACCCTTTTGTTGTTGACATTGGGCTTCTGAGAACCCATCGGTTCTCTAAATCGTTTCTCTGTCGCACCGCTAGAGTGTGGAACTGTCTTCCGGCGAGTGTATTTCCTGAATCCTTTAACCTGGGTGTCTTCAAGCGTCGTATTAACGGGCTAGACAGCCTAGCAACAGTCCGCAAATCTGCTGGCATGGCACCTAACTGAGCGTGGTTTCGCGAGGAGAGGTGATTTTGGCTCTGTCGACTGCACCATTGGTCCCTCGGCACAGCCACCCATGCTGGTTCACATAAAAAAAAAAAAAAAAAAAAATGTGGAAACAATGACATAACTTAGCCATTTTTTCTGAGAATAATGAAATATTCCGTATTTTCGTTGGAAACTGTATAAGATTAGTTTGTAAATAATGTCTCATAGTACCTATTATAGCATTTTGCGCCCCATGTTTTTAATGTTTCCAATAAAACGTATTTTGAAGTTTATTTGATAAATTCTGTATAAGTATTTTTTTTTATTTTAAACTTGGAAACTTTCCAGCTATAATGGAATTCGAGAAGATAATGAATGATAGACCACCTGTTACGTTAGTCTCTTGTGGTTCATTATTCCAGTATGACCGATCCACGAAGAATTATTTATTAAATTCTAGTGACTATAAGTATACTACAGACAATTCCAGAGATATCTCTCTCAGACCACAACAATCAACATTTACCACAATCTACACAATTCAACATAATATCAATCATTGTGCATGAATGCATTGTACCGTGTGGGGCCGGTACCTTAAAAGAATAGCCCCGCTGCATCTCTCCCCGTGTATGTCGTAAAAGGCGACTAAGGGATATGACTCCCTTCTTATATTACTAGGTGGTAGGGTTTAACCCGCCCGGGTTGGTACCACCGCACTGAATGAAAGGTCGGTCGAAACGGCTATGTAAATAGTTTGTGTTTTCTGTCCAGTTCAGTGTAGCCGGCACGACCGAAGGGAAGCACTGACGTGGCACCAAGTTCACCCGGTGTTATGGGCTGACATTACGGATGTTGTAGGTGATGTAGCCAACCGTGTCAGTTTCCATAAAAAAAAAAAAAAATGAATTTTAGTAATAAATTAATCAATCCTAACGTTCAAATGCACTTTTCTTCAAAGAACATTAAATATTTAAACATAATATTAACAAATTAAGCTTAACAAAGTGGGAGCCACAGAGAGGTATACGATGCTCTGTGGTGGGAGCCAATCGAAATCGAATTGCAAACAAAGTTCTAAGTAATGACGAATTTATAGAATCGACCTTCCCACGGAATATGGACAAACAGTTATGTATCATATTATGTATATAAAACATTAACAAACTTAAAGAATAGAACATACAAGAGAACAATAGATACAATAATATCATTAAAAACTAAATTAAAATAAGAAGTTTTTCCATGAGGACTGTGACCGCAGTTCCAAGGCTCGAAGCACAGCAGCGTTCCCCCGTTGAATGCTTATGTTTTGGGTGAGGGAGGAACGCTCTGGCACGAAGACGATCCCCGGACGCCTCCATAAGCAGTTTGCCCAACTACTTCACCAGTTCTTTAGCGTCCGGGCTCCACACCCCGAGAGTCTCTACGGCAAAAGCGACAAACTCGTAATTTTTGTAATTGTATATAAATATGTACCCAAGGTGTCTCTTTATTAGCTGCAAATATTTTGGGAATTCTACATACACGCCATAAGAAACTCGAAACAAAAATTATAATACATTTTTAGCATCCGTTTCGATAAATTGATCGAAATTCGTTTCGAGAAATTGATCGAAATTCGTTTCGATAAATTGATCGGATTATGTCGGGGAACGTCATGCGCGTGAGTACGGCGGCGGAGGCGTGGCGCGGGCGCGGCTCGGCCGGTAGAGTCAATAGGTACCTCAAATGATTAGGTACCTACTGGGTTTTAATTTTGTGGAACGAAGATACATGCATATTGTATTGTTGTTATTGCATATTGTTTATTAAGCATTCATTAGACAGCATGACTGTACTCGAATTTGTTACAATTTGTTCTATCCGATTCGATTACACCCACGAAGAAGAACCGGTAAGAAACTTCGCAGGGTTTTTTTTTTCATAGTCATTTTTACAATCATTTAGTGACTATCCACATAATAACACCGCCTACAGTCGATTGAAAATACAGCTTGAGAGCAAGATCAAAAACAGATTTTGGTTTTGTTTTTGAAGTTCTGACTGCAAGGACTTAATTAAGTGGATCAGGTGTAAAGAGCCTTTGTCAAATTTTTGATACGTCATTTGTATCAACTCAATAATGTTAGTAATAAGTGTACATACTACAATGTAGTATAGTCAAATAAGAATAAAAAAATAATAATAAAAATATTAAGATACTTGAAGTATCAAGTTGTCGATCGGTTAGTAAATAAATTTGGGTACAAATAATACCTAGTCATGCGCTAACTAATTATGCAGTCGGAACCTCAGTGCCTCTTTAACAGTATAGTAGGCTTTCTTGACAAGAATTGATTTGATATGTTTCTTAAACAAAGTATCATTTAAATTTGTTACCTCTTCTGGTATTTTATTATACAATCTAACACTGTTGCAAACAAAACTTTTCGACATTTTAGATGACCTGTGCTTCGTAATTAGAACATTATTTTTATGCCTTGTATCATGCTCGTGCATATCAGAGTGAAGCGTAGCATCCTAGCATGCTTTCTTAACTTTCCCGAAAACTAATGCTAAAATCATATTATTAGAATTTTTTTGCTTAACCTATTTATTATGGCAGGTATGTAATCGTCCTAAAATATTTGCACGTAATAAAGAGGCACCTTATACAGGGTGTTGTAACGGCCACTACATTACATTTAGGAAATCATTATTGGGATTAATAGTAACAAAAAAGTGAAATAACTTTTTTCTGAATTCCCTTTAAATAAAAAGTTACAGTTTTCATACAAACTAATTGATTTATTTAGTGTAAAAAGGATCTAAAGTTCCGCACGAACGTGGGAAAGAAAGGCGCGTGTTGAGTGAGCGAGCAGGGATGAGTGCGCGGAGAGAGGAGATGCACTGCGCGGGCGGCGCGGCGTGAGTTTTCGATCCCGACCGCGCGCGCGTGAGTTTTTCGACCCCGACCGCGCGCGCGTGAGTTTTTCGACCCCGACCGCGCGCGTCATATTACACTTGACGAAAACATAAATATCAAAAATGAATATCTCCAAAACTAGACACTTTAGAGAAAAACTTCATTTACTTTTTTGTCTCGGAAAAACATGAGGCTTGCGCTGACAAAATTAATGCACTGGCCATTACAACATACATCGTAGTATACAATTTCCTTGACAAGTTTAAAGAGTGCGTGTGATTGTGGAAGCAGCGCGCTTCCGGAAGTGAGCACGTTGTGCATAGCAATATTCGTGCCATATTCTCTTGCAAGTACTCAATAAATCTATTTTGAACTGACGCTAGAAGACATATAACATTTACGATGATGCATAAATCACGGCATTCTATATGGGACATTGATGCTCTCCTCCCACGCTCTACCGTACCGGCGACGGCGTGATGACGCCTTACTGAAATATTACTTTCGACATTTTTGCTTTTTAGGGTTCCGTATGCACACGGAAGCCTATTACTATGCTCATGTATGTATATAATAATAATAGTGCATGCATGCATGTTGGGACTGCCGTGGCGGTGTAGCGCGTCTGGCATGTTCGCCGAGAGCGGGTTGGATGACTTCTTTGGTGTGCTGCGCAAACAGAAGGCTGCGTTCCTTTGTCGAATAGCGGAAACGGAAAACGCTATAGTACGTAGTTGTCTATCAGAGATATATTATAAAGATTTTATTAATATTTAATTATTATTGTAATTTTTTATTTTTATTTTATTGATTTTTTAATGCCTTAATTGTTGTAATGTTTTAATGTTAGTTTTAAGATTTTATTACTTGACTATAGTATTACGTTGTACTTACTGTACTTATTTTGTAAAATGTGGGACTAGTGCCTGAAATAAACGTTATATAAAATAAAATATAAATAGTGTTATTTTAGGCGTCCAAGTTGTCTTTGTTGTTTTTTTTTCATTAATTTATTAACATGTTATTAGTTAAGTGTTATTTCTTTAAATACCCACAATAAAATATGTTGTAATAGGGTGGTTGACCGGCAGAGATTGCCTCAGGCAATAAGTCCGCCATTTGTTATAGAATTGATATTAAACAATAAAGCATATTAAATAAATAAAATAAAATAAATAAGCCTACGCCGTCTGTCTGTCTGTTTGCCTGTCTGTCCTACAGTTGTACGTTTTGAACGGTAATAGTAGCCGGTTGAAATTTTCTCAGAATATGTCTTATTTAATTCTAGCTGACATTTGGTATATGGTAGAGGTGGTGTCGTCTCTCCTGTATCGTTCCAGGTGGTAGAGGTGGTGTCGTCTCTCGTGTTCGCCTACGCATGTAGAGAGATGAGATAATTGAGAAAAATAAAAAGATCTAAGTAAATGACAGTGAACACATAGAACTTACACAATGTAAACTAATTAGTGAAAAATGTATGTCTGCTCCACTCCAGATATTTGTGCTGACCTCACACGGCCGGTAGCCACGTAACCACCAACAGGTACGTTATTTCATACATACATACATATCACACACGCTGAATCCCGACAATCGGGGTAAGCAGAGTAATCGGTGTTGTGCTGCAAGAACTCTGGTTAATTACAGCACAGCACCGACCACCACGTTTCGCAAAATATTCGAACAAGATTCAATCGATCAAGCAGCAAGTAAGGCACGAAGACCCACCTGCTGCATGACTCGGTGGAAGTACCGTGCCAAGGTGAGAGGTGGCAAGCCTGTCGCCCTTTAGCACGGCATCTTGTCCTTATCCCTTAGTCGCCTTTTACGACATGCACGGGGATAGATGCAGTGGGTCTATTCTTTTAAAGTACCGGCCCCACACGGTATTTCGTCTCTATAAATCGCTATAAATAGACAAATAATAAAAAAATCAAAAAGTAATAAACGTAATCGATTAGTACATATTCACGCTACTAAATAATAGATGGCGCTACATACAGACAAAAGATAGACGGATATGGCTTTTTGACAGGTATGGTATAGGCTTTAGCCATATATATGCTGTGGTATAGGGGATCTACGAAACCCTGCGTGCGTGGGTAAAACTCGCACTTGACCAATTTTTTTTTATACGGCAATCACTCTATGCCTCTAGAAGTTTTAAAGATTTATTCGGTACCTAACTAAAACAAAACTACTATCCTCAGTAGATAATATATAAAATGGTCGTATTTTTAAGCACTACAATCCCTCAATGCTCAATTAAATAAATGATAGGTTAATACCCCACTGACTTTCTCGCTTGTATGGCGACTCAACTATGTCGCGCTTTTAATAAAAAAAATATTAACTCATTGTTAACGGTAAGATTTGCCATGTGATATTTGTCCTTATGTCTGCTGCAATAAAGTAAAATTTACCATAATTAAAAAAACGGCGCACTACAATTTGGCCCAGAACAACACAACAGATTGTATTATTTTATAGCGTTTGGCTGGATTTCCAGTGTCGTCACCGCACCGTAGCGGCGTCTGCGCTACGCGCGCCTCTATGTCGTCGTAGCGAGAGCTACGAGCTGCTAGGGCGCACGCTATTACCGATATCCGATAATATCTCGATACGATCTTTATGTCCTTAGATCTGAAGGTCTTCTGCCGGGCGGCGTTTGGATGTTTGAAAGTAAGTAATACTCTGACGAAAAAATTTACGTGCATACCTACACCAGCTGCTTCACCGTTCGGAGCCGGTATAAAACTGTAGGTCCCTTCCCTTGCCCCTTACTAGGTGGTAGGCTCAAATTATAGCCGACTGGGTTGGTACCAACGTACCGGAAGTAAGATGGCCGCTTAGCAGCCTCGGTTGTGTTCTCCTCTAGTCCAGTATAGCCAGCAATCTAGGGAAGTCTCTGGTATGGCACCTACCTTCTCGGAGGTGATATTGGCTAGCCAGAGCATGTGCTTTGGCCCCTCTGAATCAGCCACCCATACCGGATTAAATAAACATTTTTTTTTAATATAGGAGGGAAGGACAAACATTTTTTATTTCAATTAAAAAAATATATAGTTTATTATGAACGATGTATCTAAATAGAAGTATTCTATGCTGGTATAGAATACGTAAGTATTCTATTTTAAAATATTTGTGTTTGGAAAATCACGAAACGCCCAAATAAAAACTACTGGTGTTGTATATTTACTGTGCTGAATTACTGCGGAGATCATATTGTAAGTCGTAATGGTACTTAAAAAAGAACATTTTCTTTAATTGATGCTTGGACCCAGTCACTGCGTCCTGGCGCACCTCGAAAATATTTAAAAAGTGTTCCTAACAATAATTTTAATTAAGGAGTCCTAGAAAATGGGTCAGAACCTTCCGAGATCAGAAAAACGTGCACGGTTGGCCGGGGCGGCGCGACGCTTGGCTTGAACTCATGATGTCAAGATCCGATCCGGCCGACATGTTGGTGCATTAGTTTTTGCTGACGGAGAAAAAAAATCCTGCACACCTAAAACCGCTGCTTCACCGTTCGGAACCGGTGCACAACTAAAGGTCACTTTCCTTACCTCTTACTAGGTAGGCTCAAATTATAGCCGCCTGGATTGGTACAACCGTATTGGATGTAACATGGCCGCACAGCAGCCTCGGCTGTGTTCTCCTGGTAGTCCAGTACAGCCAACAATCCAAAGGGTAGTTTCCGGTTCTCTCTGACACAGCCACCCATACTGGATTACATAAGGAAAGGATGAATTAGTAGTAGTACATTCGTCTTTTTTTTTTATGGAAACTGACACGCTTGGCTACATCACCTACAACATCCGTGATGTCAGCCCATAACACAGGGTGAACTAGGTGCCATGTCAGTGCTTCCCTTCATTTCATGTCGGCTACACTAAACTGGACGGAAAACACGAACTATTTACATAGCCGTTTCGACCGACGTTTCGTTCAGTGCGGTGGTACCAACCCGGCCGGGATAAACCCTACCACCTAGTAAGGTAAGAAGGGAAGGGACCTACAGTTTAACGTGTCGTCTTATTTCTATCTCCACATAATTTAAATTACAACGTCCGCCATCAGTATGTATGGTTGTTGGCTTATTTAAAGGATTAGTAAAGAACGTCTCAACCTATTTACTTGCGGTTTTCACCTATGTAATACGACGTATCTCCGCAACGTGCTATATAGCGTCACGCCATTATTAATATGCGTTGAACAGTAGCGCCGATAGCAAACACAGTTGGAGAAAATTAAATTATTTCCGATTAAAATTCTTTATTAATATAAATTTGACATTAATAAATTAAAATTATTAAATAAGCTTAAACTACCTATCAAATAAAATAAAAAACTATAACTAAAAACTACTAAAAACTAAAAATTAACTAAAAAATAAAATATAAACCTATAACCAATACAAAACTAAATTCGATTTGCATTGGCTTTACCGCGAGCGGAGCCGCGGGTACCTATTAGCTAGTTCTACATAAATAAATTAAAATACACATGTAGAAATGATATCTCTATCTTCTCTTCTCTTCTCTATCTCTTCTCTATCTCTATCTCTACTTCTTATAAAAGGGAACGTCTGTCTGTATGTATGTATGTTTGGGGTAAACTCCGGATCCACTTAACAGATTTTGATGCGGTTTACACCAATGTAAAGAGTAGTTCTTCAGGCTCATTATAGGCTATATACCATAAAGTTAAATAGCCTTAGGGTTGAGCAGTATCGAATAAAGTATAGTATGTACGGAATTTAGTGTCGAATGGTTGTAATAGATGGCGTTAGGGAGGAAGGGTGATAGCGAAAGATACGGGTGAAAGAAATGAGGTGAAGAGGGGTGGGATGGAGGGGGAGGGAGGAGGACATAGGAATGTAGATAGGAGAAGGAAGGTAAATTTTTGGATGGGTGACCGCTCGACCGTTGGAAGCTGGCCGTGGTTCGGATTCCACGTAAAACTGTAGGTCCCTTCCCTTCTTACCTTACGAGGTGGTAGGGTTTATCCCGCCCGGGTTGATGCCAGTGCACAGATAGAAACGGGCTATGTAAATAGTCCAGTTCAGTGTAGCCAACATGAAATGACGGGAAACACTGACATGGCACCTGGTTCACCCGGTGTTATGGGCTGACATCACGGATGTTGTAGGTGATGTGGCCAACCGTGTCAGTTTCCGTGAAAAAAAAACGTAGCACTATGTAGGAGCGCGTAGTTTCTCTCGTAGCTCCTGCTACGCCAACCCTGCTGGTGAGACGCGAGCGCGTAGCACCGCTACGCTATATTTACTATTCTACTGAAACAATTTTAATTCTTCCGGATTTCTTTATTTATGCAATATCATAGCGGAAAGAACGAATAAAGATAAAACCATTGTTATATTTATGGATTTCAATGTATTTTTGTATTAAAATGAGCCGGATGGAGATCGTTTTTAAATTGCTCGGAAAATAAGATTAAAAAAAACGCCCTTCCCGACTACGTAAAATTTCTCTTTTATAATTCTTTTTTTACTGTATGCATATTTTACAAAAAAAAAACAATACTTTAATAAAGTCCGTAATATCCGAACTAGGTTCTACTGTATAAAATTTACTATAAATGACAAAAAACTGTATATTTTTATGATGATAATGTATAATTATTTATTTTATTTTGTCTATGCAACCAGCAGCGCGGGATCGCCCCGGTTCCACTAGTGTCATGGATAATTTTTCAAACGAATTTTTTACATAATGTTTTTTAGGTTTCCGTATCCCGTACGGAAGCCTATTACGAAGCCTCCGCCGTCGGTCCGTCCGTCCGTCTGTCCGAGAGCTGTATCTCTTGAACCGTAATAGGTAGCCCGTTGTAATTTTCACAGAATATGTGTTACTATGACGGATATAACAACAAATAGGAAAAATAAGAAAATGTTAAAAATTAAGGGGGGCTCTCATACAACAAACGTCCGAAAAATCGATTAGTCAAACTATTGAATAATAGATGGCACCACAGGCGTTTGTACATTGCATTGTTGAAGGACAAAAGATAGGCGGATAATAGCGGATAGATACGGAAACCTCCGTGCGTGAGTAAAACTCGCACTTAATAGATTTTTTATATTTTGTAATATAATAAATTAATATCTGTATGAAAGTTGCCACCTCACTGAGCGTGGTTTCGCAAGGGGCGGTGTTATTGACAGTAGTGACCATTGGGAGGGTTATAAGATCAATGACTCCGACTGATTGTCCGATGAACTCCCGGGCACAGCCACCGTGCGAGTTCCTTATAAAAAAAAATTGGTTGTCTGTAAAGTCGGTTTACGGACGATAGTTTTACGTGATGACGTGGAATAAAGATCAAAGATCAGTAATTTCTATTTCCAGTAGAAAGATTAATCATCTTGTGACTGGCCATCAAAACTTCTGTTGTCTGATCTTGACAGCTTTACTTCTTAAGACGTTTCCATGGTAACTTTGAATATCAACGCTACACACTTTCATGCGTGCAGCCGGTGCTCATCAATTTATAAGACGTGACGTCATCACGTCAAAAATGAAGATAGAAAATATATGATCACGCGTTACAGAGTCACGCGTGACGTAAAATTTCAATTCACTCTACCTCGTGATAAATGTTCACATATTTAAAAAGTTTTAAATTTTAGATTAGAATGGGTCATGTTGATGTCTCAGCCGAACTTTGAATTAGTTTCAATTAATAATATTGTATTGTTTATTGTTTATTTAGCATCTATTGGCAGTACACTGCGCTCAGATTTGTCATATTTACATTGTAACATTCCGCCAGTTCGATTATCACAGCGAAGAAGAACTGACAAGAAACTTCACTGGAAATTTTTTCAATGTCCACTTATTCTATACAAAAATGTTTGCCACTGCCTAGACACGTCACACGCATGTGCTGATTTATGTATGACAGATGCAGCAATTCATGACAAAGTGAATTATTATTATTATTGTTAGAAGTAAAAACATGACCTTTTGTCTGTCGAGCCTCCGTTGTTTGAACATTTGTCCGTGCGTCATCAACATGCTCGTTTGGTCATCATCGAGTCATCACTATTGTCTTGCTAGAAACTGCGCGTACAGTTGTTTTTCGGCTGTGCTGATTGGTTGATTAAGATTGTGCGGTCTCGTTTGTGTTCGTTGACGTTATCAAATAAATTTGTAAGAGGAAAAATATTATATTCAGCTATTCATTCTGCGCACATTCCTTACTCTACATGTTGTGAGATTGCTACATCTGACATAATGTGCATGTTTGTTCGCTTGAAACTCGAGAACGACTCAACCGATTTCTATGCGGATATCGCTAATATAATCCGAGTATCTCTGGATGGTCGTCCGCTATATTTCTAGGATCATTTATCGAAGTCGGTGAAAAGTGGTCCGAACAGCATTTACTTTTTTATATAGGTATTACTAACATAAGGACACGCCCGTACGAACTCAACACAAATGTCCTCACTAAAGTGGTGGTCAAACCATAGTAAGTAATATTTTTTTTAAACTTTATAATTATGTTATATTTCGATTATTTATATTTCTAAAATTAGTTAATTTGAGACTAACTTGAATTAATAATTTTATGAGCATTATTTTTGACTACCACTTTATTGAGGATATTATTGAATTCGTATTACTAACGTGCGTATGGGTATGGGCATGTCCTTACGTTGGTAATATAAAGTCAATGCCGAATAGTATTAACTTTCTACATTATTATTCTGTGGGCGGGCTGCTGCTTACTTCGGTTCATTCATGTTGAGTTGCCTCTAGGCAGCTACGCGGGTACTACGCCCGATCCTCGCGTCAGTTTCGCCAACAAAACTTATTGCAAAGCCTAATAGAAGTTTCTGAGCGAGTTAACTCGCAAGCCAATGGGAATAGAGCGTGGGCCCCTTCCAGACAGGCGCAGATACGCGCCAACTTTTTCCTAGACGTATCCCAATCGATATTCCTTTTCTCTTCGTCTTCTGTCTGGTGTTTCCAAAGGTCGCGCGAGGTCCCGTGCGGGCGCGCGTGAGGCGCCATTATCTCGGCACGCGTAAACGCTATCTGTCTGTCCGACCGAACTATGTCGATGCCGCGCCATGCGGTCACGCTTTACTTCACTTCACGCAGCAGCTGATGCGGAGGGAGGGGCGGCGCGGGGGACCGCGGCGCGCGGTCGCGAGGGGGAACATACTTATAGCCATCGGCGCGCGCTCGCCTACACCTCAGTTTGTGTTTGGTCGTGCCACGAGAAACACATCCGGAGAGAGCGCGCCTTAGACAGCGGCGACACCATTTTTTTTTAATTTGGCTCTTAGCCGTTGTATGGGTGAGTGTCTCGTCTTTGTTTCACATTAAACAATACAGTATTCCTGTTATAAAACTGTGAGAACAGCGGGTGCCGCAATGCGGCGCGCGGCTCGGCGGCGGTGCCTGGCGCGTGGCGGCGGCGGCGCGGGGCGGAGTCGCCCCGCAACGTGTAAACACGGAAAATATTTCGTATTGTTGTGTGAATCATGCGTGGGCGTGTGATCGGCTTTACCCGTGTGGAACAACTATGAGCAAGGCACATGCGTACTGAATCGCGACAATAATGTCTCTACCTATAAGCTATCGTAAAAAGTGAACTTCGCTTCCCCGAAAGTGAAAGGATTCCCTTGTGGTCGTGGGCGTAGTAGTACTCTGTAGGGAGGTAGAGTTGGCCTCGACACTCGCTTTGCGTTATGTTGTGTTACTATGACACAAAAGTTTAAAAGTACATCTTATTACACGTTCGTTTTCAGTCAACTTCATGATCTATTCTGTGAGTTTTCAATGTTATACCTTTATTTTTTCTTGATCAAATTAATCGAAAATATATGCAGTCTAGACAGCGGTGCAGTGTGGTTCGTCATGCAAGTAGCTTTTTCTATTGTATAAAACGAGTAAAATTTTTCCATACAAAAGCGTCTTTCGGTATTTATGTTTTCTAGCCCCCTAAACCTTATCCGTTCCTGTAATTTTTTAGTTTAGATGAAATATACCTACAACACAGAAGCTAAAAATTTGTATTTCGACCGAGAACATTTGAATTTTTTTATGTTTTGATGTCATCCATCACTTTAGATATTAAAAAAATACAGGAACGTAGATTCTTCTGTCCTTATTAGAACAAAATAAAAAAGGTAAAAATCGGATAAGGTTTAGCGGGGTAAGAAACCTAAATGCCGAAAGACGTTATTGTATGGAGAAAGTTAACTTCCGTCTCGTCTTAAGAGGTAGAGTCGATTTGTTCTTACATAAGTAGAGCTGCTAAAGTAAAACTAAAAGGCACAAAATAATAATACCTACCTACGTGGAATGGAAACGGTCGGGGAACGCTAACTAAAAACCAGCTGAAATTGGTGCTTCAGTGTTTAATCAATATTTCCTTTGGCGTCTGTCTACCTACTCTACTCTACAGATAGTTCGGTCGATTTACTGTGAGTACGTACGTGATGCGCTTGAAAAGCAGTGGTTGGTTACCTACCGTTGAAGGCGTGGAGGGCTGCAGGGAAATTGGAGAGGCGTATGTCCATTAGTGGACGCTTACACGCCGACTGACACTGACTTTTGTTTTTCTTTTCTCACGTCCCTCGTGTTCGCCTACATCCCACACATCCCAATGGACAGCTAGAATAAAAATCCTTATGGCATTAAGACCACCTTTTGGATCAAAATTGTTCTTGTAAAATGTGTGTTTACAATAAATAATGTTTATTTATTTATTTATAATATTTAGTCTCACAAGAGCGACCCAAACAAATTGAAGAAAAGAAAAATAAAAATCTCCCAGTATACCTACGTCACATAATATAATTTAGATAACGCGTAAATTGCTTAAGTCTTTCAGAGGAGGCGCAAGGCGTGGGCGACGTGGGCGACCGCCCACGGCCTCGCGGCCCGAGGGGCCTCGCGCCTCGAAAGTTCATGCAGCTTTGATTCATGAAAAATATTCAGCTAGATCCATTAAAAGAGACCCCGAGTAAACATCTTTAGACTTAATCAAAGGCAAACTAAACCTTACTATAAAGCCTTTATCCGACACAAGATGCGAAAGCAGGACAGAGGCGTTGAATATTGCAATAATACAGTGGCTGTATTATTGCGACTTAATGATGCTGTTGAATGTATTGAGTATTGACAAAATTGAGAGGGCCTCGCAAAATGTATCTTGCCCACATCAAATTAAGTTCATGGCCCGCCACCGACTTTGTCGAGTTTATTCGTTACAGGCACACGCAACGTTTTATAATCGATTATTATTATATTACAAAGAAAGAGAAGAATATTTTAGAATAATAATACTTTAGAAGAAAAAAGCGGTCAAGTGCGAGTCGAACTCGCGTGGAGAAGGTTCAGTAACATTCCGTTTTCCGTAAGAACTTAACTAATATAACTATATAACTAATAACTAATAAATAAGAGAGGCCGTATATACACTTTGTTTAAGGCCCCCCCCCCCCCCTTGCTCGATTTTTTTTATATTTTCTTAATATCTTTTAAACAATGCATTTTAAAATTATATTTGTATTCCTTATAACAAGCCCTTTTCATTGACATGTCACATAATGCACTTGAAAAAACAATATTTTTACTGTCTAATTTGTCCCACAAAATCGCAATTCTTTCATTTACGCTATACGTCTGTGATTGGGTCATAAAACTCTATATACTTATGTACCAAATTTCAACTTTTTTCATCCAGCAGATTCGGAGGAAATAAGCTGTGACAGACGGACAGACAGACAGACAGACAGACACAAGAGTAATCCTATAAGGTTTCCGTCTTTTCCTCCTTTGAGGTACAGAATCCTGAAAACAAAGAAAACTAGTGAGTGTAAGGTTACACACGATATACATCTATGATACAATAATAGGTACCTTCGTGCCCACGAAGAATCTAAAGTGACTAAAGCACATACTATATAGTTACGTGGGCGTTTGTGAAGTAAATAACAGTTTACTGTACGCCCAGGTAAAGGTATCACCTACTTCGCTAGAATCCATTAAAACGGTCGTTAACGAGCAAACCAACTGCGTCACTCCGAAATCACCGCCGCAGAACCAATCGAGAGTAATAATATAGCTATACCTACCTAATGTAGAAAAATGTAACACTAGAAAAAGGTGATGTAGCCAACCGTGTCAGTTTCCATAAAAAATATATATATATAGATTCCCTTCCAAGTGCTACATTTTCCTGGTAGTGATACTGTATACTAACTTATCAGTATCGTATGTATAGGTGTTATCGCAGAATGAACACTTGTAACTAATTTCACAAAACTAAGATAATTGGAAGACTTAGGAATATTAAATGTTCTAGAATGTTCTTCTATTATGTGAATTGAAAGAATCTTCTATTATTCTAGAACAGTGGTGCCCAAACGGTCGATCGCGATCGACCGGTCGATCGCAAGAGGCTTTTAGGTCGATCGCTGAAAATATGTCAGTGTAAAAAGTGACTTGCAGAAACTTCAACCATTTTTCGGGTGGTGTTCTTCCGCAAGAACCGGAATGGTAACAAATACAAAGCGTGTAGTAAATGTAGCTTTCAAGGATGTGAATTCCATCTGAGCAAGATTGGTTCAATTTAATTAATTAAGTCTCATTAATTATAAAATAGTCTTTTTATTGTAATTTAGAAACAATATATGGGTGCGTATAGTTTATTTGCCGTAAAATAATAAAAATAGATAGTGTAACTTCACTTTGAATAATTTATTATAAGTCTAACAAATTAATGAGCAACAAAACTTTTAGGTACAACTGTCGATCTCACAACGTTTAATTTTTTGTAGGTAGATCTTCATAGTAAAAAGTATGGGCACCACTGTTCTAGAAGATTAAGGAATATTTTTCTGAAATTTTTCCTATTAAAGGAATCAGTTTAGATCTGTGTCCGCACGTTTTTATTACTTTTTTTAAACTTATTTACATAAAATATACAGTTACCTACTTAGGTCTCTAAAAAATTTAATTTTAGATATTTATTTCTCGCTTATTGTGCAAACACCGTGAGAATACAGACTTCTTAATACAATAAAAAAAGTTTAATTATTTTTTTTAGATTTATGTGTAATTAATAATCAACTAATCAATCACAATCAGGCGAGTCCCTTAAGTCGACTTCATTGCCAAATTATTATAGAGGTCTCTCAGCTACAGTTGTCACTTTTGTACGATTAGAGAGACAGCGAAGAGAGAGAGAGACGTCAAACAAAATTGTCAATGTTGAAATATGACCGGCTAGGCTCCCTGGTCTCGTTATACTCTTAATTTAAAACAGTTCTCATAAGTAACCTTAGTTGAAAAACTTAGTTGACATAAGGATGGTAAACTTGAATATCAAATTAAATTTCAAATCAAATTTACTTTATTTCATTAAAATATACTACGCATTTTCATCCTGAGCCTCTACACTAGACAATTCTGTCTCGCAGCGACAGTTTTTGAGTGTTTATCTAGTCTGTACAAGACAAGATTCAAATAAGGAACTAATTAAAAATTGTGCTACCACTGCCGATTCATATTAAAAAGTACGATCGCTCTGGCAACACTACTTTTGAATTGCAAGAAACATCGTTAAAAGATCATTAACTTGTTAAACCCAGAAAAACCAGTTATGACCTAATGACTTATCATCAGACTTATTATCACCCTGTTTTGTTTACAAGGTAAACGTGTGGGTTATTCAATTGTGGTGCGGAAACCTCTTGGTGCCACGTCAGTGCTTCCCTTCGGTCGTGCCGGCTACACTGAACTGGACTGGACTGAAAACAAACTATTTACATAGCTGTTTCGACCGACCTTTTCATTCAGTGCGGTGTTACCAACCCGGGCGGGTTAAACCCTACCACCTACCTAGTAACATAGGGAGGGAGCCTTAATTGTTGTCCATTTTCACGTGCATTTAAACAATGCCGTGAATTTGTCCGTCATCTGTTCAGCGCCATTGAGTATGCGGATCTCCGTGGGTAAGGTCAACACACACAGCTGGTTCAGTTATACTACGAGTACTTTCATTGCCACACGAGTCTAATCGCCTTGTAATCGCCTACATTACCTCGCTTCACTTGGCATTCCGTGATTCTCTGCGCGCCAATAAGAATGAACGTCTCACCGTTCGACCATCAGCGGCTCTTGGCACGAAGAAAGAACCATTTACGACCAGACATAATGGCTTGGCACCGTTTCCTATATTGCTATACAACGAAGAACGAGCGGTTAGCGCGGAGGGATCTCGCCATATTTGTATGAAAATCGCCTTCTCCTGTTATATTCTGGCGACATCTTTTCGCCTACACGTGATCGAAAGAGTCGGGTATGCGTGCGTCCCACTTACACTATGTGCTCGTACTTGGCATAAATTCCGTGAAGTAGAGCATGCTATCCATTTGACGCTACACTACACAGATATGTAATGCTACACGTGCCGGATTAAGTGACTTATCTCGAAGTTAGTGTCTCAGATATTGTCAATTTCGTCGCCGAGGAGGTGACAATTTGGTTTGTAGGCGTACTAAAGAAATACCATTTATCCGCCTATTACAAGATGCGTAAAGTATATTTATTACAGTAAGGGATTTGCGAGTCTGCCGCCATGATCGTGCGCACTATGTATAACGGTGTACCAGGAAACATTACAATACATTTAAGAGGGGGAGCAGCGAGGGTTATGTGTTTGAATGAGCTGTTTGAACTGTTTGTATATGAGCCTTTTTGCCGTCGCTTCGGTGCGTATGGATGAGATTTTCTATCTCGTTTGATGAGCGCCGACGTCGTTGGTGGCTCCCAGCACCAACGCTGCAATCCAAACTCGTCTGCACCTGGGCGGTTTTTAATCTTTAAAATTATAATTTTACTTATTTATAGTAAAATTGTATTTTTATTATAGTATCATAAATTTTTAAAAGTGATATGTCGATGACAAATAAACAAAATAAAGTTTCATTATTCGGTAAAAAAAATGTTAATAAATAAAAAGTAAAAAAATTTATAGGCAGTTAGCATAGAGACACATAGAGATACGGTTCCCTGCAAGTAGATGCTGACGAAATAGAGAACGTTTTAAATGTCATTAATTTTATGACATAATGCTGAAGTCCTTATTCCCAAAAGTCTTCTTACTTAAACTTTTTGAAGCGACCGAATATTTAGTGATAATTTAGTGACGATTTTAGTGAAGTTTAGGACCCAAATTAAAATGGGATATTGCATTTGTGCCCAGTGAATTCACGACTTAGCAGTTCTGTTTAATTAAAGAATCTTTATTATGTCCAATTCCTACGTGAAACCTTAATCGAAAATGAAAAAGCCTTCACTTTCTCTTGGCTAAACCAGTTTTCTAATACATGGTGGATATTATATTCAATAGATATACTCGTAACTAGTAGTAGTTGGTTCATTCATAAAAAAATTGTCTTCTATGTGTTTCTGAAACGTCGCCTTCATTCTCTGTAAGCGAGTTTCCTTCAAGGGTGCGTCTTATGCTAAAAATATATCTGCGCACTTTAGAAATCCAGATGCGCTATAACGTATTAGAATTTGTTATCTTATCATATTGCGTGATAAGATGACGCCATTTTCACGAGGATCAAGGTCCTCTGAGCAAAACGTAGTACATGACCTCGCTCTATCAGTTTTACGAAGAATGGACTGTTCCAACACGATAAATCAGTTTGTCGGACGTCTGGCTGGCCTGAACATCAGTCGAGTTTGATTTGACATACATATAATAATTTATTGATGCGTAGATGCGCATAAAATGAGGAAATGAGTTTATCGTGGCTCGGTACATAGAAGATTGATGATTCAGTAGTATGTGTCACCATCAAAGCACAGGATGTGAAACTCAGATCTAATATCCCTATTGTCTTGTGATTCGCCTAGGTACCAACTACCAAGTCATCCGTAACTTAGGGTTAGGTTAAATAAACAGGCAGATGAATTCACTGTATAACATCAAAAACATGCAGTCCTTACCTTTAAGAACGTTGCCTTTTGAAACATTATACGTATCGCCAATTTGGGCATTTTCATATTTTCCACTCTGCAATAACTCTGCCCTGCTCATTCCTTAGCGCTCAGTGGAGTGCGACCCCAAAAGCGTCGAATTTCGAAGCGGATTTTCATTACTAGAAATAGGATCTCGAGCTCGTAACGCAGACTGGATAACGAACGAGAAATTGAATGCCGTCGCCCACAGAAATGATCTATCGACAATTTGCGGACTTCCTTGCAACTGGATTCCACTTGATAGGAATTATTACATCTCGTCACAGCCGCAAAAGTCCTTGATTTTTTTTTTATGGAAACTGAAACTGTTGGCTATAACACCTACTACATCCGTGATGTCAGCCCATAACACCTTGGTGAACTAAGTAAGTGCCATGCCAATGTTTCCCTTCGGTCGTAGTTGACGGAAAACCCGAACTATTTACATATCAGTTTCAACCGACCTTCACACATGACACGCGACATTCACACGTGACATTCAGTGCGGTGGCCGTTGGTATCAAACCGGGAGGGTTAAACCAGGGAAGGGACCTACAGTTTACACATACATACAGCTCCTACAAATACAATAGGTAGCCCTCCTCTTGCGGTTCGGTGTGTGTGTCCTTTATTGTGACAAGCCGTTAACTTCGGTAGAATAGACCAGGATACAAAGTATTCTCATAAACTGATTTAGTAATAATTGTGTTGGATTTCGTGGAGTGTTCTCTATACCTTAGGGACTCTGGGCCCTAAGGGATAGAGAACACTAAAAACCCTAAAAATAAATAATAAAAAAGTCACAGTCATTTATGAATATCGATTTTCATATGTCAGTAAGACTGCACTCGAACTTGTCACATTTTGTACTATCCGGTTCGATTACACCCACGAAGAAGATCCGGCAAGAAACTTCGCAGGTTACATTTTTTTTTCATCATATTTTACATGCATTACAAGTATTTTAGTGACTATCCATCCCATCCACTTAATAACATCGCCTACAGTCTATCGAGAACACAGCTTGAGACTTTGAGAGCATTAACAATTTTACTGCGAGAGTTCTGCTTACTACAAAGACTTATTAATTAAGTGTATCAGGTGTAAAGAGGCTTTGTCAAACTTTGATACGTAATTTGTATCAACTTTAATTATATTAGTATACCTACATTAATAAAACATACTGCCAGCACCCAAATTAAAAGTGGAACAATTTATACCTACATTAATTAAACATACTGCCAGCACCCAAATTAAAAGTGGAACAATTAGGTCTTAGGTCCAAAAGGCAGGAAAGGCTTACCCACGCAAGGTGACCCCGTAAGAACGTTAATGATGTCACACCAAACCAACGCACACAATTATCGTACGTATACAAAAAGGCAAGGGCGATCGACCCTTCTTTCGTTCAACGCATGAACTGGTTTCTCACAAAAGAAGATACTTTGTTATTACCCCTTTCAGCATCTTGGTTACTTACAATCGTTGGCCATACATACATAAGTCTAGTGAATGCAAATTTCGTTGACAGTGTTGCACATTGGAAAACATCGAATAATTTACAATAAAAACAAAAGACTAAATACTACAAGGAACATTTAAAATCAAACCTAACAATAAAATTCTAGAAAATGTCATTGAATCATAGAAAAATTAAAAAAATTAAATTAAATAACAATACGATAAAATGTTAATTTAAAATGAATCAGTCAGTCAGTCAGTCAGCGTGTAAGCGTCCATTGCTGGACATACGCCTCTCCAATTTTCCTCCAGTCCTCCCGGCCTTCAGCGGTACGGAACCACTGCTTTCCGGCGACGTACTTGATGTCGTCGTCCGACAAAATGAATCATGGAAGTAATAATTGTACAATAACTACATCATACATAGGAATTAAGATCGCTTTGGATATATCCAAAGCATTCGATCGCGTCTGGCACCGGGGACTCCTAAGCAAGCTTCCGGCCTACGGTGTCCCTACAAAACTGTGCACATGGATCTCCAGCTTTTTGAGCAATCGGTCGATCTTTGTCACCCTTGATGGTGCATGCTCGGCCGATTACTCAATCAAGGCTGGTGTTCCACAAGGATCCGTGCTGTCGCCTACGCTGTTTCTATTATTTATTAACGACATGCTCTCGCTCGGCGAAATACATTGCTACGCGGACGACAGCACGGTGCACGAAGGGTTCATCAAAGACTGGAAGGGTAGAGAGGCGTCAGCAGCAAACGCGAGACGCAAAACTGTTACTCGGGTTGACCTGGTTCTCGATAAAGTATCCTCATGGGGGAAGGAGAACTTGGTCAACTTCAACGTAGCTAAGACGCAAGCCTGTGCCTTCTCTACTAAGGCTGATCCGTTTCCACTCCAAGCAACTTTCCAGGGCAGCCAAGTCCCCAATGATGGTAGTCTGCGCGTCCTGGGTATAGAGGTGACCGGGGACGTTGGATTTCGATCGTTCATAGAATCCAAGGCGAAACTAGCATCTCGAAAATTAGGGATACTCTACCGATGTCGGCGATTTTTCACACCGGTCCAATTGCTTACACTCTATAAAGCACAAGTAAGACCGGTGATGGAATATTGCAGTCATCTTTGGGAGGGTTCCCCTGAGTACCTTCTTTCAGCCTTGGATTCTATCCAACGACGAGCCATTCGCCTCATTGGCGACTCTGTACTCACAAAGGACATTCAACCTTTAAAACACAGACGTATCGTTGGGTCATTGAGCCTGTTTTATCGGTACTACTATGGCCGCTGCTCTGACGAAATTGCTTCCCTTATCCCTCCTCCTCCTGTTCGCCTTCGCCAAACCCGCCATACTCTCGCGGAACACCCCTTTGTAGTGGACAGACGAGTACTTCGAACGGCACGATTCTCTAAATCGTTCTTGTGCCGCACTGCAAAGGTGTGGAACGGGCTTCCGGGGAATATCTTTCCCCACTCCTACAATCCACGGATCTTCAAATCGCGGGTAAATAGCCTTTCCCCAGCGACATTAGTCCACCTCCTAGCCGGACTGGCACCTCCTCGGGGGTGATATTGGCTGCGCCTGAGGCTTCGACCTCGGACACAGCCAGCTAGTTCGGAAACAATAAAAAAAAAGAGGTTCAGGTTGCATGCATGACTCTGGTCTTTGCGAACTCCCGGGCTGACGAGGCTAAATAAGTGTGCTTGCTTAGGAGACAGCATTGTGTAAGTTGATGGATGATGTTGATGATAGATGATGATGATGAATGATGATAGATGATGATGGATGATATAGATGATGAAGGATTATGATGGATGACTATGGATGATGATGAATTATCATAGATGATGATGGTTGATGATGGATGATTATAGACGATGAAGGATGGTGATAGAAGATTATGGATGATGATGTCTGATGAATGATGTTGATGATAGATGATGATGGATGATGATTGATAATGATGAATGATCATGTCAATTTCATGATATATTGTATGATGATATAGGTAATATGATAATGGATGATGATAGATGATGATGAATAATGAATGATGGATGATGATGGATCATATCATGATAGATGATGATGGATGATGATGGATGACGATAGATGATGGCTCAAGCCACAAGCCTCCCATTCCTTTCTGCAGTTCTATTTTTCCGTGACTAAAGCGGACTTTGGACGGAGTATAATGAATGATAGGTCCGTAAAATGTATATACCTACCTATGTACTTGTAGTGTAGGAACGCGAGTGGAATCGTTATGGGAAGGGGGCCCTATGTGTGTGTACTAACCTCGTGGGAGTTCCTCCCCTACCCTAGATGAGGGGATGCCATATTGAAGTGGGAGTGGGGCTCGCTGTTTGTATGTGAAGAATGCTCCAGGTACCTATGTGAACTTTTAGTTAGATCGACAGTTAAGTCTAAAAGTACAGGTATATTAAAGAACCTTATCACAGTGAGAACACTGCCAACGGATGAGCTAATATTTTGTGTAGCCTGTGCGATAACAAAGCAACAACTGGCATGGCATTTCGTTCAGACAGGAATACATTGAGTCTATCAGGTGGTGTAGGTTTGCCTCCGGCTGACATGCATCAATAGGTTTTTTTCTGACGGGAAATTTTACTGCCGCCTCCCTCACCGTCCGGAATCGATATAAGTAATGTAGGTCGATCGATGTAGTCTACCACCTAGTAAGCGGTAAGGGAAGGCCCATACCGCTTACTAAGTGGTAGGTTTAATTTGTAGCCGACTGGGTTGGTACCACCGCACTGAGCGTAGGATGGCCGCATAGCAGCTTCGACTGTGTATAGGTCCTCCTCCTCTAGTCCAGTAAAGTAAAACCAGCAAGGTGATATTGGCTGGTCGGAGCGTGCGCCTCCTGGCCCGTCTGACTCAGCCACGATACCTGTTTATTAAAGAAAAAAAATCCCTGATTTGCACATTTTTAACGCTAAAGTTGTTTAGTTTCGTTAAAAAGCACAGGGTAAATGTACACAGTCGTGCGTGACTGCTGACGTGTGTCCAATAATGAGTCCGCTTCTATGAAATATGAAAACTGGGCCATGGGGGGTATATTACGTCACTCACGTACCACTTTATGACGATGCATAGCTCTATGACAAAGATAAAAATTTCTTTTCCCAAAAAGTTCACTTAAGTGATCTAAGGATGTAATCCTCATGAAAGTAACCCCCCATTGTATGTTGACCATTTGGATTTATCGAGGTTCGAAACAGACAAAAGCGTACATACATAGCGTTAAGCCTGTTCCCAGTGGGTAGGCTAGGCAGAGACAACGGATCTCCACTTACAAAAGCAGACCAAGCAATTTGCCACTAATTATTGGTCTACTAAGGTAGATCGGGAACGATTAGTGACTCGTCGTTCTTTTCATCAGCTCCAGTTAAGTGTAGTCCAGCAGATTTGTCGAGTAGGTTGACATTGCCCACACAGTTGCCAGGAATTAACTGGTAGTTACATTTTAAAAGAAGATGATGAAATCGGCCATTGAAATCTAAATCAGGGCGGGCTAAACCCTCCCTATACTCAGTAACTCCTTTCAACTGTATGAAAGTCACTTTAACCGACAGATAACTGTTAGGTGAGCCTTAACCTGAGGTGGTCAAATCAGCCATTATTGTTTAGTTAAGTAGGTCGTAGTGAATGAATATATTATTACAGCTTAAGTCTCATATCTCACCGGAAAACGATAGCACAGGTACGAAGACGTGACACGATAAATATGTATGATAATAAAATTTAATATAATTATTTCACACCCACATGTTATGTTGATAAGTACGTGACGTGCAAGCAAGTGTTACGATTACAACAGATTTCATAACTTCGTCCAAATCGTGACGTCAAGCCCATCTGTGCTCGGTGCGTCAACAAGCCCAAGCCGTGTGGCTTGGGCTTGACGCACGCTTATCATGGAGTGTCCCAATAAAATGAGCAATGGTTTATGCCAGTGGAGGCAGGCTTTCCTTGTCTTGCCTATGTCACGTCTTGGCAAGATAGGCTTCAATGATTGGATTCCGTAGTTGGCGGGTACGGTGCACCTTCAAGGCAGAACACTGACTCAGGCACTCGCCCTAAGGATGAACTATAAACCACAAATTTCTTCCTTTATGCAACTGTAATTAAAACATGCGCCTGTTTCAGAGCGTGAAAAACCGTCAAGAGCAGCGGTCGAGTGTGAGCGAGCGGCGCTCGTACGAGGCGCCGCCGCGGTCGAAGCTGGCTGCGAGAATGGCGGCGGAGGGAAGACATGGAGCGAGGCGGCAGGGGTGGGGGAGGGCGCGGGCGCGGGCGCGACCGAGGAGCGCGCCGCCGGGCCCGCCGTCGGCCGCTGGGGCGCCGAGTGGCCGAGTTGACTCGGCAAGGACTCGAGCCGAGTATCCTCGGCCGGCCTGATCGACTGCGCGCCGCCGCCCCCCTGGCCGCCCGGGGTGCCGCTGCCCCCGCCGCGCTGGGCCGCCCCGCGCCGCACGCTGCGCTTCTCGCTCGCCGAGTACGAGGACCTCGCGGGCCGCGCCGAGACCACGCTGGGCCGCCTGCTCGCCGGCATCGACTACGACTCGGTGGGGAACTTCTCGGCGCTGCACGCCGCCTACCGCGCGTCCGGCGGCGCCTCCCTGCGCGACTTTTTCCGCGAGTTCGATGCGGCGACGGCGATGCGCGCGGGCCGGTTCACGTGCGTGGGGCTAGGGCTCGAGCTGACGGAGCGGCTGCGGCGGCTGGACGCCGGATTCCCGGGCGTGGCGGACGGGCTGGCGCTGGTGTCGTGCGAGGAGGCGATCCCGGACGTGCGCGAGTACGCGGGCGGCGCGGTGGGGCCGCACGAGTTCGCCGCGGAGGTGGAGAAAGAGCACGTGATGGTCGCGCTCAACATGCTGGTGGACGGGCGGCCGGGAGTGCTGCTCGCCGACCCCGGCTACCACATCGGCCGCGTCATCACCGTCATGCAAGACCGCGCCTATCCGCACACCGGTTAGTATAATATGCAGATAGATATGCATTGTTCTCGTGGTGAACTGCTGGCTGGTGGAATGGATTTTCCACGAGCTAATGACGCTGACGTAAGTCTGTCATTCGAGACCGGTGGATCCCCGGTACACATTAGGTGGTGGTCATATGCACTTCCACGCATATACATAGCTGGTGAAAACAAAAGCCTTTAGGCTAGTACAAAACGCTGAGGCCCTGGGCACAGGTTGTGGTTGGATAGGGTGCGGACCCCAGTGGCAGTGAAGGCTTCACCCCCGGCTCTCGACTTCGGTCGGGGGTTCCCTCGGGTGGACGGGTGGTGGCTCGGATCGGCTGGGGAAAGGTCGCAGCCTGTGTTTCCCACGGGATTTTTTTCGGAAGAACGGATGTTCGACAGAGCAGCTATGGGGCCTCGATCTGGCATACATGATCACTGTACTCGCAAGAGTGCAGGTAGTAGACGTCTGGATTTTGTGGCCGAAAGGCTGGTACTCTGGACGTCTATAAACAAAACGTAAATCAAACAACAAATGATAGTAAAGGAGGTTGTTCTCGTGGTGATTGACTCATCTGAATCCCGTTTCTTCGTTCATCCCCTTTACCGCACACCGAATCGCTCTTTTTTATGGAAACTGACACGGTTGGCTACATCACCTACAACATCCGCAATGTCAGCCCATAACACCGGGTGAACTTGGTGCCACGTCAGTGCTTCCCTTCGGTCGTGCCGGCTACACTGAACTGGACGGAAAACGCAAACTATTTACATAGCCGTTTCGACCGACCTTTCATTCAGTGCGGTGGTACCAACCCGTGCGGGTTAAACCCTACCACCTAGTAACATTAACACCTAGCGGCGGCGCCTCGTTATTCATATCCCTTAGTCGCCTTTTACGACATACACGGGGAGAGATGCAGTGGGGCTATTATTTTAAAGTGCCGGCCCCACGCGGTACATAAACCTTTACAAGCATCAGCTTCTATAAAGGGTTGATATTTACTAAACAGTGTGCTCGCGGTGGGCAGGTTGGTTCACACAGAGCTCGGAGCCGCACAGCACTAAGGAGTACGCGTACACCTTCAGCCTCACCAACACCGGCTACGTGGAGTGGGCGGAGCGCGACACGCGCCGCGACGGCGTCAAGTTCCTCACCTCGCTCGTGTACGTGCGCCAGCCGTACCTCGACGCTATCACCTTCACCGAGAGGAGGAACCTCGTCTACGACTTCAGGTGTGCAAAGTTTAAGATCATTCTAGAAGATACTAAAAGCAGCTCGTGTCATTCATTACCATTGTCGGCCCCGATAGCTCAGTGGTGCAGACAGTCGACTGTTGCTATTGATTATGTTAAGCAACGCTGGGCGCGGTCAGTACTTGGATGGGTGACCGCTCGACCGTTGGAGGCTGACCGTGGTTCGGATTCCACGTAAAACTGTTGGTCCCTTCCCTTCCTACTTTACTTCGGTGGTAGGGTTCAACCCGCCCGGGTTGGTGCCACCGCACTGAATGAAACGTCGGTCGAAACGGCTATGTAAATAGTTTGTGTCTTCCGTCCAGTTCAGTCTAGCCGGCACGATCAAAGGGAAGCGCTGACATGGCACCTAGTTCACCCGGTGTTATGGGCTGACATCACGGATGTTGTAGGTGATGTAGCCAACCGCGTCAGTGGCCATAAAAAAAAAAAAACTTTGTTATTCCGGGCCAAATTGGCCAAAAAAGGATCGGAATCCGTGAAACCCTACTCTATACTATGATCTTGCTTGAGTCACTGTAAATCAATCAAGTTCGTTTTGAATTTGTCAATCTAGAAATTTTAGCGGCTTGTAACATACTTTCTTCGAGAGAGTGTATCGTTTACCTGAATGCAACATGGCCTTCGGCCTCGACCTTAGTCTGGTAGTCTTACTTTGTCCTTTTCGAATTTCATGCGAGCGAAGCCGCGGGCACAAGCTAAGACAACTTCAAAATAAAGTACTTAATTAAGGAAACAAACAAACAGGGACGTTTATTTATATAAGGTCTTTCAAAATTAGTTAATAGTACGCTAAGGGGGTTTCTGTATCGGAAATAGATCACTTTTGAAAAACAAAGAATTTTTTTTTTCACAAAAAAAAAATTTAAGTAATGTGAAATGTAAAAAAAAATTTCTTACTCGTTTCAGTTTCATGCCAGGAACAAAAAAGTCTTCCAACACATAGATCTCTTTCTTTCAGAAATTGTGAAAAAACACAATTTTAGTTTTATTAATAGATGGAATAGAAAGAATTTGATTTTTTTTTACCAACTTACACGTGTTACATCATAATGGTAATGAATACTTTTTTGTTACTGTTGTGAAACTGAATCTATTAGGCTATAAAATCAACCACCTATTTTTTTATTTAAATACATAAAAAAATATTTTACATAAAAAAAGCCCAAGGTCCAAAAAATTTTATACCTATAGGTTTTACTCCCTATATGATACAGAGCCATTAACTAATTTTGAAAGACCTAAATCTCTTACGAGCATTTGCAAGTTGGTCGCGTTAGAATGTTTGTCGGTACAAGCGGTGAAGGTGGTATATTGCGTATTGCAGGAGCTTGCTGAAACGTGACCGCAAGGGGCAGCTGGTGGCGGGACTTTACTTCCCGCTGGCGCTCAAGGACGCGCACTTCACGCTCTTCTACGACGTCGACGGAGACAAGCGCAAGATTAAGCTCAAGTTTGCTTCCTTCCTCCATCCAGACAAGGTGAAAACCCAGTTTGTACAAGTTTGCCTGCTTCCTCTATCCAGACAAGGTGAAAACCCAGTTTGTACAAGTTTGCCTCCTTCCTCTATCCAGACAAGGTGAAAACCCAGTTTGTACAAGTTTGCCTCCTTCCTCCATCCAGACAAGGTGAAACCCCAGTTTGTACCAGGTTTGCCTCCTTCTTCCATCCAGACAAGGTGATTACCCAGTTGGTACCAAGTTTACCTCCTTCCTTCATCCACACAAGGCGAAAACCCAGTTTATACCAAGTTTGACTCCTTCCTCCATCCAGACAAGGTGAAAACCCAGTTTGTACAAGGTTGCCTCCTTCTTCCATCCAGATAAGGTGAAAACCCAGTTTGTACAAGTTTGCCTCCTTACTCCATCCAGACAAGGTGAAAACCCAGTTTGTACAAGTTTGCCTCCTTCCTCCATCCAGACAAGGTGAAAACCCAGTTTGTACACTGAGACCTCAAAACGGTCCGTTGTACGTTGACGCTCAGATGGTGCTACCCCCTCTACCCACCACCTGAGCTCTTTCATGAAGTATCGGTCGCATAAAATAAAGATGTCGACAGGTTCCAGACAACATCCTGGACGCCGTGTACCTCTGCAACGACCGCATGCAGTACGACGAGGGCAGACTGCTGGCGCTGCTGAGCCAGATGGCGCATGTCATGGCCGACACGAGCTTTCTCAACCAGCTGCTCGCTATCAACGATGACATCTGTCGCATCAGCGGCGACATATGACAACGGTCCGACGTCATCGGCGGGCCGTGACGAAATTAGACACCCAATTTGTAGATTTTGGTTGTTTCTTATTGTTTGCCACCTACACTGTACTGTTAGGGCCTGAGGTGATTCCAGAGTGATGTTTGTCAGTCTAAGTGACTTGCGTTTTTGTTACGAGAATAGCGAAGTGAACATTTTTGTATTGTATCGTTGGAGCCATTGTTATCAGAAATGAAAGGGCTTTACTGACGTTGTTCACCTTGGAGGTGTTTGTTTGCTCGACGGAGCCAAAAATGCAACAGCAATGCAAGCTGTATTATTCACATCAATAATCACTTTGTCGGTGGAGCGACCGATCTTGGATTGTAATTATTGGGCAAGAAAAGCACTAGAAAAGAAGTATTACTACATTTAGCACAAATAAATTATCAATACTAAATTAACAATGAAACACGTGTGGAGTCACCTGCATTTTCCTCTAGAACTTGTAAAGTTGTAACATTTAAACTTCATATAATATTTCACCTGTTTATTTTAGTACAATATGTTTATTATTTACTTTACTGAGTAACGGGTTTTGGTGTATATTATTTAAACGAGGTTTTTGGGAATTATTTTAGAATTTTGTGCACTCTCAATAATTTATTAAATATTTTATCTCACCTTGACAAGTGAAGTTTAATTTCGTCAATTCACAGTAAAATGAAACAAACTTGGTTAATCTCTACGAATTTATTAGCTAGAATCCGACCGCCACAATTCTGAGAAATTTTACTGAATTACGAGGGGAGGCAAAGAATGTCTTACCTCAACATGATATCATCAATTTAGTCTGCCCATTTTTCTGATTGGTCCACAAAATGTATGAAAGAGAAAATGTTTTTCTTATTCGTGAAATTTTTTTGTAGGGTCTAACAAGGTTATTTTAAAATAAAAATGTATTTTTAGGTCATTTTTGAGTGAATCTAGCAACACTTCTCCCTCTTCATTCTATATTTTATCTCCCCTCGCATTACAATATTTTACACTTAGATTTCCAATTTTGTGTTTCTTCCAAGTCAAACAAAACTTAGGAGAAAAATAAATAAGCCAAAATGTTTAACCTACATTCTATGATTAAGAATTTAAAGAGCTAAGGTACACATAATAACCTTAAAACCAATATTGTGCTTTTGTTCATTCCAAATAGAAATGACTCGATACGCTCTCGAGAAAAAAAAATCCTCGTCTTACATCAGTGTCATCACATCCTGATCAATACACGTTGTACCAGATGTGAACCATTCTTCACAAAATGTAGTTCCTAGTGTTGATATTTAGGTACATACAGATACAGGTAATATCTAACAATCCCTTCATACAAACAATGGACCCTTTACTTTTCGAATCATACGTGATTGCAATTTTTCTTCAGAATTTAATTAAATATGAGAAAAATTCAAAACAATAAAAAAATCCCTCCAACATTCTTAAAACAAATCATAAAATATTCCCTCATGAAATACATCTCTCACTAAATATTTAAAAAAGGACACTTTCGTCATCGTCATTCCGAGCGAGAAGCAATCATATTCTTACATCAAAATAAATATACAAGTTTGCACGTCTACAGGAAATTAGAAATAAATTGTCACACAACACCTAAGGAACCCTCGTCCATAGACACAAAAGTCTGCGATCATCACCGGTATCATGATTAGTTACGGCCCCATTGCACAGCAGGATCATTATCTCATTGTCTATGGTTCCACATACACAGAAAACACTTTTTTTTATTGAAGGCGCGACATCATGTGGCGCCGTGCCACCCATAAGCTGTCTATCGACGCCCATGGACATTCGGACGTATGCGGGGGTTGTGAGTGCCATGTCGGCCTGACAGATGCGTATTCAGGCCGTTGTATTTCTTCTAAGTAAAGTCGCCCTTAATTGCTATTGCTATTGTGGCGCTTTCACAAGCACGCTGCAAAAGCACTAGACTTTCACAAGACTTAAAAGCTGCAGGCAGATTAAAGCTGTAGAGACGAAGGCATGTCTTCACAAAACGAAGCAAGCATCACAGTTGTGTACGACGACGTCGTCGACTGCACTGAATGCCAAATCTTAAGATTCTTCGATTCTCCAAGCTTTGGCACGTAGAGAGCATTTCATATCGATGAGAGCTGTTTATTTTTGTTGTATTAAAGATTTAGATAAATGAATAGCACCGCTCATAAGTAAAATGAATCTGCTAGTTAGGTTTTCAGTTTTACTGAAAATTCTGAATGTCAGTAGTAATAATTTTCATTAACTGACATTTAGAGTTCTCAGTAAAACTGAAAACTGTGCTTGCACCCTTTTTTTTTTGTAATCCGGTATGGGTGGCTGAGTCGGAGGGGCCAAAGCACATGCTCTGACTAGCCAATATCACCTCCGAGAAGGTAGCTGCCATACCGGAGACTTCTTCTCCGGAGACACCTAGTAAGGGGCAAGGAAAGGTACCTACAGTTTGACACCGGTTCCGAACGGTGAAGCAGCAAGTGTGTAAATTTTTTCAACAGAAAAAACTCATTGGTACACCCCGACCGGATTCGAACCTCGGACCTCTCGCATGAGAAGCCGATGCCGAAACCACTCGGCCACCCGCCGCTTAAATTGGAGTTGGAATATAACTTTAAGCAGATTTTTCCTCGTATGTCTGGTCCCCTATGAGCTTATTTGTGTCCTATCCTCCAGTGCAAGGATGTGACAGCGTTTAATAACACAGAATAGAAAGGAGATTATACATTTCTGCGAGACTAGAGGAATCATAAGGTAATAATCTTCACCGCAATTGTGCCATAACGAACCACAATACCTGCAATGTATTTTGATAATGACTTTTGCATCGACCGACGAGTGGTTGACTAATCTTAGAATTAACACTAGTTTATGTCATTTTGGAGTCATCAGTTCTTATGTGCCTTAACAATATCGATACAGAAAATATGTTGACACCTTTCCTCTGGCTATTTACTGCGATGAGTATTGAACCAGAACCTCATCAGTTGATGAGTTGAAACTGTACATCACCCCAGCCGGATAGAGAAAAAGCGAGAAAAATGGCGTAGCATCCAAATTGTCATTGGAATCCCAACTTTCAGTCAGGATTACATGTAACCAAAGATTTTGGAAGGAGAGTAGATATTCGAAGGAGGCGTGTCCGCGACATGGTAATATGGAGAGATTTGCCCATATTAACTATTGATGTGGCTGATTGAAGGTTTCAAAATAATAGTGGACGATTGAAGCTCCGATTTTTTTATTTTTATGTAATCCGGTATCGGTGGCTGAGTCGGAGGGGCCAAAGCGCATGCTCCGACCAGCCAATATCACCTCCAAGATGATAGGTGCCATACCGGAGACTTCCCTGGATTGCTGGCTATACTGGTCTAGAGAACACAGCCGAGGCTGCTATGCGGCCATCTTACATCCAGTACGGTGTTACCAACCCAGTCGGCTACAATTTGAGCCTACCACCTAGTAAGGGGCAAGGGAAGGGACCTACAGTTTTACACCAGTTCCGAACGGTGAAGCAGCAGGTGTAGGTATGCACGTAAATTTTTTCGTCAGAAAAAACTCATGGGTACACGCCGACCGGATTGGAACCTCGGATCTCTCGCATGAGAAGCCGATGCCCGAACCACTCGGCCACCCGCCGCTTTGACGGTGCATCATTCGCGCACGTGGATGTAACGCTTTGGATTGGCAAAAAATCGCTGGTGCAAATATGGTCGTATGTTCGTGTGTATGAATTGTGATTGTGTGCGATCGGAAACTGGCGACAACAGTTCCGATACGAGGGGGCATTCATGGCACATCGCCTCTCCTTCCAAAATGCATGTAATATTGTTATTTTCCAAGTGTAAATACTCGGTAAAGCCGTAGAGATCAGGGAGGTCTACTGGGAAAAACTTGCAAGCTAACACCTACATAATTAATTATGTGTTTTCTTAAACTACATTATGATACGTTGGGCGATTGCTGAGATTCTGGATCATACTTCTCGCAATGCTACAAGATAGGCATAGTGTGTCGGTAGCATCTCGTGGCGCCTACGTTACATAGCTTCGGATATGAAGAGATATGGGCCACGAGATGACTCCACATCGCAACTGATAATTATGATATAGAACAGGATATTGGTTCGAGGGAGAAGAAATATTATATTATTTTGTTGTTAAGCAAACGTCATCAAATATTCTGGAGAATCTAAGACTATCAAAATGTGCAAAATAACAACAGTTAGGTAGGTATGCACTATAGTCCTTTTTTTTTAAGAAGGAGGAAACTGACTTTTGGTTTTTTTTTTATGTAATCCGGTAAGTCGGAGGGGCCAAAGCACATGCTCCGACCAGCCAATATCACCTCCGAGAAGGTAGATGCCATACCGGAGACTTCCCTGGATCGCTGGCTATACTGGGCTAGAGGAGACCACAACCGAGGCTGCTATGCGGCCATCTTACATCCAGTACGGTGGTGCCAACCCAGTCGGCTACAATTTGAGCCTACCACCTAGTACGGGGCAAGGGAAGCGACCGTTGTTGCACATTATCGTGTTATGCGGTACATGAATCAGCACGACTAAGGACTCTTACACATAAACATGATAGTATGAGCCTTAACATTTGTCTGTTACGTCCCCCGCTCCTGACGACGTCTCGCCGATTCTGATTCACGTACATACCGAGAAACCGAAAACATTACGATAATTATAATAAGAAGGTGGAACGCAGCACACAATATAGTGATTGAAGTCGATACAAATACTATCCGATTGAATAATCTCTGGTGTTAGTTATAATGTAAGTCTTGACATTAAATAAAGGGAAACAAAATTATTTTCTTTCCGGTATCACAATACAGATTCCTATTGTACACGCACACATACGACACACCTCCGCACATATGCGCTACCTGTGGTGCTACAAACTGAATTTTTTGTATCTATATTTAGCTAAAGAATTTTAAAATCAATCAAGTCCAAAATTAGGTAAATAATCGAGTTTACAGAGCAGTACCAGGCGTTTTGGTATTGTAAGATAGGCGGCAGCTCCGCCATGCTCACCTCAAAGTCGGGCACAAACAGAGTCCCCCTAGCCATGCGCGGGATCTGATCCTGCCTGCACACCTGTAGTTTGCAGCCCTCCCATAGGGATTCAGTCTCATCGACTGTGCGCTGCAGCCACCGCAGTGTACAGTCGTCCTCGCAATTCAGTTTAAGCACCCCATCCGCCACGAATGGCATACCACGGAAGTGGAGTCCCTCAGTGTTGGGGGTCCTGGTTGCGAGGACAGATTTGTTTTCAAGCGTCTTTTTCACAACTTCCGCCTGTGCAGTGGTGAATTCCGCGAAAGGATCCGTCGTGACTGCCACCCTCAGGTGGGAGTTCAGCGTCTCCGCGTACGAGACCTGCCTGGGTTGGCCATCCCGCGGTGATGGATCCTCGTCGGACCGATTACGCTAGTATGGTGTGGTGAAACCACCTGTGCTGGTGCCTGGAGTGGCTTGTGTAACCTAGGTGACTTTGGAGGGGTCTATCCTTCCAGTGGCCTTCGATTCGATTCGAGTTTACAGCATTTAATTAGTTAATCAATCGATACAATTACTGATAACAACTGCATGAGTATTTAAAATTTGTCAGAAACTGGCAGCACTAGAACAGTCACTTTCCTCCGTCTTAAAAAAAAAGTACTATAATTTAACCAACGTCACTGCCTACAGAACCAAAGATTATATCATATCTGTTTGAGGTTTCGATAACCGCCAGCTTCTGATACCATAGGAAACCACTATCTGACATTTGACCATTGGAATGCAACGATATACCTCGCGGTAAAGTCATAGTGTCAAAACGTTTGATTAGACTGTAAACATATTATGTAAGTTGTAATAATAGCTTCAAGTACCATCAAACCGAACGTCACCCGGCCTACCTGCTTGAAAATACTTATTTCTTTTTATTTCAGTTTCGACTCAAATTGGTACACAATTTGAAGAATTTCAACATTGCAGTGACTTTTAGTCTTCCAGAAATTCACACGATTGACTATTTCCTCATAGCTGAGGCCATATGACCGTTCTCACCACCTCCGGCTAAAGTCTCGTCGAAGTTATTTGTGGATTCAAGTGAAATTTCTCATATATAAAAATAAAAATGTATGAGAAATGTCACTTGAACCCACTGTTGGGATTCCAATGTCAAATTTTTACAGGAGTTCATCATCCGTTCAACTGGCAACCGCCAGCTTCTCTTTGGCCGAACGTGGTGAAACCGGCCGTTAGACAAAGTTTGTCCAATGTTTAAACATAATAAAACTTCTACAGAGTTTCGTCACAAGAGTGTAGTCAACGGGTCGACGCAATGCTGACAGTCCTTTTAAAATTAACTTATTAATTAACCAGATTGTAACATTTACGGACAAAAAGAATGTATAACTCGCTGCGGCAATCCCCTTTGCAACCTCATGAAGAAACCGGTTATCAATTAGCTATATCTAAACATTTAATCATAAATGTTTTTAACATATAAAGTAAGCAAGCAACTCTGCTGAGACGGTACCTAGCTGAACGTGGTTTCGCGTGGTGAGCTGGGGGTAGTTAGGCTGCGTCGACCGCACCATCGTTCTGTCGACAGGGCCAGCCTTACTGGTTTTCATTAAAAAAAAAAGGTGGTTCCAAAGAACATGCCAATTTTCTTAAATATGAATAGGTAATTTTGACAGTTCCGTTCACTCTATACGCCTGTATATTATAACTCTATGGTTAATGTGGTGCTCGGTGTTATGCGTTGAGTCACCAGAGTTTTATTCAGCACAGCTGATTACTCTGCTTAGTCCGGCTGTCGGGGTCGGTAGGTATGCGGTTGCAAAGGTTGAACCGTGCTTGTTGCACAAATGAGAAGTGAGCTGCAAACGTCGGTTAGTCGGTGTGGTCTCTGGTGAGTATGGCCGGCCGCACAGCGCGGTGCGGCTAGTGGTCCGGCGAGTGGCGAGCGTTGTGGTGGGAGCGGTGGTGCCTGCTCTTGTGCCGCTGTGGGTGAGCGCCGCTGTACAGCTCGCGGACGCTCGCACTGTCGGTACGTACCGTTAGATTAGGTCATGTTGAATAGAATTGGGCTATAGCAAAGTTTTTGAGTTATACACGGTGTTGCAACCCCAACCGTACAACCCGAAAGGGGGTGATTATGTACGTGAAATAGAACAACTTTTGTTCTACGACTTTTTAATTTGAAGAAAAAAAAAATTTTTTTTCTTTAAAAAAATTTTTTTTTGCCACAGAAGTTGATTAGTTTCACATATAGAATAACACCCCAGTTAAATATATTACGGGGGCAACTGCAACACCGAGTGTTTCAGGATAGGGCTTCGTAACTTCAGGGTTCGAAAGGGGTCCGTCCATTTAAGAAGACGAAAAGCTCTGAAATTGTTATTACAATTTCCAATAAAAAAAAAACACGGAATTTCGATTTGAGTGATTTTTTATTTTCTTCTAAGAATGATTACTTTCTATTCCTGAAGTTTCTCAAACATATCCTGAAACACCCTGGATATATGTTTTTGAGAGTGCGTGCTCTATTGAAACCATTTCCTATTTGCAAAGTGATGTGTTTGGTGAATTAAATAAGAGTTTTTCACATGTGAATACTCTAACAGAACTTTAGGAAACTGATGGGGTGAAGAGTTACAAAAGAAGGTGATTGTATGTGAAATAAAATCAAAAGTGTTTACACATTGAGCAATATATAACCTTTCCTTTGCACATTTTGGTTGTAAATTATGTTCACATACCGGGAACGAGATTTGTAATAATCGGTTCCATCTATCATTGTTTAGCATCACATATTATTTTAATTCTAAAGTTGTATTAAAAAAGAAAACTATAAATTAATAGTTTCAATTAGGAGAATATTGAAGCAACTTCCATTACCAGTTTGCATTCCGGAGAAGGGGAAAATTTTAAAATATAAATATAAACTTACTATAACAAGCACAACGTATATACAATTATAAAAAGCTTTTGCACACACATGCCAAAAGTAAAATCTAATCAGAAAATAAAATCATAAGAAAAAAGTTACAGCTAGCTAATAGTGGTAGCGTCGCGTGGCATAACATCTGAAAGCAAGAAATAAACAAAACCTTCAGCTTTTATGCTTTTTCTGTTGTATTTTGCTGTATTGAAAACTATAAAAAAAATTCTGATTTCTAAGGCATTTTAACTTTGACATTTGGACTGAGGGCTCGCACACACTGCGAATATTATATTATATCTTTTTTTTTTTTTTTTTTTTTTAACACACTGCGAATATAATATTATATCTATAATATAAAAAAATTGCACCCTGACACCGTATCACACAGCGCGGTTTCGCATGAATGCGTGATTTAAATTGTAACATTTTAAGTATTGTTTCTATGAATCGATTTGGCGGGGGCACTGCCGTGCCCCAGATATGTTGTATGTACTAAGTACTAACACATATTTACGATATTTCGACCAAAATACAATATTTCAGAATTATTTTGTGAAAAATGTGCAATTTTTCACAAAAAACATATTTTTGAATGGTTCCTGTTACCAAATACCGAAGTGACAAAAACAGGCAAGCAAGAAATTTTAGTGTCAGAGATTAATTCAACATTCATTTATTTAATCTTTAGGGCGGACTGCTGTCCAGACATGTCCAACACATTCAATGATTTATTATACATAAAAAAAGAGACAAGGTTTGAATATGGCTCAACTTCAGACAGTAAGGCGGTGTGGAGTTACCTTGTCGGCGGGGCGGCGGCGAGGGGGCTGGCGTGGTGGTGGCGGATGGGTCTCCGCGAGGCGGGCCGCGCGCCGCTCGCTCTACACACAACCACTACAACTGCTCACCTCCACCCGACACGCAGTGCTACGTGCCGCCTCAACCGTCTGCCGACTCTGCTTTTGACTCTCTACTTTTTTATTTTTATGTGTGTAATAATGTTTCATCTTTAGAATCGTATACTATCCCTATTTTAAGTAGTTGTTTTGTGGGAATTAACTCGGGGATAGCTGAAAATTAGCGCTGCAGGTAATATCAGCGCTGCAGTTAATATCAGCGCTGCAGTTATCAGCGCTGCAGTCATTATCAGCGCTGCAGTTAATATCAGCGCTGCAGTTATCAGCGCTGCAGTTAATATCAGCGCTGCAGTTAATATCAGCGCTGCAGTTAATATCAGCGCTGCAGTTAATATCAGCGCTGCAGTTATCAGCGATGCAGTTAATATCAGCGCTGCAGTTATCAGCGCTGCAGTTAATATCAGTGCTGCAGTTAATATCAGCGCTGCAGTTAATATCAGTGCTGCAGTTAATATCAGCGCTGCAGTTAATATCAGTGCTGCAGTTAATATCAGCGCTGCAGTTAATATCAGCGCTGCAGTTAATATCAGCGCTGCAGTTATCAGCGCTGCAGTTAATATCAGCCCTGCAGTTATCAACGCTGCAGTTAATATCAGTGCTGCAGTTAATCAGAGCTGCAGTTAATCAGCGCTGCATTTAGTCAGCGCTCCATTTAGTCAGCGCTGAAGTTAATCAGCACTGCAGTTAATCAGCGCTGCTGTGCAGTTCTTGTCAGAGACCTCCAGCATTAAGCTGAGCTAGCTCCCTTTTATTCTCCAAAATGTTTTCCTGCCTCTGTTGTGAATTGTAGATAAATTATTTTATTGGAGATATAATCAAAGCAATTACTTTTTTATAAAATAACTTCAATAAATTGAAAATAATTGCCGAAAATCACAAACAACACATCAGATAAATTTGTAATGGCAAAAGAATAAAAAAAAAATTACAAAAATTTGTTCTAACTGTACAACATTTGCGATGATAAAAGTATTTTGAAACAAAGTATGCAACACAACGTGTACAAATTATAATAAAGCTAAACGCACAAAGTAATTGCGCGCGGTGGCGGCAAATGTGTGAGGCGGCACATACAGTGTGTGTGTACATACTCGTACATAGCTAGAACACATGCACTACTACACCAAATACACAATATAATATAAAAAATATCTAAAGAACTAAAAATATATAATATTACTAGGAAAATATTAAATGCATACTCGAAATCTACTGCCACAATCATATTGCACTAAGGGCAGCTCACACCGAGACGGCGACGCGACGATGCACTTTTCAAGATGGCGATGCAATATAGTACTTGTTTACTACACAAAAAGGTAAAAATTTTAGTGAGAGCGCAAAAGCGAACTAGATACTTGCACGTTACGTCGCGCGACGCACCGGAACGTCTCGCCGGGCCGGATATTTGAGGGAACACGGGAGGCGCATTGTGAAGCCGCCGCGGCTTGTCTCCATTGGGTGCGGAAGGTACTCGTAGTGACCGACCGACGATGTGTTCCGATACGTCGCGTGGCAGTGCTATCCCCCTATACTACAAGTAGGGTTGCCAGATGGTTCAGTTGAAAAAAACCGGACATTTTCCATCAAAGGGCCTTTGATTTTTCAGGTACAAATTTAAGAAAAAATTTAAGTAGATTTTATGTACAAAATGTTTCATGAGAAAATGAATGGGAGATAGAGTAATAAATAAAAGGTTTGAATTGATCAAACTTACTGCAAAATCGAAGAATACAGTAAGATTAGTATTAAAATGTTCTGAAAAAGTAAATATTTGCGTGACCTACTTATATGAAGAAAAAACCGGACGTTTTGGTGTACGGTTTTTCATTATTTTGGAGACCGGACACGAGCCTCAAAAACCGAACTGTCCGGTCCAAAACCGGACATCTGGCAACCCTAACTACAAGCCATAGCATGCTTCACAATGTTGCAATGCACCTCGGCTCTCGAGCTTCATCATGCATGTTTGCGTCTCGTCGCGTCTTGGTGTGAATTGACCCTAACTCTAACATATAAATTGCAAACAATAGAGAAATATAATAAACTGTTCGATCTAACCGCACCAACCGCGAACGAACATTATACGTCCGCAAATAAATAAATCTCTGTGACATTGGCTGAAGATGCTGACTTGTCTAGCGGGGAAGAGAGAAATTGTGGAGCCATTTTCAACAGCACCACGCGATTTAGTATGGGTGTCTCCTGAGCACGTGCATCGACCTCCGCCCAATATGGTTTGACGTAAAGAATGCACCGGACGCTAAGGACTCTACCGTACTGAATGTAAGATGGCCGCATAGCCGCCACGGCTGTGTTCTCCTCTAGTTCGGTATAGCCAGCAATCCAAAGGGACGTCCCCGGTATGGCACCTACCTTCTTGGAGGTGATATTGGCTAGTATGTGCTTCGGCCCCTCTGACTCAGCAACCCATACCGTATTACATAAAAAAAAGAAAAGGACTTTGAGGGAACAGCCATAACAGGCGAAGCGCCCGTACGGGCATCAGTGAAGATGAACGGCCGCGCTAAGTATAGTCCCTGACTTGTGGCGTACTGTACGAATGATGCGGCTGTACACGGACTGACCTGGCGGCGGACGAGGGCGCGGGCGGGGCCGGCAACGCGAGCTGCGGCGCGCCGATGCGAGCTCGCCCCGGAGGCACGTACTCACCCACCTTCTGCTGGAACTCCCTGCCACCCAACACATTCACTTTTAGAGGGTCCATTGTATGTTTTTGTTTTATTCTCCTTATGATACTTGCCTTTCCCGTGGATATAATACAGTAATAAAGTAGTTGATATTGGATACCGGGTGGTTAAGCTCAAGTGGCAGTGGGTTGGGCACGTCAGCCGAAGAGACGACGACCGTTGGAGTAACCGTGTCCTACACGGGCGGCCGTGGACAGGAAAACGGAGTGTGAGAAGATCACCCTCCAGGTGGGACGACGACATCAAGTACGTCGGCGGAAAACAGTGTTCCGTACCGCTGAAGGCCGGGAGGACTGGAGGAAAATTGGAGAGGTGTAGCAGTCCAGCAGTGGACGCTTACACGCTGACTGACTGACTGACATAATACTGCAAGCTGTCAGGAATTAGACATTCAACAGTAAGTTATAAATGTTTTAAGAGTTCGCTTGCACGGATAGTATCCATTGATTACACCCATATTTATATTAGTGTCTTCTCAATAGAGTATTGTACTTTGATGCGGTGATTTTGGCAGTGGTGGTGGATACAGACTGATGGTACACGCATACGTACCATCACTCTCAGTCTCAACAATTGGGGTAAGAGGAGTAATCGGTCTTCTTCCCCAAGTGCAGCCACTAACTGTGCTAATTATAGAGGGTACAGAAGGGGTGTTCTGTCAGTGTTTAGGCTAGTTTGCCAGATATTAACCAGGTGAGGTTTCTTGTTGCGAAGAGAACAAAAACCTTGACCCGTCTCCTGGGGACAACTAAGTCACAAAAGAAATATTGCACCTCACTTCTAGACAATGGTTTTTTTTTCATCACATTTTATTTTACCTTACAATCTGTCTCTTTGTAGAAGACAATAAGTAATGTGTCTGCTCCTCTGTGTATTTGATCATATGTTACCAGGGTATGCTTCCATAGAGGCATCCCAAAATTTTCTTCCCTCAAATTATTTGCTCAGCTGTTCTAATGAATGGGGTCCTGTTACTGTTACTATTGTTCGGACTCGTTTTCCGCCCTTAAGCCAGTCCATTGTGGGCCTTTTGCGCGTCCTACGGCCTTAACCCAACCAGCTGAGTTCTTTCAAGAAGCAGCACACTCTGAGTGGGGTCCTTTTCTTGAGGCGTTTTCTAGAAGGGAGGCGAGTGATTTGATTTATTAAAAATATCAATAACATATCGTGTGGGGTCGGTACTTAAAAAGAATATCCCCACTGCATCTCTCCCCACGCATGTCGTAAAAGGCGACTAAGGGATAAGGACAAGATGCCGCGCTAAAGGGCGACAGGCTCGCCATCTGTCACCTTGACACGGTACTTCCACCGAGTCATGCAGCAGGTGGGTCTTCGTGCCTTACTTGCTGCTTGATCGATTGAATCTTGTTCGAATACTTTGCGAAACGTGGTGGTCGTTGTTGTGCTGTCATTTACCAGTTCTTGCAGCACAACACCGATTACTCTGCTTACCCCGATGGTCGGGATTCAGCGTATGTGATATGTATGGAATAGATGAAGATGGGATACCTGTCAAAGTCGTCGGCCTCTTCCTCATCTAGGTTAATGAACTCCTGCCGCTCCTCCTGGTCCCCGGAGAGCACGTTCTGCTCTCGCTCGATCACGTGCGCCCGCTCACCGATGTGGTGGCCTGCACACGCACACGCACCCATCATCAACACCGTAAAGCTCTATTCTAATCAATAAAGTGAAAAATATGTAATTGGTGCACCCACGGAATAAGGATTAGCTGGTAGGACCATGGACATTTTTTTTTTATAGAAACTGACACGGTTGGCTACATCACCTACAACATCCGTGATGTCAGCCCATAACACTGGGTGAACTTGGTGCCACGTCAGTACTTCCCTGAACTGGACGGAAAACACAAACTATTTACATAGCCATTTCGACCGACCTTTCATTCAGTGCGGTGGTACCAGCCCGGGCGGGTTAAACCCTACCACCTAGTAATATAAGAAGGGAGTCATATCCCTTAGTCGCCTTTTACGACATACACGGGGAGAGATGCAGTGGGTCTATTATTTTAAAGTACCGGCCCTACACGGTACTGAACATGTGTACTGAACACCACACTGAGTGCAAAATTTTACCCGACACAATTTTCGCTGAAGAAATTATAACAAGTGTGGGGCTAGGCTCAATTGCATAGCCATTGGTTTATCGCTACCTGTAGCGGTAGCAAAAATAGTCTAAGTTTTTCTAGATTCATTGCAGCTTAACTTTGGCGTAAAGCGTACAACAAGAACACCATGCCAGCTTCAATAAAAAACCGGCCAAGTGCGAGTCAGACTCGCGCACCGTGGTTTCCGCACCACCTAGTAATTGGCAGGTTATCATTATTTTATGTTTTACTTTAGAGTTGGCACTATAATCACACTAAGTTTGACACTTGTATGTATTACCGTTTTTATGACAGCGCAAAAAAATGTTTTTCTTATATAGGGAGCCCTCTTAATTGTTTTACTTAAAATTTTTTTTTACTATTTCCTAGTATATCCTCCATTATAACACATAATATTATGTGAAAATTTCAACCGGCTACCTATTACGGTTCAAAACATACAGCATTTAAAGGTAAGACAGACGGATAGACGGACAGACTCACGGCGTAGGCTTAGTAATAGGTTTCTGTATGAATATGGAATGGAAACCTAAAAAGAAGTCAGTCAGTCAGTCAGTCAGCGCGTAAGCGTCCACTGCTGGACATAGCCTCTCCAATTTTCCGCCAGTCCTCCCGGCCTTCAGCGGTACGGAACCACTGCTTTCCGCCGACGCACTTGATGTCGTCGTCCCACCTGGCAGGTGGTCTTCCCACACTCCGTTTTCTTGTCCACGGCCACCAGTGTAGGACACGGTTACTCCAACGGTCGTTGTCTCGTCGGCTGACGTGTCCAGCCCACTACCACTTCTTACTTTTTAAAGTAGTTTAGTTAAAAAGAAGAGTATAAAGAAATGAAAGAGAGAGAGAGAGAAGTAAACGCAGAAGAGTCTCACCGACGGCCATCTTCTTGGTGCCGGTGCGCGAGTCCTCGAGGGTCTTGCGCGTCTCCTTGACACCGTTGGGCCCGACCTTGGTGCTGCTCGTCGAGCTGATTACCTGCACATACACACATATGTACATGTATGTATGTATGTATGTATATATACACATTCTTCTTAACTTCTTTTACTTTTTTCCCCCTACCTATCCCCTTGTGCCGGACACGACACATGCATTATTCGATGGCTAACGGTCCGACGCGACGCGGTCACCGCACCCCGCGCCCCTCTGGCGCGGCGTGCGTCCGCGCTCGCCTCGGCCCGCCGCCGCCCCGGCAGTCCATCACACCACGGAGTCGCGGATAGTCGCTTTGAGTCAATAATAATTCTCAGTCGTTTTATTACACGTTTATCCACAGCTATCATAGTGTTTCATTTGGACCTTAAACACTAACGCCCTACATAGGACACTCGCATATAATAGCAAAGTGGTACACCCTCTTTGAGATATTCAAATGTTTTATGTTAATTTTTTTTTATTTAATCCGATATGGGTGACTGAGTCAGAGGGGCCAAAGCACATGCTCCGACCAGCCAATATCACCTCCGAGAAGGTAGGTGCCATACCGGAGACCTTCCTGGATTGCTGGCTACACTGGACTAGAGAACACAACCGAGGTTGCTATGCAGCCATCTTACATCCAGTACGGTGGTACCAATCCAGTCGGCTACAATTTGAGCCTACCACCTAGTAAGGGGTAAGGGAAGGGACCTACAGTTTTACACCGGTTCCGAACGGTGAAGCAGCAGGTGTAGGTATGCATGTAAATTTTTTTCGCCAGAAAATATTCATTGGTACACGCCGACCGGATTCGAACCTCGGACCTCTCGCATGAGAGGTCCGAGGCCCAAACCACTCGGCCACCCGCCGCTTCATTGTATTAACGTTGCGAGTGGTTTGCGAAAGCTGTCACAATTGCTTTGATTGCGGGCGCGGACGTACGTTGTTCGGTGTTTTAGAGCCAGCGTTCTCCTCCTACAATTTTGTATATGACATGTAAAGGGGAATTGTGAATTTTAGGTTAGAAAAAATTCAGGAAAAATGTCAGGCGTGTTTTGTTTTTCCTGGAGTTGAAAGAATCCATCTGCGCTACTAAATAAGTAAATCCTCACTTGTTTGACATAGATTTTTGGATAATGTCATTCGCTATAAGTGCAATAAATAGAGTTTATTGATCTGATTTAATATTTTACTAAATATTTGAGTTTGAGCCGTGGGGCGCCATATTTCCGCGCTGCAAAAGTAGCCCGGGAGTCAGGGGGGGTTAGCATTATTATAACCTGTGGGAGCCAACAAGTTTATATTTTTTTATATTCCACTGTCCGTATGTCGAGGTTATCATGGAGCGTTGTCACGTGTACTGACTGAACACACATTAAAATGTTTATATTGTTGAACTTAGTATAAATTGTGGTTCAAAATGGGTGTGAAAAGGCTTCTGTCAGGCCGGCATGGCATTCGCGATCCCTGTGCATCACAGATGGGTCCATGGGCATACTGTTGGACACTTTCGAGTAGATGGAACAATGCCACCAACGACATTCTACTTTCTGGACGGGCCCTCGTCATACATTTTACCGGTAGAAAGGTGCGTTTGGAGTTCTTCTATATATTGCCAATATTTAAAACAGCGTAAGTGCGCGAGCGCCTCATACATCACGTTACGTTTCCGCTCTGTGAACGTCGATAGAGTAAGACGGTTAAATGGCAATTTGATACGTATAAAGGAGAGACAACGATTGGAGAGTGTGCTGAATGCTCACAAATAGCGCGCCTCAATTCGGTGCGTTGTATGCCACTTCCCGATAATTTAATTCGTTGAATGACACATGTTGAGCTTCGCAAAAAAAGGTCTTGTAAAACTCTCTGTCAAGTAGTACTATTCAATAACATGGTGAACATTTGGATGGGTTCTCAAAACATTAATTTCTTGCACGAAAACAAACAATACATACATAGGTATCTATTTATGTATGAATACTTTACGTATATAAGAACTCCAAATAATACCCCTAAAACAAACGCAATAAATGCACACAAACATTTGGCATTATAAACGGGAAACATTCTTATTAGTATGGTGCAATTAGACCCAGACCTCAACATCCAAAGTGAAAGTATCATTCCAGCTCCAAATTGTTCTATACAGTCCACATATTGTTTGGTAAAAAGTTACACCATTTTTAGAGTCGGGTATGGGGGGGAGGGGGGGGGGGGGGGGGGGGGGCGGGGAGAAGTTGCGTTTTATCAGTTTTTCTTAAATATTTCAAAAACTATACGGTTTAGCGCAAAAAAGCCAAGGACAAAAATAATGTATATTAAATTACGAACTAAAATGGTCTAAAGCATAATGTTGCTAAAGTGAACGGTTCCAGAGTTACGGAGGGTGTAAAGTAGCAATTTTTCTTTTTTTTTTAGATTGCAAGCGCGCCCGCCTGTGATCGCCCAGAACTGCGAGGCTTACAGACCCCGCTCTGCGCTTAATTTAAAGCTAATTAAATTGCCTGCAAATTATATTCCACAAGTTCTACTCGTAGGACCAATGGTTTCGACGCAGTTTCGGTCCAAAGAAGGTCTAAAACTAAAATTTTCCATTTTTGGTAAAAATTATATATTTTAAAAGTGCCGTAATTCAGTAACTAATTGACCTACAGAGCTCTGGTTAAGCTTTATTTGTCACAAATTGAATGTTCTTTGAAACGTATAAAGTAGGTTTTGAAGAAAAATGCATGGATTAGGAGATATAGAGCAGAATCTGAAACGAGGCCAAAAATGTCGCGGTTTTTGGTGTGTAAAAATGTTTCCACAACTTTTTGAGAATTGCAAACTTGGGTATACATAGTCCTAATGGGTCCGAACAACATACTAAAAAATCAGAGATACATCATGTTTTGTTAATTTATTGTCGCTTTTGACCGGCCTATCAGTTGATTTTGAAAATATACATGCATAAGACCCTAGTCATAATATATTAACAAAAACGGAGTGTGGGAAGACCATCCGCCAGGTGGGACGACGACATCAAGTATATCGGCGGAAAGCAGTGGTTCGTACCGCTGAAGGCCGTGTAGGACTGGAGGAATATTGGAGAGGCGTATGTCCAGCAGTGGACACTTACACCCTGACTTACTGACTGACATAATACATTAATTAATATTGTACATAATATTATAATATTATAGACAAAGACCTACTTCATGTGTAGTTAGACCTACACATAGATAGTAGAGGAAGCTAAGAGCCACATTTTGTCCGCATGTAAACAGCGATAATTACATTAGGCTTGACTCAATTTACGACTTTGAACAAGATCTGTATTGAGCGCTTTCAAGGTCAAAATATTCCGCAACGTTTTATAGATTTTTTATAACCAACTAGCTAAGATGTGCTTGCAGAGAGTGAATAAGCAAAAAAACTCTTAATAAAAAATCTCACTAGGCAGTAGGCGAGCGACTACCGCCTGGTCGGTTTTGTTTCGTGAATTCGATGAACGTTCTCCGTGTGCTTTCGTGTTCGAAAAATTATTATATTCGAGGTCGAGAGCGGGACTGGTGGTTTCCCCGCGTCCTAGTCAACGCAGACTAGCTGACGAGGGCTTGAAGCGAGCCGAAACGTGAAGCATGCGCGGGAAATTTAGAGTGGCCACTCGCTAGTCCCGGCCTCGATTAATACCCTCCTCTACTGCCGATGGGCCCGGATATGTTCGGTGAAGCCATCGTAAGCTTAGATCCACACCTTCCTACCAATTACCTGTCAATTGCATGGACCAGGAAAGTGCAAACCAGTAGCGGCTTCCAGAAGGTCAACTTTGTGAAACCTGGAGCCAATAAGCTGCCCAAAGATAGGACTAAACCTTCTTCAATTTTGGGAGCAGCAAAGGATTGGGAATTGTTGATGGACACACATGAGAAGCATTACCAAATGCCTTCGGAAATCTGTACCACAGCATTAAGACCGGATATACTCATATTCTCAAAAGCGACAAAGCATGTAGTACTTGTTGAACTTACAGTTCCATGGGAAAGTAACATACCGAAGGACCACAACATCAAACTTAACAAGTACTGCAACTTAGTAGACCGGATTGTGAGAAACGGATTCAAGACTGATCTCTTCGCTGTGGAAGTCGGAGCAAGAGGACTGTCCAGCGAAGTCGCTCTACAGTCTCTTCAAGAATCTAGGGCTGCCAAGATCGACGCTAAGCTCATATATGGAGAGAGCTTCGAAAACGTCACTGGAAGCATCCTACAGAATATGGATAGGTAGAGAGAGGGAGGTCGAGAGCGGGACTGGTGGTTTCCCCGCGTCCTAGTCAACGCAGACTAGCTGACGAGGGCTTGAAGCGAGCCGAAACGTGAAGCATGCGCGGGAAATTTAGAGTTGCCACTCGCTAGTCCCGGCCTCGATTAATACCCTCCTCTACTGCCGATGGGCCCGGATATGTTCGGTGAAGCCATCGCAAGCTTAGAACCACACCTTCCCTTCTTCATTTTGTGTGTACAAATAGACATTTAATATGGATGAAGAACAAATTGTTAGCACGAGCAATGAGAACAGGGAGAAAATTAATATCGATAACGTAATATCGACTAAATCACTGCACTAGGTTATTACGTCAACATTCCTTAAACTTCCTCGGAGCTCGCGCGCGGTCAGTATTTAGAAGCACAGATGGATTTTTTTAACTTCAGGAAAAACTAAACACACCACATGAACAAATGGTCTGCAGCCGCCCCAGTCATATTGTAGCGTTTATAGAGGACATAGGCCTGCTGGGGTGGCCGGGGATCAAGGGGTTTTGCACGAAGGTCCCAGAACAAGAGGGACTAGTTTGCAGGCTTAGAGCAAACCCCTACTACAACAACAACAACAACAACATCATTATGGTGTATATATTAGTGTTTGTTTGTCCGTCCGTCAGTCAGCTAGGGCAACGTGGTCACAATCGCACAATATGACGTATGTGTACTACTGGGAAGTGTTAATGAAAATTAAAATTGTAATTTAATTTTGAATACGTACATATCGTAGTTAGACTAAGACTTAAAATGTAGTTTAATTCTGATTTTTTAATCTATGTAAACTGTTAAAGGTTAAGAATTAGAATGTAATTAATTTTCTTTTGTTATTTTAAGTATGTACACTGTTAGTTATATCGCTGTATTAAAGAACCTAAAGGGGGAACACCGAATGGCCATGTATCTTAGCGCATGTAATAGCAGTAGTTGAAAATGTAAATGCTGTAGTGTTTTCTAATAAAGTAAATAAATAAATAAATATATAAATAAATTATTCATGAGCTGAGAAGTGGGTACAGAAGTGAGCGCAGTCGGAAAATATCTACCAATTGTGTGAGCGGAGCTGCGGGGACAGCTAGTAACGCACATACGTGTGAATAAAGCTCAGTACCTGAGGTCTCCCGTGGGGTCCACTGGACATGACAACAGTGCTGCTGCTGTAGGAGCTGCCAGGCATCACCATGCCACCTTCCATGCCACCTGTAAATGTCAAACATTTTTTTTAATTTATTTATTTGATGAACGAACAGCCTAAGCTGATGTGTTCATGTCTAAGTTCACTGGTGCTTTGTTATTTTGATGTTGGTTCAGTTTCGTGTTTTTTTTTAGGCGTTTGTCGAGCCTGTTTTTAAAGGAATTGGTGGTGGGTGCTTGTACAACATCTTCGGGCAGCTTGTTCCACATTTCCACTGCTCTATTTGACAGGAAGTTTCGTCTCGGATTTGTTGAGCAGACAGTGACATTCAGCTTCAAGCTATGGCCTCGGAGATGACTATTTGTATTTCTAGTCAAGAGGTTCTCCAGTTCTGGACAATCATAATGATGATTGAGAATCTTGTATGTTTCTATGAGGTCACCCCTTTCTCTACGTTGCTCCAATGTTGTCAGGTTGAGGATTTTTAGTCTTTCCTCGTATGGTTTCCTCTTCAGTGATTTTGGTATCTTGGTCGCTCTTGTTTGAACTCTTTGTAAACTATTCATTGTTCTCATTTTTCCTTTGTCATACCAATAGGGTGTGGAAATCAGGGATGGTACGAATATTCGCATTTGCATTCGCTTATGCGAATGATTCGCGTCATTTTAAACAGTCGCATCAAGCGTTGCGAATGTTTTGCGAATACGAATGTGTACAGGTCGTGTCGCGTCTCGCCTCTCCGCCGCCGCCGGCCGCGCGTCTCTTTGCTTTTTGTCCTTTCGCGCGTGCGCAAACCGCGCAGTCAGGCGTCACGTGTTTCATAAACTTTGACAATACAATTACCTACTCTATGAATGAAACAATGGTTTATTGCAGACTACTGTTTGTATACTCCTATTTTGTGTATGTTATAAAGCAATAAAGTAATAAAGCAATGCAGTCAGGCGTCACGTGTTTCATAAACTTTGACAATACAATTACCTACTCTATGAATGAAACAATGGTTTATTGCAGACTACTGTTTGTATACTCCTATTTTGTGTATGTTATAAAGCAATAAAGTAATAAAGCAATGCAGTCAGGCGTCACGTGTTTCATAAACTTTGACAATACAATTACCTACTCTATGAATGAAACAATGGTTTATTGCAGACTACTGTTTGTATACTCCTATTTTGTGTATGTTATAAAGCAATAAAGTAATAAAGCAATGCAGTCAGGCGTCACGTGTTTCATAAACTTTGACAATACAATTACCTACTCTATGAATGAAACAATGGTTTATTGCAGACTACTGTTTGTATACTCCTATTTTGTGTATGTTATAAAGCAATAAAGTAATAAAGCAATGCAGTCAGGCGTCACGTGTTTCATAAACTTTGACAATACAATTACCTACTCTATGAATGAAACAATGGTTTATTGCAGACTACTGTTTGTATACTCCTATTTTGTGTATGTTATAAAGCAATAAAGTAATAAAGCAATGCAGTCAGGCGTCACGTGTTTCATAAACTTTGACAATACAATTACCTACTCTATGAATGAAACAATGGTTTATTGCAGACTACTGTTTGTATACTCCTATTTTGTGTATGTTATAAAGCAATAAAGTAATAAAGCAATGCAGTCAGGCGTCACGTGTTTCATAAACTTTGACAATACAATTACCTACTCTATGAATGAAACAATGGTTTATTGCAGACTACTGTTTGTATACTCCTATTTTGTGTATGTTATAAAGCAATAAAGTAATAAAGCAATGCAGTCAGGCGTCACGTGTTTCATAAACTTTGACAATACAATTACCTACTCTATGAATGAAACAATGGTTTATTGCAGACTACTGTTTGTATACTCCTATTTTGTGTATGTTATAAAGCAATAAAGTAATAAAGCAATGCAGTCAGGCGTCACGTGTTTCATAAACTTTGACAATACAATTACCTACTCTATGAATGAAACAATGGTTTATTGCAGACTACTGTTTGTATACTCCTATTTTGTGTATGTTATAAAGCAATAAAGTAATAAAGCAATGCAGTCAGGCGTCACGTGTTTCATAAACTTTGACAATACAATTACCTACTCTATGAATGAAACAATGGTTTATTGCAGACTACTGTTTGTATACTCCTATTTTGTGTATGTTATAAAGCAATAAAGTAATAAAGCAATGCAGTCAGGCGTCACGTGTTTCATAAACTTTGACAATACAATTACCTACTCTATGAATGAAACAATGGTTTATTGCAGACTATTGTTTGTATACTCCTATTTTGTGTATGTTATAAAGCAATAAAGTAATAAAGCAATGCAGTCAGGCGTCACATGTTTCATAAACTTTGACAATACAATTACCTACTCTATGAATGAAACAATGGTTTATTGCAGACTACTGTTTGTATACTCCTATTTTGTGTATGTTATAAAGCAATAAAGTAATAAAGCAATGCAGTCAGGCGTCACGTGTTTCATAAACTTTGACAATACAATTACATACTCTATGAATGAAACAATGGTTTATTGCAGACTACTGTTTGTATACTCCTATTTTGTGTATGTTATAAAGCAATAAAGTAATAAAGCAATGCAGTCAGGCGTCACATGTTTCATAAACTTTGACAATACAATTACCTACTCTATGAATGAAACAATGGTTTATTGCAGACTACTGTTTGTATACTCCTATTTTGTGTATGTTATAAAGCAATAAAGTAATAAAGCAATGCAGTCAGGCGTCACGTGTTTCATAAACTTTGACAATACAATTACCTACTCTATGAATGAAACAATGGTTTATTGCAGACTACTGTTTGTATACTCCTATTTTGTGTATGTTATGTATGTAATAAAGTAATAAAGCAATGCAGTCAGGCGTCACGTGTTTCATAAACTTTGACAATACAATTACCTACTCTATGAATGAAACAATGGTTTATTGCAGACTACTGTTTGTATACTCCTATTTTGTGTATGTTATAAAGCAATAAAGTAATAAAGCAATGCAGTCAGGCGTCACGTGTTTCATAAACTTTGACAATACAATTACCTACTCTATGAATGAAACAATGGTTTATTGCAGACTACTGTTTGTATACTCCTATTTTGTGTATGTTATAAAGCAATAAAGTAATAAAGCAATGCAGTCAGGCGTCACGTGTTTCATAAACTTTGACAATACAATTACCTACTCTATGAATGAAACAATGGTTTATTGCAGACTACTGTTTGTATACTCCTATTTTGTGTATGTTATAAAGCAATAAAGTAATAAAGCAATGCAGTCAGGCGTCACGTGTTTCATAAACTTTGACAATACAATTACCTACTCTATGAATGAAACAATGGTTTATTGCAGACTACTGTTTGTATACTCCTATTTTGTGTATGTTATGTATGTAATAAAGCAATGACTTAAGTTGGCTTAAGATTTTTTAACTCTATTCCTCAACATTCGCATTTGCATATTTGCTTGTGTACAGTGTGGGGCCGGTAGGTACTTTTATAGAATAGCCCCACTGCATCTCTCCCTGTGTATGTCGTAAAAGGCGACTAAGGGATATGACTCCCTTCTTATATTGCTAGGTGGTAGGGTTTAACCCGCCCGGGTTGGTACCACCGCACTGAATTAAAGGTCGGTCGAAAAGGCTATGTAAATACTTTGTGTTTTCCGCCCAGTTCAGTGTAGCTGGCATGACCGAAGGGAAGCACTGACGTGGCACCAAGTTCACCCGGTGTTATGGGCTAACATCACGGATGTTGTTGGTGATGTAGCCAACCGTGTCAGTTTCCATAAAAAAAAAAAATAAAATTAAATCTGCAGGCATGGCACCTCATGGCGTGGTTTCGCGTGGAGAGGTAAATTTGGCTCTGTCGACTGCACTGTTGGTCCCTCGGCACGCCCCTCAATGGTGGTTTTCATAAGAAAACTTTTGTAAGAAGGTTTGGTAAGAAGTGTCATACTGCTGTTGCAAAGCCCGTACTCAAACATTCCGGCTTATAGTGGTGGAGCAGGGTAGGAGGATGGGACTATACTGAATATGACTCTGTTTCATTGCATCTGTCCGTTAGCGGACAATTTTTCTATGCCGTCAACTGGAGCTGTCCGCTAACGGACACAGAGTTTGAACTACACAAAAGAATTAAAATTTAAATATGGAATGCATTACTTCTCGCTTTGACTTATTGGATTATGATAATGAAAGAATGAGAATGAATAAAAAGTTTCACTCCTTCCTAGCTGACGCCCGGTAGATGCGTATTCTGTCGACAAATGTCACACGAGTTTCTACTGAAGTCGAGTGCGTACGTGTACTTTGATTTGTCGTTTTTCACAAATATTTACGTGGAGTCTCGGTGGTTTCCTGTTGGGAGAGATGGAGCGGTAAGTAATCTTTATTTTACAATAGTTTATTTCATGTTCAGACAAAACATTTCTTGAAAATCACGATTTTCACCAACCTGTTCCAAAATTACCGCTACGAAAGATTTGAATTTACATGTCTTCGAAAGGTCTAAATACTATTAAAATCTACTAGAAAAGCATTGGTTGATATGATATCGTTATTTAATAAAATTTAATTGTGCTAATTTGTCCAGAAAATAAATTTTCCGCGTAGGTATTATTTTCCACCTCCAGTCATGGTTCGTCCGTTAACCCTTTCGGCGCCAGTCGCACATATTTGTGTGCACCTATAGTCATTTTGTGAGGCCAGGCGCACACATATGTGATTTAGAAAAAGTGCTTTCATATAAATAGGTGGCGCCAGTCGCACATATTTGTGCGCGCCTATAGTCATTTTGTGAGGCCAGGCGCACACATATGTGATTTAGAAAAAGTGCTTTCATATAAATAGGTGGCGCCAGTCGCACATATTTGTGTGCACCTATAGTCATTTTGTGAGGCCAGGCGCACACATATGTGATTTAGAAAAAGTGCTTTCATATAAATAGGTGGCGCCAGTCGCACATATTTGTGCGCGCCTATAGTCATTTTGTGAGGCCAGGCGCACACCTATGTGATTTCGAAAAGTGCTTTCAAAAATAGGTTTAATTGTAGTAGTAGTACGGTGGAAGTTTCGTAAAGCCTTGGCCTGGGCGCATGACTGGGCCCTAGCGGTCCCGGCGACGAAAGGGTTAACGGACAACCCCAGTCATGGTTAGTCTGTTAACGGACACCCCCAGTCATGGTTTGTCCGTTAACGGACACCCCAGTCATGTTTCTCCATAGTAACATTAGCCACCTAGCTGCTGGAAATAGCGAATTTTGGCAATTGTTTTGAAATTTATTTTAGCAATATATACCTATGTGATTTTATTCCACATAAACATAGTGAATATTGCTGTAGGTACATAGTTTTTGAAGTATATCTTTTTGGCTAGGTCTATTGTTATTTAGAAACCAAACAGCCCGTGACATTGGTTCTAAGAAACTAAAAGAACACCCAATGTTTACACACATAAATTAGGGCACTTGAGTGCCTGAGTAAGCAGATAAACAATGGTAAGTTGAGTTCATATTTTATGACCACTCAAATCAATGGGCATAATTTGTAGCTGTGGTAATGAAAAAATATTGTATTGTAGCATGTGTATTTTTAATTGGATATAGTGGAGTGCCTAATCCGAAGCCAACTCAAATTTATGCACATATATTTATTTCATAAGGAGACATGATTTTTTTTTTACAAAAATGGAGAATTTTTTCATTCTTTGCCATTAACCCAGAATAAGTCATCTGAAATGAAGGTAGATGTATACACACATTTAATAATATAGGCGCTTAGGAAATTTTATGTAAATTTTAAAAATAATAGGCTTTATTGAATGTTTCATACAAAACTTTCGAGAAATGCAGCATCGAACATCGCTAGGTTTCCAGGATATCCATGTTTGAAATTTGAGGATAAGTCGGCCACAAACCAGTTCTCTTCGACTAAAATTAGGGTAATAAAAGTGATTTGGTCACAGTTCTAACCTAACCATAGTTTTTTAAATGTTTTTTTCGAAAAGGGTTGATCTCCAGCAAAAAAATTATTTCACGAATATTCTCCTAATATCCTAAACTAGAGGATAGAAGTACCTAGTTACCAGTGATTTGCTAATAACACCCCAAGTATCCCTACACGCTGGACTTACCGCGGATGCGTACCAAGCGATTCTGCAGATCATTCCTCTACAGAACCGGTAAACTCTGGAACGCTCTCCCTGCCCATATATTTCCCCCCAAGTAGTCTCGGGTCCTTCAAGAGGGGCGTGAATGGGCACCTGTCAGGCCAGCATGGCATTCGCAACCCCCGCATACGACCGAATGTCCATGGGCGTCGTTAGACACCTTATGGGTGGCTCGGTGCCATATGTCGCGCTGTCAATAAAAAAAAAAATAAAAAAGTTTCGTGAAGCCAAGTCCCAAGTCCTCAGCCAATTGTCAGTAGTTTAAGACCAGGGAATCCTATTTTGGGAAACAGGGACCATTTGAAAGTATTCTATTATGTAAGAACAATAAAAATTTTCTTTCTTTCTAAGAAGAAAACGGGAATTCATATTACCGGACAGGAGACGGTTGATGTTCATGTGAGGCATGAAGGGCATGACGCTGGAGGAGTGCCGGTGCGGGGGCGGCGCGAGCATGCCGCCCCCGAGCGCCAGCATGCCCGGCCCGCCGCCCCCCAGCATGCCGGCGCCGCCGCCCATCATGCCGAACGGGTCCGCCAGCAGCGAAGACATCATGTTGTTCATCTGACGCATGTGGCGCATGTGTGGCCTGCAACCAACCATCTACGGTTACATAACATTCATATTGCGAGACTAGTTCTATCAAATTACTTTCGAATCATCACTTTCGCAGTTCGCTTCGTGTCAATTTGAACATGTTCGAAAAATTTGACAAATTTCACTTATTAATGCAGCCTTAGTGAGTAACCAGGTAACTCTATTACAGTTCCCGGCAGCAAATCATGTGTGTCGAGCTTT